>JAAGEH010000307.1:61871163-61919373 GCA_011751065.1 Lasiurus cinereus | reverse complement strand
CATATACATATACATATACATATACATATACATATACATATACATATTTTAAATCTTCACCTGAGGATATGTTTTCATTGATTTTTAGAGAGAGGGGAATGAGAGAGAGAAACATCAATCGTTTGCCTCCCGTATGTGCTTTGAAGGGGAATCAAACTGCAACCTAGGTATTTACCCTGCCTGGGAATTGAACCCGAAATCTGTGAATGGGACGGCACTCCAAACAGCTGAGCCACCCAGCCAGGGTTCCTAATATACATTTTTTTTTATGATATACATTTATACTCAAATTTAACTGAGATGAGAATATGTACTACTTAAAATAAGAATCCTATGTTCAGGCTTTCTAAGTTTGATCACCCACCTGTACTTTCCTTTTAACCAGTCTTGAATGGAAACAATCACTGGCAGGCTTGTAGTGAAGCTTCTTGACGTAATGGACAGCTACCCTTTGGCCAAACACTAGTTTAAAATAATCCATTGTAGTCCAGCATTTCCAGCCACCAAACACTCTTGCTGACAAAGAAAGCACACCTATTCAATGACATTTTAAGGAAATAACTAGGATATGTGATATTAAGTACGTAGTGTTAAGTAATGAAGCAGAAAATACATCTTTCTTAAATCTCTGTGTCATCATCATGAATGGCTATTATTACTCTAGATTAGAACACACATGTCCCTCAGGACATCATGTACCACAAAGGGTCTGTTTCCCTGTATTTAATGACTCAAGATTGACACACTTTTCACATTCTTACACAATTTATTGGATTTTCCAGGTTCTGTCTTGAAGTCATCTATCATTTTTCATTCCAACCATGAGGTCTGAATTCCAGTGCTGGAGAGGTGGCTCCTTTTCCAACTTTATCCCTTCCTTGGTTTGTCTATTAGGGCTGTCACAAAAATACCTGACACTAGCATTACCAATGGACACAGATAGTTAGGGGGATGAGTGCTTGTACTAGGGGTGGCCAGGGAGAGATCAATAGGGGGAAAAGGAGACTCATGTAATACTTTAAACAATAAAGAATTTAAATTTTAAAAAAAAATCATATGGTCATATCAACTGTCACAGAAAAAGCATTCAACAAAATCCAGCACCAAATTTTTATAAAAACTCATAGCAAGTGGGAATAGAGGGATTATACTATAAGAGAATAAAGGCTCTATAAGACAGACCTACAGCCAACATCATACTCAATGGCAAAAACTAAAAGCATTTCCCTTAAGAAAAGCAACAAGGCAAAAATGTCCACTTTTACCACCCAGTCAACATAGTACTCTAAGCTGTCGCCACAGAAGGAAAAATAAAAGGCATCCAAACTGGAAATAACCCAAGTGCCCATGGCAAAGCTGTGGTACATTTGCATAATGAAATACCATATAGCTGTAAAAAAAAGAAGGATCTCTTATCCTTTGAATCAGCATGGATGGACCTAAAGATTATTATGCAAAGCAAAATAAGCCAGTAGGAGAAAGAAATATCACATTATCTCACTCATATGTGGAGTCTAATGAACACAATAAACTGATGAACAAAACAGGTTCCGAGACATGGCAATATGGCACTAACTGACAGGTCTCAAAGAGAAAGAGGGCAGAGGGCAGGAAGAGATTAACCAAGGAACTTGCTGTATATTCATATGTGCATAGTCAATGGACACCAACATTAAAGGCCTGGGTAGGGCAGGAGCCAGGTGTAGGGAGGCAAAGGAGGGAAAGTGGAAAACATCTGTAATACTCTCAACAATAAAAATAAAATTTAAAAATTTAACATCAACTCCTTCAATTAGGGTAAATTTTTTCTTCCAAAATTATATATATATATATATTTATGTATAGTTTACTCAATATTAATGATGCTGAAAAAATTTAGAGAAATAGCAGTTTTTTACCCAAAGAGAAATACTATCATGATGTTTCTCCTTCACAACTTATCTCTTTGACATTCTTTATTCATTATAAATCAAAGATAATGCAAAAAAATAAACAAACAAAAAAACAGACTAGATGGCTTAAACAACAGAATTCATTTCCTTACCGTTCTAGAGGCCGGATGTCCAAGATCAAGGTGTCAGCAGCTTTAGTTTTTCTTGAGGCCTTTCTCTTTACCACACAGATGGCCTCGCTCTTGCTGTGACCTCACATAGTCTCTCCTGTGTGCTTACATCCCTGGCATGTGTCTCTCTGTATGTCCTTATCTCCTCTTCTTATAAGGACACCAGCAGATGGGGTTAAGATTTCAACATTTGAATTTGGGAGGGGACACAATCCAAACCATAACACATGGGTACTCTGATTCATCCAATTAAGACACTGTTTAAAGTTTCTTTTAGACCTTTGTAGTGAATTCTCCACCATAGTTAATTTCTAATTAAACTTTTCTTATTCAAATTACTTTGTGGTTTCTGTCTCTTAGTTGAGCCCTTTCAGATACACATAGAACTGGGAGGCCCCACAGTTCTATGTCCATATTTTTGTAACTTCAGCATGATTTGGACCAGTATGATTTAGAATTAAGAAAGTAAAATATAGTTTTGCAGAATTATAGTTCTGTTGAACTCTCTGCACGTATTACTCTTAACACCAACACAACTTTACTGATCAAGTACATGAGGTTCCTGTGGGGTAACAATAAGAAACTGGGTAAGAGCAGCTCTATCTACTTGCAAAGCTGAAAAGACATAACCATTCCCTGGATAACAGAAAAGACCCATGCAGATGCTTACAAGTATTAGTTTGAGCCAAATGAAGAGTTCTATGTCAAACTAATTATTTAATCTAAATTGAAGTTTTCATCATGAATGCAAACAAATCTAATTCAGATAGCGCTGAAGAGAGGCACACTATACAACTGACATCTTCTGAAACCCCAGCATTTGCCACAATTGGATGAATTTATGGAAAGTAATATTCAAAGACCTTGACCTTGGTACTACAGATACTCATTATTACTAGGTTAATTATTCCTGTGTGAGAGGTAAGATGTCTATATTTTTATCTACCTATCCAAACATATAGATAAGTACATTCATAAATTATGATATTAGATATATGTGTACATATATATGGAAGTTCATGCTGATAATTTTGATTAAGAAACCTCTTGTCTTAAACTTACTTCTCCTTAGTAGGAGAGGACAAATGGAGGGCTTCTGGAGTAGCAGGCAAGGTCTTGTCACCAAAATGAGGCTGTTTGCCTTTAATAACTCATTAAGCTCTATATTTGTTTCATGTGCTTTTCTGTATGCATACTATATATGTATGTTTTATGTCATAAAAATGTTTTTAAGTAACTAAAATTGCACAGATAAGAGGGCAAGGTTCTAAGACTTTTTAAAATGTTCTCTTACACCCTAATATGAAGCAACTTTGTAATATATTTTAAAATATTCACAAATATGAATTATCAAGCTACGGAGAAACCTTAAATACATTTTTCTAAGTAGCTTTTTATATATGGAGATAAAACGTCCTTGAAACTGATTACATTACACTGTGCTGAGCAGTACTACTGATTAAGGAGATAATTTGCTAAACTGAGGAGACTCATCTTTTATTTAATTATCTACTCAATCATTTAAATCATTCACAGTTGTTTTTTCCTCTTCTAACTTTCAGATTCTGGTATGCTTGGTCCTAAGTACTGAGGATTTCACTTCTTTCTTTCCCTCTTCTTTCTTTCCTTCTATGGAATCAGTAAATTGAAGTCCCTACATATTTCAATATTCAAATATTCTACTAGGATTCGTATTTTGCTCAGTGGTTTCGGAACCAAATAAATTCCCCATCTGTAAAATAGAAGTATTATACCAATGGAAGCTATTTATGCTGATAAAGAATTGTTCTAGTGCAGCTGGCATAGCTCAGTGACTGAGCATCCATCTATGAACCAGGAGGTTACGGTTCCATTCTCAGTCAGGATACATGCTTGGATTGCAAGCGAGATCCCGTGTGGGCCTTATAGGAGAAAGCCAATCAATGATTCTTATAATTGATGTTTCTATCTCTCTCACTCACCTTTCCTCTGTAAAATCAATAAAAATATATTTTAGAAAAAGAATTGTTCTGAAAAACTTCATAACATTGATAGATAACACTTCAAAAAACAGAAGTAGCATCTATTTCTAATTATTTACAGATACTGTATAACTTTGAAGTAACAAATACTAAAGGCTATAAAGTCTGTTACACAAATGTAACAAAGAAATGTAAAAAAAAAACTAGTGTTTAGCATGTAAATTACAAGTATTAAGAACACTTACTATGAGAGGAAGGGATGGGATGAGAGTTGTCTTTATGATGAAACCAATGTCTTAGTTATCCTTAAGAGTTTCTTCTCAGTACTCAGTACTTAATTTATTCAACAAATATTTGAGTTCTACTATCCTCTGGGTATTACAGTAGATTCGATGTTAAAAGTAAGTCCTGGTCTCTTACTACTATATTCATTTTTAAGGTAAGTATAGTGTCCTATCATGAACTTACTCTATACAACTAAAGGTATTGTTTGCTATGCACACTAAGAACCTAATGGACATTTCCAGTTGGCATTCAATGTGCTATATGTGAATCATTCCTTGGACCTCAATCAAATTCTTTTGGTGTTACATCCAATACGAGCACAGTAAAAAAAAAAAAAAAAAAGCTATGATAAAAGGACAAAAGCTCTCCATCATTTCCCATTCTTCCTCCACTCAGATTTTAAAACAGCATAAGCAATAAGTTTTTTAGAAGTCAATGTTATTATCTTAGAGAAAAATGCAAGCTAATTATGTCTTTATCTGTACCAAGTCCCTTTGACTCTCCCTGCAAGATGTAAATCACTATCTACTTTTATGTATTTTTCTTCTCTTCCCACTTATACTTAAAGCAAAATCATGAAAAATAACACTTTGATTTTCTATACAAGTCCAATTTTTTTAGATTTAATTATACAATGTGCAATAATTATATTGCTTAATTACGCTAATTTGTAATAATTACATGTCAGTTGCTAAAATATTATTGTGAAACTCAATAACTCATCATTTCAAACTGTTTATTAACCATAACTAGAGTGTTTAGAGTTCTCTAGTAAGAAAAAAAAAACACTCAAAACCATCATCACTTATAAATTTATATTAACAGCCTTTCAGGTACAGGAACCTTTTTTTTTTTTTAAGAAATTCTTTTAAAAACTTAACTTTATCATCAAAAAGTTCCACTTTAGCAAATCCTGCCAATACATGGAGGCTACAAAGGGGCATTCTAACAAAATCACTGCATTAAAACTGTATGATTTGCCAAAACCGGTTTGGCTCAGTGGATAGAGCGTCAGCCTGCGGACTGAAAGGTGCCAGGTTCGATTCCGGTCAAGGGCATGTACCTTGGTTGCAGGCATATCCCCAGTAGGGGGCATGCAGGAGGCGGCTGATTGATGTCTCTCATCGATATTTCTAACTCTCTGTCCCTCTCTCTTCCTCTCTGTGAAAAATCAATAAGATATATTTTTAAAAAACTGTATGATTTTAAAAAACAGTTTTGTCTCAATTGCTTTTTAGGGCTTTACTTGATAATACCATTTTTAGTATAGCACAAAAAAATACAGTAGACACTGGGAAATACTTAAGAAATGGAGTGTATTTCTTTGTAAGATATGGATGCCTTAGATTTCCATTTTTTCAAAGAGCTTCCCCTTAAATTAATGCTGAAAATTAAACATTTCCCATAACATTGTGAATCAGGGAGAAGTAAGTTCTGACTAAAAATTTTAAAGGTAATATTTATTATCTCCACTTTTATTTTAGAATATTTTTAGAGTAGTTTTAAATTCACAACAAAATTAAGGGGAAAGATAGAGAGGACTTCTAAATACCCAATCCCTCCTAATTCATGGCCTCCCCATTACATCCTTCATCAGAGTAATACATTTGTTACAATTGATAAACCTACATCAACCATCACAATCACACTAAGTCCGCAGTTTACAATATAGCTCACTCTTGCTGGTGTTCACTCTATGGGTTTAGACAAATGTGTAATGGCATGTATCCATCCCTGTTGTATGATACAGAGCATTTCAGTGTCCTAAAAATCCTGTGTCTGCCTATTCAATCCTCCTCCCATCCCACCAACCACTTCTCTTACTTTCTCTACAGTTTTGCCTTTTCCAGAATATCATATCGAAGGAATTGTACGGAAGCCTTTTCAGATTAGCTTCTTTCACATAGTAACACTGTACACATTTAAGTTTCCTCCAGGTCTTTTATGGCTTGACCATAGGCCTAGTGCACGGGTGGGATCCCTTGGCCTGAGTGGGATCCCTTGGCCATCTCACCCAGTCTAAGAGGAGGGACCATGGAGGTTGGCTGTGGGAGCATACTGACCACCAGGGTGAAGCTCCTGCACTGTCTTCCCCTGGTGGTCAGTAGAGGTCATAGACAACCAGTCGAGCGGTCATTCAGTCGACCGGTCACTTAAACTGTCTCTCTATATAAAAGCCTATTTCTTTTTAGTGCTGCATTATATTCCACTATCTGAATGTATGGCACTTTATCAATTTATCAAACAACTGGAGGACATATTGATTGCTTTTGCTGCTGTGAACATCCCATATGCAAGCCGCTATATGAATGTAAGTTTTCAACTACTGTTCGATAAATAACAAGGAGTGCGACTGCTGGATTATTTGTTAAGAGATTTGTAAGAAACCACTAAATTGCCTTCCAAAGTAGCTGTGCCATTTCATATTCCCAGCAGCAAAGCATGAGAGTTCCAGTTGCTCCACCACCTCACCCACATGTGGTGTTGTCAGTGTTCCACATTTGGGCCATACAAAGAGGGGTGTACTGGGATCTCTTTTGTTGTTTTAATATTGTTTACCCCAGCTTTTTTGTTTCTTTTTCAAATTACTGCATTAACATATATACAGAGATGTGGGAGCAAGGTTAGTCATGTTATTCCCGCTTTAAAGCTGGGTAAAATAAGGCTGAGGAAAAGTTAAGTAAATTCGTCCAATGATACAGCTTGAATGTGGAATCTGACTTCAAAGTCTACACCTTCCAACTGGTATCTTGCTAAGTATTTTGAAAAATAATGGGGGGAAATCAAGCAAACAACATGATGGGGTGGTAATAACATGATTAGCAAAGTCTTAAAAATAAATAATGAGATAAGGAGACATACTGAGATCACATAAGCAAAATAACATGAAACTTCTCAACTTAGTGAAACCAAAAACAAATGAAGACTTTTGAAATGTCAAATGAAACACTCTAAAATAAGCATCTTAACTGCACCACTATAACCATAACAGTGTCAGTAAAAATCATAAAATTTATAATATGGGGGTCAGCAAACATTTTGTAGGTCCAGCAAGTTAACAATAGTATTCTCATAAAGAGTATATTATTCATGATACACTGTTGTTGTTAGCAGGAAAATATGTTCTACCTTTTCAAAGGTCAATTTTAGTTAAATCTTAAATTATTTTATATCAAGAAGTATGCTGTGAAAAATTCAATCCTTATCAAGGACAGAAACATCTGAACCTCATATCTCACAGTAACTTTTAGATTATACAATTCCATTTTATTTTAGGAAAAACCAAGCATATCTTGCCTCAGTTTCCCATTCTGTAAAATAAATTAGAACCTAACTCTTAAGTTTGAGGTACTAAATGAAAATGTCTATACAGTGTTTAACAGAATCTTATCATATAAATGATTAATAAATCAGCCCTAATTGGTTTGGCTCAGTAGATAGAGGGTAGGCCTGAGGACTGAAGGGTCCCATGTTCAATTCCAGTCAAGGGCCTGTACCTTGGTCGTGGGCACATCCCCAGTGGGGGGTGTGCAGGAGGCAGCTGATTAATGTTTCTCTCTCATCAATGTTTTACTGCAGCATGTAAACTCAACCTTATAAGAAAGGCTAAGATCTAGTAAGCCCTTATTTGTAGACTGACGTTTTTCATGCCTTGATTTCATACTTATAAGCGTGTAGTTGGGTACTATTATTATCTCTATTACAGACAAGGAAGCTAAGCCTCAAATAATTGTCCACGAACAAACTATGAGAAGTGTCAGAAGTGTTAATGTGCATCCAGAACTCCTTACTACCTCAAAAATTTTAGTCAAAAGTAATTCTTTTGTTCTATTAAAAGTTTAGGTAAAACACTTTGGAAAGGGTCATGAGAAGCAAGTTAGTAAGTTATTACTGTCACAATAAATGTAATTAAAACAACTAGAAGAGATTTTGAGAAAGAACTAAAAATCTAGGAAGATTCCCTAGTCCAGTGGTCAGCAAACCAGGACTCGCAAGCCACGTCCGGCTCTTTGGCCCCTTGAGTGTAGCTCCTCCACAAAATACCACGGCCTGGGCAAGTCTATCTTGAAGAAGTGACCTTAGAAGAAGTTTAAGTTTAAAAAATTTGGTTCTCAAAAGCAATTTCAATCGTAGTACTGTTGATATTTGGCTCTGTTGACCAATGAGTTTGCCAACCACCTCCCTAGCCATTCATCCAACAACAGCATATGAGCCAGATGTTCTATGAATAAAACACCCAGAAATTTCCCACCACCACATACATAGAGTTTACATTGACGGGGCTAGGGAGGGGGGAAAGTAGGGGTAGATCATGAGTATTACATAGTATATTAGGAGTTGTTCAGTGCAATAGGGAAAAATAAAACTTGAAAGAATTAGTTTGCAAATAAGAGGAGTGGACCATTTTAAGCAGGGAGGTCAAGAAACACCTTATCAAATTGATGATTGAGCAAAAGTGAAGGATGAGAAGGAGAGAAAGCATTCAAGGTATAGGGAACAGTCCATAAGGGGCACAAGTAAAAACATACCAGCATGTTCCACCAATTGCAAGGAGGTGCATTTTGCTAGAGCAGAAAGAGTAAGATGTGAGGAGCAGGAGATGAGGTGTGAGAGAAAGGGGGCAGAACTCCTCCAGGGCCTTGTGAGATGGGACTTCAGCGGGGAGTATGGTAGATCCCTTTGGAGGTCTTGGAAACAAACTCACTTTTCTTATAAAGGAATCACTCTGCATGCAGAGCCCAGATTAGAGTTGGGGTGGTAAGGATGGGAGCAGGAAAACAAAGTTAGAGGCTACTACAGAACACTGCATGCAGACTGCATTCTCCACTCCAAATATTTCCAAGAGAAATTAAAGAAGTCCTACAAATTAAAAAATCTAAAACTGGAAATGATGAAAGGTGCATTAGGGATGTGCCTCATGCATGACTATAATCAACAGAACCATACCTTTGTGCCAGTCCTTTGCCTGTTTGCTCTCCCATTGGTTCCCCTGCCTGCTCCTTCACATGACTGAATCCTGTGAACTCCAATGCCTAGATTTCCCTGACAGCAGGCTACCGGTGTCTTGGCTGAGAGACTAGCAGAAGACCAGACATCATGAGGCGGGAAAAAGTCAAGATATTTCTTCCTTGCCGAGACCAGTTTGGCTCAGTGGATAGCGCGTCAGCCTTCGGACTGAAGGGTCCCGGGTTCGATTCCAGTCAAGGGCATGTACCTTGCTTGCAGGCACATCTCCAGTAGGGGGTGTGCAGGAGGCGGCTGATCGATGTCTCTCTCTCATCGATGTTTCTGACTTTCTATCCCTCTCCCTTCCCCTCTGTGAAAAATCAATAAAATATATTTTTTTTAAAAAAAGATATTTCTCCCCTCACCTCCTCTATTTCAGGAGGCAACTCCAGCAATAGCTACAGCTCCTCTGTTGTTTTAGCTCCCCAGGAGCAGCCCCTTCCACAGGTCCATTGGGTGACCCTGAATCCTGGGTTCTGCTCTCACCAGGCAGCACCCTCATTCCATCCTCCCCTTCCCCTGATAACATCAGCTCCTCTGTCTCTTTAGCCCAAGGGACCATAGCTGCTTCTTGCAGTTGGCAGCCTCTGCATTGCATAACAGATTCATATTTGCTCTTTTGACTTTTCCAATACCTTTGTAATTAGTTCCCTATATTAAATTCCCACTATTAACCCACTTCATGAGACTTGTTTTTCTGACTAGATCCTGACTACCATATTCCCACTTCAAAAGATACACAAATAAATGTACATTTATATGTTCTGTTCTATTAAAATCTGGAAAGTGTGCATATATCATTCTGTATGATCCATACTATTCATATCAACTCCTTCCCGGAGAAATCGGGCTGCAGAATAACAGCGGAGATGGAAGAAAGGAAGGAAAGGCAGGAGAAAACAGGATAGTGGGGAGGGGAGAGGCAAAAAAGGGGGAGTGGCATGTACCTTGTGCCACTGTTTCAGTGCTTTGCAAGCTTCCTCTTACCTTGGAGCCCAAGGGAGAAGCCCCAGAGGCCGTTGGGGCATGCAACTCTGGTAGGAAAGCCTATAAAGGCCTTGTGGAGAGCCTGTGGCCAACCTGTCGTCAAGACAACAGGGTGCCAGGCACTCCTGGGATGCTGTCCTCGGAACTGCCATTGAGGATCTTGCTTTCACTTACCCAGCTGATATTTTACAAGGCAGGGGAGAAGAAGTCTATGCCAGACAGGTCAACAGAAGGTGTTTGACAAAGCTACCATCCACATTTGCTACAGAATGTCGCCAAGCACGGCACCCCACATCAGGCTGCTCAGCTGTGCGGACCAGTGTGCCATACATGTCAAGGACTGTGAGATGTCCACAAGCAATCTCAGGGCTAACACTTCATAGTATTTGTTGCACATCAGTAGTCTGCGCCAACACCAACAGAAAAAGTAGCTTTAAGTACATGCAGATAGCAACAAATTCTACAGGAAAACACTTAAGATGATATATTGTGCTGCAAAAGTGATTGGCATAAAGGGAAGGCTGAGTTGACCTGGAGAAGACAGACATTCCAAATTGATCAAAACACATGGCTTCAGCACCAGAGCTGTTAGTCACCACTTAATTTAATCAAAGGGGAAGCGTGTCCTTGAAAATCAGCACATAAAGGCACATCCCCATATTTGCAAAAGACCTACAATAATTAGACAATGTTTACTGACTTGTTATATATGAAATATAACCCATAAAAGCCTTGAATTACTTAAAAGCCTCTCTCTGGGAAAGGAAATAGTTTCTAGTGGAGTCTGAAAGCTTTTCAAAATGTGACTTTGATCCCCATCTGCTCTAGTCAGGGCAGGAAAGGAACACTGATGAGAAAACAAGCAGGATCATTTCCTCAGCAGAATTAGGAACAGTCCTTAGCAGCATTCTGCCTGGAAGCTAGTTCTTCCTATACCAAGTCACCGTCAGGGAAACAGGAAGGAAACGGTCCCTGGAGTGAGAGTCACTACACACCCAGTGTGGACAGTCTCAGCAGCAATCCCTTCCCCAGATATGAAAATATCTATACCGAGAGGGGGTTGAAAAATGTGATTACTGCCATATCCCTGATACATTGCATACTGGAATTGAAATTCTAAACATGGATAGAGGGAACCATCCCTTCCCCCCATCAATTAACACAACAAGCAAGCATACCCAAGAGAATTTTGAGGGCAATTAATGAAATAACAGCAAATAAATCAGAATGATGGGATGTCATGAGGGAATCTAGCTTTATAGCTGGATAGTCCCGATTCAAAGTGACCTGAAACCTCATAAATGGAATTCAGGCAACAAGAGAAGCCATGGAAATAAGACAGAAAAACCAAGAAATTGGAATTTAAAGTCCTTTAGGTAAAGGTTTAAATATGAATCAAATGCAGATCGCATCTACATCTATCTTTCAAGCCCTGAAATCTATTCTAAAATCTAATCACATTTTCCATTGCATAAATGTCTCCTCCACAAACATGGCCAAGATTAAATTTGTTATCCATCCCATTGTTGGCATACCTTCAGTGGCTTAATTCCCATTCCAAATCCCGTCTCTTCTGCTTTCCTCTAGTACAGAATGGTAAACAAACCAACAACAACAAAAAAAAACTAATATCCCAGCCTTCCTTAGTGCTATGGTTTGCCAATAAGACAAAGAAAGTCCATACCACCAAAAGCAATCTACAGATTTAATGAAATCCCTATCAAAATTCCATTGGCATTTTTCACAGAACTAGAACAAGTAATTCTAAAATGTGTATGAAGTCATAAAAAACTCCAAACAGCCAAAGCAATCTTAAGAACAAAACCAGAGGCATCATGCTCTCTTATTTCAAACTATACTACAAAGCTAGAGTAATCAAAACAGTATGCTACTAGCATAAAGATAGACACACAGAACAATAGGACAGAAGAGATCCCAAAAATAAGCACTCACCTAAGTGGACAATTAATTTATAACACAGGAGCCAAGAACATACCATGAGGAAAGGACAGCCTCTTCATTAAATGATGTTGGGAAAATTGAACAGCCACAAACTGGTACAGCCACTATAGACACTGTATGGTGATACTTCAAAAAACAAAGCATAGGAATACGAGGTGACCCAGCTAATTCCATTCCGGATATTCATTCAAAGAACACAAGAACACTAATTCTAAAATATGCAGGCATCCCTATGTTCCTTACAACATATTTGCATTAACCAAGATAAAGAAACAACCTAATGCCCACCAATAAATGAATGGATAAAGATGATGTGGTATGAGTACTATTCAGCCAAAGAAAAAGAAATCTTTCCATTTGCAACACTAATATGGATGAACCGTGAGGGTATAATGCTAAGTGAAATAAGTGAGATGAAGAAAGATAAATACTAAATGATTTCACTTATATGCGAAATTAAAACTAACCCAAATAAAACAGATACAGAGAACAGATGGGTCATTACCAAAGGGAAAGGGGGTTGAAAAGGGCAAAATGGGTGAGAGGGTCCGACTATTTGATGATGGGTAGAGTAACTAGACTTGTAGTGGTATACACTATGCATTGTGTACAAATATCAAATTGTAATGTTGTCCACCTGAAATATATATAATCTAGTACAGCCATTTTATCACAAAAATAAAGATACAGAAAGAAGTGTAGATGGGGAGGGCTGCTCTTTTC
Source organism: Lasiurus cinereus (assembly GCA_011751065.1). NCBI lineage: Eukaryota > Metazoa > Chordata > Mammalia > Chiroptera > Vespertilionidae > Lasiurus > Lasiurus cinereus. Next base: position 61,906,386 of record JAAGEH010000307.1, on the reverse strand, counting down.
CAGAATAAAGTCACTCCATGACAGAGCCCAGGGCTCCATCTTTCCTTCTGCCATGAATGTATATCCATCATCTGCAGGTAGTTGCAACCAGCATGATCCTAAGCATAATCTCTAAATCCTGCCATTTAACACTCTGTTTGCTTCTCACTGTTTCCCAACCATCTCTTACAATCCTTCTATTTCTCCATCACCTCATCAGTCTTTACATTCACCAGGTCCGTTCATCTCTCCTTCCCTAGGCTACCGCAATACCACCAAACTCCACTCTCTGCCCCCAATCCACCAATCCTCTAAGACACACAAACCTCTACTTTTCAGATACATCAACATATTCTTGGCTCTCAGCTTGCCTCACAAGAGGCTTCCCAATAATGGAGCCCAACAATTGGCTAAAAGAAGCATGTGAAAACAAAGCTTTAAGTAAAACAAGACCCCATTTGTGGTAATCAAATATACAAAGATGTCTAAACTCTTTATAGAGCAGAGTAAAAACTATACCTCTTTGTTAAAAAATGAACTTTACAAAGACATCTTTAATATAATATTGAAAGCTGACAAGGCTGCAGTGAAATGGGTATTCTTACAAATTAGTCACAGGAATATCTATAATAATAAAAGCATAATAAGCTAATTAGGACGGCCAAACAACAGAACAATCATCTGAACAACCTTCTGGACAACCTTCCAGACGAAGCCAGGGCTATGAGGGTCGAGGACAGCCACCGCGGCTGTGAGGCCAAGCCCCTTGCACAAATTTCATGCATCGGGACTCTAGTATGTATATGTGTGTGTGTGTGTGTGTGTGTGTGTGAATGTGTGTGTATTTGTTCTAGAGAAGAATTATTCAATGTATATTATAACTCTCAAAATATGCACCCTCTTTACTTAGATATTCCCTGTCTAGAAATATTGTGAAATCCATCCTCAGCCCCCATCAGATATACCTACAGGATCATCATGGCAAAGTGTTAAGAAAATTATGATACAGAAACAGTATGAGGAAAGAGTACATACCATTAACAAAGTACTAGAAATAGTTTTTTAAATAGAAAGATATCAAGATATCCAGAATATACCGAGAAATGCAAATCAAAACAAGATATCCAGGGTATACCGAGAGATGAAAATCAACAATGCGATTCCATCTCACACCTGTCAGAATGGCAATCATCAAAAAAATCAACAAACGACAAGTGTTGGCCAGGATGCGGAGAAAAAGGAACCCTCGTGCACTGCTAGTGGGAATGCAGACTGGTGCAGCCTCTGTGGAGAACAGTATGAAGTTTCCTCCAAAAACTAAAAATGGAACTCCCATTTGACCCAATAATCCCACTCCTAGGAATGTATCCTAAGAAACTAGAAAAACCAATCAGAAAGGATTTATGCACTCCTATGTTCATAGCATCACAATTCACCATAGCTAAGATTTGGAAACAGCCTAGGTGCCCATCAGCAGATGACTGGTTAAGAAAACTATGGTACATGTACACAATGGAATACTATGCTGCCATAAAAAAGAAGGAATTCTTACCATTTGCAGCAACCTGGATGGACCTGGAGAGCATTATGCTAAGTGAAATAAGCCAGTCAATGAAAGAAAAACACCACATGATCTCACTCATTTATGAATAATAAAGAACATTATAAACTGATAAACAAAAAGATAGATACAGAGGCAGTAAAGCATCAAACAGACTGTCAAATTACAGTGGGAAGGTTAGGGAAAGGTGTGGTAGATAAGAGATCAACAGAAGGACATTTATGCATGCATATAAGCATAACCAATGGATACAAGACACTGGGGGTTGAGGGCATGTATGGGAGTGGGGTGGGGAGCAATGGGAAGATATGTACACATATAATACATTAATAAAAAAAGATATCAGGATAAAATGTTAATGGGGAGGGCAGGGAAAAGCAAGATACAAATTTTCTTCATAGGGGGAAACAATCACGGAAACAACAGTAAGAATAAACTAACTGCTCAGCGCTCGCTGCTGTTAACCTCTGCTCAGATAGTAAAATATTTGTCTGCATGTTTCTGGATGTTACTACAAGCACATATTTCTACATTCAGAAAAAATACATAATTCTAGAGATTTATGAGTAATAAAGATAGTAAAAACTAAAAAAAAAAAATTAAAAGAAACTGAGTTTAGACTATTTATGAAATAATGACAGCTTTCCAAAACCAAATTCCACATTGCTTTGGGGAAGGTAATGCGAAGCCCTAAGTACAGCTGCCCCAAGGGCAGGCACTTGGAATCAAGATCAATAACCCCCTCAGTAGTTTGACAGACTCTATTAGACTTTATGAGAATTCAGAATTCCAATTATGAGGTCCTGACATTTTAAGATTTCTTATTTAAAAAGTTCCTCACACAATCCTAACTCCCTTTATAAAGCTGGCGTGAAGACCACAAAATATTCAAGTCACCTTCTGTCAGGCTTTAATAGGGTGTTCTAATGTGTTAGTGGCACATGATTTCTCCTACTATTTGACTTCAGTGCAATCTAATAAAACTATTTCAAATAAGAGCTCTTGTAGCAGAAATAAAATAGTTGTAATTTTGAACACACACACACACACACACACACAAAACAAAACACAACACCTTGGTAAGCACCTGAAGGAAAGATCCAAGGGTTTGAAGACACAGAGGTCTGAGTTAGAACCGAAAGTCCACTTACAAATATAATGACCTTAGGCATATTACTATGATCTGAGAAAATACCAAAATAGAAATAAGATGAACTCAAATTCTAAGACTTAAAAATGTCATTTAATCCTATTCACTTTTTTAAAAAGTCATTGTTTTTACCCATTGTTTTTTAACCTTCATACTCAACCTTCCGGACAAAGGCAGCCACCATGGCTCCGAGGGCCAAGCCCCTTGCACAAATTTTGTACATCGAAACTCTAATATGTGTGTGTGTGTGTGTGTGTGTGTGTGTGTGTGTTTATTCTAGAGAAGAATTATTCAATGTATATTATAACTCTTAAAATATGCACCCTCTTTACTTAGATATTCCCAATCTAGAAATATTGTGAAATCCATCCTCAGCCCCCATAAGGTATACCTACAGTGTCATCACGGCACAGTGTTAAGAAAATTATGATACAGAAACAGTATGAGGAAAGAGTACACACCATTAAAAAAGCTTAGCACCTAGTAAACATTAATATATCTGGCATGTTATGTAGTGTTGACATTTTAGACTATACATTTTTGTGAAGATATTGAGACCATCCTCAGAACAGTAATATATAATTCTGAAATTAATGAAAATACTAAGGGTCTAGTGAATGAAGTCACTGACAAGAAGAAAAAAAAAGTTCAAATATGAAAAGAGCTGCCTTTAATGAGAATAAAAGATGCTTCATAACAAGTTAAAATGTTCTCATTGTCCTCCAGTTGGTTCTTGTGAGGAGGGTGGGGAGGGTACAACAGATGGGTCTACTGAAACCATTACATATTGATACTAGAAGCTCAGTGCATAAAATTTATGCACTGGGGGGAGGGATCCCCTCCGCCCAGCCTGTGCCCTCTCACAGTCTGGGAATCATCAATTGGACATCCGTGGCGCTGTCATGGAGGCAGGAGAAGCTCCCACCACCACCACCACTGCACTCGCCAGCTGTGAGCCCCAGCTTCAGCCTCAGTGGCACTCCCCCTGTAGGAGCACAATGACCGCCAGGAGTCAGCTCCTGTGTTGAGCTTCTTCCCCCTGGTTGTCAGTGCATGTCATAGTGACCAGTTGTTCTGCTGTTTGGTCTATTTGCATGTTAGCCTTTTATTATACAGGACTAGAGGCCCAGTGCACAAAATTCGTGCATGGGAATGTGTGTCCCTCAGCCCAGCCTACACCCTCTCCAATCAAGGACCCCTCGAGAGATGTCCGACTGCCTATTTAGGCCCAATTCTGCATTAACCTACCAGGATCGGGCCTGAACAGGCAGTCAGACATCCCTCTCACAATCCAGGACTGCTGGCTCCCAACTGCCTGCCTGACTTCCTGATTGCTCCTAACTACTTCTGCCTGCCAGTCTGATCACCCCTAACTACTCCCGTGCCAGACTGATTGATGCCCAACTGCTCCGTGACAGCCTGTTTGCCCCTAAATTACCCTCCTCTGAAGGCCTGGTCACCCCTAACTTCCCTCCCCTGCAGGCCTGGACACCCTTAACTGTGCTCCCCTGCTGGCCTGGGTTCCCCTCAACTGCCCTTCCCTACAGGCCCAAGGCCCCCAACTTCCCTCCCCTTCAGGCCTGGTCACCCCTAAATGCCCTCCCCTGCAGGTTTGATTGCCCCCAACTGCTCTCCCATGCAGGCCTGGTCCCTCCCAACTGCCCTCCCCTGATGGCCATCTTGTGGTGGCCACATTGTGTCCACATGGGGGCAGCCATCTTGTGTGTTGGAGTGATGGTCAATTTGCATATTATTTTTTTATTAGATAGGATAGAGGCCTTGTGCATAGGTGGGGGCCAGCTGGTTTGCCCTGAAAGATGTCCTAGGATCAGGGTAGGGGTTCCCTTGGGTGTGGAATGGCCTGGGCGAGGGGCCTGTGATGGTTTGCAGGCCGGCCATGCCGCCCTGGCAAGCCAAGCAGAGGCCCTGGTATCTGGGATTTATTTATATTCTATAATTGAAACTTTGTAGCCTTGAGCAGAGCCAAGCCTCCTGCTTGCTCTGTGGCTACAGTTATTTTTGCTGAGATTTATTTATCTTCTATAATTGAAACTTTGTAGCCTTAATAAGAGGCCAAGGCAGGCCAGGACTGCAGAAGCTTGACTTCTTTCATTGCCAGGGGCAACTCAAGCCTCCTGCTCTCTCCAGCTCCGTGGCTGCCACCATTTTTATTGGGATTTATTTATTTCCTATAATTGAAACTTTGTAGCCTTGAGTGGAGGCCTGGGCCAGCCAGGGTGTGCAGAAAGCTTGGTTTCCTCCATTGCTGGGGAAACCCAAGCCTCCTGCTCTTTCCATGGCCACAGCCATCTTGGTTGGGTTTATTTGCATACTTGCTCCTGATTGGCTGGTGAGTATGGCTTGTGGGTATAGAGGAGTGGTGGTTAATTTGCATATTACTCTTTTATTAGATAGGATTATTATACAAGATGATCAGGGAACAAGGCCATAGGGCCTTGAACTATAAAAAGAACTGGGTCACTCCTCACAAAAAGTTACTAATGGAATCTAGGTCTCTCCCTGACCCTAGCACATACCTCACCAGTTGTTTTTTGTAATATGCTTTTATTCCCCTTCACTACTCCCTTTATTGGTTTGCTCCTAAACTACTTAAAACATTCATTTCAACTGGGTGTTGGTTAATTGAAAGTTTATACTATTTTAAAGTAAAAAAATTCTCCCAAAAGACTCCTATAAAATTTTATAAATAATTGACTGAGCCTGTGAGTCCTATAGTGTGTGGGTATACATATATATACACACACACTGAGTGGCCAGATTATTATGATCTCTGAATGCATAATAATTTGGCCACTCAGTGTGTGTGTGCGTGTGTGTATGTAGGCCCAGTGCATGAATTCGTGCATGGATGGAGTCCAGCCCGCCTGGCCAGGGGGAGGGGACATGGGCGATTGGCTAGTCGGCCTGCTGGTCAAACTCCTGGTAGAGGGGACAATTTGCATATTAGCCTTTTATTATATAGGATATACACTGAGTGTCCAGATTATAATGTGCATGTGTGTGCGTGTGTGTGTGTGTGTGTGTTTGTGTATGTATTTCAATATACATATGTTGAATAATTAATTAGACAAGAACCTTTTCATTTTTATTCTTATCTTAACGTTTATAATAGTTTGTTTTGTTTTGTGGGAAGCAGCAAAAGTTATACTCAAAAACTGAGCTGTCTTTGCCAGCAAATTAGCCCAGGTTTTCTGTTGGAAATATAATAATTTCACAAGTCAATAATATAAAGGATAATCTCAATAAGCAAAATAAAGAAGTAACATATTCTAAACAAATGACAGATTAATGACACTACTGTCCCAGGCAAATGGATGAGGAGAGACTCAGAAGAGATAGTACCCAACCAAGAACTATTTTCCAGCTGCCAACATCCAAGTAAATGTCCCATACTGCTAGAGCCCACTGCTAAGGAATGCAGATGCCAGTGTTGATAGGCAGACTGATCTCTTCCAAGGGGCCGAGGCAGGGCTGGCTTATCACCAGGGCCAACCAAAGATTCACCTTGACCACAGCAGAAACTATATGCCCCAAAGACCCCTGGAGAGTTTCTGTTAGCAAAGAGTCACCTCACCCAAGCTGAAACTCTTAAACAGTCCTCACCAACTCTCAGAATTTATACCCGTGTATTCTAAATGCACCCTTGCCATAACTGCTTCTACCACAAGCTCTTATGGATAAGCCCTCCCATCCCAACCCCCTGTGAGGCCCTCTCAGCTGCTAGGTTGCTGACTGCTTATAGAGGACAATAGATTTAGAATGATGACAACCTGGCACTGCTTACCTTCATTCTTATATCAAAGAAATGTGGAACGATGACATCCTGTCACAACTTCACATTTGAATCAAAGCAACTCTTTTTCTCCCCCTACCCCCCTTCTTTGTCATAAGTACATTAAAACAACTTAGGTCACAAACTAGTGGATTTACAATTATAATAAACCTATACACAACACTGGCTAATGCCTCTAGGCAAACATAATGCTTAATGAACAAACATTTCTTTTGAAATTCCTTTCTCCAACCAGAAGTTTACATTTCATCATATCAAAATCATTTTAAAATCTATGAGCCTTACTCTAATTAATAGTTCCATTAATACACAGGGGAGTCAAAGAAAAAATCACCAAGTCATATATGAAATTAAAACATAAGAAATATAGGGAATATTTTGATTATACACATGGATACCCTGTTATCATGTCCTTTGATTCTCCTATGCAAATTTTACTAGTATATTACTGTGTACTTAAATAAAGCCAAGAGGCAAGCAAAGAGAAAACACCTGTTTGTTAATAACAATCAATCTTCAATATAATAATTCATTGAAACTGATGAAAATTCACCCAAATAGAATGTTTTGAGATTTATAAATGTGCTGATAACCAGTAGGATGATTTCAACAAGCTGTGTCACCTTAAAGAAAGCAAACACCATTCGTTACCACGTGGCCTTCCATTCTAACTTCACACAAAAATTTCCAAGAGTTGAAAGACATAATCCTGTAGGCAGATTAAATAGAAACAAGTTTCTTGCACACAAAAAAAATACTTTTAAAGCCAAAAGGATTATTGTAGCATGATAGAACCCCCTAAAGACAAAGACAAGAACATAAAATAATTTGAGAAAGGGGGAACAAATGTCATTTAAAAGTGAAACCCCACTTCAAGCTTTTCATTAGCAACATTGGAAGCTAAAACACTATGGAGTAATGATGCCTTCAAAGTTCTAAGGGAGAATGAGTTCAACCCAGACTTCCATGCCCAGTCAATTTTCCCATCAGAGTCTCAGACCTGCATAGATTCAGACGACTTACCACACTTTCTTGCAAAGGTGCATGTGAAAAAGTTCAAACAAAGTGAGGGAATTGCCCCAGTGGATAGAGCGCCAGCCTGTGGACTAAAGGGTTCCAAGTTCGATTCCAGTAAAGGGCTCATGCCCAGGTTGTGGGCTCGATCCCCAGTAGGGGGCATGCAGGAAGCAGCTAATCAATGATTCCCTTTCATCATTGATGTTTCAATCTCTCTCCCTCTCCTTTCCTCTCTGAAATTAAATTTTTTTTAAAAAATGAGGGGAGAAGAGAACAGTGTCTTCAACTAAAAGAAACTATGAGAATGTCTCCAACTCAAAAGGAACTCTCAGCCTGCTGTCCAAACACAGACTCAGAAATGAAGTTAAGTCAGAGAAAGGCTACAGGAGGAACCTATCTGGGCGAGAAAGATAAAAACAGAAAATTAGTGCTACCCTTTAGAATATTGACTCGCAAACCTAATCAGACACAGCATCCCATGTGCTGGGAATCCCCTCCACCTCTGCTCTCCAGATCCACTCTCCCCTATTGTCTACACTACTCTCTGCCTTGGGAGGCTAATGAACCGCAACAGCCAAATATTTTTTGCTCCTCAACTTCTCAAAGGGTTTCCCTTTTGGTGAAGTGTCAGCAGGAAATCAGAGGGAGGGAAGGAAGAGCAAAAGAAGAGTTAATCCCTTCATTCCCTCCCTGCCATGCCCAGTTGGTCAGTGATTAGTTCTTCACCTGGAGACCTGAGCTACTTTCTCCCACAGCTTTAGTTCCTGCCCGGCTCAGGCCACAGCTCCCTCCTTTTGCCCCTGGAAGCTGAGGGGTAAGTAAGGGCATTCCTCTGCAGCCAATTACGGAGTGCTGCAACATCCCTCATGGTTCCATTAAACCTGTCAGATCCTCTGTAGTTTGTGAATTGCCCCTTAGAGTATGACAGCTATTTCCTACTAGGCCCTGCTAAGCCCCTTTTTAATTTTAAAAGAAAACAAAATAACCCTTTTGCTATACAGAAATAATATCTATTACCAGGTTACATTAACTACATGGATGTTTTAAAAATTTTAAATACATGATACTAACTGGAATCTAAAATAAGCAAAGCATAATATGACAGCCAAACGGCCTTCTGGACGTTCTTCCAGACATCCTTCCAGAAGACCTTCCAGACAAAGCCAAGGTTGTGAGGGCCAAGGAAAGCTGCTGTGGCTGTGAGGGTCAAACTCCTACACAAATTTCATACATCAGGACTCTAGTAGAAATAGTAAAGTGAAATAACATGTATCTTAGTGTGTAAATGCTTACGCATAGCTGGTCTAGAACAGTGTTCGGCAAACTCATTAGTCAACAGAGCGGCAAACTGCGGCTCATGAGTTGCAGTTTGCTGACCACTGGTCTATAACATAAATTAGCTGCCTAGATCCTCTTATATAATGAAGGAATCTAAACTTAAGGAAAGTTAGAAAATATTTAACTGTTGTCAACACTCTGCTTTACTTTTGAAATTTTGACATAAGGGCTAAATTGTTTTTGTATATATCTATAAAATCAAGGAGGATGTGACAACTGTAAGTGAAGGCTGATACAAGCATCCTGCATTGATAACACAAATATCACAATCATCATTGCTGCTGGTGACATTATTTCTAAAAATGAGCAATTCTCAGAAAAGTTCCTAACAAAATAAAGCGCAATCTTCCCTCCATTTACCCAATTTCTAGAAAAAATAATTATGTATTAAACCCTGTGACTCAAAAAGTTATAAACTATCTTTACCAACATAAGTGTCCACATGGACATGCAAATGCCATGTATGATAGACAATTCATCATACATTTCAGGATGCGTAGAATCCCTGGATCCCTACTAAATACCAGTAGTAACCCCTAATCATTGAAAAAACCACAAACACCCCACAATTATTTTTTTAAATTTGTCTTAACTATTGTTTCCATTTATTTTTCATATATTTTTATTGATTTCAGAGAGGAAGAGAGGGAAGAGAGAAACATGAGTGATGAGAGGGAATGACCGATTAGCCGCCTCCCACACACTCCCTACTGGGGATTGAGCCCACAACCCAGGCATCTGCCCCTGATGGGAATCGAACCTGGGACCCTTCAATCTTCAGGCCGATGCTCTATCCACTAAGCCAAACCAGCTAGGGCCACACTTATTTTAAACATCTGCTGTAGGGTACTACTACCCCCCTTAAGAACCACTGGCTTTTAATATTGTCCACTGTGAGGGGGCAATGAAAGGAGATAAGATAGAGAAGAAAAACAAAAACTCCAAGAAAATTACAAAGTTTTGTAAGAAAAGGAATGCAACCAAGCATACTATGTGGTATCGTAGTGAAAAACAGTCTTGATAATGTAAACTCCACTTACTTTGAATTTCTAAACTCAACTACAACAAAATGCAGAGATCCTAATGATTCTTACAGAACGAAGTAAATTAGCAATACACTGGCAAAAATATGGGGAGAATATTTTTCTCACAGATGCAGGTGCTGTTGGCAATGGTTTCAAAATCAAGTGTGTCTGACCCAGCCAGCACATCTGAAATTCCCTTAAGTATTTCCCTTAGTCACAGACAATTGTCTCTTGTCTTATATAGAACTTGTGTCACATGGCCACCTATAGCTGCAAGGGAATATAGGGGTGGGGAAGTATCCAGAAAGGAGGGAAGTGAACATCAAGTAACACTAACAGCAGTAAAACTACAGCCATAGGTCTACAGAGAAAGGAGCAAGAAATGAGAGTAAGTATATTACTTAAATTATAAAGCTAATTGTAGATAGGAATTGGATATAACAGACCTCTTATAACAACTAAAATCAAATCCTTTAACTTAAAAAGGTTAGCATAAACATGACAGAAGTTCATTTCTCTCACTTAAAAGTCTGAGCTGTGTGACAGCCCTCCTCTGCAAAGCTATCACTGTTCTAGGCTCCTTCAAATAACTGGCAACCATCTCCTAGTCTGAATGGTTGCTATATCTACTGCAACAATGATGATAATATTCCATCCAGTGGGAAGGGGAAAGGGATCAGGGATGACATGTCCCTCCCCTTTCAGGAAATGGCCCATCGAGTTTGTTCACATCACTTCCATTCATAGCCTACGAGCCTGAACTTAAGTCTTTTGGCTTCATCTAGCTGCAAGAGAAGCTGGACAGATATCAGACCCTGATTGTTTCTAGTCAGTAACAATTTTTAACAATGTAAAGCCATAACTTGTAGGCCACATACTTGCTCCTATTCTGGTAAGACTTATTTTCTGTCCTCCTCAGGGAAGTCTCAGCCATCTATGGCCTGACCTCCTGAATTTTATAAAAACAAAGATATTGCCTTATATAATTTCTCATGAAAACTGAGGGTCTCATGGAACCTGGTCCTGCTATCATGTGGGAGATATAAAGTTGGCATTCCTCAGGGCTGTGTTCTTGACCCAGCCTGGTCAATTCCCTGGTCAATCACGCTCAGTACCACTGTTTAACAAAAAAGGAGGGAGGGCAAATGAGAAATGTAGTCTTCAGCCGGGCTAGCATGAGCTCAACTAAAAAAGTCTATTGTTTTTAAGAAGGGAAGAACATATTGGAGTCACTAGCAGAAAAATAATTCCAAGTAGAAGTAAGGGGAGCCAGTTGCTTGTGTGCATGAGTTAAATCTTCCCACTCTGCCCCTTCAAGAGGAAATAATGACTAACCTGAGGAGAAGTATTATGAGCATCTTACATCAATTTATGAAATATTTTTAAAAATTACAAGTTAAAGCGTGAAAAGGGTTCCTTCTGGGCATGTGACTAGCAAGGAAAAAAGGAATGGGAGAGGAGACTATTGCTTTTTAAATATATATATTTTATTGATTTTTGAGATAGAAGGAGAGGGAGAAAGAAGCATTTATGTGAGAGAGAAACATCAATTATCAGCCTCCCACATGCACCCCAACAGGCCATCAAGCACCCAACCTGGGTATGTGCCCTAATGTGCATGGGATGATATCAACCAACTGAGCCACACCTTTGGCTCTATTGCTTTTTTATTGTTAAGATCTTCAAGACTTGTCTTTTAAACAACTTGACTACATTATTTTAACAGATCACTTAAATATTTTTAGCATGTTATAATTTCAAAGTAACAGTATTTTAGCATATTGCCCATTATAATGTATTTGTGAACTTGGTTAAACAATGTTGAATAAATGCTACCTACATTCCATATTACCTTTTAGTCTATAACCCCATTTAAACCTGAAACACAGCCACAACCTCCTAACTCCCAACTTCCTGCTTCTACTCTTGTCCCTTTAGTCAATTCTCACAGCTGTACAACTTTAAAGCAGTCCTTTAAATTCCATGTAACTGGTATACCCTATATAGTAGTGGCACTATATATTCTCATTTCAAAGAGATCTTTTCAGAATCTTAATCAGATCGCTTCTTGAACTTACTCAAAACTTATCAATAGCTTCTCATCACACTAAATTATTTTACCGTCGCCTAAAGAATTCTCTCCAGACTCTTTGTCTTCAAGCTATTCAACCCTTAACTTAATTTCAAGTTCTCTTCAACCACTGCCTACTCCTCAGAGGCTTTCCCTGACCACCGGACCTTTAACAGCCAATGATGTCAAACTCCCTCCCACAGTCACTAGATATCCCTTATTACGTAAATCCATATACTTGCTGATCACCCCTCTCCTCTGCCAGAATATAAGTTCCTGAGAGCTGCCTTGTCCACCTCTCTATTCCCAATGCTTAAAAGACTGCCTAGCATACATATCTATTCAAAGCTTTTTTTGTTAAGTGCAATATGCTTAATAGATTGAAAAATTTATTTTATGAAGGATTATAAGAAAATACATTTTAAAAACTCTTTAAGATCTACTCCATGCCAGACACTATGCTAATTGCTGTTCAGAAATCTTACATGAGCCTCATGGCATTTTGCTGAAGTATTAGTCATTTGACAAATCAGGTGACAGCAATGTAGAGAGGACAGTGAAGGGCAGAGCCCTACTCTCCTACACACAGGTTCCCACAAACGACCCAGAACACTGAGAGTGGGAGACAATGTAGGAGGGGAGACATACATTTCTACTGAGATAAACATGTATTATAAAACCTGGGTGCATAACACTTTTCAGTTTATGTATTTGTTCAAGTTCTTTGAGTCTGATTGTTTCATTCACAATTGAAATGAACAACGGCTAAACTTAAAAAGCATACTTTGGTCTTGGTCTCAATTCTACCAGATTTGAAGCCTATGCTTATCACTAATAATTTTTATTTTGCTTCTAAAAAACAAAAAAACAATTAAAAAAAAAAAAAAAAACCTCCACACTGCCTTCCATTTTAGGTTTATTCTTATATATGATGTGAAAGTGTTCTAATTTCGTTTTTCTTTTTTTTTTTGCATGTATCTGTCCAGTTTCCTCAACGCAATTTATTGGAGCTATTGTGTTTACCCTAATGCATATACTTTCCTCCACTGTCATAGAATAATTGGCCATAGAGGTATAGGTATTATTTTCTGGGCTCTCTCTTCTGTTCTATGGATCTTTGTTTCTGTTTTTATACCAGTACTATGCTGATTTGATTATTACAGCCTTGTAGTATAGTTTGATATCAGGTAGTGTGATATCTCCCACTTTGTTCTTCTTTTTCAAGATTGTGGTGGCTATTCAAGGTCTTCTGTGGTTCCTAGATTATTAAGATGTGTGAGGTTCTTTGTTCCTTATGAGAGCGTTCCTATTGCCTTTTTCATAATATTGAATATTAATATGGAAAACTGGTTTAATTACTCAGTAATCTTAATCAAATACTTTTACCGTGTTTAGGTGAAAATAATGAATTTCCCTGTAGCTTTCTAATCTAAAACAGTGGTCGGCAAACTCATTAATCAACAGAGTGGCAAACCACAGCTCGCAAGCCCAATGTGGCCCGCAAGCTGCGGTTTGCCAACCACTGGTCTAAAACATTGGTTTTTACCTTGTTTGTAGATTGGAATCACCTAGGAAGCTTTAAGATAACCCAGAGATTGGTTTAATTAATCTGGGGCACAACCTGGATAATGGCATTGAAAGTCCAAGATTTTTCTATTGTGCAGCTAAGGATAAGAATCACAGTTGTTTCTCTTTTCAAAAAGGAAATCATATCCAAACCATTAGATAACTTAAACAGTGATCATAAAATGAAATGTTACAGATTTAAGACAACAGTTCCATAATTTGCTTCTTAAATATCCCTAAAGCCCTGGAAAAGGTGTCCTTTGTTTCAACAATGCATCCACTATTTACAATCATCAGGTCTTTTCTAGCCTAAAAACTGAAATAACAACATGTGACTATGCAACCCCTCTTTCTTTCCAAAGAAAGGTCTAAAGTAATTTGAAATGCATAGCAAGTAACACAACAACTCAAAGGAGACCTGCCTCACAACCAAATAACTGGGAGGATTTTCTATTCAGAATGCCTGTGTTTCATAACCTGGCAACTGGCTTCCTTTTATTTTGCTTTGAAGGTCTTTAATGACCTTACAAACTGTGCTTTTTATCTTGTGAGTGTACAAATGAAGAGAACTGTTTCCGTTAACAAGCAGACAGACAAAAACTGAAGAGAAACCACAACATGACGATATTTCACTTTATAGGCAGTCATTGTGTATTAAAATTACAGCTGCTTTTTTAAAGAGAAAAGCAAATGCTAGTATTACTTAATCTGTATGAGGTCTCATTAATACAACTCATTTCACCAAATTAAATTCTGTGGTCTCAAGACACCTTGATGGAGGGTTAGATGGATCGATCAGTTGAAGTAACAACCATTTTCCTCTGAGATACTGTTTAAGACCAGTCTCAAGTTTTACAACTCACTCCCCTCAGGACAACAGCAAACAACAAAACCTATATCTCTTCTGTATTTGCACCATAACATCCCAAAGCCCCAGGGAGGAAAAGGACAGATTTTTATACTATCCCCAGATCTGCTGGAACCCTGCTAGAAAGAAAGTAAGGATATGTGGGGCTCCTACAAGCACTGCATGCCTCTTGGGATTGGTAGTGGGAAAGGGTCACTTTGAAGTTATTACTTGCACACCAAAAGGTATTACCACTTTTATGGTTTTCTTTAGAAGGGTGGGGGGTGAGTTTTGGTGGTCTCAAACACGTTTATGGGGCATTAGTTTCCACAGAAAACTATAAACTAGAAGACTCCTCTTTTGCCTTTATGGTATCCGTCCTCCATCCTATACATCGCTAATTCTTTGAGACAGACTAAACAGGACCCTTCCACATATCCAGACATTTACTCATTTCTTAGATTCCATGCACTGCACTGAGAATGTATCGGGCCACCATTGTATTTTGCCCTGAAAGATGGAACAATAGCATAAGCATTGAGGCACAATGAAGCCTGCCATAAGATAAGAGATTCTCAATCTTCATAAATCTGTAGCTAATCTATAATAAAAGTATAATATGCAAATTGACCGAATGTCTGAAAAGGAGAATGACCATCCAGATGACACACAGTGGTGCCAGGCCAGCCAAGGCCGGTGCGATGCAATTAGTTGGGGGGCCCTGCCATCACCCTACAATCACCCCACAAATGGAGGCCCAGGCCACTGGCTGGCAGGGCAATCAATGTGGGTTGGGGCCCTCCATGATCACCCCAAAGAGGAAGCCCGGGCCATCCTCTGCAAGGTGATATATGGGGGTTGGGGCACCACAATCAATTACATTTCAGAGGGAGCCCAGGCTACCTACCTACGGGCGGTGGTAGGTAGACGGGGCCTCCCTATGCAGAGCCATCAATCACAGGCTCCTGGACTGCAAGAGGGCACAGGTCAGGCTGAGGGACACCTCTCCAAGTGCATGAATTTTGTGCACCAGCATCTAGTCCTAACTAATAAAAAAGTAATATGCAAATTGACCATCACTCTAACACAAAAAAATGGCTGCCCCCATGTGGACACAAGATAGCCACCATAAGATGGCTGGCAGAGGAGGACAGTTGGGGGAGACCAGGCCTGCAAAGAAGAGCAGTTGAGGGGAACCAGGCCTACAGGGAAGAACAGTTAGGGAGAACCAGGCTAGAGGGGAGGGCAGTTTGGAGGGGAGGGCAGTTTGGAGGGGAGGGCAGGCTTGCAAAGGAGGGCAGTTGGGGGTGATCAGGCCTTCAGGTGAGGACAGTTGAGGGGGAGCAGGCCTACAGGGGAGGGCAATTAGAGGGGACCAGGCCTGCAGGTCAGGGAAGTTGGCAGGAACCAGGCCTATACGGGAGGAAAGTTGGGGGGGACCCAGACCTGCAAAGAAGAGCAGTTGGGGGGAACCAGGCTAGAGGGGAGGGCAGCTGGGAGGAACCAGGCTTACAAGGGAGGGCAGTTGGAGGTGATCAGGCCTTCAGGTGAGGACAGTTGGGGCAACTAGTCCTGCAGGGAAGAGCAGTTGGGGGGAACCAACCTGCAGGGAAGGGCAGTTTGGGGGGACCAGGCATGCAGGGGAGGGTAGTTAGTGGGGACCAGGCCTACAGGGGTGGGCAGTTGGGGGCAACCAGGCCAGCAGGCGAGGGCAGTTAGGGGTGACCAGGCTGGCAGGGGAGCAGTTAGATGTTGATCAGGCTGACAGGGGAGTGGTTAAGGAGTAATCAGGCTGGCAGGCAGGTGAGCTGTTAGGAGCCAGCAGTCCTGGATTGTGAGAAGGATTCAGATTGGAGAGGGTGCAGGATGTGCTGAGGGACACCCCCTGCCCTTCATGCATGAATTTCGTGCACCAGGCCTCCAGTATTTTTTATAAAAGTGATAGTTTATCCCCCCACTCAGAGAAACAAAGGAGTCAGAAGATTCAAAATCAAAATAGAACAAAACCAAAACTCCAAAAAGACTACACACCAAAAGGTATTACCACTTTTATGGCTTTCTTTAGAAGGGTGGGGGTGCCTACTTTACTGTAACATAATATTTGGATGGGAGAGAATTGTAGGCAAGAGCCCACTGAGAATTATTTCACCAATACTATTTTCCCACAATGCTCTCTTCCTAATCAATTTTAGTTAAGGAGCTTATTCTCCCCCACCCCCATCTGCAATTTCACATTATTTGTATACATTAGTCAAATTTAGAATTAACAAGAAAAATTGTGTGAAGTGGTGGGAGTGATTATATAAAAAGGTTTAATAAGGCACAATGTAGTGTGATTACAGTGACAATGCACATAAAAATGCAAAGAACGTGGGTATATGAAGCATGTGGAACCATTTCAATCTTTTTAATTCCCTCTTCATTATTTATAGTTTAAAAAATAGTTGGCTCCTTCTCAACATCTGACTTTAACTTAATAAAAACAAAATAATGAATAGAGCAACCACCAACTAGAAACCTACAGACTCTTGGCTAACCAAAACAATAACCACTTTAAGTCAAGCACATATAAAAGACAGTATAATTTGAGAATTATAGTTTGTAAACCCACAGCTACGTGAGTGAATGTATTAAATTGCTTCTGTGGCTATCATGTTGGCCAGATTCTCCCTACCTTCTAACCAACATGAACTCCTTTTATCACATTTTTTCTCCTGGATCTCAATTTTTTCCAAAAGTTCAACAAAAAAATTGCCTAAAGCAATAACTGACTTGCTTTATCTGTGTCATTGTTTTCCAGTTTCAACACTGATCCCACCTTTAACCAATGATATAGAACTACCCAAAGTTCATCTTTACTGCCTTTAGCAGTGTGATAGTGCCAAGGTAATCAAGGTAAATAAGGATCAGAGGCTTAAGCACTGCTCAAGCTATTTTGCCATTGGCAATTTACTTCACACTCATATTATGCATGTCCACTTAGGAAGTGTGCCCACTGCTGCAGAGCCTTATCAGTGGTGCCTGGTCCACATGCCGCCGCCACCACCATCCAGAATTTCCTGTAAAGTCAGTCAGAGGGCCTAACTGGCATAGAGTGACAACTGTTGTTTCTCAGCATTGAAATTTCCCAGCCAGAATCAAATACAGATATGTTTTAGTCAACTGTGAGTTTAAAGCTATTAAGCTTTCTCAAACAACTTCATGGATGAGCCCTTCACTAGCTTTGTGAACCATTGGAGCCAAGTGAAAAACAATACTGCAGCTCTTCAGAGGACACCAGCCCTAACAGTGAGAGGGCTCTGACTGGCAAGGTAAAGCTCTTATCTCTGATTAATTTTCTTCATGTATAAAATGAGGAGCCTTTTTTTCAGATCTCAATTTCTGAGTTCTAAATTCACCAAGTTGAAAGAAAAGACTTGGGGTGGGAAACACACAATACAATATACAGATGATGTATTGTAGAATTGTAAACCTGAAACCTATATAATTTTATTAACCAACTAGAGGCCCAGTGCACAAAATTCATGTAGAGTGGGGTGTGTCCCTCAGCCCAGACTGCACCCTCTCCAATCTGGGACCCCTCAAGGGATGTCTGACTGCCTATTTAGGCAGATCCAGATAGGATCAGGCTTAAATGGGCAGTTAAATATCCCTCTCACAATCCAGAACTGCTGGTTCCCAACTGCTTACCTGCTTGCCTTCCTGATTGCCTATAACCACTTCTGCCTGCCATCCTGATCACTCCCTAACCACTCCCCTGTCAGCCTGATTGATGTCTAACTGCTCCCCTGCTAACCTGATTGCCCCTAACTGTACTCCCCTGCAGACCTGGTCACACCTAACTGCCCTCCCCTGTGGGCCTGGTCCCCTCCAACTGCTCTCCCATACAGGCCTGGGTCCCCCTGAACTGCTCTCCCCTGCAGGCCTGGCTCCCCCCCCCCCAACTACCCTTCCCTGCAGGCCCAGTTGACTCCAACTTCCCTCCTCTGCAGGCCTGGTCCCTCCCAACTGGCCTCCCTTGCTGTCCTGATCGCCCACAACTGCCCTCCCTTGCAGACTTGGTCCTTCCCAACTGTCCTCCCCTGCTGGCCATTTTGTCACAGCCATCTTGTGTCCACATGGGGGCAGCTATCTTGTGTGCTGGAGTGATGGTCAATTTGCATATCACTTTATTAAATAGGATTATATAAAAAAAGTGAATAGCAATATGCATTTCAATGACAACAATTTAAGCTATTAAATCCTTTTATGGGATGTCTGCCTACTTGAAGGCGGTATAAAAATATACAACAGGTTGTGATTTTGTAATTATCCTGTTATTTCCTCTGTATAACCCAAATGAATAATTCAAGATTGGCTTGTGCATAAAATTCACAAAGATATAGTTTATTCCCATTTTGTCCAGGAAGAAATCTGACTGTCAAGAATGCTCCAGCTCCCCTTAGCAAATAACATGTTAGTAAAAAATTTTTAAAAAGGCATGAGGTGTCTTTTGAATACGTTTGACTAATACTAATAAAACTATTTAGGATGTTGTGGGGTTTGCTCAATTTAAAAAAAAAATCACAAAAGTTAATCTGACTGCACTCAATGCTCTCAACATTTAAAAAAATTTCCAAGTATTCCAAATTATTTTTGAACAGAACATATGCGGTAGTGTTGGGAATGCACCTGTTTGCCAACACAATTTCTGGAGAAACATTCTACACTCAGGGCATATCTCATTTTACTGCATTTTGCTGTATTGCACTTCACAGATGTGTGGGTTTGGGGCATTTTTGTTTTGGGGGAGGAGGTGGTGCAAATTGAAGGCAAGACCCTTCAGCAGCAAAAAGATTAAGACTTGCTTTATTGAGGTGATCTGGAAGGGAACCTGCAACATCTGAGGCATGCCTGTAATTGAACAGGTGGTGTCAAGAGAGATCTGCCCTAACTGAATGAGCAAGGGAGAATTTGTTTCATTACCAAATCCAACAAGTACAAACAGTATAAATCAGCTACTAATAAGTTGTAAAAAATATTTTCAAAGATAATATTCCAAATGGGACAGCATCTTAATGTCACCAAACTTGTTTTTTTAAGACTTTAACACACCAAAAATAAGTGCTAATGTAATATGAGTGAAAAACACTGGAGACTGGATCATATTCATAAACTTGATGTGACCACTTATCACAAGGCGCCCCTCCCAAAAAAACGTACACATTTTAACAGCTGATAGTTCGATTCTGAAAATGAAACGTATTTTAATAAATACTGTCTTTATAATTATTCAAGATGTGTGTATACATTTGGGGGCACCTATATTTGCCAAAAGTTACACTGGTTTAAGAATGACTACTGAAATTGAAAGTCACTTGACCTACAGAATTGAGAAGAGGGAAGAGGTGACTGCATCTCCACAGCAAGCTACAGATGAGAAAGTATGGCACTAGCCTAGGGGTGAATGGAAGGATCACAAAACTCCCTGGTGCACTCAAATCTGACGTGAGGCATGGGGTCATCAATTATGCCAACTGGTGGGGGATTAGAAATGCTATTATGACACCTTTCTCTCCTCCAAAAACCAGAGGTCTACTCAGAGAATCCCTCCCTCTTTTTCCATCTCTGGGGCTGTAAATCTGAAAAGGTTTAGGTATTTTTGAAGGATCTATGTAATTAGCTTCCAGCTGCAGAGAAGCATCCTATAAGTAATGTCCTGAAAATGAATGATTCAAAACAGCTGCTTAGGTTGGGGCTGTTTTAAGAGGATGGGTACATAGGGTTAGGATGGTGGGGGGAGACTGCACTGACACTGAAATGCAGGTTTTCAAAATTCAATTCAAAAGCTCGCCAAATTTCTAAGTGCCTCATACGCTAAGTTAATACTCCAGAAAACTGTTAACAAGCACCTGTGCATCTAGGTATGCATGCTTTGGGGAATCTCTCTAGGTCTCCACATCGGGTCCCAAACCAAGGAGACTGTTATATATTTCTCTTGAACCTTCTGGTTCAGCATTCCCTATGAGAGACTGTCTACACCGTTTCTGTTGAAAACACCCAGTTAAGGCAATTTGAGCCATTACTTTCGTCTGCTACAGAACATTAAATCCCTGGGGTCTTGGACACGCATCTCATCTGCAACGAACTCCTGACCAAGATCTTGGGGAGGGGAGGGGAGGGGGCGGCGGGGAGGGAAGAGACATTTATTTTTAAGTGGTTAGAAGCCAATCCTTTGTTTTTATCAATAATGCGTTTCACTGGGCCTACCTGGCCCAGGAGTTACTAACTCACAGTACCTCTACAAAACTGCGTGCCTTTCTCAGTGTTCAGATTTGAGCTCCTAGTTTACAAAGCAGTATAGGAAGCTTGTCAATTTTACTTTTTCAGTCGCCGAGGAACAAACATTCCCACCCCTTCGCCTTAGTGAAGGCTAACCAACGCAAGTGTCCGGCTTCCACCTGTTCCGCCCTGCTACACGCTCCTTCCGACCTCCGGCCGGCCCGGCTCCAGCTGGGCTGGGCGAGGAGCCGGCACCGCTGCCGTGGGAAATTCCAGTTGGCGGGGGCTGCGTTCTAACCGGCCGGAGCCCAGCCCGCCGGCGCCCCACCGCAGGGCCGGCGCTGCGCTGCCCGGTCCGACTCGGTTTCCCGGTCGCCAGGCTGACAGATTCTGCCAAGCCCGGGGCGCGGGTGCGTCCGCTGCAAACGATTCCCGGCGGGCTAAGACCCTGTCCTCCCCGCAAAGGTCCCCTCGCCCTCAGACTAACGAAAACACAGCGCCCTGCGGGGAGCAGAGGAACGGCGGCCGGAGCGCTGCCCGCGCAGGGGAGGGGCGAGTCCAGGAGGCGCGCCGTCCTGCCCGCAACTCACCTTCTGCTGCCTCCGGGCCATGTCTGTGGGCTGCTTGGCGTTGAAGGGGTACGCGATGCATCTCACCACGAAGACGTAGAGCTGCAGGCGGATCCTCCGCTCCTGCTCCTCATCCAGCGGCCTTTCGGGCTCATCTCGCCCCTCACTGATCACCGAGGGGCTCGGGCTCCCAGGTCTGACCGCACCGCCGCCGCCCGCGCGCCCCGGCGCGTCCCGCCGCCCTTCTCGAGCCGGGGCGGGCAGCGCCCGCTGCGAACCGCCGGCCGCCCCCAGCGCATCGCGGCTCTCCTCCTCCAGCCCCTCGTCCGACTCCTCTTCGCTGGAAGAAGGGTCCAGCATGGTGCTCTAGCCGCCCCACCGCTCTGCCTGCGGCCCCAGGTGCCTCACTCCCGGCGGCGGCGGGCAGCAGCGGCCACGGAATGAAAGGGAAACTGGCCCGGGCTTTCCGGACACGTCGAGTTAGACTGCCGAGTGTTTCCTACCAGCCGGGCGCAAGGGGCGGGCAGGCGCCGGGAGGAGGGCGCGGGCGGGCCAGGGAGAGCCGCCGGGACGAAGTAGGCGGAGTTAGCGTGGGGGCTGAGCCCGCGCGCCGGGCCCGGGCCCGCCCACCCCGTGGTCCTTCAGAGCCGGCCGGCCCGGGGCGGAGCGGCCCGAGCGCCGGGGCGCAGGTGGGGGAACCTGTGGCGCCTACAACAAGCAACACGTGGGCGGCCACGCCGGGCGCGGGCGCGGGGCGGGAAGTGCGCGTGCGCGCGCTGCCTCAGCTGCCCGCCCGGGTGCCGGGGCGCCGGGTGCCCGGGAGCCGCAGAGCGTGCTGGCTCTGTGTGCAACCACCCGCGGTTGCCTGGACGGTCGTGCCCGCCCCACCCCATCATTTTTTCTCTCCCGAGCTTCCTTCCTGAGGGGGGGAGATGAGCAATTTGACCCCCCCTCCGCCCCCCCCCCCCCCCCCACCCCCCCCCCCCCCGCCAGGTAAGGGAGCTGCCAGAAACTCGGACCCGAAACTGATAGCCAGATTTGAACCGGAGCACCGAAAAGTGGGGGCCTTTGCTGTTCTCTTCCAAATAACGTTGGGAAGAGGCTTTGAGAAGTCTCTCCCTCTGCTCTGCTGCTGTTTGATCCTCATGGTGAAGTTCAAATTATAAGTCAGAGGAACGTTCGTGAAAAGAAATACGAAACAAAACAAGTGAGGCTTAAAAAAATACAATAAAAAACTTTTTATTCCTGTACACGCATGAAACAAGATCGATTTTATATTTGCGAAATGGCATACTCGTTCAGCTCCCGTAGCTCTGTTTTCTGGGTTGGGATGCGGGCGACTTCCAGGCAGGGAGCGTAGTGGTGTGAACATTCGTTGAGCGAACATTTGAGTGCATGCCCTGAGTCCAGCACGGCTAAGTATTTGGACGAGCCTATGGGGACTGGGGCGCACAGCACTGGGTCACTGTCGGTTCTGGCCTCAAGTGGGCGTCTCCTAGCTGCACCAGAAGCCTGTCTTATCTGCGCAGATTTCTCAGTCCCAAAGCCGGAACCACCTGGACGCCCCTGAGATTTTGTTTATGTTCTTAATACCGACAGAGCGGGGAAATCAGGAAAACGGGGCATTCAACACACAGAGCAGTGTGCCTTGGCCAAGCTGGCAGGGAGGTGATAAAGCACAGAGGCGGTATCACTGAGCAGTTGAAATTACTGCCTCTGCGTTTATCTAGCCCCTGGCCAAATAGTTGTAGCTTTTTCAAGCCACTTTCCCAGTTAGGTAAACAAGAGAGAGGTGTTCCTTCTGCATTGAGTGACATTCTCCCTAGATGGGATAAAAAGGCAAGGAGGCGATTACTCCTTCTTGTCAATGTATCAATCTTTAATGGGTGCTCACAGTGATAAAAGAGATTCTCTGAAGGCATGACTGATCGCCAAATGCCAAGGGATAGAAAATCTCAAAAACTGATACTGGTACTTTTAAAGACAGTGTTTCACTTCTAGCAAAGTGAACAATAAATAGCAAACTTAGTCATGTAAGTCCAGTGCTTATATTCATAATTTGCAAAGTTTTGTGAATGTCACCAAAGTAACCCTTTGAGAAAGGTGATGATGATGATGACAATTACCATTTACATGTTTTATTCCAGGTACAACATTAATCCTTTTATATAATCTCATTTATTTTTAGTTCCATTGTACAGATAAGGAACCTGAGGCTTAAAGAACCCTTTTCTACAGAACTAATTAATGGAACAGGGACTTAACATAGTAAATTGCTTCTTGTTCCAAACAGTAGCTTTTACTACTACAATTTGTCTAATTATAAATCAGTATATACTAAATGTGTAATGTTTATTAAACTGATAACTAAAGTAATTTAGTTCCTAGGGATATAAAAGTGCATTTGAAATATAGCATCTTTATTGCACTTTCTTTTCTTGCCAAGGAAGTGTTTATTTTTCATTTTCCTTTATTAAATAATTAATAGTATTTTGGCGTGATGGCTTGTTATTTATTTCCTTTCCTATTGAAAATGGTTATCAAATTAAAGATTCTCCAAGCCTTGGGGACCCCACTGAAAACATCTAATAATTTTCAGAGTAAGGTATACAGTTTTCTCTATGAAGATAAAAATGGTTCAAAGAACATAAATTAAAGAAATATCCAAAAGACAACAAAGAGAATGTTTAAGCCCTGGCTGAGTAGGTCAGTTGGTTGGAACATCCTCCCAATATGCCAAAATTGCCTATTCAATCCCCAATCAGAGCATTTTCAAGAATCAACCAATGAATGCATAAGTAAGTGGAACAAATTAATGTTTCTCTCTCTCCATTCCTCCCTTCTCTCTCTCTCTCTCTCTCTCTCTCTAATTAATAAATAAAAATTTTAGAGAAGAGAATGTTTAAGGATTTCATTAATTAAGCATATGTACATTGTTAAAAAACTAATACATTAAAACAATTCTGGGCATACTTAGAACAAGATACAGACTCTGACATTAATAAGGTTAAAGAATGACAAATGAGAAAAGCATTTATTTATTTAAAATAAACGTTTATTAAAAAAAATAAATATTGGTATTGCAATCTGATGATCATTTTAATAAACCAGGAGATAATGGCAGTAAAAAGAAAAAAAATACTTCATTGAGGCGAGAGTAAGGGAAGGCTTCCAGGATGCTTGACGTACATTTTGAAGAATTATTTAGAGCTGCTGGGCAAGGGCATGTTAGGCAGGAGGAACTGCATTTGCAAAGACATTAAATTATTTGCTTCTCTGGACAACTGCAAGTAAACTGGTCTACCAGCAGTGAAGGATACATATGAAGATGGGGGAGATGAAACTAGAAAGCAAGCAGAGATAAATTCAGCATCGAGCAGAAGCATAGTGGGCAGGCATCCACAGCCTTGTATGCCATGCTTTGGGATTTAAACCAAATCCTGAAGAAAACAGGGAAACACTTAAAGGTTTAAGTAAGGTAAGACATAAGGTGATCTGTAACTCTTTTTTTTTTTTTTTTTTTTTTGGTGGTGGTGATTGTGTGTTTTGTTTTCTTTATTAAGGTATTACCTATGTGTCCTTATCTCCCCATTGCACACACAAACATACACACACCCCACCACCACTCGTGCCCTCACCCCCCTAGTGTCTGTGTCTATTAGTTAGGCTTATATGCATGCATACAAGTCCTTTGGTTAATGTCTTCCCCTTCTCCCCACTCTCCCCTGCCTTCCCTCTGAGGTTTAACGTCTGATCGATGTCTCTGTCTCTGGATCCGTTTTTGTTCATCATTTTATGGTCTGTAACTCTTAAGAGTCAATCTGGAGTAATGTAAAGGCAGTGAAATTAGAAGCAAGATACCAAGAGATTACTAAAGAAATCTGGGAGGGAAGCAATGAGGGCTTGAATATAAGACAAGAGACAAAGAGAAGGAAATCTTAGAAGATAAACAAAGGTATTAATACCATATATGTGAGAAACTGAGGGAGAAGGTCAAAAAATACTATTTCTAACCCTCTTATCTTGACTGATAAGAGATGAGATATGGACTTCTAGAAGATGACTAGATTTGGAGAAACAGAGTTTTGGGGAGCTTATCAGAGAGATCCTAATCTCTGTTGGAAATAGGTACAAATGCGATACTCAAATCTAGATAAGGAGATCATGAGCATATAGGTGGTAGTTGAAGCTACAGATATAGATAATCATAAGGTCCAGAGATCCGTTGTTCAAGATGAGAAGAGGGAAAATAATGGGTCTCTGAGGAACCCTCCCTACCTCCCCACCAATTAAGGGGTGGATGGAAGAAAAGGAACCTGAAAGAAAACTTGACCATTAAAAATTAATTATGCCCTAATAATTTCTAAAGAACATTTTCAACTTTGCAGGTACACTAATGTTCTTAACCAAATTTCTATGAACAATGTTAGCTTTTCAAGTAATTATAACATTTGTTGATGCGATGCTCTGGCATAACTAAATAAATGATACCAACATAAGATTGCTATTGGTTTGTGCCATTTCATAAACACAAGAAATACACTGGGATTTAAAACAGTGACTCATTTTAACTTTTGTAAAGGTGAGCATAAAAACAAATTGAAGTTATACTGCTTTTTAATGAAACACCTCTAATGCTGGTAAAAGATGGATGCACAGGAATAAAATAGAATATAAATGTGTTTTAGCAATGATATTTAAGAAAACAGGTGTGTGATCCAAAAGCTATAGGTGGTCTGTTTGCTGGTTGAGAAGTGATTTGTGCATTTGACCTTAAAGGAAGCTATTAACTCTTTCAAGTCACAGATTAAATCATTCTTTATTTGAACAGACGTTGGGCACCCACTCTAGGTTATACAGTAATCTGTGTAGATAAAAAAATAAATAAAAGTTTGACCCTAGTTGGTGAATAGAGCATGGGCCAGAGGCCTGAAAGGCCCAGGTTTCAATTCTGGTCAAGGGCTTGTACCTTAGCTGAAGGCTCAATGCCCTCCCCGACTGAGGTGTTTGCAGGAGGCAACCAATCCATATGTCTTTTTCACATCTATGTTTCTCTCTGTGTGTCTCTTCCCATCCCTTCCACTCTCTCTAAAAATCAATGGGAAAATATCCTAGGGTGAGGATTAACCAAAAGAAAGTTTGTACTTGAGGGAATGCGTATGAAACAGACATGAGCAAAATAAAAAATTATGCTATTATATGCTCTTGTGGAAATAGAGAAAAAAATTCACAAAATACCCCTTAATTGTTTTGGAAGTTATAATTAAAATTACATTACAACAGAGAGAAGAATCATTTCCAGTCAGTTGGAAAGACCAGGCTTGCAAATATGTACCAGAAAATTGTCAACTCACAAACCCAGCTAATAAGTGGAGTATGCTTTTACAAAAGTAACATAAAAACAACAAATTTTTGAAACTTTAGGGGGAGTACTTTTATCTTATGAGGCAATAATTCTCCTGGCAACCCCTTTTTCCCTTTTCTCAGCTTTTTCTTTTTCTCCTCTCCAGTTATAATTTCCGTGATAGCAGAGAATTATTCTGGTACTTTAATCTTTACAGATAATGGGTAAAAGTATGTGCAGATGACCAGTAAATAAGTAGTCCACACTGATACAAAGACACAGCACAAATTGACCAGTAAATGAGTAGTCCACCCTGATACAAAGACACAGACACACAATACAATCAAAGGACTGTTGTGAATATTAAAGAAAGCAATGCTTGCAAAGTGCTGGAAGACATCTGTTAAATTCTCAGTTATGGGCCAAGTATTTTACTGCTATTATACCAATAATGGCTTTACACTTAGCTCACTTCTAACCATCCTATCTAATAAAGAGGGAATATGCTAATTGACCATGATTCCCTCACAAAAATGGCTTCACCCACAGCTGAGGCCAAGTTCCCTTAAGGAGTCTTAACAAGCAATCAGCAGGGACCTGAGGTTGCACCCTCCCCCATCCCCAGGGGGCTTAACAGGGGACCTCAGGCCGAGGGCCCTACCCCACCCGGCAGAGCTTGACGGGGGGACCTCAAGGTGCACTTCCTGCTCTGGTGCTGGGCTAGGAGACCTCAGGCTGCTCCCTCCACCACAGTGCCAGGCCAGGGGACCTCAGGCCGTGCCCCCCACCAGGTGAAGCTTGACAGAGGACTTCAGGCCACATCCTGCACCCTGGCACCATATCAAGGGACTTCAGGCTGCAGCCCCCACCCCAGCATCAGGCCAGGAGACCTGAGGTTGTGCCCCCCCAACCCAGCAGGGCTTGACAGGGGGACCTCAAGGTACCACCAGTGCTGGGTAGGGGGAACTCAGGTCATGCCCCCCACACAGTGAGCTTGACAGGGGATCTCAGGCCATGTCCCCCACCTGGCAGGGCTTGATGGAGGACCTCAAGGCATTGCCCCCCATCCTGGCACTGGGCCAGGGGACCTGAAGCTATGCCCCCTGCCCAGCAGGGCTTGACAAGGGTGGGCCCAGCCAGGTCTGGGTCTCACGCAATTTTGAGGTACATGTGGGTGGGCAGGGACTTGACTCTGGGTCCCATGGTGCGCCCCAGACTCTGACAGGAGGAAAGTTTTCATATACATTTTACTAATTTTCTACTAATTTTCTTTCATCTCTGACACTTTTATTATAGAGAAAGGGCAAATAGCAAAATTAAATTATTTCCTCTAATTAATCCCCTTTTGTTTATTTATTTATTTATTTATTTATTTATTTATTTATTTTTATATATTTTATTCATTTTTTACGGAGAGGAAGGGAGAGGGATAGAGAGTTAGAAACATCGATGAGAGAGAGACATAGATCAGCTGCCTCCTGCACACCCCCTACTGGGGATGTGCCTGCAACCAGGATACATGCCCTTGACCGGAATGGAACCCAGGACCTTTCAGTCCATTGGCCGATGCTCTATCCACTGAGCCAAACCGGTTTCAGCTTAATCCCCTTTTAATGTGCAGGAATTTCATGCTCCAGGTCACTAATAGAACTATAGAAACAGTACAATAGCATAAATTACATATATTTATTTTTAAAAAGCACTATATTTTTTGAAATAGAGACAAATTAGTAAATGAGTCAGTGCATTTACTTACTGGGTTTTACATAAATTATAATTTTTATTTCTAAATTACTTGCCTTGAAACAATCAGACCCTAAGAAATGCCCCAATATAGGTTAAGGTTACTAAGATCTCAAAAATTTCATAATTTTTATAAGGTTGACCTCACAATAAGAAGTTACTTTACTTTTATTCCTTTCACTATGTGAGTATTCCCATTAATGATTGATTGCAGTTCTGTTCTTTACTTTTCCATTTTGAGAGAAATTGCGAGGAAGTAACAGAAATTTGAGTTAGTTGAGAATACAGGGAGGAAAGAAAAGTAGAAGTATATTGTGACCTATGTGCTCAAAATATCATGAGAAAAGTCTTGTATTAATTCAAGATATATAATATATGTGATAATTATTATGATTGCCTAATGAAGTAGGTATTTAGCCTAGAAGAGGATGTTTGTATTTTAAATGTCAATAGAAATACAAATTATGTGAACTTTTTTTGGAAATGGGAAAAAATCTAAGAATGATGTTCATAATGGATAAAGCAATAATCAGAGCTTTTCCCCCCTCTAGCTTTCAGGTTTTTTTACTTGTATTCACTTGTTAAATACATTTTCTGCCAGTCAATAACATGAATTGAGTGCCTGTTCTATATAAAGCACTACACTAGACTCTGTAAAGATGACATTGTATTGATTGACTAGGAATTCAACCAATGTCTTACTTAAGAGATGAAAATAATACTGCTGTAAACACACATTTCAACAATAATGCTCCAGAAAATTAAATTAAATTGAAGTAACGATTTTACTGGACAAAATAATAAGGGATAGTCAAATAACATCAAGTGCAAAATGTAAAGATATGTCTTAACTACTTACTATTATTTTGGTCTGTAGCAATAATTAATAAACTTGTTCTCAGAACCCATTTACACTTTGTAAGTTATTAGGACCCCAAATATCTTTTGGTTATACAAGTTACATGTATTAGTATTTCTAATAATAGAAGAATAAGACTAAGACAATTTAGGACTAGCTATTTATTAATTCTTTTAAAATAACAAATTTGTGCTATAACATAAATTACATTTATTTATTTTTTAAAAGAAATTATATTTTGAAAATAAAAAGTTGAGTGGGAAGAGTAACATTATTTTACACTATACAAATGTCTTTATTGTCTGGCTTGGTATTCATGTTACCAAGATTCTCATATCTGCTTCTCATTAAATCTGTTGCAATATATTATTTCATTTGAAATAGATGAAGAAAATCCACACTTAGATATGTCATTGAAAATAGGATTATTTTAGTGACCTTTTTATATAATTGTAGATAATCTTCTTTCATATATACCAAAACTAATAAGTGGTCAATTATTTCAGCTTAGCTGCAATGTGGAATCTAAAACCACATGAATAAACTTTTTTGCTCTATGCTTTAAAAAGTCCATTATTCTATCTTGCACCTTGAACTGCTGGTTTTGTGATGTGATTCATTGCTCATTTGGAAAACACTGATTCATTGGGTAATACAGATTAAAAGCTGACACTTTTAATTTTATTATATAGTATTTTAAAAATTACATTTTTCAACAGCCACCAATTTCATCAAAAAAAAAGCAGTGGAAGACTATCAAGCTTATAGTGATAGATACAAGCTTTACAAAATATTAATTTTTTCTTGAATACTTGAATTTTATCACTGGCAACAATATTGTCAGTTGTTTTCATTAAAGTAACAAGTTTATTTCACTGACATCTGACAAAGCATCTGCCAAATATCCAAGTATGAATAATTATAATTTGTCGTTGTTTTTCTCAGGTGATAATGGTGTTCTAGGAAAAAGCTTCCAGCTCAAAACAGTGTTTCTCCTATAAGTCACTGTGCAGAAATGTTCTATGTATTCTTCTCATTTCACCTCACAGAATATTTGTTAATGTGTACCCAAGGATTGAGATTTAACGAAATTAATACTTTTTCCTGCCTAACCAGAAGTATTATTAAATGAAACTGGCACTTTTTTTCTGTGAGTATATACCATGAAGAACACAATGATTATTAGTAGATTTGGATGCCTTGTATGATTGTCTTGATAAAGCTCCACATGAACCCACCATTGGTCTGCACCATCTCTGAAGTGTTAACACAGTGAAAAAGAAATGTAATGCTTTAGTATTCATATGGAAAAGTTTCAAAATCACTGATTTCCCAGGTGAAGTGTCAGGAATCCCTCTATGATTTGAGGACCACATTTTGAGAATGCTCAGTCTTCAGGGTTAGGTCTCTAATTTTACTATTGCACAACTAATTCAGCAAATATTCACTCTCATATATTCTTCTCTGTGCCTGATTTAAAGATAAAATAGGCATTATACTATGTTGAACAAATATATCCTGTGAATCTTATTATAGCTAAAGATATAGATTGTGAAAATGTCTTCATTCCTGTTTTAAATTATTAGATATCTACATTTTTCATAAATTTTGATGCCCTTAAAAATTATATTGTGGGTTTTTAAATTGAATTTATGGAGATGATATTGGTTAATAAAATTATATAAGTTTCAGGGGTTCAATTCTATAATTATCTATATGTTTATTGTGTGTCATGTCTCCTTCTATCACCAAAAAATGAAAGCGTTATATTAAATTAACCCACATAACCAAAAGATCATTGGGCTCCTTAATAACTTTTAATAGTGTAAATGGTTCCTGTTGCAGTAATGTTAATTTTATTCAACAGGAACCATTAGTAATTAATGTTAATTACTGCAACAGACCAAAGTGATAATAAATAGTTAATAAAGACATATCTTTATTTGACAATCCCTTACAATTGTATCCAATAAATTAACAATATTGTTCTAGAATATTAATAAATGAAATATTTTTAAAATTAAGATAAATCTTCAACTTGATAACAAGAAAAATTTAACATCTAATATAGTGTCTTAGATCTGAACTTAAACATCATGCTATTAAAATAAATCTATTAAATTTCCCTGGGTTTTGTATTAAGCTAGAAAATACTTAACCACATTAAGAAGTGAACATAAAAATATGTATGTGCTATGAATAACATTTTACAACTTTTGTTAATTTTTTTCTATCAATGTACATATCTAGGAATAACTTACTCTTATTAAATCAATGACAAGTTTACATTTGAAACAAAATTTAGAAATTTAGAGTCAAGAGTCTACATTATATACAAAATAATTCATAAGAGGACATATTAGAACCTGTACTATTCTGTGAGTTAAAGCCAAAAGTTCTCTCTTGTTTGTAGTAAACATCACATTTTTACATCTCACTCTAAAGTAAATAACATGAAAATAGAACCTATATAATAACTCCTTCATTTACACTGATACTTTTATATAATTTAGTTGGAAAAGGGGAAGCTGCATAGTTAAGCTCCTGGCTTCCAATACTCAAAATTATGATCTAAAAGAAATAAATGTTAAAATAAAGAGAATATTATTTAAAATCATAGAGCATGGAGGAACCCCAGGAAATCCAGAAGCCTCTAAAATTAAATGCAAAGTATATTTTACTAATGAACATTTTCTTAGGAGTGGTTCCAAAGCTTATGTCATGGAATTCAAGACACCAAAAAGCAAAGAACCATAGAATCTATGTTTTGCATTGTGTAAACTGGGTAAATTATGTAATGCCTGAAGTCCATATATAATAACTAAGGTGAACTAAATATTAAAACTATACCATACAGCCCTAGCCGGTTTGGCTCAGTGGATAGTGTTGGCCTGTGGACTGAAGGGAACTGGATTCGATTCCGGTCAGGGGTAATGCCTAGGTTGCAGGCTCAATCACCCCAGTATGGGGTGTACAGGAGGCAGCTGATCAATGATTCTCTCATCATTGATATATCTATCTCTCTCTCCCTCTCCCTTCCTCTCTGAAGCCAATAAATATATATATTTTTTAAAAAATGAAACTATATCATATATGTGTAACTATGCCTTAATAATGAATGGAGAAGTTTTGTGCATCAATTTTTCTGAAATCTCCTTAAACTGGGTATGTGCTTTACATTAAAATAATAAGGATTATTAAGAAGTGTTCATTCAAAAATATCTATATCTAATAGTGGACATAAATCACTTATAAAAATGTTTAAATGCTAAATAAATATAAGGAGAATTTATTACCAGTTATATAGTATCCGAAGACAGTTAAGTGGGTTTATTAGCATGCCTAATTTTTTTCAGCACTCTTTAGGAAGTGTGGCTCCTGGCTCATAAGAAAATTCTACTTCTCAGTAGTTTAGTTGTTTTAAAATATCTTTGCAGGTTGATGATCGGTGATGCCCCAGTATCATTTAGAAACTGATAATATTCTGGGCTACATGTCTTCTTTCACAAAGTTATGTATTTTTATTGTAATAACAGTTGTTATGTTTCCTTCATTAGAATTCTTAATTTTGAGAGAAGAATTACAAATCTCAGTTTGTGCCTTTATCATGTCCTCACAAACACATTCACAACAAACACACATACATTTAAGTTATTCAATGCTGCATATTTTCTTGTTATATTAAAATATTCTCCTCCTACAATTTTTTTACTTATAAATTAAGCTTTTCCATTCCCAAACTCAGAAAGATTTTTACATTTCTAAATTTTACAAATACAGAAATATCCATAAGATGGTGCTATATCTTTAAGTTAATTTACTCAGATACTTGAATGCTAAAATACATCTATTACAAATGTGTTTTTAAAAGTAGGTTAGAGTTCAATGTTTAGTAAGCCTTATGATACAGAGATATTGATAAACTGTAATCAGAATCTTTATATAATTTATTTTTCATATCTTACACAATTGCTAAAGTATCTTTGTCCGAGATTTAGTTGCCAATTATAGGTTAAAAAAAATAATTGAAATTCTTGACACTGACATTTTCTGAAATATAGCCACTTTGTACATATTAGATAAAGCAGTTGAATTATATACCATAACAATTTCCACCAAGGTCAATAATAGTCTTGAAAAGTCCTCTGAAATATACAATTTGCTGAAAATTAGAAAAGATATTGAATGCAAGCACTTCCTTTCAAAAGTAGGAGAACTACAGAGAAATTAACTCAATAATTTTGTATACCTAGCAAAATTATTTACCTAGTGAGGGAAAGGTAATTTAAGATTTGCCAATTGTACAAAAGTATTTCTTATTTATGGTAATACAATCCAGGAGAAATAATATTTTATATACCATGCAATTATCATTCAAAAACATATTTAAAAGTAGAGTACTTAATATTAATTATAGAATTCTTTATTTCTTTAAGATAAGCAATCATATGCCAAAAGGAATATTGGCGGTAACAAGAGAAAATGTGTTCATGAAAGAAAATATTTATAGTTACAAAAGGCAATAATTAATTAATTCAATGAATATATATATATATATATATATACCTATATATCTATACCTATATATATGTAGAGCATATTCTTTTTTCCCCACATTGCCCCCTTCCACCCAGTTCCAACCCCACACCAGTCCTTCAAAGAACACCATATCCTGATTGTCCATGGGCAATGTCTGTTGTTGGGCTAGTACCAAGCTGTTTTGATTACAATAGCTTTCTAGTATAACTTGATATCAGGTATTATGGTCCCTCCAACTCTCTTATTTTTTCTCAAGATTGCTGTGGCTATTTGGGGTCTTTTATGGATCCATTTAAATTTTTTGAGTGTTTTCTAGATCTGTAATATATGCCATTGATATTTTAATAGGAATTACATTGAATCTATAGAGTGGTAGGGGTAGTATGAACATTTTAAGGATGTTAATTCTTCCAATCCATGAACATGGTATATGCTTCCACTTCTCTATCTCTTTTTTCAATGTCCTGTAGTTTCCCAACTATAGGTCTTTTACCTCCTTGGATAAGTTTATTCCTAAGTATCTTAACTTTTTTGTTTCAGTGGTTAAGTGGGATTATATTTTTATTTTATTTTTTTGAGGGTGGGGAGCGTCTCTTTCTGAGAGTTCATTATTGGTGTATAAAAATTGCCATTGCCCTAACTGGTTTGGCTCAGTCAATAGAACGCCAGCCTGCAAACTCAAGAGTCCTAGGTTCGATTTTGGTCAAGGGCATATATGTTGGTTGTGGGCACATCCCCTGTAGGGGGTGTGCAGGAGGCAGCTGATTGATGTTCCTCTCTCATGGATGTTTTTAACTCTGTATCTCTTTCCCTTCCTCTCTGTGAAAAATCAATAAAATATATTATTTAAAAATTGCCATTGATTTCTAGATGTTAATTTTGTATCCTGCCACTTTGAAGAATTCATTTATTAAATTGAGTAGTTTTTTAGTGGAGTAGTTTTTAGAGTTATCAATGTACAATATCATGTCATCTTTGAATAATTAGCTTTACTTCCTCCTTTATAAATTTGGTTGTCTTTTATTTTTTCTTCTTGTCTGATCTCTGTGGGTAGGACTTCCAATACTATCCTATGCTAGAGGCCCGATGCACAAAATTCATGATATCCATCATGAAGCCAAAGCCAGTCACATACCCAAATCAAACATCAATGGGATGGGGAAGTGAGGGTGGGGAAGAGTGACTATTGTTAAACAACAACTTAATCTACCATGATGGCTTTAACATCTCTTGCCTCAATTTCTCTATGTAAAGCCTTTCTTTTTTTTATTAATTTTTATTAATTTTTTATACATATCTCCCCATTGCTCCCCCTCCCTCCCAGGCATACCCCAACCCCCCATGGTCTGTAATCATTGGTTATGCTTATATGCATGCATACAAGTCCTTTGATCACTTATCTACCTCACCTAACTTTAATCTTTCTGCTGTAATTTCACAGTCTATTTGATGCTTTATGATTTTTGTCCCCCTGAGAATTATCAGTCCACTCCCTTTCTGTGCTCCTGATTCTATTATATTCACCAGTTTATTCTGTTGG
>JAAGEH010000307.1:61719246-61865266 GCA_011751065.1 Lasiurus cinereus | reverse complement strand
CTCTATGTCCTTTTGTTGCTATTTGCCTGAACAGTGATTATATCTATTTTTTCTACTTTTTCGTGAGATTCTTTTAGCTTATTCTACTTGTTTTATTTTTCTTTTTGCTTGCTTTATTTTTCACCTCTCTTTTCCCTCGCCTCCCTCGACACCAGGTGTTATTTGTAGTTTGTATTAATCTATAAGTACTGGTTGCTTGCCTTTATTAGGATTAGTGACTGTTCTATGGGAGTTTTCTCCTGACATCTATATTTTGTTTCCCTTTTCTTTCTTATCCACTTTCTTTTCTCTATGATTTTGTTTCTCTTTCTCTATTCTTTTTCTTCTTCTCATTTTATTTTATTTTATTTTCTGTTCATTTATTTATTAATTTTTTTCTCCCTCTCCCAATTTGATTTTGGCACTTCTTTCCTTTCTCTTTCCCACATTTGCCTCCTCTTCTTTCTCTATGGACCCCTAATTTGTCTTTCATTGGTGGTCACCTTATTTGTGATTATTAACATCGTGAATACATTTCTATTGAGTGCCTTGTGTGCCTTGAGTTTGTCCCTTTGAATCAACGTAGGAGAGAGAACTACATAACCAGACACCCGGAGAAGAAAGACCTTGGGCAAAAGAAGAAATAGCTTGCATACAACAGATAGGCAGGTATCACCAGAAAAGGAAGTAAACGAAATAGAAGCAGAAATAAGCCTGCCAGAGAAAGAGTTCAGAGAAATGATCATAAGGTGGATGAAAAGAATGGAAGAGAAGTTTGACAATCTGAGTAACAGCCAAGAGGAAATGAAGAAGACCAAAGAGGAAATGAAGAAGAAGCAAGAAGAAATGCAAGAAGAAATAAAAAATGACATCACTGCTTTAAAGAACTCAATAGAAAGCATCAAAAGTAGACTAGAAGAAGCAGAGGACTACATCAGTGAGCTAGAAGACACAGTAGGAAAAAATACCCAAGTACAGCAGCTTCTAGAAAAAAAAATTAAAAAGCAAAAGGAAACCCTAAGGGAACTTTTGGAAAACACACACACACACACAAAAAAGAATGTCCGCATAATTGGGGTTCCAGAAAGAGTGGAAACTGAACAAGGATTAGAGAACCTGTTTGAAGAAATAATGACAGAAAATTTCCCCATTATAGGAAATAAAAAACCCACACAAATCCAAGAAGCTCACAGAGTCCTAAGCACAATGAACCCCGAAAAACCGATACTGAGTCACATTATAATTAAATTGGCAAACACCAATGACAAAGTAAGAATCTTAAAAGCGGCAAGAGAGAAACAGAAAGTTACCTACAAAGGAACCCCCATAAGACTAGCTACTGATTTCTCAAAAGAAACTCATCAGGCCAGAAGGGATTGGAATGAAATATACAAAGTCATGCAAAGGAAGGGTCTGAATCCAAAAATTCTGTACCCTGCAGGCTTTCAATCAAAATTGAAGGTGAAATCAAAAGCTTCACAGACAAAAAAGGACTAAGGGAATATAATACCACCTTACCAGCAATGCAAGAAATGTTAAAGGGTCTGCTGTAATATAAAGAAAGAAGAAGCAAAGAAGGAACTCTGGGCTAAAGACTAAAAATGTTGACAGATAAATACCTGTCAATAATAACTTTAAATGTAAACGGATTAAATGCTCCAATCAAGAGACATAAGGTAATGAATTGGATAAGAAAACATGATCCACATATCTGCTGTCTACAAGAAACCCACCTCAGGAAAAGCTATGCACACAGATTGAGGGTGAAGGGATGGAACATGGTATTTCAGGCAAATGGAAATGAAAAAAAAGCTGGGGTTGCAATACTTACATCTGACAAATTAAGTCTCAAAGTGAAGGACATAACAAGAGATAAAGAAGGCCACTTCATAATACTAAAGGGAACAATCCAACAAGAAGAAATAACTCTGGTAAACATATACTCACCCAATATATGAGCACCTAAATACATAAAAAAAACTTCTGGAGGGAATTAAGGGAGAGATTGACAGCAATACAATCATAGTAGAAGACTTTAATACCCCATTGTCACCACTAGACAAATCCTTTAAAGAAAAAATCAGGAAAGAAAGATCAATCCTAAATGACTCACTAGACCAGATGGAATTAATTGACATCTTCAGAACATTTCACCCCAAAGCCACAGAATATACATTCTTCTCCAGTGCACATGGGTCATTTTCAAAGACAGATCATATGTTGGGTCATAAGAAAAGTCTCTTCAAATTCAAGAAGATAGAAATCATATCAAGCATTTTCTCAGATCACAATGACACAAAACTGGAAATCAACTACAATAAAAACAATACAAAGAAATCAAAGACTTGGAGACTAAACAGCATGCTATTAAACAATGACCAGAGAGATCAAGGAAGAAATCAAAAACATCATGGCAACAAATGACAATGACAACACAACAATACAAAATTTATGGGACACAGTGAAAGCAGTCTTGAGAGGGAAGTTCATAGCCCCACAAGCCTACTGCAAAAAACAGGAAACAATGGTAATAAATTACCTAACCCTACAACTTAGAAAGCTAGAACGAGAGCAACAAGAAAAGCCCAGTGTAGGCAGAAGGAAGGAAATAGTGAAGATCAGAACAGAGATAAACAACTTGGACACAAAAGAAAAAATTCAAAAGATCAACAATACCCAGAGCTGGTTCTTTGAAAGGATAAACAAGATTGATGGACCCCTAGCCAGGCTCACCAAGAAGCAAAGAGAGAAGACCCAAATAAACAAAGTCAGAAATGAAAAAGGAGAAATGACAACAGACCCTGCGGAAATACAAAGGATTGTTAAAAAATACTATGAACAACTCTATTCCAACAAATTGGACAACCTGCAAGAAATGGACATTTTCCCAGAAAAATATAACCTTCCAAAACTCAACGAGGAGGAATCTAAACATTTCAATAGTCCAATAACTATGGAAGAAATTGAAGCAGTAATCAAAATGCTTCCAGCAAATAAAATCCTGGGACCGGATGGCTACACAGGAGAGTTTTACCAAACATTCAAGGAAGAATTAAATCCTCCTCAGACTATTCAAAAACATTCAAGAAGAAGGAACACTTCCAAACACCTTCTATGAAGCCAGCATCACCCCAATACCAAAACCAGATAAAGACAACACAATGAAAGAGAATTATAGGCCAATATCTCTCATGAACATAGATGCCAAAATCCTCAACAAAATTCTAGCAAACCGGATCCAGCAGTACATCAGAAAGATCATACACCATGACCAAGCAGGATTCATCCCAGGAATGCAGGAATGGTACAATATCCACAAATCAATAAACGTGATACATCACATAAACAAACTGAGAGATAAAAATCACACAGTCATATCAATTGATGCAGAAAAAGCACTTGACAAAATCCAACACCCTTTCTTGATAAAAACTCTCAGCAAGGTAGGAATAAAAGGAGCATACCTCAACATCATAAAAGCCATATATGATAAACCCACAGCTAACATCATACTCAATGGGCACAAACTAAAACCATTTCCCCTAAGAACAGGAACAAGATAGGGCTGCCCACTCTCACCTCTCCTGTTCGACATATTACTGGAAGTATTAGCCATTGCAATTAGACAAGAAGAAGAAATAAAAGGCATCCAAGTTGGAAAAGAAGAAGTAAAGCTGTCCTTATTTGCAGATGACATGATACTGTACATAAAAAACCTGAAGGACTCCATCAAAAACTAATTGACTTAATAAATGAATTTGGCATTGTAGCAGGATACAAAATTAATGCTAAGAAGTCTGTGGCATTTCTATACACTAATAGTGAAATTACAGAGAGACTAAAAAAACAATCCCATTTACCATCGCACCAAAAAAATTAAGATACCTAGGAATAAACCTAACTAACGAGGTAAAATACCTATATGCAGAAAACTACAGGACACTGAAAAAAGAGATAGAGGAAGATGTTAACAGATGGAAGAGCATACCATGCTCATGGGTTGGGAGAATCAACATCATTAAAATGTCCGTAATAACCAAAGCAATCTATAGATTCAACGCTCTACCCATTAAAATACCAACGACATATTTCACAGACCTAGAAAGTATTCTTCATAGATTCATCTGGAACAAAAAGACCACGAATAGCCACAGCAATTCTGAGAAAGAAGAATAAAGTAGGTGGGATCTCAATACCAGATTTCAAGCTATATTACAAAGCAACTGTTCTCAAAACAGCCTGGTACTGGCACAAGAACAGACATATAGACCAATGAAATAGAATAGAGAACCCAGATATCCACCGAAACCACTATGCTCAACTAATATTTGACAAAGGAGGCATGAACATACAATGGAGCCAATAAATGGTGTTGGGAAAATTGGATGGATACATGCAAAAAAATGAAACTGGACCACCAACTTACACCAAATACAAAAATAAACTCAAAATGGATACAGGACTTAACCATTAGAAGGGAAACCGTAAAAATATTAGAGGAATCCAAAGGCCGCACAATCTCAGACATATGCCAAAAGAACTTCTTCACTGATACTGCTCCAAAGGAAATTGCAGCTAAAGAAAAAATAAACAAATGGGACTACATTAAAATAAAAAGCTTTTGCACAGCAAAGGAAACCATCAATAAATCAACAAGAAAGACCACTGTATGGGAGAACATATTTGCAAATGTTATCACTTTTAAAGGTTTAATCTCCAAAATCTACAGCCAACTTATACAACTTAATAAAAGGAAGATAAACGATCCAATAAAAAAATGGGCAACGGACCTAAATAGAACCTTTTCAAAAGATGACAGAAGGAAGGCCAAGAGAGACATGAAAACATGCTCAAAGTCACTAATCATCTGACAGATGCAAATCAAAACGACAATGTGATACCATCTTATACCTGTCAGAAGGGCAATCATCAACAAATCAACAAACGACAAGTGTTGGCAAGGATGCGGAGAAAAAGGAACCCTTGTGCACTGTTGGTGGGAATGCAGACTGGTGCAGCCTCTGTGGAGAACAGTATGGAGTTTCCTCAAAAAACTAAGAATGGATCTCCCATTTGATGCTGTAATCCCACTCTTAGGAATTTATCCTAAGAAATCACAAACACCAATCAGAAAGGATTTATGCATCCCTATGTTCATAGCAGCACAATTTACAATAGCTACAATTTGGAAACAGCCTAGGTGCCCGTCAGCAGATGAGTGGATTAGAAAACAATGGTACATCTACACAATGGAATTCTATGCTGCCATTAAAAAGAAGGAATTCTTACCATTTGCAGCAACCTGGTTGGAACTGGAGAGCCTTATGCTTAGTGAAATAAGCCAGTCAATGAAGGAGAAGCATCACATGATCTCACTCATTTGTGGATAATAAACAACATTATAAACTGATGAACAAAAGGATAGATACAGAGGCAGTAAAGCATCAAACAGACTGTGAAATTACAGCAGGAAGATTAAGGTCAGGTGAGGTAGATAAGAGATCAATCAAAGGACTTGTATGCATGCATATAAGCATAACCAATGAACATAGACAGTGGGGGGGGTGTGGTATGCCAGGATGGAGGGGGGGCAATGGGAAGATATGTATAAAAAATTAATAAATAAAAAAAAGTAAAAAAAAAAATGAAAAAGACTACCAATTGTTTATGAGGATGTGAAACAGCTGAAACTTAACTTCTGTTAATGGGAGTATAAAAGCAAAGTCACTTTGGAAAATTATTTGACAGTTTTAATACAGTTAGATATACATATACTTACCATGAGAGCCTATGTCCACAAAGACTTGTATATGAATGCTCAGATTAATGTTCATCAACAGGGTGAATGAATTTTTTTAATGTGGTAAATTTGTACAGCAGTTGAGTGCTACTTAGCAATAAAAAAGAATGAACTACTTATACATATACCATGAATGAATCTCAAAAATATCTTGATAAGTGAAATAAGGCAGACCCAAAAATTACATAGGTGTAATTCTATTGTTATAAAATTGTAGAAATTTCAAACCAATCTATGACAGAA
Organism: Lasiurus cinereus; assembly: GCA_011751065.1. Lineage (NCBI taxonomy): Eukaryota > Metazoa > Chordata > Mammalia > Chiroptera > Vespertilionidae > Lasiurus > Lasiurus cinereus. The sequence continues at coordinate 61,859,244 of JAAGEH010000307.1, read as the reverse complement.
GGCAGGTCAGTGGTTGCCTAGAACTGGAAGCAGAGAGTGAGATGGATTGCAAGGGGTCACGGGGAATAATGTGAAGGTTTTGAAAACTTTTGTATCTTGATTAGAAGCAGTAGTTTTGCAGTGTAAGCATCTGTCAAAACTCAACAAGTTGTATAGTTAATATGGATGCAGTTCATTCTTTACAAATTATACTTTAATAAAGTTGATTTAGAGAAGAACAGATTTCTAAAGGCTTGGAATGAAATGACCTATAGAAAATTAACATTTTATTGGCAGATAATTATGTATTGCAAAATACAAAAATGTAATACAGCTAAACACTTGTAAAAAATACTTTTTTAGTGCTTAAAAATTAGCATTGTATACAAGATGAAGAATAACTTAATCAAATATAAGAGTTTTTTATCCTACTCTCTGAGTCAATGTATTCTTACTCCTGCCTCACCTCTTCTCCCCCATTTCCTTAGTTAGACAGGCGGACATCACTTACCTTCCTCCTTCCCCTTTGTCTGTATCCCTTCTGCTCCACATATTGAAAAAGGTCTATTTTATGCACTGCAGAGTATACAAAAATAATTGATTTTTTTTATTTTGAGAATTTTCAGGTGTAAAATTAAAATACCAGAGTTAGAACACATAATCCCATTCAAGCAATTGGAAGTATGGACAAAAATGAATTGAACATTTCATACAGTCTCCAGAATTCAGAGAAAGGGCTCCCAAACTCACAGTAACATATAAAGCTGACAAAAGCTCATGAAATCCAACCCTGATTTAGTGCATCTCTCAGGAGACTGTTGCTGGTTTCTAATTGCTTTCAACTTACAAATTGATCTTATATTTGTTTTGTTTTTCTTCCCTACATATGAAGTTTACAAGAATAGTAGAGTGTAAGAGTTTGTTTCCAAAATAAATTTAATTTTGCTGTATCCAACTAAAAGAAGCAATTAAGCCTTTAACAGTACAGTCTCTATAAGCTCCAATTGATTTAAGTTTTACCTCAATTTCAAGGACTAATATTAAAGAACCATTTTAATGAGATTCTTTAGAATTCTAATAGAATCTGCATATTTGGGGATTTTTCACCCAGAAGTATTGATATATACATAAATAATTTTCCTTGGTGAACATATACCTACACATATTTCCATTGCACTCACAAATTTTCAAGAGCTGCATTGGGAAGAAAAAATAAAGAGGTTAGGGACAATAATAAATAATCAAAAGTTTAAGTTAATGGTCCATTTTTCAAATATTTCATAATTAAGACTTGTTCATAATATGTCATACATGGAACTGGGAAATTTGACATTTTGAATATACAGCTAAATACTGTACTATTCACATTTTTTAAACCATCACTTTCAACTGTTTATTTGAATTCTAGAGTTTCTGTAGAAAGATATCCACATGCTAATACCCTGAAGATAGCCACGAATGGATTCAAATGATGGTTGGAAAACGTGGACTAGCACAAAAAGAGGGCCCATCCTAAGGAGGACATACAGATAGCCAATAGACATGAAAAAATGTTCAACATCTCTAATCATCAGAAAATTGCAAATTAAAACCATCATGAGATATCACCTCTCACCCATCACAATGGCTCTCATCAGTAAATCACCACACAACAAGTGTAGGTAAGGCTGAGGAGAAAAGAGAACATTTGTGCACTATTTGTGGGAATGCAAATTGGTACAGCCACTGTGAAAAACTGTATGGAGTCACCTAAAAAAAAAAAATTAAAAATGGAACTACCTTTGACAGAGATTCCACTTCTGGGAATTTATCCAAAGAAACCCAAAACACTAATCAAAATAATAGATGCATCCCTATGTTCATTGCAGAGCTTATTTACAATAGCCAAGATTTGGAAGCAGCCCAAATGCTCATCAGTAGTTGAATGGATTAAAAAGCTGTGATACACAATGGAATGCTATTCAGCTGTAAAAAAGAAGAAAATCTTAAATTTGTGACAGCATGGATGGACCTAGAGAGCATTATGTTAAGTGAAATGAGTTGGTCAGAGGAAGCAAGTACCATATGATTTTTACTTTTATGTGGGATTAAATGAAAAAGTTAACAAACAAAATAAAAACAAACTCATAGATACAGAGAACAGACTAACAGCTGTCAGAGGGAAGGAGGGTTTGGGGGCCTGGTGGAAAAGATGAAGAGATTAAACCACCACCACCACCACCACCACCACAACAACAACAATCAACCAAAAAACAACAACAACACACACACACACCTCAGAGACAACAGTATGGTGATTATCAGAGGGAAAAGGGTGTGGGAAAAGGTACAACTGAGTAAAGAGAGTATAAATGGTAATAGAAGAAGACTTGCCTTGGCGTGGTGAATACACAATACAATATACAGATCATGTATTACAAAATCATACACCTGAAACTTATGTAATTTTATTAGCTGATGCACCCCAATAAATCCAATAAATTAAAAATAAATAAATAGCTTTTCTGGAAGCTTCTCTCTTCCCTAGAAAGATGGCCTATGAACACTAAAAATATAATCCTGGCATAAATACTTCTTGATACTGTGAATTTTCAGCTGTAAAATTACCTAGAATTTTTCCAAAGCTACCTTAAGTGCTTTCTTCCCATAACAAAATTTTATTATTACTTGAAATATAATATCTAATTACATGGAAGTAAAATATTTAAGTAGTTAATAATAATAGTAATCTTGCTACAAATCATAATTTGGTCATTTACCTATTTAACCCAAATATCACCTCTTGTCTATTTGTAAAAATATATTTTATTAAATTTTTACAGAGAGAAAGGGAGAGGGATAGAGAGTTAGAAACATCAACAAGAGAGAAACATCAATTAGCTGCCTCTTGCACACTCCCTACTGGGTATGTGCCCATAACCAAGGTACATGTCCTTGACCAGAATCAAACCTGGAACCTGAAATAGGCTCTTTTTGTTAGGGAGCCAGCCTTATGTGCACTTAGTGGTTATCTCGCTGCTGGCCTTGAAAACAACATATTTCTATCTAATTAAAAATGCACCTGGCATGGCATTGAAATTATGGGCATATCTAGTCTCTGGCCTACAAGGTCAGATAGCTGGGGTTAGCCTTCTCACCATATCACAAGATAGGTCCATATTCCAACTTCTAGCAGGGGGTGGTTGGGAGATAAGAAGTAGTCAACAGGAACTGTTGTGGCCCACTGAACCCCCCCCAACCCCCAACCCCTCTCTCGCTGCTGTTTGTGGATTTCAGAACAAGGAAAAAAAATGTGGTTTGGATCTTTAAAAAGGGATGCATACCCCTGAGGCGGCGTGGTCCTAAGTGTGTGGACTCCACCTTCCTGTGGTGCCCTCACAGCCATCATCGGCTGGCCAGGTCAATAAATCCTTGCTTGCTTATTACCAACTTAGCAGCCTCCATGGTCTTTTGCAACTAATTGTAAAAATCGCCCCACAACAGAACCCTTGAGTCTGCAGGCCAACACTCCACTGAGCCAAACCAGTTAGGGCATCACCTCTTGTCTTGATATATAAAAATATATTTGTTTTGTAGTCCTCACCTAAGGATATTTTTCTATTGATTTTTAGGAAGAGTAGAAGAGAGAGGGAAAGACGAAAGAAACATTGATGTGAAAGAAACACATCAAATGGTCACCTCCTGTACCAGCCTTGACCAGGGCCCAGGCTGGGGAGGAGCCTGCAACCAAGGTATGTGCCCTTGACCAGAATCGAACCCAGGACCCTTTGGCCTTCAGGTCGAAGCTCTATCCACCGAGCCAATCCGGCTAGGGCTTGTCTTAATATTAAATTTAGCATGTCAACACTCTTTAGAACAATATGAAATGAAATGACATTTTAACTACTAATTATAATTTAGTCATTTAAATTTGTGCTGTGCCAGCATAGCCAAGGGTTCGGTGAGCCTGAGGGAGGGCTGGCAAAGGATGAAGAAAAGACAGACAAAGAGAATAAGCTGGGTCTAGGTGGATCTTCTATGTGTGACTGAGACCACAGAACAGATCCAGACTGCAAGCTAATGCTTTATTTTATAGTCAGAGGTAAACAAGATAGTGGTCACCATAGTTACAATGTTCTTGTAAGTTTCACTTGTTTTGGCAGCACTTGCTGTACCTCCCACAGCCCATTAGCTACCCTGCAAAGATCTTGGGAGCAATCACAAATCAAGCTTAATTAAGCTAAGAGGACTTGTGCCCTCTAAGCTAGGACTTGTTTGCGGCTTTGCCAGCCGGTCAGTCCAAGGCTTAATCCTATAACCACTCCTTACATCTCACACTTCTTTTAATTTTAAGCTACTAATAATGGAAGTAAAACTTGAACATCAAGAACAAAGTTCTGACTATTAAAATATTAACAAAACAATGCCCATGCAAAACCCAATAACAAAACAATGCCAATGTAAAACCCAGACACGGTTATTAATAAAACAATGCCAATGCAACACTACTATAATAGAGAAATCAAACTACAGTAACATTTTTCTACTAAATGAAAGTTTCTTTTGCTGATTTACTCAAGAGGCCTTGGACTTGGCTGTGCAAGAGTTTGCAGAAGACTGGCAGCTAACCAATGCTAGCATGGCCAGAAACATGGTTGAGGGAATAGCTTCCACTTCTTGCTTTTCTGCTGTCTGCTGGGCCTCAGTTGTTAACTTCTTTAGCTGACCCCATGTTGGCACCTCGGTCTTTTGTATATCTTCCTTTTCCACTTTGCTGTTATGGGGCAACTCAGTCTTTTGAACAAAGAGACAAGGAGCTTCTCTGGATCCATTGTGGTGATATACTTAATGCTCAGGCACCCAAATTGGCTGTGCTGCTCCTTCTGGAAAGATACAAACACAACTTCTTCTCCACATCATTACTGGATCTGGTCCAAACCATTGTCCAGTTTGTGCATCCTTCCATTGGGCTAACCCCGCTATTGTACAGGAGGCCCAATGCCTTTCGGCTGCTGTATGGCCCTCTGCATCACAATTCAAAAAATTTAAAGTTTAAAGAAGATGACTGAGTTTGTTCTGAGGTGACACATAACATCTGTCTCCCCCTTTCTGTTTTAGTAATTGCATTTTAAGAGTACAATTTGCTCTTTCCACTATTGTTTGACCTTGAGGGTTGTAAAGGAAACCAGTTTTATGACAAATTTGATATTGCTGACAAAAATGTTGAAAAGCAGAACTAGTGTATGTGGGTCCATTGTCTGTCTTTAGCTCTAAGGGAGGACCTAGTACCACAAAGGCAGCTAGGCAATGATTAATTAAATGCTTGGCATTCTCTCCTGTTTGGGGAGTCACAAAGATAAAATGGGAGCAGATATCTACATTAACATATACCCATCTATGCTTATCAGATTCCGGTATATGGGTGACATCCATTTGCCGAATTTGATTAGGTGTAAAACCCCTAGGATTAACCCCCAATGATTGTACAGGGCAACAAATTACACACTGAGAGCACTGCTTGACAATTTGAAGAGCTTGCTCCCTAGAAATACGGAATTGCTTGCATAAGGCAGCAGCATTTTGATGATGCAAAGCATGGGAGGACTGGGCAAGAGAAAATGGGATAGCCTCTTGCATTACAGCAAGGGGGGCAATCAATAGCATCATTGCCTATAGCTAATAGACCAGGGAGACCTGAATGAGATCGGATATAACCAATAAAGCAGGGAAATTGTCATTCTCTAATGACTTTTTGAAGGTTGAAAAATAAATGAAAGAGTTCCTCTGAATTAATGTGCCCTATAGTAGCCATTTTAATTAGTTTGGCCATACTTACCACATAGGCACTATCACTATATAGGTTAATGGGCTCCATAGCAAAATCTGTCAAGGCATAGATAAGAACTTGCGTTTCTACCCATTGTGCTGAAATATAAGGGGTTTGAAGGACCTTTGCACTGCTGCTGCAGTAGTATCCAGCTTTTCCAGAACTGGATCCATCTGTAAAAATGGTTAATGCCTGAGGGTATAGGTTGTGATTTCACTATCTTTGGGAAGGTAAAGGCAGTAACTGAGAGAAACTGTAAAACGTCATTTGCTGGATAATGGTTACCAACCTGCCCGGAGAAATTAGCAAGTGCAACTTGAAATTAGCAAGTGCAACTTGCCAATTTGTTGATCGTTGCCAGAGCCAGTCTTGCTGTATAGCTGTAAATGGCACTACAATAAGGTCAGGGTCTTGGCCCACTAATTGGCCTGTTTGAAGGTGGGCTCGAGCTATTAGCTGGGAAACCGAATCATGGAAAGGAGTTAAAACCTTAGGTGGAGAATAAGCCAAATATAGCCATTCAAGAATTCCAGGAGCTTGCCAAATGACCCCCGTGGGTGTATGTGTCTTAGGGAAAACTAAAACCTGTAAGGGAAGGGAATAATCAATTCTAGTAAGCTGTGCTGAACTTAAGGCATCCTCAACTTTATGCAGGGCTGTCTTGGCTTCCTCTGTCAAGCAACGTGGGGATGACAGAGATGAATTTCCCCTTAGTAGATGAAATAAAGAGCTTATATCAGCAGTGGTTAATTTTAAAGCAGGTGAAACCCAGTTAATATCTCCTAATAATTTTTGGAAGTCATTTAATATAAGTGTCAGTCTGAATTTGAATTTTCCGAGGTTTTATTGTTTTTCCCTCAATATTGCTGCTAAGATAAGAAAAAGGAAATGTCCTTTGAACTTTTTCAGGCACTATGCATAATCCAGCACAATGCAGAGAATCCTGCAAATTGATATAAATATTATTTAGATGTGTTTCATTTTTATGAGCTAAGAGAATCTCATCCATATAATGAATAATATAAGCCTCGGGATATTTTTTCCCTTATAGGAGGTATGGCTGCAGCCACAAAATCCTGACATAAAGTAGGACCATTGGCCAGGCCCTGAGGCAATACTTTAGCATATCTTCACCCCCATCATCCCAAACCCATCGGCACTGTTCTTTTGCTTCCCCTAATCCTCCTTCATATTTGGGAGAAAACTTATTGTCCAGAGAACTCTCTCCCATGGGAGCAGTAGTCCCAGGGACTGGAGGAGTCAGCCAGAGGCACCGATGGTGGAGTCAGAAGCCTTTGGCAACCTTCCCCCATCTGTCTTGATTCCCCGGCCACATCCCTCCACGCCCCTCTGGAGTGAGCTCTAGGCAGTCCCGAATCAGGGACCACAGACTGAAAGTAGAGGCAGGCATTTCCTCTGCACCTTTAGCTATAAATAAATGATTGCAAAGTTGTTTTCCTATCTTCTCCCATGCCTCTATATTTACCATTTCTTCCTCAGAAAACCATGGGCAGGTTTTACTCACAAAATCAAAATATTGAAAAGCTGTTCAGACCTCACAGAACAGCCCCTTGCTTGGAGCATAGCCTTAAGCATGGATGCTCATACATTCTTTCCCTATGATCCTGAATTTCCCATGTTTTACACCTAGCTAGTACTACATCCCTACCTTACTTACTGCATGCACACATCTTAGGGACTCCTTTCACCTGACAATTGCAGTTCCCTCACAATTAGGTCCGCATTGAGTGCCACTTGGGCTGAACTCAGCCCCTCGCTGGGGTGCCAGCAGTGAGCTTGAGGGAGGGCCTTCAAAGGCTGGAGAAAAGACAAAGAGAATAAGCTGGGTCTAGGTGGATCTTCTGTGCGTGACTGAGACCACAGAACAGATCCAGACTGCAAGCTGATGCTTTATTTTATAGTCGGAGGTAAACAAGGTAATGAACAATGTTCTTGTAGTTTCACTTGTTTTGGCAGCACTTGCTGCACCTCTCATAGCCCATTAGCTACCCAGGAAAGATCCAGGGAGCAGTCACAAGATCAAGCTTAATTATGCTAAGAGGGCTGTGCCCTCTAAGCTGGGACTTGTTTGAAGCTTTGCCAGCAGGTCAGTCCGAGGCTTAAACTTATAACCACTCCCTACATAAATCACACAAATTTATTATACCTTTTTGAAGAAATTATATTCCTTATGATGCAATACTGTAAATATCAGATTTCATTGGAAGAGTCATGTTCTCATATATAATTTTCCTGATTATCACTGAAAATTAGACAAAGTAGATGATAAAAGCTATTTTTTAAAAATATGTTTTTAACTGATTTTTAGAAAGAGGAAGGGATAAGGAAGATAGATAGAAACATCAGTGAGAGAGAAATATGCATTGGCTCCTCCTGCATGCCACCTACAGGGGATCAAGCCAACAGCCTAGGCATGTGCCCTAACCAGGAATCAAACCATGACTTCCTGGGTCATGGCTTGATGCTTAACTACTGAACCACACTGGCTGGGCATAAACGCTATTAATAAAAATTCTTGCACTTGAAGAGTAACTAAAAATCAGTTGGGTGTGTTTGAAAATTGGGACAAATATATATTTTACTAAATGAGATTTACAAACTTTTATGATGAAGCAAAAAGCTACCTAGTAATTCAGTATGTGTAACATATAATGAAATAGAACATTTAGTAATAAGTACAAAACACTATTATTAAAAAGTTTAGAAAAAAATGATGGAAAGAAAACTTAAGATACTGATCTCAGTCATAAGAGAGGTACAAAATATTATGGGGAATTCAGAAAATAAAGGAGAAATCGTGTGTTTACATTATATATATGTGTGTGTGTGTGTGTGTGTGTGTGTGTGTGTGTGTATGTAAACTAGAGGCCCAGTGCATGAAATTTGTGCATGGGGGGGTGGTAGGAGAGGAAGGGAGATTCCCTCAGCCCAGTCTGCATTCTCTCCAATCTGGGACCACTTGGGGGATGTCCGACTGCCGGTCTAGACCAGCAGTCAGACATCTCTCTCATAATCCTGGACCGCTGGCTCCTAACTGTCCCCCGTCTGCCAGCTTGATCATCCCTCATTGCCTCTGTGTACTGGCCTGATTGCCCCTAACTGACCCCTCTGCAGGCCAAGTTGCCCCCAACTGCTCTCTCCCTGCCTGCCTGCTCACTCCTAACTGCCCCCCCCACTGGCCTGGTCACTCCTAACTGCCCCTCTGCCAGACGAATAGCCCCCAAATGGCCCCCCCAGCCTGGTCACCCCAACTACTCCTTACCCCCTCCCCCCCGCCAGCCTGATCACCTCTTACTGCCTCCCTCCCGGCTTAGTCACCCCTCAGGGCACTCTACCAGGCTAGTCACCCCACACAGCCTGCTTATTCAGTCATTTGATCATCCCTCACTAACCCCCTGCCAGCCTGGTTGCCCCGCACAGCCTGCTTGTTCAGTCGTTTGGTCATCCCTTGGCTCAAGGGAATGTAGCATGGGACTGTGAACTGCAGGGTCCTGGATTTGATTCTGGTCAAGAGAAGCTGTGTGGGTTGCAGACTTGATCCCTAATAAGGCATGTGCAGGAAGCAGTTGATCAATGATTCGCATCATTGATGTTTCTAGCTCTCTCTCTCTCCTCTCCCTTCTGCTCTGAAATCAATAAAAATATCTATGTTAAAAATCATGACCTCACAAATGAAAAGGTTTTTCTTAGTAAACAAACAATGATTGTAAAGCTGGAGAGTAAAACAATTCAGAATAAAAATCAAGTACCTCAAACTTCAAATGAATATAAATCTCAGAATTATTTATCTTAAGGCAGTTTGTAGATATCTAGCATGGGTGTAGCGAGGTGGGGAATATCCATAGTATTAGGTTAGATCTGGTATACTGAAAAACTGAAATAGTAAAGACTAGCTGCTTTGGATAAAAATGTGCCAGTACAATAAATAAAATGAATCTTTAGCTGGATGATAAAATTAGCAAAGAAAGAGTAAGTAGAAATGAGAGTTCCTTATTAACACTTCAAGTAAAGAAATAGGAACCCAAGTAAGATATCAAGTTAAAAGGTCAGCTCCAGAAAAATAAAATCTTATACCTTTATGACAGGCAGTAGTTTTGCAATTTGGAGTGAGACTTCAGTAAAAGTTAGGCCACTATGGTTCCATAGAACCTGGAAAATAGGAATGTTATCTTCCTTAAAACTTACATTTCAAAAAGATGGTTCCTAGATCTGTGAGAAAGACAATCAATGGTAACTTGAAATTTCCAAAAAAACTTGTGTTTCTTTCTATTTCAATATTACCTAGTGTATATAAACCCAATAATTTTTAAGAAATAAAATTTTCAGAGATACATGCAGTATAACCTCTATAAATCATAATATATTAGCTTCTTCAAATGGGGAGGTGGTTGATTTAAAAAACAAAAAAGAAAGCTCTACCCTAATGCTAATGTTAAAATACTATTCTTTGGTGTCCTCCATCTGCTGTTTATGAAGCCCTGTGTTTGAGCGATGTTAAGAGAGGGACACTGCAAAATAATATTTTTTATTCTTTATTCCATAGTAGAATACATGCTTCTTTCTACCTTGATGAATTCAGTTGAATATACTAGAAAGAAATTGGAAAGCTCCCCAATACTTACCACTTTTTAGTCCAAAGATAAAAGCCAAGAGTTGAACAGACAATATCTATTTTAACATTTAGCAATTCTTGCTAGGGAGACATTTTTTCCCCAATCTAATATCTTCTTGCTTCTGAAGAAATTTTGCATAAAAATGTGCATATCTGAATGAATTCTCTAGAAAAAGCCTGTAAACTGTTTATTCAGAGTTCTCACAGAATAGCATTAATCTTGACAATTAATCAGGTATTAGTTGTTGGTTCTCAGATTTACAAGCTTAAAAAGCAAACAAAAACATAATTAATAATGGGCTCATCTATGAGAGTATACTAATAATCAAATTCATAGACTGATGTGTATAATCAACTGCTTATTATTTTACAATGAGAAGAATAATTATGCAAATCAAAATTCTTGCACCTATTTAATGCTTTGGACTTTTTAGGGAAAACCACTTATAATCAAGAATTGGGAATGAGCATGGAATCAGAACAAAGAGATATGTGTTGGAGAAATACAATTAGAAACAAAATCTCCTCCAGACTTAGCAAACCTTACCACAAAGGTAGGAGAGAAAGAAAACAATTTTACTTTAGAATAAGCATTAAACCACAATGTGGTGTGCATTGTAGGCAGTCAGCTAAAAAGACTGTAAAGACAAAGAGATCTCACCCTTTTGTATAGTCAAGCAAATACAACCCATTGCATATATGTTCTCATTGTGAGAACTAGTCAACTAAGTTCTTAACTAAGAGAACTTAACAGCACCATTTGTCACACATAGTTCATTCTCAATTCACTTGGAAATTGGGATGATCATCTGTGCTAGCTAATGGTCTTACCCAAAAGAAAATAAAATCTTATACCTTTATGACAGGCGGTAGTTTTGCAATTTGGAGTGAGACTTCAGTAAAAGTTAGGCCACTATGGTTCCATAGAACCTGGAAAATAGGAATGTTATCTTCCTTAATACTTACATTTCAAAGAGATGGTTCCTAGATATGTGAGAAAGACATTCCTGGATCACTTAAGCTTATTAACTTTTGAGAATACATATCTTATGATCTCACTTATTCAAGGAATCTAAACAAGCAAACAAACAAAACCCATAAAGCTAGCCAAACCAAAATTCTAACTTGTGAAGATAGAAAACAGATAGGTGGTTACCAGAGACAAGGTTACAGGGATAGCAAATTGGGTGAAGGGTTGGGGATTTTAAAAAAGTATCAACTTCCAATTAAAAAAAAACACAAAGAATAGTCATGGCAATGTAATGTACAGCTTGAGAACCATCCTATGTAATAAAAGGTGAGTATGTAAATTGACTGAACGGCAGATCAGCCAATCACTATGATGGGCACTGACCACAAAGGGGCAGACACTCAATGCAGAAGCTGCCCCCTGGTGGTCAGTGCACTCCCACAAGGGAAGCACCGCTCAGCCAGAAGCCCTGAGCCAGGCTCATGGCTGGTGAGTGCAGTGATGGTGGTGGGAGTATCTCCTGCCTCTGCAGCACTGTTAAGGATATCTGTGGGGAGTGGGCCTAAGCCATCAGTTGGACATCCCCTGAGGGCTCCTAGACTTCGAGAGGGCACAGGCTGGCCTAAGGGACCCCTCAAGTGCACCAGGCCTCTATTAGTAAGTAATACTGTAGTGTAGCAGTTCTCAACCTGTGGGTCGCCTAAGACCATTGGAAAACACCTATTTCTGATAGTCTTAGGAACCAAGACACTGCTCCTCTATCTGTTTCCAGGTGGGTCCACCTACATGCAGATACACCACATACAAGTACCCGGCGTGATGACATCATTGTATCAACCTCATCACATACACCCCATACAAATATAGGTGTATATGACAGAGTTGGTGCCATAATGTACTTATGTGGACCAGTCAGACATGTGTAGAAAGCAGCTACTGTGTTGAAAGCATCAGTATTGGAGGTAAAACAACACTTCATGAATTATAATTACTGGGTAAATGTAAAATCATGTACTGTAAAATCATGAACTACTGCAAAAAAAAAATCTATATCCATGGGAACTTAATCTGGATGCTGATTGGTCTTTTTTTATTCAGCTATGGTTGATGTGAATACTGCCCCCTTGTATGTAATAAAAACAACACAGAATGGTAAATTATAAGAAACTTTAATGAACTATATTGACTTAACTATGCCATCTACCATCTTTTGTATTATTAGAGCTATAATTACATATTATTTTCATTAGCAAACCACCCTATGACAATGGATCATGTAGAGAAGAACATTAAGAAAAGAAAATATAGTGAGGATTTTTTATAGTATGATTTTACCTCAATATTTATAGCAGGAATTGAGAAACCGAAATGTGTTATTTGTTGTAAAGTTTTATCAGTCGAATCTATGAAACTGAACAAACTAAAATGCCATTTTGATAGCAAGCATCTGAGCTTTGCCGGCCAGGATACCAACTATTTTAGAAACAAAGCTGATGGACTCAAGAAAGCCAGACTTGACTCTGGTGGCAAGTACCACAAACAAAACGTAGCAGCCATTGAAGCTTCATATTTGGTGGCACTCAGAATCGCCAGAGCTATGAAACCTCACACCATTGCTGAGGATTTACTGTTGCCAGCGGCCAAAGACACTGTTTGAGTTATGACTGGAGATGAATTTGTTACGAAATTGAGAGCAATTTCCTTATCTATTGACACTGTCTGCAGAAGAATAGATGACATGTCTGCTGATATTCTTGGTCAGTTAATCCAGAAAATTAAATCTGCTCCACTTCCAATATTTAGTATCCAGCTTGATGAATCTACAGACGTTGCAAATGGCTCATAGTTACTGGTTTACATGATGGCGACTTTAAAGATGAGTTTCTTTTTTGCAAACCTCTTAAAACGACAACTACTGCACGTGATGCATTTGACACAGTTGGTTCATTTCTGAAAGACCTTAAAATCTCTTGGGAGAAGGTTTGTGATGTTTGCACAGATGGTGCTCCATCTATCCTAAGATGTCTATCTGGATTTCAACATTTGGTGCTGAATGAGTCACCAAAAGTCATCTGAACTCACTGTACAATTCATCTGCAAATATTAGCAACAAAGACGCTGCCACAAGAGTTACATGAAGTAATGAAAGGCATCATAAGTTCTGTCAATTTTGTAAAGGTGAGCACTTTAAACAGTCAACTGTTTTTACAATTGTGCAACGAGTTGGATGCACTGAAGTGAAATGGTTATCAAGAGGAAAAGTTTTAAAACATATTATCGAGCTTTGTGATGAACTCAAAACGTTTTTTAATCAGAAAGTAAGACCACAGTTTGAAGCACTTTTCACCAATAAAAGTAAACTACAGAAAATAGCTTACTTGGTTGACATCTTGAATGAGTTAAATTTATCACTACAAGGACCAAATGCAAAATGCCTTAATTTATCTGAAAAGATCTGATCATTGCAAATGAAACTTTAGCTTTGACAAAAAAAATTGGATGAAAATAAAATTTAAATGTTGCCTACCTTATCTGCTCTCTTTGAGGAACATGGTATTGAACCAGACAAAAGGATTACCATGATAATTTCTGTGAAGAATCATTTGCATATGCCTGCAGACGAAATTTCATTATACTTTCCAAATCTACCTGACACCCCTTTTGCACTTACCAGAAGCCCATTCAGAGTCAAAGTTGAAGATGTTCCCGAGACAGCACAAGAGGAGTTTATTGAACTTATTAACAGCGATGCAGCGAGAACTAATTTCTCTACAATGCCAGTTACAAAATTCTGGATCAAGTGTTTGCAGTCAGATCCTCTTCTGTCTGAGACTGTGTTGTGCCTTCTTCTTCCATTTCCAACAACATATCTGTGTGAAACAGGGTTTTCCAGCTTGTTGGTTATCAAATCTAAATACAGAAGTAGACTTGTTGTGGAAGATTATCTTCATTGTGTTCCTACAAAGACTGCCCCAAGAATTTCTGATCTGGTGAGAAAGAAGCAATCTCAACCTTCGTTCGCACTGACATTGGCTTTTTACACATACTGTCGCAAAATGTAGCCATGTAGTGTATTGTTGTTATATTAAGACTATTACCCATGCTACACCACGCTTCAAGACAAAATTTCATCCATTTGTAATTAGAAATAAATATTTCACAATATATAATTTCATATTGTTTTTGTGATTAATCACTATGCTTTAATTATGTTCAATTTGTAACAATGAGAATTCATCCTGCATATCAGATAATTACATTACGATTCATAACAATAGCAAAATTATAATTATGAAGTAGCAACAAAAATAATTTTATGGTTGGGGGTCTCCACACCATGAGGAACTGTATTAAAGGGTCACAGCATTAGGAAGGTTGCGAACCACTGCTGTAGTGTATATTTTAAAGTTTTTAAAAGAGCAGATCTAAAAAGTTTTGATCATGTCACAATATATACAATATATACAAATATCAAATCATTATTATGTTGTTTGTATACCTGCAAATGATATAATGTTACATATGAATTATATCTAATTTTTGTTTGTTCTTACATTCATCCGCGGGGGAAATGATATGGCTGTCCTGTGTCCAAGGGTGGGGCAGAAGTTAAAAGTCAGGAAACCTTCAACAGCAAGAGTAATAGGGGCTCCAGTCTGGAAAGTCTATGTACTGGCCAGAACCTACAGTCTCCTGGTGGACTGGTAAGTGGGTATGGCCTGCAGGTGAGAAGAGGAGCAGGGGTGGGCCTGCTTACCAGAGTCAGCGAAGTCATAGCCAAGGCTGGAGGACCTGCGTGAGGGCCTAGAATCTCCCCAGATGCTGAAAGCTGTACTTCTTAGACATAGAATTCTGGGACACCAAGGTTAGACTTCTGGGACCTTGCCGGAAACCAAACATTGTCTCACTATGAACAGGAGACCAGAAGGCTGGTCAACCTTAATTGCTCTGAAAGGTGAGAGCTAATTATTCACTCTTTAGTTGAAACATTGTTAGCTGAAGCAGCCTCTACCTGTTTGTTTCATGTTAATTTCTGTTTTTGTAATTCCCTGCCTAAAGGCTAGGGGTGTATCCCAAAGCCTTAATAAAAGGGAGAAAAAGGCCAGAACAAGTGGTAGTCCTTTCCACTAGAGCTGTGGTTCTCAACCTTTCTAATGCCGTTACCCTTTAATACAGTTCCTCATGTGGTGGTGACCCCCAACCATAAAATTATTTTTGTTGCTATTTCATAACTGTAATTTTGCAACTGTTATGAATCCTATCTGTGTTTTCCAATGGTCTTAGGCGACCCCTGTGAAAGTGTTGTTCGACCCCCAAAGGGGTCGTGACCCACAGGCTGAGAACCGCTGCTCTAGAGGAAGGCTCCTGCCTGGCTCCCCAATATCGCCAAATTAATATTTTCTAGTCTCTCTTTTCATTTGCGTGCGGCCTCCTTCAGAACCCGAACCCTGAACCAGGAACCCTGAACCAGGTGGGACGTGGAAAGAGATTCCCACAGGACCTGGACTCCCAAAATGCTGAGAGGTTGAGAACCTAGGGACACCACAGGACTATGCATAGATCACTAGGCTGCAGAGAATCTCTGGAAGATCAAACT
Source organism: Lasiurus cinereus (assembly GCA_011751065.1). Taxonomy (NCBI): domain Eukaryota; kingdom Metazoa; phylum Chordata; class Mammalia; order Chiroptera; family Vespertilionidae; genus Lasiurus; species Lasiurus cinereus. The sequence goes on along the minus strand of JAAGEH010000307.1, from coordinate 61,843,259 downwards.
TCCACTGAGAAGCAGCAAGAATCAGGGCCTAACCTCTAGAGTCCCAAAGTTCTAAGAGGTGGGATGTGAGTCCCTGAGAGAAGCTGAGGCTAAGAGCTGAAGGAACCAGGTGAGTTTCCAGACTTACCAACCTCATCCTTCTTCACAAATGTGGTCAGTGGGGGAAACTGTCGCAACAGAGACATAAGCAAAAAGGAACATAGTTGAATGTATTTGGAGATTTTTTAAGCATCCATTCTCCAGCTGTGAGAAATGGCTCACCTGTTTGAATTTTAAATAATGGACTGAGAAACAGAAGCATGGTGAAAATGAGACTTTTAATAACACTCTGGAGAGCAGGCATCCATTGCACAGCAACCCACTGTGGGGCAGGGAACATAGCCTATTTATTTAGTTCCTTCTCTGCTTCCTCATTGGCAGAGTACTATTTGGTCATCTGTTTCTTAATACATGGCCTAGTCTTGTATTGGGCCATTTAAAATATTAGACCAAGACTTCTCTAGCTATCTCCACATTCCTTTTCTAGCTGAGGCAGGTGCCTCAGGGGTTTCTACCATGTTGGCTCAGGTGCGCAGTTCATTGTTCCCACATCCTCTTCCCTCCTCCCCACATTCTGCTTGCCCTGGGGGTCATTCAGCAAATTCGATCTGAAGCCCACCACGCTGGAGATAGATCACAGAGGCTCACTGTGTACACAGCTATCAGTCGTCTAAGTAAGGACTACATCTCTCATCCCTGAGGAAGTTGTCTGGCATCTCCCTAGACAGGCACATCCAGTTTCTCAACATCTATCTGCCAAGAAGCTCCCTAATACTCTTTTCCTCAGGAAATCGGGTATCCCCCATTCCCTTTCCTAGGGGAACTGTGAATAAATAGTCCCCTTGGCCCTCAGAGATCCAGAGGTCCAGAGCCCATCCCACCTTCAGACCTAGGAGTCCAGGCCATATCCCATAAGAGTCTGGGAGCCTAGCAGCTCCTTGCCTGGGACCCAGGAGTCCTGACCTTCAGCCTTCTCCTCCCTAGTACCTAGGAGTCCAATTTCCCAGATGCTGCATTCACACAACCTCCATTATATCTAAACTTAATAAAATAAAAAAGACAGACATATTTCAAAGAAAAGAGAAAGAACTCACTTTCTAAAGTAAATATTCTAAGAAAGTGAAGGGGGAGAGAAGTTCTCTTATTTTCAACAGGGAGAATGACGCCTCTTATGTTTAACTAGAGGTCTGGTGCAAAAATTCATGCACAGGGATGTAAGTCCCTCTGCCCAGCCTGCACCCTCTCCAATCTGGGACCCCTCAAGGGATGTCCAACTGCCCGTTTAGGCCCATAAGGATCGGGCCTAAACGGGAAGTCAGACATCCATCTCACAATCCAAGATGGCTGGCTCAACTGCTCATCTGCCTGCCTTCCTGATTGCCCCTAACCACTTCTGCCTGCCAGCCTGATCTCCCCCTAACCACTCCCCTGACCGCCTGATTGATGTCTAACTGCTCCCTTGCCAACCTGATTGCCCCTAATTGCCCTCCCCTTCAGACCTGGTTCCCCACAACTGCCCTTCCTTGCAAGCCAAGTCATCCCCAACTTCCCTCCTCTGCCAGCCTGATCACCCCTAACTGCCCTCCCCTGCAGGCTTAGTCACCCCCAACTCCCTCCCTTGCAGGCCTGATCCCTCCCAACTGCCCTCCCCTGCTGGCCATCTTGTGGTGGCCATCTTATGTCCACATAGGGGCCGTCACCTTTGACCACATTGGGGCAGCTATCTTGTATGTTGGAGTGATGGTCAATTTGCATATTACTCTTTTATTAGATAGGGTTTGTATTTGCCCTTAGAGCTACACTATGCCAATGTCTAATTTGCTTCAGACTGTGTTGCACAGATTCTTTTTCTTCCTTTCTTTTTTTTTAATATTTTTATTGCTTTCAGAGAGGAAGAGAGAAGGAGAGAGAGAAAAAAAAACATCAATGATGAGAGAGAATCATTGATTGGCTACCTTTTTCATGCCTCCTACCGGGGATCCAGCCCAAAACCCAGGCTTGTGCTCTCTATCCACTGATCCAAACCGCCAGGACTCCTTTTTCTTTAGATGCTTGGATTTTCAATTCCTACCTTTGCCTCTTTCTCTCTCTCCCTCTCATTTCTACATTCATTAACAGGTTCTTCCTTTAAATATGTTGCTATTCCATTCAATTAGGTTACAAAAATTAGCCAAGGGAGCCATTCAATCTCTCTCAGGCACATTTGCTTATTGCTGTTTTATATGTTGATTCCAAAGTTTGTTTCTTAAAGCAAACTCATTCTGCTTCTTTCAAGTTTTTTGAGAGGCACTTACAACTCTGCCTAGAAAATCTTACAACACAGGTTTACCTGGAATAACACACCTCTACAGCAGGTACTCAGCAACTATTGCTGATTGATTGAGAAACTGAAAGACCAGCATAGCTTTCCCTCCAGTTCAGCTGGTTTCTGTGTAAAGTTTCCAATTGGCAATCACAGGAATAGTTTTCATTTCCTTTTGCTGTTAAAGAAGCTAGCAGAATGAAGCAATGACATTACCGAAATAATGACTACATCTAAAATGGAAACATTCCAAGTGTCTTGTGAGGCATTGTTCAACCTCTTGAGATTTACCTGAGCCTGTACGAATAACCACTTTGGTGTGAAAACATAGAATAAAAGAAATCTTGCCACTGAACTAGAAATGTAATCTATTCAACTTCTCTTTCCTGATACTACTTTATCAGCACGCCTACTCCTGTGGACTCTGTTATGCCTTTAGCACCGTGAGAAGTATTCAAATTAATATGCATGTAGGAAACCTTTGCCTTGATTCCCTTAAGGCAGAGGTTCTCAACCTGTGGGGTCACAACCCCTTTGGGGTCGAACGACCCTTTCACAGGGGTCGCCTAAGACTATTGGAAAACACCTATTTCCCATGGTCTTAGAAACCAACACACCACTCCTCGGTGTAGCAAAATGTAGCAATGTAGTTTACTGTTGTCATATTAAGACTGTTACCCATGCTACACCACAATTCAAGACAAAATTTCATTTATTTGTAATTAGAAATAAATATTTCACAATATATAATTACATATTGTTTTTGTGATTAATCACTATGCTTTAATTATGTTCAATTTGTAACAATGAGAATACATCCTGCATATTAGATATTTACATTACAGTTCATAACAGTAGCCAAATTACAGTTATGAAGTAGCAATGGAAATAATTTTATGGTTGGGGGTCACCACCACATGAGGAGCTGTCTTAAAGGGTTGCGGTATTAGGAAGGTTTAGAAACGCTGCCTTAAGGCTTGATTCAGCTGAAATTACCTTTGGAGGCCACTTTGCTGACCTATGTGCACAGATTTAGTAAGGAACAATCATTCTTTAAAGTTAGAAACTTTCAGCTGTGAGTCAGTTGTGTTTCTTGCTTCAGAGGCATCTTCTTTCAGATAAGATAATTTATTCTGGATAACACAGAAAACAAAGAAAAATTAATACTGTAATCATTAAACATATTCTAAATTAGTAATGAAATGTGTTTCTGTAAGACATTTAGTAAGAGCTTCTACAAAACTTTTTTTTAATATCAAGTTTTTGTGTTCACCACCACAAAATAAACACCAATTTATAAAAAGCCATGATTTCTCAATATTATCTCTGCATTTTTCATACATTTTCTCTCATTTGGTATATATTCAACTGAAATTCAAAAGTGGCAGAATAGCTTAATAGGAAACAGTTTTTCTGAAATGAGGAAAGAATACATGCACTCTCTTTTTTGGGAGATCACAAAAAGTTATGGTCCCAATGTGGGAAAGCAATGGTCTCATGTAACCCAAAAGACCTGAGAATGGGTCCATCTATTGCAATTACCAAATCTGTGAGTTTAGGTAAATTATTAATCTCCTTGAGCCCTTATCTTCTCATCATTTCCTCATACATAGATTTACCTCATGGTCACTATATATAACACTTTAATTACACCCAGTGATTCTCAACCTTAATAATGCTACAACCCCTTAATACAGTTCCTCATGTTGTGGTGATCCCCAATCATAAAATTATTTTCATCGCTACTTTATAAATGTAATTTTTTCTACTGTTAATGAATCATAATGAAAATAACTGTGTTTTCCAATCACCTAAGACCATTGGAAAACACAGATATTTATATTATGATTCATAACAGTAGCAAAATTACAGTTGTAATGTAAATATCTGTGTTTTCTGAGCACCTATGTTGTACGCATGAAACTAATGTAATTTTTTAAAATCTCAATGAAAAGTTATTTTAAACCCCAAAGAGCCTGAGAGTAACCTAGCATTAGGAAGGTTGAGAACCACTGATCTATACTAAAAGAGTAATATGCTAATTAGACTGGGAGACCTTGCAGAGACCTTCTGGACATCCTTCTAGACAAAGCAATGGTGGCAGGGCCAAGGCAGAGGCAGTTGGGGGTGATCAAACCAGCAGGAGGGCCAGTTGGGGTTGATCAGGCTAGCAGGCAGAGTGGTTAGGGGCGATCAGGCATGCAGTGAGCAGTTATGAGCCAGCAGTCCAGGATTGTGAGAGGGATGTCTGACTGTCAGCAGTAGAACATCCCCCAAGGGGTCCCTGATTGGAGATGGTGCAGACCGGGCTGAGGGACATTCATGCACTGGGCCACTAGTCTATATATATAAAAGGCTAAGTGACCAGCCATACCTCCATCCAATCTTCCGACCAACCAACTGGCCAGTACATATGTTGTGCATTAGCACTTTAAAAATAAACATTGACTTGAGTATGTATGATATTTGTCCCTGTCTGATATTGGCCTCCCATTTAAATTAATTTAGAGAAAGTTTCTCATGCTGCTAGCATTTGCAATGACTATTAATAAATCACAAGGACAAACTCTAGAGAGAATAGGAATATTGCTGCCTGAACCAGTTTTTCATCATGATGAGTTATATGTTGCTTTTTCAAGTTCGAAGAGCATGTGATGTTAAAGTTATAGTTGTAAATACTTCATCACAGGGGAAATTAGTTAAGCACTCTGAAAGTGTTTTTATTCTTAATATGGTATACAAGGAGATATTAGAATAAGTTTAATAAATTTACCAGTCATTGTTTTTATACCACATTTTTGTTGTTTTTATATCATGTCTTTGTTGTTATATAATGTTGCACATAGCAGATGTTCAATTAAGGGTAGCTGTAATTATCTTCCTCTCCAAGATTCTATAGCATCCTATTTAGAGAAAACTGAAAAATCACAATTATAATTTGCTTGGCACTATTCTCCTGGACATGCAGAATTTCTATATCTGAGATTAGTGCAACATGTTTTCCTAATGAGCTTTAATCTCTTGCTAACACATTCTTTTCCTGTACAAGCATCCAAATCCTATTAGATAAGGAAAACAAATCCCATGAAAATATGAATCCAGGCTTCCAGATATAATCTCTTTTATATATTTGTTATTGAATATTACAGCTTTGTTTTTACTCAAAACCTAATACCAGACAATAAGGTTATACTCATCACATCTATTTGAATAATAACTATGAATCATGATAGATTTAGAAATGTCAAAGAAAAATGAGGTTTTTGTATACTCAAAATTCTTAAGATAAAAAATCAAGAAGCACAGAATTTTGGTACTTATAGAGCCATAGAACTTTAGAGTTCACCTTATTCAATTACCTCACTCCCTCACCTCCTCCTATCTTTTTCAAACAAGAAACTTTATTCAGAGATCTAAAATAATATTGTGATATTGCTAAGACCAAAGCTCAGGTTCCTGACTCTATTATATCATAGGTAACTATAATTATCATTTTCTTCATTTTTTGTTTGGACACAGAGTGTCAAGAGGAAGAGATAAGAATTGGCAAGTTTTCAAATTTTCTTTTTCATTCCCATCTTTCCATGCTGAATAGATTTTGAAAATAAACAGTGACATGACTATTTCTTGATTTTGCTCAAAATATATAGTCTTTCTTCTAGTAATAGAAATAAATTTTTCTGTAGGCATCCACTCTATCCCTACTCATGGTCCATGTGGCTTTATCTAAACAAACACTTGTTAAATTAGTGAAATAATGAAGCAAACTGTATTTTATTGATCAGACACATCTGCACATTTTAAAAATAGCAATACATAGATAAAAAAGACATATTATGTTCACTGTCTAAAGACAATTTGGGGTGTGTATATGTATTTTTTTGCTGAAATTTCCCAAAGATTATCAGCTAAGGTGCCATCTAAACGGTAGTTATTCTCAAGATAATGAAAAGTAGTAAGAAACATTTTGCAGAGCATTTTGAGTAAAGTAAATAATGAAGATTGGTTGGAGGAGAGATGGTACTATCATGTTAACTAGAATGAACAGAACACTAGAGCAAGTCTACCCAAGCAGGATCATGGAAGGTTTACTTGTCTAAGGAATGAAATTTGATCCTCCTTGCCAGTCAAAAGAACCTTAGTCAGTTGAAGAGATGGCTGAGGGCAAAGACAATGCTAAATGGCTAATATGGAAGGAAATCATATAATCAGTCATCTTTAGAAATGAAGGTGTTATTTAAAGTATTAGCTATATTTTATTTCCCCCACTTCATCTAATAGGGTTTAATAGAGTTTCTGGCCAGTGGTTATTTTCATAATTTAGTTCATAAATTTTAGAATACCAAAGTAGCTCAATAACTATATGGTGCTGATATTAACTAAACTTATGGTAATCATTTTTCAATTGTACCAATATCAATTGTTATGTTATATGCATGAAACTAATGGAATTTTTAAAAATCTCAATAAAAAGTTATTTTAAACCCCAAAGAGCCTGAGAGTAACCTAGCAGAAGAGAGCACATCAGTACTTAGAATAAACACTGCAACTGGAGTTGGATGCAGTAACTGAGGAGCTTTATGGATTATTTCTTTTAGGAGACACATGAACGTGTTTCATTGTGCTTTGCTTTTGTAGAAGCAGCATTCTTCTGAATGGATGAGGATATTTGGATATTTAGGTTTGGAAGAAGTATGTTGTTGCTGGGCAATCAAGAGATGGGATATTCATCAGATGGAGCTGTCCGATCAGTTTAAACACTCCTCTGATGTGTTAGTAATTTTCTGCATCATAAACTCAGCCCTCCTAAGAAACCAAGAAAGTTTACATACCCAATTTATGTGGCATACAAATCTAGGTTGAAAAATGCTTTCTCTTGGTATTTTGAAGATTTTCAAAGACACTTTTCTGGATTCCAGGATAATTATGATTTCCTCGTTCAGATAAAATTTCTTTTCATTCCTGCTTTTCAGTAGTGTGTGTGTGTGTGTGTGTGTGTGTGTGTGTGTGTGTGTTGGCATTTTGTATTTCACTACACTATTTCTACGTGTGTATGGATTTTTGTCTTTTTTAATTTCTTGTGAGTCTTCAAACTGAACATTCTAAGTTTTCATCAGTTCTAGTACCTTTTTCAATATTCATTTTCTCTGACTCTCACCATTCTATCCTTCCAGGATGCTATTTTATATATATATTCTTAGAGGCCCAGTGCATGAAATTCTTGCACAAGTAGGGTCCCTAGGCCTAGCCAGCTATCAGGGCCTTCCTTCTTCTGGCTGCCAGTTGCTGGCCAAGGACTTCCTTCATTCCATGCTGCCTTCTGGTGGTCAGCGCATGTCATAGCGAATGGTCAAACTCCTGGTCTCCTAGTTGAATTCCCAAAGGGACACTTTGCATACTAGCCTTTTATATATATAGATAACTTGTTCTTTTACCTGCTGTATCTTTTCATTTTATACTTTCCTTCTGTTTGTCTCACTGTGTTGTATTTTTTAAGTTTCTTTCTATCTCTCTTACAGTTCTCACTGTATCTAATTAGCTGCTTAATCCTTCCATTCAGGTTTGGTCATATAAATTTTCTTATATTATAATATACACTAGAGGCCAGGTACACAAATTCATGCACCAGTGGGGTCCCTCAGCCTCGCATGTGGGATCAGGCTGAAACTGGCTCTCTGACATCACCTGAGGGGTCCAGGATTTTGAGAGGATGCAGGCCAGGCTGAAGGATCCCACCAGTGCACAATTGGTGCTGAGGAGGGATGTAGAAAGTTGGCTAGCTGGGTAGTGACTGTGTGAGGGCTCCAGGGCATTTTCAGCCTGTCTCCTTAAGTCTCCTACTGCCAGACCCCAGAAGCAAGCTAACTGACCAGTCAGAGCATCTGAAACCTGGTGGTCAGTGCAAGTCATACTTAGCAGCTGAGCAGACTTAGCATATCATTAGGGTCCTAGAGGCCTGATGCACAAAATTTGTGCATGGGGGGGGTGTCCCTCAGCCCAGCCTGCACCCTCTCCAATCTGGGACCCCTCAAGGGATGTCTGACTGCCCATTTAGGCACGATCTAGCTAGGATTTGGCCTAAATGGGCAGTCAGACATCCTTCTCACAATCCAGGACTGCTGGTTCCAAATTGCTCACCTGCCTGCCTTCCTGTTTGCTCCTAACTGCTTCTGTCTACCAGCCTGATAACCCCCTAATCATTCCCCTGCCAACCTGATCGATGCCTAATTGCTCGCATGTCTGCATGTTTGTCATCCCCTGCAGACCTGGTCCCCCCTAACTGTTCTCCCCTACAGGCCTGGGTCTCCCCCAACTGTGCTTTCCTGCAGGCCTGGTCTCCCTCAACTTCCCTCCTCTGCCAGCCTGGTAACCCCTAACTGCCCTCCCCTATAGGCTTGATCGCCCCCAACTGCCCTTCCTTGCAGACCTGTTCCCTCCCAATTGCCCTTCCCTGCTGGCCATCTTGTGGTGGCCATCTTGTTTCCACATGTGGTCAGTCATCTTTGACCACATGGGTGTAGCCATCTTGTGTGTTGGTGTGACAGTCAACTTGCATATTATTATTTTATTAGATAGGAGGATTAGATAGGATAGAGTCCTAGTGCACAGGTGGGGGCTAGCTGGTTTGCCCTAAAGGGTGTCCCATCAGGGTGAGAGTTTTTTTGGGGTGTGGGGTGGCCTGGGTGAGGGGCCTGTGGTGGTTTGCAGGCTGGCCACACCCCCAAGTGGGGGTCCTGGTATCTTGTATTTATTTATCTTCTATAATTGAAACTTTGTAGCCTTGAGTGGAGCCAAGCCTCCTGCTTGCTCTGTGGCCACAGCCATTTTTGTTAGGATTTATTTATCTTCTATTATTGAAATTTTGTAGCCTTAAGTGGAAGCCAAAGCAGGCCAGGTGGAAAGCTTGGCTTCCTCCATTGCTGGGGAAATCCAAGCCTCCTGTTCTCTTTGTGGCCACAGCCATCTTGGTTGGGTTAATTTGCATACTCACTCCTGATTGGCTGGTGGGCGTGACTTGTGGGTGTAGCAGACATACAGTCAATTTGCATATACTCTTTTATTAGATAGGATTATGCTTTGATTGGTTGAATGGTCAACCAGAGGACCGTACACTTAGCATATTAGGCTTTTATTATATAGGATTTTAAAAATACACAAATCATGAGAGTAGCTTAATGTATTTTAACAAAGTGAACATACCTACTTAACCTTCACATTACTATCACCTTGGATGCCTTCTTAATGTTGCATATAGGGCCTCTTGCCATTCCAAGGGTAACCAGTATCCTGAGCTAATAGAATTGGTTACTTTGGCCTGTTTTTCTTTCTATGAATGTAATCTTAGAGCATCAACTCTTTTGGTTATGGATCTTTTTTCCAACAATATATTTGTGCTGTTGCATGAAATTGTAGTTTGACCCTTGTCATTGCTGTATAGCAGCAATTTTCAACCTGTGTACTCTGGCATATTGCTGTGCCACAAACAAATTTAAAGCATGAAATACCTGACTATTTAGTCAGGGGCACTGACCTCTTTCCCTTAAATTGTCAAATTAAAATAAATGACAACAGCCAACACAACAATAACTATCTGGTGTGACTGAATCAAAATTATACCGTTTTTCTGTTACATGAACAAAAAAACTTATTTTTTGTTGTGCTGCAGCATTTTAGTAGTTTATGTGTGCCATAACTTGGAAAAAGATTAACAATTGTTGCTCTCAAGTATTGTTTTTTAAAATATGTCACAATTTATTCATCAATTTTACTGTAAATAGGTATTTACATTTGTCCAGTTTTGAGCAATTAAAACAACACTGCTATAAATATTCTTGTATATCCTTACTAATATTTATATGTATTTCTCTTGAGGGCGCATCTAAGAGAATTTTGATAAGGTATGTGCACTCCACACTAATAGGTATGCCTAACCATTTTTCTAAGTGATATAACCAATGTTAAATGACTACTGCATTGTATGACAGTTTCAATTTTTCCACATCTTTGTCACTCTTGCCTGTTCTTTTCATTTTGACACTTTTGTGGAGATGGTAGTACAGTAAAATTGAACACATTTTTATATATCTATTAGCCACTTCAATTTCCTCTCTACCACAATGCCTGTTTATTGTTTTGGCTCAGTTTTCACTTAGGTTGTCGTTTTTATGGATTTGTGCTAGTTCTTAAATATCCTGCATGTAAGACAATTGACAATTATATAACTGAAAATGTCATTCCCATTCATGTTTTCATACTCTATAACTGTGTCTTTTAATGAATGGGACTTTTACATTTTAATGCAGCTGAGTCGTCTGAGTCCCAATTTCAATGTTCAAATGTTTGAATCCCAGTTTCCATGTCCAAATGTTTGAGTCCCAATTTCAATGACCATGGCAAGGCATTTTCAGTGTCTTTCATCTCTGGACTGTTTCTCCTCTTGTCTTTGTGGTTGGAGCAGACCTATCAATTCCTCTCTGTTGCAGGAGTCCATTTGGTCTTGGAGTTGTTTTCTGAAAGTATATAAACATATTCTCTACCAAAAGTTAATAAAGGATTTTTTTCTATAAAATTGACTTGGGGTCTTTTTTATTTTTGCTCAAACAATTTTCCTTTGGCTTATTTTGACACCATGTGTGTTTTTCATGGATGTCTTACTGTTAGCATTACAAATGAAAATTAATTTGCAATTAGATGTAATTTACTTATAGGATATTTTTCCTTACATGATATTAGCCTACTATCCCCCCTTTTTGATTAATAGAGACTGTTGTAAATTTTTAATGCTTCTTATTTCCGGTGGCTCTAAAAAGCCCATCATGGTGACGCCCCCTAAGCGGTGGGGGAGAAAGTGCTGCACTATGAAGCTTTCATCTCTGACCTGCTGCTGTGGGACCTGCAAAAGGGACTGGACCATCATGACAAGGTATATGAGCAGTTGTCCAAACACCTTCAATTGAGAAATGTGATTGAGCGTCTCCAGGAAGCCAAACTCTCGGAGTTATACATGCAGGTGGATTTGGACTGTAATTTCTTCGTTGACAGAGTTGTCTCAGACACTTCACGAATCTACGTGGCCCTTGGATATGGCTTTTTCCTGGAGTTGACATTGGCAGAAGCTCTCAAGTTTTTTGATCATAAGGGCAATCTCCTCACAGAGCTCAGCGACAGCCTCACCAAGGACTCAATGAATATCAAAGCCCATACACACATGTTGCTAGAGGGGCTTAGAGAACTGCAAGGCCTGCAGAATATCCGGAGGAGCCTCATCATTGACTTCTTTCCCCCTCTCCAGACATTAAAGAGCCTGAATGCAAAAAAAAAAAAAAAAGCCTTTTATTTCTTTTACTTGTCTTATTACACATGCTAGGACTTTTGGAAAAATGTTGAATATTAGTGGTGGAGTGGACATATGAGTCTTGTTTCTGACTTCAGCGTAAAATCATTTACTCTTTCATCATTAAGCATAATGTTAACTACAGGTTTATCATAAACAACCATTATAAGATTATGAACATCCTTTCAGTACACTGAGCCAAACCAACTAGGGTGAGTTAACAACTTTTAAAAAGGATTTAGCATCTGCAAGATTGGTGGTATATAAATTCTCTTTCTTGTTATATTTATGTTAAAATAAGATGAAATGAAAAGTGTCCACCCTATTCTTCGAACAGATATGTTGAAGATTGGTATTATTTTTTACCCAAATGTTTGGAAATTTTCACTAATGAATCTTTTGGAAAATGTGCTTCTCTTTGTTTTATGAAAATAATTGATTCTATTTCTCCAATAGATTGAGGAATGTTTATTTTTCTTTTCTTTTTTTGACAAATAATTGTATATAATTAAGGTAAACAATATGATGTTCTAATATATATATACATCGTGAAATTATCAAAATTAAACTAAATTAACATACCCATCACCTCACATAGTTACCGTTTATTTTTGTCTATTTTTTGTTGTATTAGTATTTACTATGGTGGAAATTCAATATATTTAAATAATAAAGGTACTGCCTTTTTCATTTTTGTTCAATTGAAATATAAAATTGCTTCTAAATTTATAAACTTAATTATATTTAGGACTAAACAAAACTAAAAAGACTGTTTTAGTAGAACACTGGCTGCCAAAATAGCAAATTTTTTCTGAATTTAAGTTATCTATTGAGTGGTTGCTATGGTTTCTCAATAGTGTTTTTCATTCATTTTGCAAGAATGAATTTGACATAAAACATATCATTAAAAAGTAACATAACATTCACTTTTACCATATTGGCTTGTTATTAAGTCATTTTCCTTCTGTTTCAAACCTACCCTTCTAGTTTCTGCCTTGTCTTTCTAGGTCTGAGACCCTGCAAACCATATTGCTGCCTTGACAGTTGCCTCACTGATAGACTTCGACAGCAGAGAATTCTAAGTTAAGATTGGAGATTTTGAGAAGGACAAAGAGACATGCTCTCTCCCATTTGCTTCCTGTGACTGTCAGCATCACCTGAGCAATGATTTTTCATCCTGGAAGTGGCAGTAGGTAACAGAAGCAGTTGGTTCTATTTCTACTTCTTTCCCCAAAACTTCTAAAACCAGTCTCACTTTGCCCTCTCAGAGAGTCCTGAATCAGTTAGCTGGTATCCCAGCCTTAGATATCTGAGTCCTGCTCCCTGAGATCTCTCCACTGAGACCTGGAGTACTAGCACTCCCAGTAGTTTGAGGACTACTAGTTTTTTTAGAATGCCACTACTGGTAATAGCTTCCTACTGCAGTAGCTAGCTCCATGATCCTCTAGTACCTATTAAATAAATTCCCTTATTAAATTCTCTTGTTAAAAAAGTTGGTGAGACAATAGTATGATGAAGGCCTGCACTAGGGTGAGGGGATGAATGTGGGAAGGGGAGGATATAGGGGACATCTGTAATCCTATACAATGATACCTCGAGATACGAGTGCCCTAACATACGAGATTTTTGAGATAGAGCTGTGGAGTGAGCGATTTTTGCTTTGAAATACGAGCAACAGTTGAGATACGAGTAATCATGCGGATCGGCTGGCTGCACATGATCCACCAGTTTACCACGACTCGAGCATCTCATCATTTCCCATGCCTCAAGGTTACGGAATAAATTAAACTCATATCTCGAGGTACCACTGTATAATAAAAGGGTAATATGCAAATAGACTGAATGGCAGAACAACCAAAGAACCAATCAAAGTGTAATATGCTAATGATATGCTAAGGCTGCTCAACTGCTCGCTATGACGTGCACTGACCACCAGGGGGCAGATGCTCCGACTGGTAGGGTCTGGTGGATTGGGACTGAAAGAGATGGGTCAGACACACCCTGGGGCCCTCCCGCAGTTTCTCCCCAGCCTGACTATGCACCAGTGGGGTCCCTCAGCCTGGCCTGCACTCTCTTGCAATCTGGGACCTCTCAGGGAATGTTGGAGAACCAGTTTCAGCCTGATTTTGCAGGTCATTTCCCTTCGGTGGGTGCCAGAGGCAGGGCTCATGGCTGGTAAGCGCTGCTGCGGCAGCACGAGCCTCTCCTGATCAGGACTGATTGGGTGTGAGCCCGCAGCAGGTGCAGTGGGGCCAGGATGAGTGTGAGTAGTGTTGGACTGAGGGTTTCAGCCCGATCCCTGCAGGCCACCCAGAGGGACCCCAGCCATGCATGAATTCATACACTAGGCCTCTAGTAGTGACAATAAAAAATAAACTTAAAAATAAGTTGGTCTGATTTCTGCTTTCTTAACTGATAAAAGAATTTCTTAATCTATGTGTTTTCTGTGCAAAACCAAAAACTTACTTAAAAACTAGGTTAAGAAGAAAACAGATTTTATCATAGAATACTAGAGGCCCAGTGTATGAAATTCATGCATGAGAGTGGGGTTGTCCTTCAGCCCAGCCTGCTCCCTTTCCAATCTGGGATGCCTTGAGGGATGTCCGACTGCCAGTTTAGGTTCGATCCTACCTGGATGGGCAGTTGGACATCCCTCTCACAATCTAGGACTTCTGGCTTCCAACTGCTCACCTGCCTTCCTGATTGCCCCTAACCACTTCTGCCTCCAAGACTGCTCACCCCCTAACCACCCCCCTTGCCAGCATGATTGATGTCTAACTGCTCCCTTGCCAGCCTGTTTGCCCCTAACTGCCCTTCCCTGCAGGCCTGGTCACCCCCAACTTCCCTCCCTTTCAGGCCTAGTCCCTCCCAACCGCTCTCCCCTGCTGACCTGATCACCCACAACTGCCCTTCCTTGCAGGTCTGGTCCCTGCCAATTGCCCTCCCCTGCTGGCCACCTTGTGGTGGCCTTTTTGTGTCTACATGGAGGCAGGATCTTTTGACCACATGGGGGCAGTCATCTTCTGTGTTGGTGATAGTCAATCTGCATATTACTCTTTTATTAGATAGGATAGAGGCCTGGTGCACTGGTGGGGAACAGCTGGTTTGCCCTGAAGGGTGTTCTGGATCAGGGTGGGTGTTCCCTTGGGGCACTGGGGTGGCCTGGGTGAGGGGCCTGTGATGGTTTGCAGGCCGGCCACGTCCCCCCACGACCCAAGTGGAGGCCCTGGTATCTGGCATTTATTTATCTTCTACAATTGAAACTTTGTAGCCTGGAGCGAAGCTAAGCCTTCTGCTCCCACAGCTATTAAAACTTTGTTGCCGTAAGTGGAGGCCTGGGCCAGCTAGGGTTTGCGGAAAGCTTAACTTCCTCCATTGCCAGGGGCATTTGAAGCTTCTTTCCTACTCTCTCTGTGGCCGTAGCCATTTTGGTTGGGTTAATTTGCATATTTGCTCTGATTGGCTGGTGAGCTTGGCTAGTGGGCATGGCTGGTCGGTGTTGTGGAGGTACAGTCAATTTGCATATTACTCTTTTATTAAATAGGATAGATTGCTTTTGGGATCTTCGGACAATAAGGCCTGGTAAATTTGGAAAAACAGCCTGAACTAAAATTATTCCTTTTTGTCTTTCTCATATTCTAGTGTCCCATCTTCTCTATTCTTTCCTTACTTTCTCTATATCTTGCTCAGTAGACCAATTTTCTCTACCCTTTTATTATAGCACCTCATAGCTCTGGTTTATTTGGTTTTAGTTCAGGTAATGCTCATTAGTCAAACTGAATTCCAGTTGCAGATAAGGAGAGAGGCCCTTACCACCTTTGTTTGCACAAATGTCCACACCTGGTCATACCAACTTAAGCCATTACAAACACGGCTGTGAGGCTCTACCATTGGAGAAGGGCAGAGATGGGGACTATGCTGAGTGTACAGCTCAGCAACTTTCTAATGCAGTTTCTAATTTTTATTTTTCATTAAAAAGGATCATAGACTAAGGACATATTTTTGGATGACATATTTGAGGCCTACAGCATTTATGTAAAATAATTATTAGATTATTAATTAATATTTTTTTAAATAAATGCTCACTGTACAAAAAGTATAAATGTAGATGTTCCACAGTAAAAAAAAAATTGGTATCAGGTAATAGGTAATTCTCAGTAGACACGGTATATTTAAGCAAAATTAAATTTAATTATATAAGCATAATTTTTATTCCTTACAAAACTGGGATTCCCATTAACAATAATTTTGAATAACTTTACATGTCAATAAATATGTTTCAAAATATCATTTTAAAAAACTACCTAATAATTTATGAAACACAGTACTTAACCCATATTATTGGACATTTATAAGCCTTTAATAATGCAGCTACATATTTGCAGTTACCTTTAATTATTTCCTGAGAACAACTTTTTTAGGAGAGGTATTTCTAAGTTGATGAACATAATTTCAAGATATCCAGTATATATATTTTTGTATCAATTAACATTGCTTCCATTAATATAAGGGGTTATATGTTTGTTTCTTTTAGTACTCTGAAAAAAATTGTTACCAGTTTTTAAAATTGACATTTTGAGAAGCAAAAACCCTTGTTTCAACCCTGGCCAGTGTTGCTCAAGGGTTAGAGTGTCAACCCATCACCGAAGGGTCTCAAGTTTGATTCCTGTACCTGGATTGCAGGTTTGAAACCTGGTACGTGCAGGAGGCAACCAATTAATGTGTCTTTCTCACATCAATGTTTCTTTCTCTCTCTTCCCTTGCCTCCTTCCTTCCTTTCCACTCTCTCTAAAAATCAATTGGACAATATCCTTGGGTGAGGATCAATAACAAGAACAACAACAACAAAAATCCTGATTTCTCATTGTTGTTTTAATGTACATTTTATCTTTAAATATTGAACTAAAGATTTTTAACATTTGTTAGTTGTGGTTTTTTTGTGTGATTTGCTTCCTCTCTCTCTCTCTTTCTCTCTCTCTCTTAAAAACTTCCCCCAAAGATATTTTTCCATTGATTTTCTGAGAGAGAGGAAGAGAGTGGGAAAGACAGAGAGAAACATCAATGTGAGAGAAACACATTGATTGATTGTCTCCTGCATGTGCCCCAATCAGGGCCCAGGCCAGGGAGGAGCCTGCAACCAAGGTACATGCCCTTGACCAGAACTGAATCTGGGACCCTTCAATTTGTAAGCCAATACTCCATCCACTGAGCCAAACCAGCTAAGGCTGTTTCCTTTCTCAATAGTTGTTCTTTGAGTAATATGTAACAGTTGAAAAACTTCATTAAATTTCCGTTTTATGTTTTATCATTTGATCCCTGAACCCATCAAATTTAAAGTTCATAATAATGTGGTAAAGGCCTCAGGTGGGGTTTGAGGCAGGCTAGAAAGGGTTAGGGGGGAGTGGGAGGGTATATTAGTATTACTTTCAATAAAAAAGACAAATTCTAAAAAAAAAAGTTCATATCACTTATTTTGTAAGTATCATTGAGGTTTAAGCTAATTTTTTGCCTCTTCTTTAAATCTCCTATTTTATTGAAAAAAAATTATCACTGAAATAAGTGTTCAGCAACCAATCAGGAATTGTATATTAAACTGCTCTAATTTGGTCAAAAGACAAAATGCACTTCTATTAATAAATAGCACCCAAAAATAAAATAATAAATCCATGAATAAAGAATTTAAATAAGGTATAAAGCTTATCTATATAAGATTTAATAAATAATATATTAGCTGATTTAATTATAATATTTGACAATGATAAATATTATTTATTATAAGTAGCACATTAGAATTTGTTGTTGTGATTGTAAATCTTCAGCCAAGAATATTTACAGAGAGTGGAAGGGAGGGAAGAGAGAGAAAGAGAGAAACATCAATGTGAGAGAGACTCATCAATTGGTTGCCTTCTGCTCACACTCTGACTTGGTCCTGGGATTGAATCTGCAACTCAGGTAACTGCCCTTGACTGGGAACAGAATCCACAAACACTTTGGTGCATGAGCCAGCACTCTAATCACTTAGATATATTGTCCAGGTGTGTTTGAATTTTAATGGAAAATAGTATATAACTCATATGCTTCTTTTCAAGTATTTGTTAAAATTACCTATATCTATATGCAAAAAGATTCTGAAAGATGGGAGAATGGAATTGTATGCATAAATAAATTTTAAATGAACCTTTAAATTACAAAAAACAATTTTAAGACATTTGATAGACATCATTTTGCATAAACTTTTCTTGAAGACTTTTTATCTTTTGTGAAAACTATAAGTACCTTATTATATGACAAATTCAGACTCATGCTATGTTACTGTTAGAATGAAACTTAAAAGTCATTCAGTCCAATTGTTTCATTTTGCAATTGAAATAGAGATTTAGCTCAATGTCACACAGTTAGGTAGTGCCGGAGATAAGATTAGAATTTGTTTCTTCCAAAATCAAACTCCAAATTCTGGAGTAGAGACTACATGGACAGCCTATCTTAATATTACTTCAGAGGCCTGGTAACCCCATAAAGTAACAGTACACCAAGTAGAGAGCTTCTATAGAGTGAGCCCGAATCCCTGAAATCCTTCCTGATAATTGTTGGTGGAATGTTTGTGGAATATGAAAGAAAGCAGGTCATTAATATTGACTCCAAAGTTTTTAGCCTCAGCAGTTAGTAGACTGAAACTGACATTCACTGGTATGGGAGAGAAATGGGTTTCAGGGTTGGGGACAAGTAAAATGGATTAGTTAAGTTTGGCTTCAGGAACAGCTGTGTCTACAATGAGAGAACTTCTGTGCCGGAGACACCCTTATGAGGCAAGACTTATTTTGCTGCTCACTGAGTTTTCCCCCTGAGCATGTCCCTTATGGATCTGAGGAGTTGTAATATGGATGGTCCTACTCTGGTACAGTGGCTCTTAGATCTCCAAAGAGGTGCTAATTTAACACTACCTGAGGCCATCCAGCAGGAGCTATGGAGAGATCTGCAGATTCCTCTTTTTGTTTGGGTTTTGGAGGTACCCAGATGAGGCCCAGCTGTGGAGCAATACAAGCTGCTATGGGGCCTTAGGCCTTCTCTTGGATGTTCTGGGTCTCTCTGACTCAGCTGCAGTTTGATAGGTAAGTTTAAATTTCAAAGGACCAGGCCATTCATATGCAAAAGTCTCTGAGCACAAGTTGAATGGGGCGGATTTTCAGGGGAGATCAAACAGCAATGGCTTCCCATTAGCCCTGCTTTAAGAGGCCCCTGAGTCTCAGTGTCCAGTGGTAATCATTGCAAGCACCTCTGAGAGAAAGCCACCCTTGAATTCTACCCCCTGCCGGACAGTCCAGTTTCTCCCCGAATGAGTCTGGGTCCCCAGAGTCTTGCCTGAAACTGGAGTTCAAAGCAGTTGGGAGCTTGTGTCTCCCTCTGGCTTGGAAAAGCCAGCCACGTACTCAGTTGTCAACCCTCTCCATGCACGAATCTCAGTACCTCTGCCTCCTGCAGTTCCTCTGAGTCTCAGTGTGCTTTTCTCTTTCCTTCTACTTGAAGAATTTCCCGTAATCCAGTCTTCCTGTGGTTCTGGATGATGTCCATTTTGTCTTTTAGTTGTAGTTTTGAATTTGCTGTGTGATCTGGCAAGTCAAGTGTTTATCTATGCCGCCATCTCGGTTTCTCTCTCAGATATTTTTTATAAAAAAAATATCTAGAAATAGGCTGTCTCATCCACTCTTTCTTCATAATAGACCTAAACCTATCTGTTCCTCATCACTCTCACTGCTGTCACTCTGGTTCCAGACACTATCCTCTCTCACCTGGTTTATTAGTGACCTCCTAACTAGTCTCCCTGCTTTCATTCTTACCTGCCTCTCCTCAGTCTATTTTCGACAAAAGGGCCAGACTTAAGTTTAAAAACATACATGGCCCCTGTTATTCCTCTGCTTAGAACTTTCTAGGGTGCTTCTGAATCAGAGTGAGAACAACATCTTCATTGTAACCTATCAGTGTCTGTAGGTGATCTGGTCCCCTCCAATGTCTCTGAATTCTTCTAATATTTTAATTTTAAGAGAGTGAAAAGTTCATGCAAATAAGGAATATTTTGAGCCCTTATGTATTCCCCACAATCACACCAACTTTCCCTGGAGATGACAATTCAGTGAGAAACCAACTGAACTTGAAATGCAGAAGATGAAAACAAGCATGAGTAAAAACGAAGTAAACGCTTATAGAACCTGAATATAAAATTAAGCTTATATGTAAAGGAATTCAAAATACAAGGGAGACATCTTAAGCTCATGCAATTACTAGAATAATTGGTAGTCATCCTATCTAATAAAAGGGTAATATGCAAATTAACTGTCACAAAGATGGTGGTGCCCATAGCCACAAGATGGTGGCACCCAGTCCCCTCAGCCCCATCAAAGTCCCCCAGTCCTGGGAGGTTGGGGGGCAGCTGCTGAGAGCAGGTAGCATGAGTGGCCTGTGGAAATGTTTGCTTTGTCGCTGCAACAACAAGGCAAGCATTCGGCCCACCCATGGAGGGCCTCTGGGCAGTGGGAGTGGAGCAGCAGGGGCCTCTGGAAGATGAGGGCTCGGTCCACAGCCTCCACAGCTGAGCACAGGCAGGAGGAGATGGCAGGCCCATCTCCCATGGAAGCAGCACGGCTCCCTCCCCACTCCCGCGGATCAGCACGAGTCTCTCCTGGTTCCTGTGGGAGTGGTGTGGCTCGCTCCTCCCTCCCACAGAAGCAGCTCGGTTCCTGTGAAAGTAGCACAGCTCCCGTTGGCATGCTGCGGTTCCTCTCAGCTCCTGCAGAAGTGGCAGGCAGCCTACTGCACGTGATATCACACGAAGGGCTACTAGTTGTACTACAATTTCTAGCTTGACATTGGATGATCTTGAGTGACTTGAAGCTCTTTGCCCATTTCCTAAGTATAAATGGGAGAGGTGATATGAACAATAAAAAGCATTGAAAACAATATTCTAGATTTCTTAGTAAAAACAAAACATCACTAAAACATTCTGATTTTTTTAAATATTGCTTTTTAAAAATATTTTTTATTGATTTCAAAGAGGAAGGGAGAGGGAGACAGAAAAAAAATCAATGTGGCAGCCTCCTGTACACCTCCTAATGGGGATCAAGACAATAACTTGGGCATGTGTCCTGATCCAGAATTGAGCTGTGACTTCCTGGTTCATAATTCAATGCTCAACCATTGAATCACACTGGCTGAGCCTGATTTTATTTTATTTTATTATTTTTTTAAAATAGATTTTATTGATTTCTTACAGAGAGGAAGAGAGAGAGAGCAGAGAGTTAGAAACATCGATGAGAGACATTGATCAGCTGCCTCCTGCAAGCCCCCTACTGGGGATGTGCCCACAACCAAGGTACATGCCCTTGACTGGAATCAAACCCGGGACCCTTCAATCCACAGGCAGACGCTCTATCCACTGAGCCAAACCAGTTTCGGCTGATTTTATTTTTGTTACATGTCTTTTTCATTCTTTCTTGTAAGAAACAGCTGAAGAATTATATGTATTAATGTTTAATGTGTAAAACATATCCAGATACTACTTGAAAGGAAAATCTCTGGGTCTGTAGTGTCAAAAGCTCTGTTTTATCCCTTATAGGAATTAGAGAGATCTAATGTAACAAACTCAAAACTTAATGAGAATGAAAAGAAGTCTGGGAAGGCCTGAGGGTGGTAGTGCTTCAATGGAGATAGGTGACAATATAACACAGGAATAAAGTACATTTCTCAAATAGAGAAGGATCTGTATGAGTTAAGCTTATTTCAAGAGTGATGTCAACAATATGGCTGAATAACATGTCCCTCATCATATCCCCCCTTAACAACAACAATTTGGCATCCAAAGACAAAAGTGCTTTTGTGGGAGCCATGGGATCCAGCACAATACACCAAAGACCCTGGGAGCAGTCTTACTCACCTGAGTGTTGGGTAATAGTAGGCACACCAACCATGGTCCTGTCTGTGGACTCTGCAGGGCCTGGAAACTGGCTCCAGCCCCTCGTGGCTTCAGTCTGAGCAGCCCTGAAGAACACTGTTTTAGACAATCACCTATAGGAGAGAGAGCCTTTGTGAAAGTCTAGGTTATGGGTGAAGTTCCAGCACACCATTCTAATAAAAAATACAAGTTTGGATGCATTAGAGAGAGTAAGAACAATCTGACCTTACCTATGTCATCTCTCCCG
The DNA here is from genome assembly GCA_011751065.1 of Lasiurus cinereus. Lineage (NCBI taxonomy): Eukaryota > Metazoa > Chordata > Mammalia > Chiroptera > Vespertilionidae > Lasiurus > Lasiurus cinereus. The sequence goes on along the minus strand of JAAGEH010000307.1, from coordinate 61,821,394 downwards.
CAAAGTGACACAGCTCTATACCAATTGAGAACTTACTGGCCTCAGATTCCTTGGGTGGGAAAAGTGAGTGCATAGAAATTAGAACCCAGCTCCCAAGTGGGCTATTTCTGTCTCGCTCCATGCAGAGTACTGAGTCATGAGCAGCGTGACTGGAGAGAGGGAAGAGACTGAGAGAGTGGCAGATAGGACACTCAGAAGGCATTAAAGGGACATGGATCCTACTACCTGTGTCACTAACTCCATCAAGAACCCCTCTCAGGAGATACAGGGGACACCTCGCCGGTGGAACTCCCAACTGGCCCGTGAACACCCTGGGTGCTCACTGAAGAAGATGAGGCTTACATTCTACTTAATATTTGTCTGCACTGTTTGGAGAAACATATTTATTGAGCAATTATATCACTGCTTGATGTTCACCAGTTGCCATTATTTTCAATAAATGTAGCTCAAAAATTATTAATTATTTCCGAAATTTCTAATCTACCACTATGGACCCATTGAGCACTAATGCTTAGTGAACACATGTCATAGTCTAAATATGTGTAAATGGGCTCCTTAATCTTCAACTTATTACCTAAAAATGGGAAACTAAAACCAAGTTTAGGAAAACCAAATCATGTACTATAAAACTCAAGATTCAAAATAAATTCTCTGATATCTTAATCAGACACAAAATTACTCAGATTTATTTAGACCTTTCCTCCACTTTTAATTGGTGGTTGGCAAACTGTGGTTCGTGAACCACATGTGGCTCTTTGGCCCCTTGAGTGTGGCTCTTCTATAAAATACCATGGCCTGGGTGAATCTATTTTGAAGAAGTGGCATTAGAAGAAGTTTAAGTTTAAAAAATTTGGCTCTCAAAAGAAATTTCAATCGTTGTACTGTTGATATTTGGCTCTGTTGACTAACAAGTTTGCCAACCACTGCTCTAAAGTATAGATGTAAGAAACCCTTTCTTATACATCTTTTGGACATCAGTGATTCTCTCTCCATTCTTTTCTGTGGATTAAAGGACTTTCTCTAAAAGGCCTTGATTTGAAGTAACTTCATTTTTTCCTTCCTGACATTATGGGAAATAAGATTGGGATACACTGTTCCCTGAAGAGCTATCCATCCACAAATGTTTCCAATTAACTGAAATCATTCAGTATGTGAAGGGTCATCATGCAGATAAGAATATCTGACTATTCCCTGTTGCCATGAATGACAGAATAAGAGAACATGAGTTTAATTGAAAGAAAAGAAGGGATTTGGCTTACCCATGGGAAAAGTTTGATTATTTAAGTCCTTCTACTTTCGAATAGCATGGATCTCCTGCAGTTAATCAGAACTACTTGAAACTTACCACCTGTCAGCCGCTCTTCTAAGTCCTTCACTAACTCATTGACTCTTTGCAATAGTATTTTGAAATAGATATTGTTATTATCCGTTTTACAGATAGGGAAGAGTTAAGATTACAAACTCAGGCACAAAAAGAGAAAAAAAAATTCAGACACTAAATTACTCAGATTTATTTAGACCTTTCCTCCACTTTTAATTCGTGGTTGGCAAACTGTGGTTCGTGAGCCACTCCATTATTTATTCTTGCTGTCCCTTGTGCTGCCTTAGATCTTAACCTATCCCAGATTCTTTCATACTTAGCCTTCCTGATCTTTCCTCCAGAGCCCATCTCCCCAGACATGCTGATTCACACTGCATGTCCAAATTCTAAATACAAAATCATATAATTTGAATTAAATCTCTCATACTATTTTGGAAGTATTACCCATTTAATCCTTTCAGGGGAGTTACATGTAGAAGAAACTTTAGTCTAATGCTTCCCAACAAAGTAGTTTATAACTTCCCCATTGCTACCTAGCAGCAAAAAGTCCCAGTGATGTTTTATGTGCCTTTCTAACCCTATCTAATAAAAGCATAATGTGCAAATTGACTGTACCTCTACCACACAAACAAGCCACACCACCAGTCACGCCCAACAGCCAATCAGAGTGAGTATGCAAATTAACCCAACCAAGATGGCTACAGCCACAGAGAGAGCAGGAGGGAGGCTTGGGTGGCCCCTGGAGATGGAGAAAGCCAAGCTTTCTGCCCAACCTGGCCAGCCCAGGCCTCTGCTTAAGGCAACAAAGTTTCAATTCTAGAAGATAAATAAATCCTAGATACTAGGGCCTCTACTTGGATTGCTAGGGGGCATGACTGGCCTGCAAACCACCATAGGCCCCTCACCCAGGCCACCCCATACCCTAGGCCCTCACCCAGGCCACTCTACACCCTGATCCAGGACACCTTTCAGTGAAAACAAGCTGGCCCCCACCTGTGCACCAGGCCTCTATCCTATCTAATAAAAGAGTAATATGCAGATTGACCATCACTCCAACACACAAAATGATTGCTGCCATATGATCAAAAAATTCTGCCTTCATGTGGACACAAGATGGACACAAGATGGCCACCACAAGATGACCAGCAGGGGAGGGCAATTGGGAAGGACCCAGAACTGCAGGGGAGAGCAGTTGGGAAAACCAGGCCTGCAGGGCAAGGCAGTTAGAGGCAAACAAGCTGGCAGGGGAGCAGTTAGGCATCAATCAGGCTGGCAGGGGAGTTGTTAGGAGTGATCAGGAAGGCAAGCAGGTGAGCAGTGGGAGCCAGAAGTCCTGGATTGTGAGAGGATGTCCAACTGTCCATTTAGGCCCAATTCTACCTGGATTGGGCCTAAACAGGCAGTCACGCATCCCTCAAGTGTCCCAGATTGGAGAGAGAGCAGGCTGGGCTGAAGGACAACCCCTCTTTCCCCCCCACCCAATGCATGAATTTCATGCACTTCATCTCTTGTCTTATTCATAAAGACTTAACTGTTAACAGTAGTAATCAACTGAAAATTTTTCAAGAATGCTTGGTAGTGACAATATCTACCTATGTAAGAAGAGGAATGATGTTGTTTAAGTTCTCTGTAAAAGACCATGTCTATTATTGTTTGGCAATGATTTTTTTTCTAAAACCTCACACTGCATAATACTGAAGTCTTAGACAAGTTAACGTTAACTAAACTTAATTTCTCATTAGTAAGTTAAAGATTAAGGTGCTCTCCCTCCCAACATGCATCCTCATCTCCTGCTATCATTTAGTTGTGCTTTGTATTATCTTCCCTGCTACCATCTGCTACTGGGCTATGACTGCCAGTTTCTAAGCCCAGCTGTGTGGAATCTTCTAATAGCCTCCATTCTAACAGTGTCTCACGTGTAGAAGTAATGGGGGCGAATTACAGCCACTTTGCATGGAATCATTTCTATTAAAGCGTTTTTTTTCTTATTTTGATGTGATAGTTATTAAAACTGCCATTTCCCTCTCATGAGCTCTTTTTAAAATTATGTGGTTATGTTGGCCCAATTCTGAAATATTTAGGCCTTAAAGAAACTTGATGCAAGATCATGTGGCCAGGCAAAACTTTGAATAACTTTAAAGGACTTTGGACAAAGCAGAGCACACCTAGAAAACATCAGTTCCTGGATTTTCTTTATACTAGTAAGTCTTTAATCCACTCTGAGTTTATTCTTGTGTATGGTGTAAAAAGGTGTTCTAGCTTTATTTTTTTGCACATAAATGTCCAATTTTTCAAACACCATTAATTGAATAGACCATCTTTACCCCATTGTATGTTCTTGCCTCCTTAGTAAAATATTTATTGACTATAAAGGCATGGATTTATTTCTGGGCTCCCTATTCTGTTCTATTGATCTTTATGCCAGTATCATGCTGTTTTTGTTGTTGTTTTATTTTTAATTTATTTTTAATGTATGTTTATTGTTGAAAGTATTACAGATGACATCCTTTTCCCCTCCATTGACCCCATCCTCTTGACACCCATCAGCATCATGCTGTTTTGATTACTGTGGTTTTGTAGTCTAGTTTGATATGATATAGCATGATGATTCCTCCAATGTTGTCCTTCTTTTTCAAGATCTCTGTTGCTATTCAGTGACTTTTATGGTTCTGAAGCATCATAGTAATCCCTCCTTTGGAAAAACTGCTGTTTTAAAATTCTCTGCTGTTTTGAAATTCTCTGCTATTTTTTGCTAGTCCCTCTGTTATTTTTAGACTGTAAATAACTTTGGTTTTTTTTTTTCTAGCTTCAATAATAGAAAAGATAAACTTAACTGTCTGACCTTGCAAGCTAGCCATCTAAAGGGTCTGATACACTGATACTGATAATAATTTCCATATTCTCATGCCAAGTGTTTGTTCATTATGTATCCAAGGTTACAGATTTCTATATAGATATGTACTCAAAGTTACAAACTCAAAGTGTTTGTATAGATATGATATGTATTCAGGATTACAAGCTGTCTATAAAAATAACTTACACAAAGAACTAGAAGAATTTAACAGAGGTAATCTGCCCCGAACCTGCATGCAATAAAGATGATTCCTAACTAATTGGCTCGTTAAGGAGACTTGTCTAGCTTATTGATCTGTGATATAACAGTTCCATGTAAATTTTTAGAATATTTATCCTAGTTGTATGAAATATGCCATTGGTATCTTGATAAGAATAGCATTGAGTCTATAGATTGCTTTGGGTAGTATGGACATTTTAATAATGTTAGTTCTTTTTACCCATGAACATAGTATATGCTTAACTTATTTGCATCTTCCTCAATTTCTTTATTCAGTATCCTATAATTTTCTGAGTACAGGTCTTTTACATCCTTATTTAAAATTCTTCATAGGTTCCTCGTTTATTATTATCATTTTTTTGTTGCAGTTGTAAATGGGATTGTTTCTTAGTTTCTCTGTCTGAGAGTTTATCGTTGGTATATAAAAATGCAATTGATTTCTGAATATTTCTTTTGTATTGTATTACTTTACTGAATTCATTTATTAGTTCTAGTAGCTTTTTGGTGGAATCTTTAGGGTCTCTACATACATATCATATCATTGCAAATAATGACAGTTTTATTTCTTCCTTTTCACTTGTAAAATTTGGATGCCTTTTATTTCTTCTTCTTGTATGCTTACTGTAGCTAGGATTTCCAATACTATCTATATATAAAAGCCAAGCAACCAGAATGACAGAATGACTGGAACAACCAGAAGGACTGCTCACTATGATGTGCACTGTGGCAGCCAACTGGCCTGATCAAGGCCCCAATTGGTGCCCTCACCCCAATAGGGGGTGGGACCTGTCAGCTAACCTCCTGTAGCCCCTCCCCCTGGCCAGCCTGGCCCCTGATTGCCTCCCATCAAGGTAGGCTGGCCAGACCCTACCCATGCATGAATTCATGCACCAGGCCTCTAGAATAAGAATGGTGAAAGCAACATCCCTGTCTTATTCATGATCTTAAGAGAAACATTTGTAGATTTTTCCCATTGAGTTGGCTGAGGGTTTCTCATAGATAGCCTTTATTATATTGAGGTATGTTCCTTCTAGTCTCACTTTGCTGAGAGTTTTTATTATGAACTAGAGGCCCAGTGCACGAAATTCATGCACAGGTAGGGTCTCTAGGCCTGGCCAGCGATCTGGGCCAATTGGGGCCTTCTGGCTGCCAGCTGAGGCCTTCCTTAATTCCGCACCACACCCTGGTGGTCAGCGCACATCATAGTGAGTGATCGAACTCTTGGTCTCCCAGTTGAACTCCCAAGGGGACACTTTACATATTAGCCTTTTATATATATAGATTGATGTTAGGTTTTACTAAGTGCTTTTTATGCATCTATTGATATGATCACATGATTTTTATCTTTCATTTTGTGTATATGCTGTATCTCATTTATTGCTTTCCAGATATTGCACCAACCTTACATCCCTGGAATAAATCCCACTTGATCATGGCATATATCTCAGCTGCTGCCAGTGGGAGCAGGGCCAACCCTTTTCATGTCTCCACCATTCCTCCCAATCTCAATGTGGCTTCTGTAAATCCTTGGTTGTAAGACTTCTCTTCAGCTAATCTTCAGTTGGTTAGTCAGGTTGATTGCTCTATATTTCAGTTGTCATTCCAGTTTGGTCCTGGGAGAGAGGGATATAACATCCATCTACTTTGCTACCACCATGGGCCCCTTTTTTATTTCTTAATTTGCTTTGTGAAGTTTCTTTTTTGCTAGCCCCTACTTTATGACCCCATTAGCTTGATTATTCTTTATGAAGGACCTATGATTTTCTTTGGATACCAATTGCCTCTAAAAACTCCTTATATCTTATGTTCATAGACACCAAATTGGATCACATCACTCTGACAGCTATGTGATTAGGAACCAAAGTATCCAAAATTTCCATTATACCTATCTGTAAATTTTCATTTATTTACTTTAAATTGAGTTGAAAAAGTAAGAAGTCTCACTTTTATTGTCCATGCTTCCCAAACTGCTCGCTTGTTTTCCAGCTATAAAACTTTTAGATTTTATTCAGCTCTTTTCCCCCTTATAACTATTTCCTACTAGTTTAATTTAATCCATCAACTTCTTCGTGCTATATTCCCTCATTCTTTATCAAGGTTATAATTATTTTATGCTTGGACTCGTTCAGTACAAATTTGCTATTTATTAGGAATTATTCTGAGTATTATACATATAAATATGAACATGTCATAGCCTCAACATAGATAGAACGTTAAACATTTTTGTGTGAGAAATCATTTCATTTGAAACATCCAACAACATCTGTATTTAGGTGGGCATTGTAAATTGGCTTGGATCAGTTTTTACTTAATCTGGAAAGAGTCATTTCAGTAATCTTGGTTGTGTTTATATAAAATAAGTCATTACACATTGTTCTAGAGATAAGTGATACCAAACTTGTATTTGTGGTATTCAATATTATTACAACTTCTCTGATTAATTTTATGATTCCAACTAGGTTTTCTGGTAGGAAGTCCATAGGGATATTAGCCTTGTTGGTTTGCTTGGGACTGAGTAGTTTCTTGAGATGCAGGATGTTCAGTGCTAAAACTGAGAAAGTCTTGGACAAACCAGAAAGAAATGATGACTGTCATACAAGGAAAGGCAAGTCTGGACCATTGATCTAAGTTTATTACTAGGGCCTACAAACTTAATACTCTTTAGGGGCTCAGGCAGACAACCTAAATATGTACAGCTGGTGATTATAAAATGCAAGGAAATGGTGTGATCTGTGGAGGGTACATACTGATTGTGTCAGTTTATTAGGACTTCCTTAATAAAGAACCACAGACTAGGCTTTGGAGGCTAGAAGTCCAAAATTAAGGTGTCAGGAGAGTTGATTCCTGAGGGTTTTGAGAGAATGATTTGTTCTAGATCTCTCTCCCTGTCTTATAGATGTCCATTTTCTATGTTTCTTCACACCATCATCCTTGGATGCATATCTCTGTGTTCAAATTTTTCCTCTTATAGGGACACCAGTTACATTGCATTGGTGCCCAATCTTATGTCCTCAGTTTAACTTGATCACTTCTATAAAGACCAAATAAGATCACATTCCGAGGTACTAATGGTTAGGATCTCAACATATAAATTTAGAGGGAACAGAGTTCAATATCTGCCATTCATAATAAATGATACTTAAGAGTTATGGCAAATCAAAATCATCTTACATATTATGTGATCAAAAGTTTCTTACCACTTGTCTAATCTGACATCAAAGAAGACTAATTCCAGCACAGTTGTGTCTGAACCTAGAAGTTTTCCTAGACCAAGCTACCTTAGTGTAGTGGTATACTTTGAAAACAAAGTATAAGCCAGTTAGCACAATCTTTAGTTGTAATTATTTAGCAGTAAGCTGTGAACCTAAGTTTCCCTGAAGATTAATAACACTACCCTTGGACCTAGGCAGCATATGCTTGCCTATCTTGGTGGCAAGAATATATTAACCAAGCAAGATGAGTTGTTTTCAACAGCAATATGTAAAAAATTCAGTAGAAGCAATGGCAACTGAAAACATATAATGTATTGAGTAAATAAGGAACTAATAATTTCTTCCAGTACTTTTATTGCTTGGCATTTGGACTTAGGCATGGCCTCGACATTACATTTTTATTTCTATGTAAAACATGGAGACTTAAAACAATATCCATGTATAGCTCACAGCTCAGAAGTCTGGTCAAAGAATAGCTGGATTCTCTGCTGTGGGCAGGAGCAGAGGGAGAGGTCTCACAAGACTGAAATCAAGGTGTTTACTGGGCTCTTGTAGGGAGGTTCTGGGGAAGGATCTGCTTCCAACATCATTTCAGTTTTGGGCAGAATGCAATACCTTGCAGCTGTAGATGTTCATGCTTCCTTATTAGCTATTTGCCAGGGAGCTTCTTTCAACTCAATCTTTTCAATTCTCTTTCTGATGTGACCCCCTCCATCTTCAAACCAGCAATGACATGCGAAGTCTTTCTCATTCTGTCTTCCTCTCCTGCTCTTAATGGATGATGCAATTATATTAGGATCTGGATAAACCAGGACAATATACCTATCTTCAGGTCAACTTAATATTAACAAAGGGCAACTAATTAGTAACCTAATTTCATCTGTAAAACCCCTCTTGCTATTCAATATGGTATATTCATTTGTATGATATTTCCCCAAACTCACAGTTTCTAGTATAGTGCAAGAAATCTTGAAAGCCATGTTTATTTTATTAGTTTAAAATATGTTTTCATTTATTTGAGAGAGAGAGGAAGGGAGAGAGAGATAGAAACAGCAATGAGAGAGAAATATTGATCAGCTGTCTCCTACATGACCCGAACTGGGAATTGAGCCCACAACCTGGGCATGTGCCCTGACTGGAAATCAAACCATGACCTCTTGTTTCTATGCTGATACTCAACCACTGAGCCACATTGACTGGGCTTGAAGGCCATTTCTAGAACTCTGTTACTATAGGCCCTTCAGAATGAGCAAGCTTCTCAGATACACTTTCTTAGCATTAGGATTGCATTATACCACATGAATCTAGAGAACCTTTTTTAATAGGAGCATTTCCCACTGTTACTCCTGGCTTTGAGAGAATAGCTATGCCAGAGGCCTCAGGGACGCTGGTGCTCCTTTCACTAGAGCACTTTTCAAAGCCTTTATAAAAGAAGTGTCTCCCAGATTGCCCTGGGGATATAATTATAAAAATTTCCTTAAATATTTGATATCTTTCTCTACAAAATACCAGAATAATTCTGTTTTTTTTCAACTCCAATTAGTATAAACCACATTTGATTCTGAATTTGGTCTAGTAATTGAACCCTTGGAATTAATCCAGTCAAAAGCACAGAGCCAATCCAAATTCACACATTAAATTTTTAAAATCTGGTTAATTCCTCAGTATCAATAAATTTGTCCTCATTCAATACTGCATTCCTTCTATCTCAGTGGTTCTCAACCTGTGGGTCGCGACCCCTTTGGGAGTCCAATGACCCTTTCACAGGGGTCACCTAAAACCATCAGAAAATGCAGATATTTACATCACGATGCATAACAGTAGCAAAATTTCATGGTTGAGGGTCACCACCACATGAGGAACTATATGCAAGGGTCGCGGCCTTAGGAAGGTTGAGAACCACTGTTCTATCTGATCTGTGGCTAAAAAAAAAGGCCACTTGCTAACTTGACTAGCTCTAGGAAGGCCTATAGGGCAGTTTTGCAAACACAAAGACTGAAAGTAACCACAAAGGATAGCCTGAAATTAAAACTTTAACTAAAAGCAGTTTATAGTATCTTTCCAGATAAAAGTCAATCTTTACCTTAACTGAGCCTACTGTCTTTTTGCATCTAAGATAACACCCTTGTGAAATGTCAGGTCTATCATTTTACTTTTTATCCAATCCCAGAGGTCCCCCTGCCCCTTTGCTTTCTCCACCTCCCTAATCTATCACCAGTGGATTTCCTGTAACCTACCTATGTCTCCTCCTTTGATTGCAATGTATAAAACAAGGTGAATGACTGCTATTCTCCAGAGCTTTATCCCAATCTGTTGAGATTCTGCTTTCCAGCATTTGTTGATAGTTTGGCTCAAATAAACTCACAAATATTCTTTTCAGGTTTGAATTGCTTTTACCTTAACAGATCCAAACTCTTGGACTCCATTATGATAATATTTCTCATTTTTTTGTATATTGGCAATATCTTGTGATAATGTATATGCTACTTTCTCTGAGGACATACTTTCTACCCGAAACTTTGGATTTTTATATAGTTATAGATCAGTAGTAACAAGAAGATTATTAAGATTTTCCTATAAGACAATACTTTTGGAAAGTTATTACAGGTTCTTTAGGCAAGAGAAGTCTAACCTCTATATCCAGAGAGAATGAATGGGTGTTACTACTGCCAAAAAAGCAAGAAGAATCTATCCAGAGGGTTAAGGTCTCTAGCTTCTTTGGAACTTACTCAGATTCTCTCACTCTAATTTTTATGGCTCAAACTCTTTTCCAATCAATGCTATAACTTTAACAGATCTGTGGCTTCGAATTCCATGTACATTTTAATTAAGTCACCTGTAGGAATAGACTTCGGGTTTGTTTTCAGAAATCTCAACTATTTAGCTATATGGTATTGTTACAGAGAACCAGAATAATCAAACAATGCTCAGGGAGTTTGGAGTTATATTTATTATGCGCAGGTCCAGAGGAAAATGTTTCTCAAATTCTCGGCCCCAACATGCAGAAATTTTTCCTATTTGTATGTTTTTACCTTCTTTGTCTCCCAAATATGGGATGTTTCCCGCCCCTTTTGCAAGTTCTTAAAGAGCCCCTATGTGCTAGGGTTTTGAGACCTCAACCAAAGGCCTGGCCTGGTGCCAGCACTAATAATTTTGTCCAGGGAAGGTTTAATAGCCCCTGCAGCAGTGGTTCTCAACCTTCCTAATGCCGTGACCCTTTAAGACAGCTCCTCATGTGGTGGTGACCCCCAACCATAAAATTATTTCCGTTGCTACTTCATAACTGTAATTTTGCTACTGTTATGAACTGTAATGTACATATCTGATATGCAGGATGTATTCTCATTGTTACAAATTGAACATAATTAAAACATAGTGATTAATCACAAAAACAATATGTAATTATATATTGTGAAATATTTATTTCTAATTACAAATAAATGAAATTTTGTCTTGAATCGTGGTGTAGCATGGGTAACAGTCTTAATATGACAACAGTAAACTACATTGCTACATTTTGCTACACCGAGAAGTGGTGTGTTGGTTCCTAAGACCATGGGAAATAAGTGTTGTCCAATAGTCTTAGGCGACCCCTGTGAAAGGGTCATTTGACCCTCAAAGGGGTCACGACCCACAGGTTGAGAATCGCTGCTCTACAGTGAGAGTAGTCTCATTTTCCTTATTATGTAAGCAAACAAACATTTACAGAAGCCAAATAGCAGGGTTAAAATTTTAAGCAGCAGTTTTTATATAAGATGGATGCTTTATAAGGAGGCTTTCTGGTTCATTCCCTAGATCTTGGGCTGGGAATTTAAAGCTTTAAGCTCATTATTTTCTTTTTTCCCAAGTTTCCAGAAGCAACCAAACAAACCCACAACTTTATACTCTATTTCCACTAAAAACCTGGCCTTCTCCAGGTGACAAAAGGTAACTTTATAGCTCACCTATAAAACTGAAAATGGGGTTCATCCAACCCAAGAATGAATAGGGAGTGATTCTTTAGTGAGAAACCAGGATATTCTTAGTGGGAGAGAGTAAGAATGTAAGAACAGACAAATATCCAACCACCCTGTTCATAGTCAGTCTTTTCTCTCCAAAATTGAGTATAAAACATAATGCCATTATTTAGAAGATCCACCTCTGAGAACAAGACTAGAATGGAGCATGTTGGGCTAGAACATAGGATAGGGCAAAAGAGAAAATAAGGAGACCAGATGCTTGAAAGATTAGAAGAGATCAAAAGAGGAAATTACATAAATAGCTAGGCTGACAGAGGCTCTAACTGCTCTGCAATTTTATTTAGAATTATTCCTAATAATACTTATGTGAATTTACTCATATCCAGTGTAGCATTAATTTTTTAGTACAGTAGACACACTTTTTTTAGTAGATGTGCTGCCAAAGTGAGCACTAGACACAATTGTTTACATTTTAAAATATTCTAAGATCTGAAAGAGAAATCATGTTTGATCATATATATCTGAATGAGAACATGATTGTCATATATAAGTGAATTTTTGTATTCTGATATCATTTGAATAGTAAGTAGTAAATAATATTATTCTATTTTATTAATGATTGTTTTTACCCTATTTTCATTTTTGTAGTAGAATGCAATGTGTGTAACTTTTTAGGCGATTCCGCTAAGCTTTTTGCTTCTCACGTGTCACAATTATTTCCAGGAAACTGAAAGTTTTGAAGTTATTTTCCAAGTGGTGATATCTTAATGATGAATATTATTTAAAATCCTTACTTCTAGGAGAGATTTTTCAGGACTTCCCTTAATTTGTTATAAGGTTTTGGGGGCTCCTACAAAGTATTCCAGAATTGGCAACTGCTAATCAAGCCTCCTGATATTCCCCATAACTTGAGCATTTTCTGTGAAGTTTCAGAATAGAGATTTTTAATTCCTGTGCAGATGTAAAATGAATGAGCTGGGTAATAGAAGCATCTGGCTTTAACTTCTGTTTTCTGAAGTTTTACCAGAGGGATTTTAAAAATGATTCTGTTTAACCTCATTTTCATTTGTCAGTGTCAGCTTCTTCTGTGGGAGTCCGAAGTTTACTTTCTGTGACCTGCTGGTCGTTTAGCAGAGCTAAAAATATAAAAACACCTTTTTAGGCTTTCACATGCTCTTAAATGCTCAAATTCTCATCTTGCTTAATTATTACCCAGATAAATGCAGTATTTTAAAAGATGCAGCTCTAATATATTGACTTTCAAACTACCCCATTTATTGCCATATTTTTATATTGTAGACGATTGTGAAAGCATTTGAACTTTAGGACAAAGGGCTTGTATTTTGTTGTTTTTGTTGTTAATCCTCACCCAAAGATATTTTTTCATAGATCTTTTTACAGAGAGAGGAAGAGAGAGGGAAAGACAGAGAGAAACAACAATGTGAGATAAATACATTGATTGGTTGCCCAGGTCAGGGCCTGGGCCAGGGAGGAATCTGCAACCAAGGAATCAAACCCAGGACCCTTTAGTCTGCAGACCAATGCTCTATCCATTGAGCCAAACCAGCCAAAACCCAAGAGGTTTGTATTTAATTTGGGATGAATGGAACAGTAAGATACTATAAAATGTTTTAATAATGAAATAATACTAAATATATTCAGATTGTCTGTATTGAGAAATCCCTTGAATCTTCAAACAGAATGCTGTGTGTTCATTAGGATCCATTCTCTTCTTTTTCTATAGAAATGGAGTTTTCAGTGGATCACATTACCAAACAGCCAATCTTCTTTATATTTAAAATAGAGGCCTGGTGCATGAAAACTCATGCACTGGAAGGGTGAATCCCTCAGCCCTGCCTGCCCCCTCTCACAGTCTGGGAGCCCTCAGGTGTGGGAGGTGACCCAGCTATCAGGGGAAGGCAATGCCCCATCACACTTCTGTTGCTGCCACTGCTGGAAGTGCCAGACTCTGCCAACCTTGGTTATGGGAGCTTTGGGTGGCACTGTCCAAGGTTTGCATGCATCTTGGGCTGGCCCTGGGCAGCTGGGGCCTGAGAGGCCTGGGGAACTCTGGAGGCAGGCACACGTAGCTGCCCTGGCAGGGCTAAGGGGACTGGGTACTGCCATCATGTGGTTGTGGGCATCCCGATATTTGAGGGCAGAGTAGTCAATTAGCATATTCCCTCCTTATTAGCTGTGAGGCACTGCCATTTCCACAATTAGCATATTCCTCTTTATTAGATAGGATGTGGACATATGACCTAGTCCTTACCAAGATAGCACTTAAAAGAACAGAACTTTCCTAATTTGGACTCTTCCTTCATCCTGCTACAGAGAATGCAGGCAGGATGGTGAGGCATTTGAACTGCAGCTGCTTGCGAGATACAAGAGACAGCATGGTGAAATCTGGACAGTATTATGCTAAGTGAAATAAACCACTCAGAGAAAGACAAGTATAATATAACCTCTCTTATGTGTGGAATCTAATGAAGAAAATAAACTAATGAACAAAACAGATCCAGAGCTGAAACCGGTTTGGCTCAGTGGATAGAACATCAGCCTGTGAACTGGAAGGTCCCAGGTTCGATTCCGGTCAAGGGCATGTACATTGGTTGTGGGCACATCCCCAGTAGGGGGCGTGCAGGAGGCAGCTGATCAATATCTCTCATCTCATCGATGTTTCTGGCTTTCTGTCCCTTTCCCTTCCTCTCTATGAAAAATCAATAAAATATATTTTTTTTAAAAAAGAAAAAAAAAACAGATCCAGAGACATTGAAACATGCAACAGACTGACGTATTTCAGAAGGGATGGGGATGGGAAGAAAGTAAACAAAGAATGTACAGTATATGCATATATGAATAGCCCATGGACAAATAATAGTTCAGGGAAGGCCTGGGGAAGAGGAGGGAGCAGGATGAGGGAATCATGGGGGGAGGGCGGGAGGGAGGAGACATTAGTAATACTTTTAACAATAAAGTTTTAAAAAGTTAAAAATCTTCATTTTATCTGATTCAATTTTATATAATGCTGCATGAAACTTAAAATCAATCAGGAGTACTCATCTTGCACTTCAGAAATGCTCCTCTTTGATTCTATTTTTTATAAATAAGAGATTGTAATATCAGAAAAGATGTTGAGTGATTGGGGGTGAGGTGAAACTACATTACATATGTACATATGTAAATATGTACATATTTCAGTATGTAATGTAGTTTCACTCTGCTCCTATGTAATCCCTTGTTCTGAAATGAGATGGGAAGATTGTCAACTACCTACCAATAGGAGTCCTTGCTACTTGTAATTTATTCTCATATTTTTTCTTTTAAACAATACATTAAATAATTTTTAAAAGTAATTTTAGTTTACCAATATGTGATTCCCAAGAGTAAAATAATGACTTTATTGTGGTATGTGCCTGAAATGAACATAAGGAACAAACTAGTTAAGCTTGAATGAACATTTAACCTTGGACATGAAAATAATACACATCATTAAAGAACAAGATGAAAAGAGTGTGGACCATTTTACAAACAATTATAGATTTATTTAATTTGAATGGTTTCTGATTACAGAGCAATCTTTCCAATATTTTGAGGTTTTTGTTTGGAAACTGCGAGAACACAATGATGTGATTTTGCTAAAACGGTGCGAAAGTGTGCTGCCTTAAAAAATGGGGGCTTGAGAGTGCTGCTTGTACAAAAGGGCAGTGTGGGCCCATGTTCTAGTAGCCTCCCAATAGGAATTTTCTTATGCTCTAGGTCCTCAAGAAAGGGTTGATGACTTGATTGGCATCAATTTACCATTCTGAACATATTCTGAAGCATTTTAAATATCCATAGTACATCTTATTGGCATTTCTAGTTGTAATTCAATTTTGCATTCACACACACAAAAAAAAGTCTTTTTTTTTTTTTCATAGTGTTTGTTGAACAAGTGGAAGTTTTATTTGTTCAGATTCTCCATTCACTTGATATTAGGCTTTCTTCAGCCAAGAAACAAACAAAAAAAAAGTTTCTTCTGTTTTAATTCTAACCTAGAGATCTAGTGATCTAGTGGATGAATTTGTGCACCAGTGAGGTCCCTCAGCCTAGCCTGCAGGATCAGCTGAAACAGCTCACCTACATCCCCTGAGGGGTCTTGGATTGCAAGAGGGCACAAGCCAGGCAGAGGGATCCCACTGGTGCATGATTGGAATTGGGGAGGGATGTAGGAGGTTGGCCAACCAGGCAGGGACAGGGCATGTCTGGCCTGTCTTATTCAGTCCTGATCTGTAAGACCCCAGCAGCAAGCTAACCTACCTATTGGAGCATCTGTCCCCTGGTTGTCAGTGCACATCATAGTGAGCGGTTGAGTGCTCTTAGCATATCTACATTAATGAAAGAGTAAAATGCTAATTGACTGTACCTTTGCTATGCCCATAAGCCAATTGGGAGTGAGTATGCAAATTAACCCAATAAAGATGGTGGGTTAATTTCCATATGCAGGCACTGAGTGGCTAGGGGAGGGGTAGGACGCCTGCATCATGGTGACAATGCAGTTGTTCTGCACTATCCCAGCCGCTCTGAGCCTCTGGGCAGTGTGGGAGGGTGAAAAGACAGCTCTGGGACAGAGCAGAAAGGCAGCTCCAGCCAGAGCAAAGGTGGCGCTGGCAGCCAGGGGAAGGAAGGCCCATTCTTGCTCAAATCTTCATGCATCGAGCCTCTAGTCATTAGTATATTAAACTTTGGTTGAATGGATGACCAGACGTTTAACACATTAGGCTTTTATTATACAGGATTCATCTGAATTTACTCAACATCATGATGCATCCCTGCTTTAAAGATAAGATTGTGTGTCAGATAGCTATATATTCATGATAATCTATTTCCTTTTTTTCTGGGCTCACAGGTAGACTTCATTTTTTATTCCTAAGGTTGCTATATAACTGAGCTCTGGCCAATGGAATCCAGAAGGCCTTAACCACTTGCTGTTTAATCCATAGGCATAGGGACAACTTTGTGATTTTACTGGCTTTGTCTCTTCCTCTGCCAGCCAACTGGGTTTGGAGAATTCAATTGAGGTCTATGAGTTCATAGGAGATGGTAGGGCAACAGTATTTGAAGTTCCTCTGTCCTTGAATGATTTCATGAAGCAAAAAGTGCCCCCCTACATTGACTGTAAACTTTAATACTTTAATTGTATTCATCCCCTAATATTTTGAGGTTTTTGCTAGGTGAATGCAGTTAGATATGATTAAAAGTATCAGATAACAGGTGATAAATTTAGAGCTGAAACAGACCTGGGAAATATCTCACCCCATGTACCTCCCTGCCAGATCCTATGTAACACACAACCACCTCCTATTATAGGCAGCAAGCAGGAAGGAGAACAGTCTTTCTGCACTCTGTTCCATATGTTAGCATCATCTCTCCAGTCTATAATTTTTAAAATAAATCTTTATTGTTCAGTTTATTACAGATGTTCTTCTCCCCCTCCTAGCTCTCCTCCACCTGATTCACCACCCCCCACCCCATTCCTTTACTCCCCACCACTGTCCTCATCCATAGGTGTAAGATGTTTGTCCAATCTTTTCTCACACCTTTCACACCTCCTTCCCCCTGAGAATTGTCAGTCCATTTCCTTTCTATGCCCCGATTCTATTATATTCACCAGTTTATTCTGTTCATCAGATTCTTTATTCACTTCAGATTCACTTTTTGATAGTTATGTATTTGTTATCACTTTGTTGTATCTTTAGCATTTTCTTCTTCTTCCTCTTCTTAAAGAATACCCTTCAGCATTTCATATAATCCTGGTTTGGTGGTGATGAATTCCTTTAGCTTTTTCTTGTCTGTGAAGCTCTTTATCTGACCTTCAATTCTGAATGATAGCTTTGCTGAGAAGAGTAATCTTAGTTGTAGGTTCTTGCTATTCATCACTTGGAATATTTTCTGCCACTCTCTTCTGACCTGCATAGTTGCTATTGAGAAATCAGCTGACAGTTGTATGGGTACTCCCTTGTAGGTAACTAACTGTTTTTCTCTTGCTGCTTTCAAGATTCTCTCTTTGTTTTTTGCTCTTGGCATTTTAATTATGACGTGTCTTGGTATGGTCCTCTTTGGATTCTTTTTGTTTGGGAGTCTCTGCGCTTCCTGGACTTATAAGTCCATTTCTTTCACCAGGTAGGGAAAATTTTCAGTCATTATTTCTTCAAATAGGTTTTCAGTATCTTGCTCTCTCTCTTCTTTTGGCACTTCCATAATTCTGATGTTGGTACGCTTGAAGTTGTCCCAGAGGCTTCTTACACTGTCTTCACTTTTTGGACTCTTTTTTCTTTTTGTTTTTCTGGTTGGGTGTTTTTTGCTTCCTCATATTTCAGATCTTTGGTTTGATTCTAGGAGTCTTCTAGTCTGCTGTTGGATTTCTGTATATTATTCTTTATTTCAGACAGTGTATGCTTAATTTCTGGCTGGTCCTCTTCCATACTTTTGTTATTCTCATTAATATCCTTGAAGGTCTCACTAAGTTTTTCAGAGGTCTCACTAAGTTTCTCAGCAGTTTGTAGGAGATTCTTGAGTAATCTTATAAATGTAGTTTGAACTCTATGTCTAGTAGTTTACTTTCCTCCATTTCTTTCATTTGTGACATGTTTCTTTGTCTCCACATTTTGGCTGGTTCCCTGTGTTGATGGAACTGCTGTGCTGGAGACACCCCTATGGGGCAGGACTTGCTTCATTGGGGCTTTGGTGCTCACTGAGTCTGCCTCTTGAGTGTGTCACTTATGTATGTGAGGAGTTGAAATCTGGTGTCATCTCACACTGCCCTCTAGCTACACTGGTTCCTGGATCTCCAAGGAGGTGCAAGTCAGCTACTGTCTGAGGTCACCTAGCAGGAGCTACAGGGAGATCTGCAGATTTCTCTTCTTTGCTTAGAGTTTGGAAGTTTTGGAGTTGTCTGACCCAGTTGCAATTTGTTAGGTTAAATTGCCAGAGGGCAGGTCATTCATATGCAAAAGCCGCTGTGCACAGCTCAGTGGATTTGTAAATTAGGTGGGGCAGTGTCTCAGGGAATCTCTAGGCTAGGGAGTGGCAAACAGCGATGGCTGCCAGTCAGCCCTCTCTGCTGCCTTCTGTTCAGTTTCCCCGTGCCCCAGCACAGTAAACAATGATTCCTGTGTGCACCTCTGTGAGAAAGCCACCCTCCCTTTTCGACCAGATGGCAGAGTCCCATTTCTCCCTGGATGAGTCAGAATCTTGCTGGAAACTTGAGTTCAGAGCAGTTGGGAACCTGTAACTCCCTCCCAATTGAAAAAGAAAAACAAACAACAAAAAAAAAAAACAGCGCAAGCCAGTCCAATTTGCGCATCTCCGTACCTCTGCCTTTCTGAGCCTCTGCATGTCCTACCAGGTGTCAATGCACTTTTTCTTTCCTTCTAGTTGCAGAACTTCCACTCCACCAGCTTTCCCATGGTTCTGGGGATAGCTGTTTTGTCTTTTAGCTGTAGTTTTGATGTGGTTGTGAGAGGCAGCACGTACAGGTGTTTACCTTATGCCACCATCTTGGTTCTCTTTTCAGCCTATAATTTTAAGATTCTGAGAGAAAAGACTTTTAAAAAATAGTCCAAAAATCCTTATTTTATAGATGAAAAAGTTGACCAAGAGTTTAAATAATTTGCTCAAGACTACCTAGTCATCAAACAAGAGAGTAAAATAAGTCTTCTAATTTGTAGTTCAGGTAATACATATGTACAGGTTATTAAGAACATTACTATTCTGATGTATATCAGGATAGTTATAGGCTTACAAAGTTTGAGGAACTGGATCTTAAATTTACTTAAGTAAATATCTGTGGTAGATTAAAAATTTTTAGCTATTTCTCCATTGGGAATCTAAATATCCTCCCTTTGAATTGGGTGGGGTTTTGTAAGTTGTTTCATCAATAGAATGTAGCAGAAGAGATTTTTCAGAGTAAGTCATAAAAAATCCTTGTAGTTTCCGTCAGATTCCTTTGGAACACTCTTATGGGGCTTCCGACTCTCTCTTTTGACTCTCCTGAACCTGTCAGCTGTAATGTCATGTGTAGGACCTCCAGCCAACTGTTCCAGCTGAGCCCAGCTTTCCAACCATCCCTGCCAACAGGCCAGGCATTCAAGGGAAGCTGCCTTGGACTGCACTTATCAGCTGAAAAACCAAGCATGACTTTAATTGATGCTACACAGAGCAGAAGAATTGCCCAGCTGAGTCCTGCTTAAATTAATGATTGTTGTTTTAAGGAGCTAAATTTGTTGTAATTTATTTTATAGCAATAGGTAAATAGTGAATAAAATATTGTCTTTTCTATGTAGTTTAATGGTTAAAAAAGAGTCACTTTCTCTGGATTCAAATCCCGATCCCACTATTAACGAGTTGTATGGTCTTAAATTAATGAACTTTTGTGTGTCTCAGTTTCCCAACCTGTAAAATTTGGATAGTGTCTACTGCCTGGCCTGCATGGCTCAGTGATTGAATGTTGACCTCGGAACCAGGAAGTGATGGTTTGATTCCTGATCAGGGCACATACCTGGTTTGTGGGCTTGATCCTCATTAGGAGGCCTGCAGGAGGCAGCTGATCAATGATTCTCTCTCATCATTGATGTTTCTATCTCTCTCTCTCTCCCTTCCTCTCTGAAATCAATATGTATTATATATATATATATATATATATATATATATATATATATATATATATGTGTTTCTACCTTACAGCAGAGATTAAATGAATTACTATATTTTAGAACATTCCTAGTGTATAATAAATAAAATATAAAAATTGGATTTATTTATTGCTCATTGCATTTTCTCATGATAATGCTCATAATACAGCCTTCCTCTGGTTCACTCAGTAGGCTGTTAATGTGTTGGTTTATCAACCATATCAAATTGAAACTACTTTTTCTAGAATCTTTTTAGGTGTTATCACTTTTTGAAGATACATGTTAAAAATACTCAAGTAATACAGGGAAGTACAAAGGAAAAAAGAAAAACTATTGTCTTTACCCATAACTCAGAAATAAGCATTTTAACTCAGAATATCACTGCAAATAGTAAATATGTAACTAGAAAAAAATGAATTAAAACATTAAA
Organism: Lasiurus cinereus; assembly: GCA_011751065.1. NCBI lineage: Eukaryota > Metazoa > Chordata > Mammalia > Chiroptera > Vespertilionidae > Lasiurus > Lasiurus cinereus. The sequence continues at coordinate 61,800,727 of JAAGEH010000307.1, read as the reverse complement.
GTATTTATGAAAGGATAGATTCATAGATATAAAGTTATAGATTAATAGACATAGTTATATATCTATATTCATAGATATAAAGTTTATATAAATACATATATATTTATACATATAAATATGTATTTATATAAATTTATAAGTACTTTAATAAAAACATTAAAGTATTTATGAAAAGATAGATTCATAGATATAAAGTTATCATAGGTATAAAGTTAAATAATTTCATATACCTGAAAAGCAGGCAACTAGGTTGGGCATAAAGAATGTGGCTACGTATTTTTTATTTTGTAGAACATTACTGACTTCTTTTGTCAGAATAACTTTTTCCCTTTATAGTGATTTTCTTTTTCTGTAAAATAACTGAGAACACATTTTTGCTCTTTTCTATTTAATGACTTAATTATTTTTTTTTAAAAAAAATTAGCTTTGTAGCAAAATTACAAGTAAGGTGCGGAGATTTTTCATACCTGGCCCCATATATGAAGAAATTTCTAAACTTTGTCTTTAAAGTATAACAATTTAAGTAGGATATGTTTATATAGATAATTCTATATTCATTTTTCTTGGATCACAATGTGTCCATTTGATCTATATATTTTAAATTTTCTTCATTTCAGGGAAATTATTCTTCAGACCTCTAATTACATTCAATAATATAATATAAAATATATCTATATGTATAAAAGCTTAAGTGACCAAACAACTGATTGACTGGTTCCTATGACACACAAAGTCCACTAGGGAGCAGATGCTCAATGCAGGAACGGCCTCCTGGTGGTCAATGCACTTTCACAAAGAGAGTGCTGCTCAACCAAAGGCAGGCTCATGGCTGGCGAGTGCAGCAGAATGCTAAGGAAATCTGACTATTGATTGAGGGCTTCTGAACTGTGAGAGGGCTCAAGCCTGGCTGAGGAATCCCCCTCCCCCTATCGAGTGCACAAATTTCGTGCACGAGGCCTCTAGTCCTATATAATAAAAGGTAATATGCAAATAGAACACAGCAGACCAACAACTGAATAACCAAACAACTGGTTGCTATGACATGTGGTGACCACCAAGGGGCACATCCGGAACATAGCAGGTGTTGGCTACAGGTGGCAGAGCATGGAACATGGTGGGCATCAGCCGTGGTGGGATGGTGGATCAGGTGAGTGGGGGCACCAGACCAAAGTGGAGTGTCGATTGCTGTCATTGGGCCAGGCCTCTGGTGGTTACAGAAAATTCTTTGCTCAACACACCATGGTCACACCTAGCACTCTCACCTGCTGCTCACACTGGCCCTGCTCACACCTGCTGATGGCTCCTGAGCTGCTGCTTGCACCCACTGCCAGTGCCTGGTGCCAGTCTGATTGCTTGGTGTCATCAGCAGGTGCAAGCTCCAGTTACTAGCCCCAATTGCCCCTCAGGGTTTCTCCACCTCCCCCTGCTCCTGAGTGGTGACCAGGGCAGCAGCCACTGCTAGCACCTGCTGATGGTGCTGGCCCAGCTCACACCTGCTGCTGGCACTGGCCCCAATTGCTCTGTGCTGTCAGCAGGTGCTAGCAGGGCTGGGAGGGGCAGCAGTGGGAGCAGAGCTGTCATCGGATAGGGGGAGAGCTGTTGTGTAGGGGCTGAGCGGGGGCATGGAGGATGGGCCAAGACACACCCCTGCGCCCACTGCAGCCTTGTGGCTCACAGTTCCTTTCAAGGTGCAGAAATTTGTGCACTGGGCCCCTAGTATATATATAATGTTATAGTCCAGTGGTCAGCAAACCACATGTGGCTCTCAAGCCACAGTTTGCCGTTCTGTTGACTAATGAGTTTGTGTCCACTGTCCTACACTCTCAATTCCAATAATTACAGGCTGTTGTTCTTGTGATTAAGCCCCTGTCCCAGTGGTCGGCAAACTCATTAGTCAATAGAATGGCAAACTGCAGTTTGCCGACCACTGTTATAGCCAATCATTTTAATCTGTTTTCCCTTTTCTGTATTATAGAGATTATCTCAAGCCTTTTCTTTATGGGATTATCAACACTGTTCCTTTCTAATTCTAAGCTATTGTTTAGAATTTATCATCTCCTTTAGTTTGTGTTTTACAGAATTCCTGTTCATAGTTTTGTTTTGTTTTGTGTGTGTGTGGCTCAAGGCACTTTGGGGGGCTTTTCTTTATCTTGAACAAAATTTTCTTTCATAAAGCATTCGTCATCTGCTTTTGCATGTTTATTTCTCATCCTTCTCTTCCTCCTCCTTCTTCTCTCTGTTTGCTTATTTTTTCTTTGTTATGTTTTTTGCCTTCCTCCTCCCCTCTTGCTCTTTTTTTAAAAAATATATTTTATTGATTTTTTTACAGAGAGGAAGGAAGAGGGATAGAGAGTTAGAAACATTGATGAGAGAGGCACATTGATCAGCTACCTCTTGCATGCCCCCCACTGGGGATGTGCCTGCAACTAAAATACATGCCCTTGACTGGAATCAAACCTGGGACCTTTCAGTCCGCAGACAGATGCTCAATCCACTGAGCCAAACCGGTTTCGGCCCCTCTTGCTCTTTTTTAACATGGAAAACTTTATCTAGATATGCTCAATGTTTTGTTGTAAAATACTTTAAGACTGTTTTATCTTTTGCTTGAAGATTGGTGACTATATTTTATCCTCCTTTCTGAAATGTGAAATACATGTGAGATCTGGAGCTGAAGGCATGGGACTTGAATGCTGAGTTCCTGCTTAGTATTTTGTTAATGCCCCCTGGACTGCATAGGTCTACATTATCTAGTGGAAGGTGTATTGTATTCTGAAGACACTGGCTTCAGGCTGTGAATTGTTCCCCTATTTTGGAATTAACCCCTGAACAATGGTAATCTTAACATTTTTCTGCCTCTGCTGAGCTTCTAAGAGCTAGAAGTAAATTTCAGTGGCTTCCACTCTCAAGATTTTCCTGTGCTGATCATTCACCATACAGTATATTTCCCTCCACAGTGACAGTATTAGTGAAAATTCTTAGGATTTAGTCATTCAGTTTTTCACTCAATAATACTTTTTGGGAGTTCAGAGCCACATACAAAGGCCCTCAGCTTTTCTATTATTGCAACAGATTCGTCATTTTGGATTGTCCTTTATTTAATTTGCATTTGGAAGTAGAAGATCTTGCAATACAGTTTTGCTTTGTCATCATCAAAATGACGTCGACAACACATTTTAAAGCCTGTGACCAATATGGAACTGATTTAAAAGAAAACAATGGAGATAATAAAGTGATTCAAAACTATGACAGTTATGAAACACTTAAAATGTTCATTTAAGAAAAAAATAGAAGATCCATCTTTACAGAAGACTCACACAGAAGCAGCAATGATTGAAAGGATTAGCTGTCTAGCTTAATTAGTCAGGTTTAGGGAGTTTTAGAGATAAGGATGGTTTATGAGAGAGGAATACATAATGAAGACTTGAAGACCCCAGTGTTTATCTTACTTACAGAGGATAGAGAAATGCCACAGGCAAATAGAAATATTTCTGGCCTGAGCAATTAAAGTGACCATAAACCAAGGACAAACAGGGGTATCTTGGACCTGAGCAATTAAAGTGACCATAAGTTAGGCCCAAAGAAGCCCTGGCCTCAGTAGCTGGGAGGCTATTAGACTTTGTCTGCCAGCACACCTGGGGGAGCTATAAGATACATCAAAAGTGACTGCAATCTAAACAAATGACCAAATGAGAAAAAGTGCAGATGTGGGGTCATGAAAGCTGATTATAGGGCTAAGGTCCCACCACAGAAAAGAGGGGAGGGGATCTCCAGCCTATTTGATGCCTCAGGACAAAGAAAGTAGTGGTCTCTTTTCTTAGAGACCCCTCTGTTCCAGAGAGACAGTCTTAGGCTTAGAATTTAGAATTAAGGTTTTAGAGATAGTGTTTGCTTGCAATAAAGGTTCTGTGTTTTTCACCTATCACCTTTTGTCCGTGTCTTCATTTTTCGAATCCATCTGGACAAGAAACTTGGGGAAAGCAAATCATCCTACTCAATAAAACAACCCAAATCATTATTAAAAGGTTTCTTTTCAGGAATGAATAGTTTTAGTATGTGTGAACCCAGAGACAGGAGAAATATGTTAGTTAGGTGGGCTGAAATCACAGAGGAACTGATTTCTGAAGAAACTTCAGAAATAAGAGCATGCCTACCTCTGGGTTTTAGCACTTATTTTTCACTGTTATTGTTACCCTGTTCACCTCCAAACTTCCTTTCCCTGTGATGTTTGTGGAATGAACTGCTCTATTCTCACTTCTTTGTGGGAATATTTTTTGTTTTATATCTTCCCATTATTATTTTAATCTCTCCATATATGTTCTCCTATTGTAATGTTGAACTTTTAAAGTACAGTGGTACCTCGAGATACGAGTTTAATTTGTTCCGTAACCTTGAGGTGTGGGAAACTATGAGACGCTCGAGTCGTGGTAAACTGGTGGGTCGTGTGCAGCCAGCCGATCCGCGCGATTACTCCTATCTCAAATGTTGCTCGTATTTCAAAGCAAAAATCGCTCGCTCGACGGCTCGTATCTCAAAAATCTCATATGTTAGGGCACTCGTATCTCTAGGTACCACTGTATACATGAAAGCATTCATGGTTTTTAAAAATAATATACTTAACTTGTATGTCATATGATACTATTGGAACTGTTAGGTTGTTGCAGAAGGAACATACAAGGCCAGAATGATGAGGGGTTACGAATTTATTTGATCATCTATACACTGAGTGGCTGAACCTGGATGGCTCCAGCCCCCAGTGATGGAAGTCAGCAGCTTTTAAAGGACTTCTGGCGGGCTTTTTATGAGCAGAGACTTCTTTATGCAGACTCAGAGGGGAGAGAATGGAATTTGGTTGCTGCAAGTGAAAAGTGGTCTCAGCAAAGGAAATGTCCATAGTGAAATGGCCGGAAAAGTCAGTTCCCCAGGGAAGGGTACCGATTCAATTATTTGATGGGACCTAAAAGGAAAAAAGCCTTTATCATGGGTTATCATAATTTTGTTCTAACCACTGTGGATGAAAAAGAGGCCACATACTAAACCTGAGATGCTCAGGGGAGGACTGCATGGTGGCCTTACAAACTCAGAGACTTAAAGGAACTGAAGCACCCATCTTATATAAAAAAACTGCTGTTTAAAATTTTAACCCTGCTATTTGGCTTCTGTAAATGTTTGCTTGCTTAAATAATAAGGAAAATGAGACTACTCTCACTCCAGAGAGTCTATTAAACCTTCCCCAGACAAAATTATTAGTGCTGGCACCAGGCCAGGCGTTTGGTTGAGGTCTCAAGGCCCTAGCACATAGGGGCTCTTTAAGAACTTGCAAAAGGGATGGGAAACATCACATATTTGGGAGACAACGAAGGTAAAAACATATAAATAGGGAAAATTTCTGCATGTTGGGGCCCAGAATTTGAGAGACATTTCCCTCTGGACCTGCTTGTAATAAATGTAACTCCAAACTCTCTGAGCATTGTTTGATTATTTTGGTTCTCTATAACAGAACCACATAGGATGGTGTGAAATCAAAACTTTCTAATTATGTCCTGGGCAGATATCTTTACAAAAGTCAAGATTTACTTGTCTTATTGGTGGTTTTTTTTGCACCTACAGTAACAAACTTTTGGGTAATTTCAAGGTAATTTCCTTTTCCCAGAGCCCTCAGGGCACAGCCTCCCATCATAGCAGGAAACCACAGAGCCCTTCACTGTTATTGTTATCCTGTTCATTGTTAACTGTTTTCTATGGTATGTCCATCTCTGTAAAAGAAGTATATGTCTGTTCCATTCACCTTTTATCTAATCCCAGAGATTTCCCAGTTTTGCTTTCTCCAGCCTCCCTTATCTATCACCAATGGACTTCATGTAATGTCCCCTTAAGCCTCTCACTTTAATTGTAATAAAATAAAGTGAAAAACTGCCATTCTCTGGAACATTTCCTCAATTTGTTGAGATTTCTGCTTCCCAACAATTTTTCTACATTTGGCCAAAATAAATTCACAAAGGTTCTTATAGGTTTAGATATTTCCTACATTGACACCACTGAAAGTATTGGCTACAAATTTTAACAAATTTACCCATTTCTCTTTTTGTTTTGTACTCACCACTAATCCCATTCCCTGCTCCTCACTAGCACTCTCTTATTCCCCATGTTTTGCCTGGGTCACTCCTTAGTGCTTCAAGCTTGGGTTCAATTGTGGGCCAAAGTCGCTGCATATTATCTATGGAAACCCCCTCCTCCTGCTCCCTACTCCTTCTTTTTCTCTTTGCTTTTGTAGAGGAGAGGAGAAGTAGAATTAAACTGATCTCCCAAATGTTCCATGTTTCTGTGAAATTTTTCCCATCTTATTAAAAAAAATGCCATTTTATTCTATATTTTGTATTCTCTTGCTATTACAGAAATAAAAATAAAAAGTACAGGAGGAAAAACAAGAGCAGGAAATTAAGAAGAGTGAAGCAATAAATATGGACATTTGGAGATAAGAGATAGAAAAAATGAAATAAGGTTCAAGAAAAAGGTAAAGGTTTTATTTAAAGTGAGATGCAAGAACTCTGATAAAATACAGGTGAAAGAATCAGAATAGATATTAGTAATTAACTTCTCCAACCCACCTTTATTCTTTGTAGACTTTACTGCAATATTTTAATTTCTATCACAATTTTCTATCTCTCTAACTTCTTTTTCTATATTTTATAATATTAAAAAATATTAATATACATACCCTAACAAATAAAAACAAACCAGACTGTCATCCTCCAAAAACTCTCTCAATCTAGGTATGTGACCTAAATGGCCCATCGGGGCCCTATACCCATCAATTCCAGTCCCCTTACTATACCAGGCACAGTAAGCTGTATCCATAGACTGAGGGAGATATAAGAAATGTTAACGTAAAAACATTCAAACCTGAAAAGAATTTTTGTGAGTTTATTTGAGCCAAACTGTTGCAGGAAGTAGAATTTCAATGGATTGGGATAATGTTCTGGAGAATGGCAGTTTTCCACCTTGTTTTATACATTACAATCAAGGGAGGAGTCATAGGTGGGTACCATGAAATCCATTGGTGATAGATTAGGGAGGCGGGAGAAAGCAAAGTGTTTTTTCAAAATAACTAATCAACTTGCCAAGCTTTGGGGGACTTCTAATAGGTCCACCTCTCTAACCAATGATGTTTTTCCCAGGTTAGGATGACAGGCCTCTACTTTTTATCTAATGGAATTAGATAAAAAGTAAAATCATAGATACATACTTCTTTACCCAGGTGGGTACAGGATAGGTAACAGTCAATAAAATAACAATAACAATGAAGGAATTTATGATCTTCCTGGTGCCAAGGCACATTTGGTTGTGCCCTTAGAGGTCCAAAAAAAGGGAAGTTACAAGTTATCCTGACATTTCACAAGGATGTTATCTTAGATACAAAAAGACAATAGTCTCAGTTAAGGTAAAGATTGATCTTTGTCAGGGAAGATACTGGCCTAGGACATGACTACCCACTATAAACTGCTTTTAGTTCAAGTTTTTTTTTTTTTTTTAAATATATTTTATTGAGTTTTATAGAGAGAAAGGGAGAGGAATAGAGAGTTAGAAACATTGATCAGCTGCCTCCTGCACACTCCCCAATGGGGATGTGCCTGCAACCAAGGTACATGCCTTTGACCGGAATTGAACCTGGGACCCTTCAGTCTGTAGCTCTAGCCACTGAGCCAAACTGGTTAGGGCTTAAAGTTTTAATTTTAGACCTTCCTATAAGGTCACTTTAGATCTTTGAGTTTGCAAAACTGCCATATAGGCTTTCACTGAGCTAGTCAGGCTGGTATGTGGCCTTTTTTTTCATCCATAGAACTTACTTTTTTTCCTTTTTTTTTTTTTTTTTTTTACTTTTTATGATACTATTACCATAGCTAGCTGGATATTAATGAGGAAAAGAGAACAGAGGAGTTAGGCATTGTTGAGCATATTCAGCTGGACCTGTTTGCTTATCTGGAAGCTATAGCTTCACACACACTCCAGAGGGTCAGATCATTTCCCTCCCTTCCCCTCTGGGTTGTCAGGGAATGGGGAGGGATGGCAGGAGAAGATAGAGATATGCACAATAAAATCAAAATGGCCTGGGGTGGGGGGACGGTGATACAGGATGCTCAACCATAGAGGCCTGTCATTCTAAACTGGGAAAAAGATCATTGGTTAGAGGTGTGGATCCCGTTAGAAGTCCCTCAAAGCTTGGCAAGTTAATTGGTTATTTTGAAAAAACACTTTGTTCCTCCCAAACCCAAGAATACATAATCCCAGGGGAGCAGAGACGCTTTCTCTTGCTTGCTTGTGCTCCCTGCCCTTGCCTGTTCTCTCCATAACAGCCAGGTGGCCCTACTAGCCACACAGATGCTGGCCAAACACTGGCTCCAGGAAGGAGCCTGGATACAGCAGAAAAGCAATGGATTGCAGCTGGGAACACAAGCTAAATTAGCCAATGCTGGCTCCGGACTAAGCTTTAACATGGCACAGGATCTCAACATTGACTCTATTTCTGGCCCTGATTTCCCATGGTGGGACAGATGGAGATGGGCCATCAGAGGGACATCTTTTGATTTTGCCTCAGAAATAAATAGCACCATCAGACCTCATCCTTCCTTGTGGGTTCCCAAAAATGCTTTTTCTTGAGACACTGACTTCTACCATCAACAGTGCCTTTACATAAAAAGTCTCAACTATAGATTGTTATTGCTCACAGCTGTATAGGACAGAATTTAATGTCCCCTTTTTGCTGTGACCAGACATCACTCCCTGCCCTCCTTTAATAGTAAATTAAAAATGTTTTTCATACTATAAATCAGTATTTCTCAAAACTCCTTCATGTATTAGAGTTGGTTCCTTCTTTTCCCTTGGATGGTTTCCCTGACACAGTGGAGAGCTTCTTAGTCCTTCAAAACAAAGGAAGTGGGTGTTATTTCCTTAGGGAGAGACAGCAGCTACATGTAGTATTGACACATGAAGACCTTGCACTATATATAAATATAAGCTGTGTTCCATGTAAACACAAGGATCTTCACATGCTCTTAGAGTTGCTTACTCAAACTATTGACTGATAAATTTTCAGATGAGAGCAAATACTTTATTTGTGGCCCTGCCCTTAGCTTTTAATTATTTTCTGCCTTTTCCTCCACTTACCTCCCATGTAGGTGGAGAAAGAGGATGAGGGGGATTTGTTTTTCCACTAAGAACTCAGATATTTTTAAATACATGCTTTATAAAAGTATTACTTATATGTGTAATCTGAAGCAAAATTTAAAGAGGTGACCCAGGAAAGTTGAGGGCTGCATAGTGGCAATGTTAGGAAATGCTGTTGTATTATAATATTCCTGCTACAGTTTGAAAAAACAAATTCTAGCTGGAGAATGAAATCCAAACACCAGAACAAAAGCTTTCACATATAAAATATTTATATTTTAGTGAAAGGCAAATCCTTGTCTGCCCTTCCTCCTGGCCTTCCCTGTCCCCATAATATTTTATTTGAGAAATTAGCTTTCCTTCTGAAAACAAAAGAACTAATACTTTAGAAAATCTTTCTCATATGATTAGTCTTCTTAAGTGATCAGCTCTGTGGGACCCTAACTTATGTTCCTGGATATTACATTTCATGCAGATCAATCTGTGACCTGGGCAATAACGTAGACAAACTGGGCTGGGCTATTATACGGTGAACAATGACATTCAATGCCAAAGATCTCACAGGATTGGAAAACTACAAGACATTGAAAAAAGAGGTAGAGGAAGATATAAACAAGTGGAAGAATATACTGTATTCATGGATTGGTAGAATTAACATCATTAAAATGTCTACAAGTATACACCCAAAGCAATCTATAGATTCAATAATCCAATGCATCCCCATTAAAATACTAACACAGATCTAGAACAAACACTTCAAAAATTTATATGGAACCTATGCCAAGACCGGTTTGGCTCAGTGGATAGAGCGTCGGACTGCGGACTGAAAGGTCCCGCGTTTGATTCCGGTCGGGGGCATATACCTTGCTTGTGGGCACATCTCAAGTGTGGGGTGTGCAGTAGGCGGCTGATCGATGTCTCTCTCTCATTGATGTTTCTGACTTTCTATCCCTCTCCCTTCCTCTCTGTGAAAAATCAATAAAATATATTAAAAAATATTTATATGGAACCTAAAAAACCCCATATAGTCACAGCAATCTTGAGAAAAAAGAACAAAATTGGAGAGATCACAATACCAGATATCAAATTATAGTACAAAGCCACTGTAATTAAAACAGCCTGATACTAGTACCAGAACAGGCATATAGATCAATGAAACAAAACAGAGACCCCAGAAATTGTCCCGTCATTATGCTCAATTAATATTTGACAAATGAGGCAAGAGCATACAATGGAGTCAAGATAATCTCTTCAATAAATGGTGTTGGGAAAATTGGGCAGATACATGCAAAAAATGAAACTAGACCACCAACTTACGCCATACATAAGAATAAGCTAAAAATCTATAAAAGACTTAAATGTAAGTCATGAAATCATAAAAATCAACCATAGGCAGTAAAATCTCAAACAGCTCTGGTAGCAATATATTTGTGGATGTATCTCCTAAAGGAAATGAAATTAAGGAGAAAATAAACAAATGGGATTATATAAAAATAAAAAGCTTTTGCACAAAGAAATCATCAACAAAATAAAAAGGGAGCTCAATGTATGGGGAACATATTCGGCAATAATACAGCTGATAAAGGGTTAATATCCAAAATTTATAAAGAACTCTTACAACTTAACAAAAGGAAGATAAACAATCTAATTTAAAAATGGGCAAAGGACATAAATAAACACTTCTTCAAAGTGAACATACAGGTGGCCAAGAGACATATGAAAAAACGCTCTAAGTCACTGATCATCAGAGAGATGCAATTTTAAATGATAATGAGGTATCACTTCATACATTTCAGAATGATTATCATCAACAAATCAACAAATGACACGTGCAGGCAAGGATGTGGGGAAAAGGGAACCCTAGTACACTGCTGGTAGGAATGCAGTCTGGTGCAGCCATTATGGGAAACAATATGGAGTTTCCCCCCAAAATTAAATATGGAACTGCCATTTGACCCAGTCATCCTATTACTAGGAATACATCCGAAGAAACACTAATCAGAAAGAATGTATGCACCTTTATTTTCATAGCAGTGCAAGTTACAATAGCTAAGATCTGGAAACAGCCCAAGTACCCATCTGTAGACATTTACACTATGGAACACTATGCAGCTGTAAAAAAGAAAGACCTCTTATTCTTCGAGACAGCCTGGAGCAGTGGTTCTCAACCTTCCTAATGCCACGTCCCTTTAATGCAGTTCCTCATGTTGTGGTGACCCTCAACCATAAAATTATTTTTGTTGCGTAGCAACATGAGGAACTGCATTAAAGGGACGTGGCATTAGGAAGGTTGAGAACCACCTGGAGGGACCTGGTGAGTATTATGCTAACGAAATAAGCCAGTCAGAGAAAGACAAGTATCACATAATGTCACTCATATGAAATCTAATGAACAATATACACTGATGAACAAAATAGATCCAGAGACATAGAATCATGGGACAGACTATGGAATCTCAGAGAAAAGGTGGGGATGGGTTAGAAGAGATCAAGCAAAGAACTTGTATCCTTATATGCATAACCTATGGGCAAAAACAATAGGGTGGTGAAGGCCCGGAGTGGGCTTGGGGGGTCAAGAGGTTTGGGGGGAAGAGGACATATTTAATACTTTCAACAATGAAGATTAAATGAATAAATAAATCTCACAGGGAGTGAAACCAGAGACCAGTGAAACTTGTGTCATTCTTCTGGCTGACCTTAGCCCAGATGGTGAGAACAACAGCCTGGGAAAGTGGATCATAATTTAACACAGATATATTGAATCACTGTTTAGTCTGCTAATCAAATAATGTGAGTTTGTGTCTCCTGATTGGGGAGAGGGAGGATAGAATATGTAGGCAGAGCCAGGAGTCTTAGTATTAGAATACAGTAGAGACAAAAGTTATGGAGAAGTGCAGAGGATTGTTAGAAATCAAAGAAAACTGAAATATGCAGGCAAGAGAAGCCTTGTGTTCAGGAAGAACTAAGATCCTATAATAAATTGGACTTTTGTACAGGAGCTAATTTTCTCATTATATGTGAGAGCAGGAAAGAAATGAAAACATATAGACTTCAAAAAGGGACTGGGAAGGAATGTGTGGACTGGGAAAGCCTGGGAATTAAACATAATCAATTAAACACGGTTAAGAGAGTTTTCTATTTTATTGTTTTCTTATCTCTCAGAGATCTTTTTTTTCCCTTTCTTATTATGCAAGCAATATATACTCAATGTTGAAAATTTAGAAAATGGAGAACTATATAGCAAGCAAAATAAAAATCTCTTGCAATCTTTCATTCAGATAAGCAAATAACAAAGAGCAGTGGCTTCTAGACTTCCTAGACACTTACCCCACCATTAGTCAGATAGTCAAAGCCCATCACAAAACAGCCAGATTCAAGAGGGTGGAGAAATGTACTCTGTTCCCAGGAGAAGCAGCAGTACAACTTTGTAAAGGGTGGGGCCACAAAAAGCTTGATTTAATAGGGGACATGACAAAAAATACTCCTTAATTTTTGATCCCACCAAGTTACTGTTCCCTATATTCTTGTTTCTGTGCTTTTCTTGAATTATCTGGAGACACTGTTCAATCATATTGAAGGGTATGCAGTAAAATGTTGATGGGAAGCTCTGTGCACAGGATCAGGGTATGTTGCATGCGAGATGCTCCACTTGACAGGGCCATTTGTTTGGGGAACCCTTATTAGTCAAATTCCTCAGGACAATGTTCCTAAGTCCCTGCCTAGAAGGGAGCAACTTGGTGGCTGGGGTGCTCTGTCCTGAGTCCTGTTAGAAGGCTGTTTGCAGTATGGTGCTCTGTCTCAGCTATGTCACTGTCCCGTTTCAGGCACCCTCTGTGTGATCCTCTCTAGAGAATAAACCTGCAGGCTTCTGCCAGGACAGGCGGAGGAATGTGGATCTCACTGTTCAATAGATTTCAGCACATTCTCTTGTTCTTACCCCACTTTTACTCTCACTTCCAGAGGTGCCCGGTGCCTTCCTCTCTTCCCCTGGGTTGTGTGGTGTAATTGGTTTGCTTCTTGGATTTATTTCCATATTACCAGTTTACAATTCAAATTTCTCAGTAATGCTGTCAGTTACCAAACATCTGCTCTCCAGCTTCCAAAATCTTCTTTGTGTTCTTCCTCTCCCTTTCTCTTTGTCTGTATAGGTTTATTTTGACTTCCGTAATTTCCCCATACTTTTATCAACATTATTAATGTAGTTTCAGGAGTAACTACTGAGTACATTCAATTTTAATAGAAATGTCACTGCTTTATACATACTACACATATCTATGCTAATAAAAGCCTTGGTGGCATTTTGCCCTCAAGTCGTCACAAGATGGCTACCTCCAGCTCGCCACAAGATGGCCACCACAAGATGGCCACTACAAGATTGCTGCCTCATATTGTCACAAGATGGCCACCACAACATGGCTGGCAGGGACAGTTGTGGGCAATTAGGCCAGCGAGGCCAGTTGGGGGTGATCGGATCGGCAGGGGAGCAGTTAGGCATCAGTCAGGCCAGCAGGGGAGTGGTTAGGAGGTGATCAGGCTGGCAGATAGAAGCAGTTAGGGGCAATCAGGCAGGCAGGTAGGCGAGAGGTTGGGAGACAGCAGTCCTGGATTATTAAAGGGATGTCCCACTGGGATAGGGCCTAAACCAGCAGTCAGACATCCCCAAAGGGTCCCAGATTGGAGAGGGTGCAGGCTAGGCTAAGGGACACCCCCAACCTCCCAGTGCACGAGTTTCGTGCACCAGGCCTGTAGTCCTATATAATAAAAGGCCAATATGCAAATAAACTGAATGGCAGAATGATCAGCCACTATGACATGCACTGACCACCAGGGGGCAGATGCTCAACATAGGAGCTTCCTCTGGTAGTCAGTATGCTCCCACAGGGGAAGTGCCCCTCAGCCAGAAGTGGGGCTAATGGCCAGAGAGCACAGTGGTAGTGGTGGGAGCCTCTCTTGTCTTCGCAACAATGCTAAAGATCCCTTGGGGGGTGTCCACCTGCTGGCTTAGGCCCGCTCCCACTACAAGAAGGTGCAGGCTGGCTGAAGGACAGGCCCCCCCGCCCCCAAATATATAAATTTCATGCATTGGGCCTCTAATATTATATATTAGCTTACTGTATATTTTTTTCAGAGTTTGTTTCTACAGAAACTAGACCATGTGAAATGCTTACAGTTATAATGATCCTTTTGGAAACCATAGTGCTATGGTTTCACTAAGGAACTGTTTAGGTTATGATGCCATGTTTTGTGCCCCCAAAGTCAACAGAGCTCATTGAAGTAAGGATGAGCATCTGTTCCAAGGAGCCAAATCTGTTGATTGAAGTGGCCACACACTAGTGTTCTGTCTTGTATGTGTTATTCCATATTGAATGGTGACTGCCATTTTCCTAAGATGTTATTAAAGAATCAGACACAGAAAGAGAAAGAAGTCTATTATTAGTAAAAACAAGAGCATTACATTAAGAGATGAGCTAAATCAACATCATGTCAGAACACTGAAGTAGAGAACAAAGTGTACCCGCTGCTTATTGGGAATGAAAAAATTGGGACACTAAATTGCTTTGTACTAATGTTCCAGTGCTCTGTGAAGCCTGGTTATGGGATAGGAGGTACTATTTACTATATAATTTAGTTCTTCATGCATCTATCCAATAAGTCCAGATTAACTAGCCTAAACTAATCACAGTTCTGTTCTTGTGCAATCTGAAAGTAACTAGGTCCCTGTAATCCTAAGCAATGGAGAATGTACTGCCACTACTACTGTGATGATAACGATCTTAGAAGAGACCTGAAAATATCAGTGTTATCTAACTTTGGTTAGGATGAGTGCACTCTGCTAAGAATGCATGAACAGAAAAAAAAAATACCATCTCAATTGAAAACTGGAAGATAGTTGTAAACTTTAGTTTCTCTACCAACTACTAAAATTCCTGAAGCAAGTCATCTATTTACTTCTTTTTTTAAAAATCTAGCTTTGTGCTAGACTCTAGTCTAATAACTAGAGGAATAAAAACCTCTCCTTAGTTCTTAAGTTCTGTATCAATATGTCATAAGATTATTTCAAGAGTAGAGGCCTGGTGCATGAAATTCATGCATGGTAGGGTCCTATGTCTGGCCAGCGATCAGGGGTGATTGGGGCCTTCCTTCCCCTGGCAGCTGGCTGTGGGCTGGGGCCTGCCTTTGTTCTCCAGCTGTCAGCTGCTGGTTGGGGGCCTTCTTTCATTCCATGCCACCCCCTGGTGGTCAGAGCACATCATAGCAAGTGGTTGAACTCCTGGTTAGTTGAACTCCCGAGGAGAGAATTTGCATATTTATTATATAAGATTATGGAGGAAGGGACTTATATGCAACTCCCTTTTTCATAGTTACTTTATTCATTGCTTCCCCCAAACAATACTTACTCCATTCTTTTTAGTTCTATTCATATTTTTCTGTTATCATCAGTCAAATTTTTCTCTGCAAAATAATTTTTTTAGTAAATCAGAAAAGCCCAGGTAATAATATTTAGATGTCTGTGACTAAGAGGATGTACAGTGTGTGTCTGTGTCCTGTGTGAGTGTGTTTGTGTGAACCCAGTGGATAGAGGGATTAGGAGATGGAAATAACAAAGGCAGGAAGAGAATATATGATGATTGGGAACCTGTAGCATATATTTCTTTTCAAAGTTTACCTTTGAAAAGAAATATATGCTTCATTGACATAGTAATTTTTTAGTATGAAATAAAAACAAAGCTGATGCTAGGTTGAATAGTGAATCTAGAAAATTATAGAAACTTGGTATGAAATAAATTTTGTAGACATAAAAGAACATTTATCTATCTATTACAAAAAAACAAAAAAAAAGGAGAAGAGGGTTAAAAGATATTAACCCAAAAAGCTCTGGTGGCGATTCAAATGATAATTTGTCCCCAGAGCTCCACAAGTCATAGTCTTTTTCTAAATAAGCTAAAAAATAAATGAAGCACTTAATTATGACTAGAGTTTCTAAATGAGGTTTTTGGTAAAAATGTAGTTAGGATTATTAAGAGTTTGTGGTTTTTTTAAAGTAGACAACACAAAACAATCTGGATAAAAGTACAGTTTTGTTTATCCCTCTAGCTATATGCATTCTAAAACTACGTCATCTCCTCCAAAAGTTAAAAATAAAACTCTCATTTGTTCCAGCAATCCCACTTCTTTGTATTTATCCAAGGGAATTAAAATCAGGATCTTGAAGAGATATTTAGCTGTACTCCAATGTTCATAGTAGCATTGTCCACAATAGTCAAGATATGGAAGCTATCTAACTGTTCATGACAGATGTACCATATGAATAAAGGAAATGTGTATATACATATTGTTACAGAAAACCGGAATAATTAAACCATGCTCGGAGAGTTAGGAGTTATATTTATTTCACACGGGTCCAGAGGAAAATGTTTCTCAAATTCTGGGCCCCAACATGCAGAAATTTTTCGTATTTATATGTTTTTACCTTCTCTGTTTCCCAAATATGGAATGTTTCCCACCCCTTTGGAAGTTCTTAAAGGGCCCCTATGTGCTGAGGCTTGAGACCCCAACCAAAGGCCTGGCCTGGCGCCAGCACTGATAATTTTGTCCAGGGAAGGTTTAATAGCCTTTCTAAAGTGAGAATAGTCTTATTTTCCTTATTATTTAAGCAAGCAAGCATTTACGGAAGTCAATAGCAAGGTTAGTTAAAATTTCAAACAGCAGTTTTTATATAACATGGATGCTTCAATACAACAGTGTATTATTCAGTCTTGAAAAAGAAGGGTATCCTGCCATTAGTGATAACATGGATAGACCTGGAGGACATTATGTTAAATTACATAAGCAAATACAGAAAGACAAATACTGTATGATCTACTTTATATGTGGGGAAAAAAATCACAGAAACAGAGTTGAAAAGTGGTTGCCAGAGGCCGTGGGGAATGAAAAATGGGGAAGGTGATTGTCAAAGGATACAAAATTTCAGTTATTCAATATAATAAGTTCTGGAGGCCTACTATATGGAATAATGCCTATAGCTACCAATACTGTATTGTATCCTTAAATATTGGTATGAGGATAGATCTTATGTAAAGAGTTCTTATCACAAACACAAAAACAAAGATAATAAAAGGAGCAGGAGGAAACTTTTGAATGTGATGGATATGAACTTACAAGTTTGGTGAGGGTTCTATGGGTATATACTTAACCTTCAACTCATTGAGCTGTATATGTACTTTTCTTTTTACATGTCAATCATATCTCAAAAAAGTGGTTTAAAATTTAAAAAATAAAATAGTACAGGCATACCTTCGATATATTGTGTGTTCAATTCCAGACCACAGCAATAAAGTGCATCAAATTCTTTTTAAAAATATGTATTTTTATTATTGATAGTATTACAGATGTCTCCTATTACCCTCTCCCCTTTACCCTGCTTCTTCCAGACCCTACCTACTTCACCATGTTGTCATCCCCCTATTTCTTGGTGTCCATGAGCTATGTATAAAGCATATAAGTTTTTTGGTTTATCTCTTCTCATTTCCCCAGTCCCCACACCAAGATATTTCAGTTTGTTCCATGCCTTCCTACTTCGGGTCCTATTTTGTTGGTCAATTTATTTTGCTCATTACATTTTGCAAATAAATGACATCATGTGATATTTGTTTTATTCAGATTGGCTTATTTCACTTAGCATAATGGTCTCCAGGTCATCCATACTGTCCCAAAGGGTAAGAGATCCTTCTTTTTTTACAGCTGCATAATATTCCATTGTGTAAATGTCCCATAGCTTTTTATCTATTCATCTACTGATGGGCACTGGGGCTGTTTCCAAATCATAGCCATTGTAAATAATGCTGCTATGAACATAGAGGTGCATATATTCTTCCTAATTGGTGTTTTGGGATTTTTAGGGTATATTCCCAGCAGCGGGGTTGCTGGCTGAAACAGAAGTTTCCATTTTAATTTTTTGAGGAAACTTTGTACTGCTTTCCATAGTGGCTGTACCAATCTGCATTCCCACCAGTAATTAACAACTGTTCCATTTTCCTCTTATCCTTACCAGCACTTGTTGTTTATTGATTTTTTGATGATAGCCATTTTGACAGCTGTGAGGTGATAGCTCATTGTGGTTTTAATTTGCATTTTTCTGATGACTAGTGATGTTGAGCATTTTTTATATGTCTGTTTTAAAATTGTATATTCTCTTTAGAGAAATGTTTATTCAAGTCCTCAGACCATTTTTGAATGGATTGCTTTTTATGTTGAGTTGTATGAATTGTTTATATAAGGTATTGAAAAAACATTAAAAATAGAACTACCACAAAATCCAGTAAGTGCACTTCTGGTTAGTCATTTAAAAAACAAGACACACACACAAAACAAACAAACAAACAAAAACACACATACACAAAAAAACACTAAATAAAAAAGACATATGCATCTTTATGTCCATTGCAGCATTATTTATAATAATCAAAATATGGAAGCAACCTAAATGTCCATCATTAGATGAGTTGATGAAGAAAATGTCTCAGTATAGATATAAATATAGGTATAGATATATAAATATAGACAATCAAATATTATTCAGACACAAGTAAGAATGAGCCCTGGCCCTCTGGTTTAATAGTTAGAATGTCCACTCTAGTAATGAATGGTCACAGATTTGATTCCCAGTCAAGGGCATGTACCTGGGTTGCCGGTTCCATCCCCCCACCCACTCACGGTATGTGGGGGAGGTAACCAGTCGATGTATCTCGCTCACACTGTTTCTTTCTCTCTACCCATCCTTCCCCACTCCCGCTCTGCTACTCTCTCTGAAAAATCAATGGAAAAGATTTTTTTTTTTTAAAAAAAAGAGTGAAAATTTTCATTCCCTACAAAATGGATAGACCTAGATGGAATTATGCTAAGTGAAATAAGTCAGACAGAAAATGACAAATACTCTTTGATTAAACAGAAAATAAACAAACAAAACAGAAACAGATTTATAAATACCAAGAGAAAATTTATGGTTCCCAGAGGGTTAGAGGGTGGTGGTGGATGAAAATGGTGAAGGAGAGAAAGAGGTACAAATTTCCAGTCATCAAAAGAATAACTCATGGAATGTGGTGCACAACATAAGGAAAATAGTCAATAATATTATAATAATTTTTTTGGTACAGTGACAGATGGTTACTAGACTTATTATTGTGGTCACATTGTAAGGTATATAAATGTTGAATCACTATGTTGTACATCTAAAACTAATATAATATTATATGCCAATTATATTTTAATAAAATATAAATTTTAAAAAAGGAAACACTTTCTAAGGGGCAAAAATAAAAGTTTAGGAGGTAGTTCACAGAAAAATTCAGAGCTGTCCACTTAATTTTCATCTCTTTCTCCAAAATTAAAATTAAGCCTCAATGTTCTTTGTCTTTTCCATAAAAGACAAAGTTTTCCTCATTAGAAACTTTCCCTTCTCCACTGAAGTATACAGCCCTGGATATTTCACAAAGAGCTTTTCAAAGGAGCTTCGGTTTGAGACATACTCTCCTGAGGTTTGGAGCAATGATTCTACTCTCTGTCAGTCACATGTTTTTCATGAACATATTTTGATTTGTTCCTGCATATATACTTTTACATACATTGGAATAATCTGTTTAAAAGCTTATCTTTTGTCCTTAAATACTTTCTAAAGGAAGTTATTCAAACAAAAGTAAATGAAATACTGTGCTTAGTTTGCTACCAGTTTCTCACTAAAATTTACTGTAAGGTAAATTCAATATTGAGTTTCTTCTCTTTACAGCTCCAGAAAGGAAATTATAGTTTAATAAGCACACATCCATCTCCTAGTATTTTATAGTTTAGCGTTAAGCATAAGGATTACCATAACTTGATCATAACTTGATTGGCTATAACACAAAATGTGGTTTACAGCAAGACATCGTGAAGATACTGTGTTCTAAGACTATTTTCCAAATAATTCTGATCTAGAGAATCCCTTGGGCCTTCATTCTGAGGTTCTGGGGTTCTGAGGAATCTCTCCTGAAGATTTTGAATTGTTAAACTAGAATGGTCCTGAGGAATCTTTATTTTTAATAAGAATCCAGATGATTCTTAGGATAAAATCGAGGGAACACTGTTACAAGGTTAGATTTTATTCATCTATGGTAATTATTGTCAATAATTACTCATCAATGGTAATGATTTTTTTCTTCAGTATTTAAAAATGACAGAAAGAGAAGATGGACTGGGTTGTTCAGGCCTCACATTGTAAATGCCCTGACTTCCCCTTCATATGGATTTCTGCCTCTAGTAAGAGAACAGAGAGATACTTGAGTTGAATCTATTCCAACAGGAGAAAAAGCACCCTGGATTTCTGCTTACTCTTAGGCTATCGAAAGATGAAAACAACATGCTCCCACCTATCAATGAGCTGGATAAAAGACAAAATTATAACTTTACCTGAACCCTTAAGAGGGCACAATCTGAAACTCATAGAGGTACAAACTCCTGTGGGGAGAGAAATTATACCCTCACAGAAGGCAAGAATGCCTGTATCTAGAAACAAATATTATTTATCTCAACTCACTATTCTTCCTAAGATGTCTGACATTCAATCAAAAATAAAACATGCAAATAAGAATAATGGAATCACTGTCAAGAGACAAAGAAATTACCCAAATGTTGGAAGTATTATGTAAGCAATTTAATTGCTCTTTAAATATAAACTTCAATTTTAAGATACATAGGTATACAGAAGAGTTGTAAAGATAGGAGGACAAAGAGTGCTAATGCTTGGTTTCCCTGATTGTTAATTAGGATGCCTGTGCTATATTTGTCACAACTAAGGATCTAACTTTAAGACATTGCAATTAACCAAATTCTGAAGTTTACTCAGATTTCACTAGCTTTCCCCTAATATATTTTCCCCCAAGCCATCACCCTGCATGTAGTTATCAGGCTGCCTTAGCCTCCTCTGGTCTGTGACCATTTCTCAAACTTTCCGATACACTGGACAGTTTTGAGAGTACTGGTCAGATATTTTGTAGAATGTTCCTAAATTTTGCTTTGTCTGATTTCTTTTTCATGGTTAGACCGGGTTTTCAGGAGGAAAACCAAGGTAAAGTATCATTCTCATTACATTATACCATGGGCCCATGCTATCAACATGACATATCACTGATGAGGTTAACCTGGATCACATGGCCTTGATAATATTTGCCAGGGTTCAGTCTGTCCTGCTTTTTATTTTCTGTGAGGACTGAATGGCAACTTCTAAGATATTTACATGTGGAATAGAAAACTAGGATTCTTTGTCATATTATTCTAGAAAATTATTTATTTGATCTATGTATTACAATTGACTTGCTTAGAATTTTGCAAAGTAGTCTCATGATGTTTTTTTTTTAAATCCTTTTGTTTAAATGGTTTATTACTCTTTTCTCAATTATAATTTTGTTTTTTTCCTTTACTTCTGGATTAAGTTAGCTAGCAGTCTGTCTACTCTGTTAAAATTTTCAATTAACACTTTGATTTTATTTAACTTTTTATGTTTTGAATTCATTAATTTTTGCTTTTATCTGTATTAATTTCCTCTTGCTTCTTTTGTTTTCCTTTTATAGCTTTTTGAGTAGTATGTTTAATTAATTTTCATGTGTGTATTATTTTTATAAACTAAAAATGCTTTAGTTTATCTCAGATTTTATGTTGAATTTTTCTATTTCTTTTTGTTAATAAATTATGAGATCTTGATTTTTGTTGTCTCTTGACATAGATTTTTTTAAAATATTTTTTTATTGATTTTAGATAGGAAGAGAAACATCCATGATGAAAAATAAATTATCGATTGGCTGCTCTGTGTGCCCCATACTAGGGGTCGAGCCTGCAACGTAGGCATGTGTCTGATGGGGAATCAAACCATGACCTTCTGTCTCATAGGTCAATTGCTCAACCACTGAGCCACACTGCCTGGGCTCAAGTTATTTTTATTAGAATGTTTTTCAACTTTTATATGAAGGAATCCTTATAATTTTATTATTAATACCTAGGTTTATTGCATTATGTCGAATGCTATTAATATTATTTCCATTTTGTAATTTCTTGATTTTTTCATTTTGGTCTAATATAGGGTTAATTATTATAACATGCTACATGCACAATTAAAACAAAGATATATACTCTATTGTTAGAGTTTGACATATGACTACCTTACTTTTAATACTGTTTAGCTCTCAAACATTTCTCTTCACTGATTATTTGTCCCTCCTATTTTTACTTCGCTATTTTCTCCTTGTTTTCTACTATAGTAGTATCGATATTAGATGTTTCTTAGTTCATATTTCTGGAAACAAAACTTGAGCAGCATCTTGGTTGAGTGATATATTGAAAGAATGTTCTTAGAAGGAAATGAGTGAGGGATGCTGTATGAGACAGGGTGGGAAAAAGCTGGGTAATGAGGGATGTGGAAGCCCAGGGGGAATTCTGAGCAGGACTAACACCCTAGAGTTAATCTGACCCAGGGGAGTTGGTCATTATCTATGGTTGCAATTTGTGAGCTGGAAATAGCCTCCTGAGGGAGGCTGTTTCTGCTGTTGCTTCTTGGCAAATCTCTCAAGAAGGGAGCCCCTGTAAGCTTGTAGCAGCCCACACTGACAACAGTTAGGAGATAAGCACATGGACTTTTGGTAAAGTGGGTCAGGGAAGGAAATGAAATCCACTGACTACAGATAATAATGTCTCCTTCCCTTTCTCTACTATTAAGTTCAAGGTCTCCTCCCCCATTGAAATAGAAAGCAAACAACATGGGGAGGAGGTAAAGCATGTACAGCAGAGCTTACCATCATCTTACACATACTTCACATATTTATGCTACTAGCCCTGAAATCATTTGAATTTGGGATTCTTGGTTTTAATAAATGCCAAGGTAGCCATAGTTATTTATCCTTATTTGTTTTAGATATATTTTTTATAGCATCAGTTGCTTGAAAAGGTTCATGATTTATTTTCATATCCATTTTAAGTATAAAAACAATTTTGGCGATAATGAATTTTTATTAGTGAAAAATGGTTATAAATACGTGAAGACTATAAGTTACAGATTATAGTTATTTGTGTAAGAAAATTGTGAAGAGACTGCTTAGCCTTACTCTTCTCTACCTAGAGATCCCTTCCTGTGAGCCTTCAGTGAAGGCTGGAAAACTAAACATGACCTTTTCCAGACGCTTTGCAGGTAGGGCTCTATATGTGACCAACGTTCAGTCAGCAGAGGCACCACCAGAGTCCTACAAGAAGGAAATAAATGATGTAGGATAGTGGCTGTGTAGGCCAGATTTCATCTTGGCTCAGAGGCATCTAAGGCTCCTGAGGCAGCTGTGATGCAAGTTCTGTTGCCTGTTCTCTGATGTCTTGGATGCCAAGTGGCAGATGGTGCTGTTGGAACAACTCTGTTGCATGGTTGGGCATTTCTTCTGGTTGCATTGCTCTGACCATTTTTCTAGACTTTCCTGAATTTATCTGCTTCCTAAAATCTTGTGAATTCCTCCTCCTTACACCATCTAGAATAAATTTTGTTGCCTATAACAAACAAGTAACCTAGACAGTGACAGTAATAATCCTAAGTATGGCAGGATTATTCTCAAAATAATATCTGAATGAGTTTATCACCTTTAGGATACTGCTCAATTTTATGGGTCCAGGAATCCATCCTTGTTATTTCTCTGGTGTGGTCAACTTGAGAAACTCACTCATGCCTTGAAACTGAGACAAATGAGACTAAGATGAGGATAAGCATGTATGTTAAATGACAAGATGTTAGTGGAATTTCTGCCTATATTCAAGCTAGGCATGATCGTAAGCCTAGGTAAAGAATCTGACATTGAAACTGAAAATGAAAGAAATGAACTTCACAGATACCAATATATCAATATTTGTCAAGTATCAAAAACATGATGACAACATCAGAGACAGTGTGAGTATAGCTTTCTCTTGTGTTTCTCAGGGGATGCTCTAAATGATGAGCAGTCTGTGTAGAGTACCTAAAACCCAGCCCTCCCCAAAGTTTCTTGCTTGAAAAAAAAAAACCTGATCTGAGTCTCTTTTCCTTACATTTACTTAAGTCAATTTTTTCAAACATAAACCAGGATTTGGGGGGCACTGGAATCAGAAAACATTGATGTGCACCTTGAGTTGTTTTTGCAAAACCTCAACTAGGTAGAAAACTACTAGTAGTTACTAGTACTGACCACAGTCACATAAACCTCAGACTACCTGGTGCTGGAGGATCACCAGAAATCCTTTGTTACTCCAGTTCCAACCAATCAGAAGATACCCATAAACTGACCATTTATTGAAAAACTTTACCCCTATTTTCATCCTTTAAAACCAAGTTTGGGCTTTAAAACTTGTGGAGCTTCTTTGTGTAGCACTACCAATAAAACAAATCTAATTTCTGTACTGCAATTCTCTGTTCAGTGTTTGACTCAACTGGTGCTGGGTGGACGAATCTTTGTTTGGTTGCAGTACCAGCCACCTGTCTCTTTTTCTTTAAAGTAGATTTTTATTGATTCAGAGAAGAAGGGAGAGGGTGAGAGAGATAGAATATCAATAATGAGAGATAATCATTGATTGGCTGCCTTCTACACACCCCACACTGGGAATGGAGCCCACAACCTGGGCATGTTCCCTGACTGGGAATTAACACTGTGACCTGGTTCATAGGTCAACGTTCAACCACTAAGCGATGCTGGCCAGGCGCAGCTACCTGTCTTAATATATGTGACCTGGGTCCTGAAAGTCTTGCTGTGCCATACTCATGTATATTACACATTCTATTTTAATCTATCCCCATAT
Source organism: Lasiurus cinereus (assembly GCA_011751065.1). Classification (NCBI taxonomy): domain Eukaryota; kingdom Metazoa; phylum Chordata; class Mammalia; order Chiroptera; family Vespertilionidae; genus Lasiurus; species Lasiurus cinereus. Next base: position 61,775,737 of record JAAGEH010000307.1, on the reverse strand, counting down.
TTTTAGCACCTCAAAATTGTCTGTTTTTTCTTTGTTATTCCTCAACAAAATACACTGCGTGGCCAGATTATGATGATCTCTGAATGTGTCATAAACTGGCCATTCAGTGTGTGTGTGTGTGTGTGTGTGTGTGTGTGTGTGTATTAGAAGCCTGGTGCATGCATTTGTGCATGGGTGGGGTCCAGCCAGCCTGGCCAGGGGGAGGGAACATGGGCAGTTGGCTGATCTGCCTGCTGATCAAACTCCTGGTCAAGGGGACAATTTACATATTAGCTTTTTATTATATAGGATATACACTGAGTGGCCATATTATTATGTGTTCAGAGATCATCATAATCTGGTCATTCAGTGAATATTTTTTCTATTGGTTTTTTAGAGAGTGTGGAAGGAAGGGAGGGAAGGGAGACAGAGAAATACCAATGTGAGAGACACACATCGATTGGTTATCTCCCACACATATCTCAACCAGGGCTGGGATTCAAACCTGCAACCCAGGTACTATGTGCCCTTGACAGGAATTGACATGATCCTTAGGTACACAGGTTGATGCTCTAACTACTAAGATACATTGGCCAGGATAGGAATTTTCCTTTCATGTCTACTTAGGGATATAGTTATAGATTATCATATCATTAGATACCAAGTCATAATGATGTGAGAGCAAATAGAAGAAAAACTGGAAGGATTTATATGACCTTATGACAAATCTCTCAGATAATAGGTTGAAGGACTTGTCAATAAGACTAGAAAGCTTTACATTGTTTGACCAAACATCCCACTAACAATGTGTTGCTGGAAAGCTCCAAAACTCAGAATCATTCTGAAGAACTGATTCTTAGCTTTATTCAAATTCATAAGAGCTTCAATATGATAAACTTACAAACACTCAAAAAGCAGCTGTTCTCAGTGGTGGATGGTTAAGAAGAATCTGACCCCTCTTAGGACAGGGTCTCTTTTTTACAAGGGGTGAATATCAAAACCATATGGTGGGTAGTCACATAAACCACCACAGAGAGCAGAGAGCAATGCATCAGATAGTTATCATATTCTATACATTCATTAACCTCCTTCCTGGGGGCATGACGTTTGTCTTCAGTTGGCATTCCAGTCTTCTGGGTAGTCAGCCAAGCCTGAGTTACAAAGAATTGAGTCCAACATTTCCCAGATACCTTTGCTGCTGGAGCCATATTGCATCTCAGTGAATTCCCCAAACCTGGGCAGACTGTGATAAACATAATGACATTTAAGTATATCTTTTTGTTAGTTCATTTCAAGATCCATTTTACCTCTTTTTGTTTAACATGTTACAATCTGCACTCTGCTAAATCGATTTGTGTTATGCCCAGATTTCAAGATCCCCAAAGACCACCAGGGAGCCGAGTCCCATGTAAAAGCAAAGAGCCTTTATTCAAGCCCGGGCCTGGCTCTCCACCTCCACCATCGCAGTGAGGATGCAGGAATAAAGTGAGTCTTTAGAGAATAAAGGTTTTATAGGGGGAGGTAGGGCCTCCTCAGACCTCTGAGTTGGGCGATCCTGATTGGTTGGGTGAGGGCTGGGGGCTAGTGATGCAAAGGCAGGGTGGTTAGGGTCTGGTTACACAGACAGGATTCAGTCAGCATACTTTTGGAGTTCCCCTTGCATCCCTATTGGCTAATTTAAGGGTGAGCTGGGTAACTGACACATTCTGTGGCCTTTCTTGGAAGAGGGGTCAGGTCAGAGACACAGCTACACAAGATGGAGGACACAGCATGAAATGGAGTCAGTCCTGCTCTGCTCTTTCATTCCTCATTGGTTTTATGCACGAGTCAAATCACTGACTCTTGGTTATTGTCAAGATATATTTACCCCTGAGGACTATAATTTTCACTCTAATAAAGTTAGTGGGCCTACTTATAATATAAGGGCTCAGAATAAGGACCAGGAGTAATCTTTAGATTAGTCTTGGACTCTCTCTTTTTCTTGAGCTGCTTAAGCCCCGTGTGATGAAGCCGCATTGGAATTCTGTTGACCTTAACTGCCGCAGAGGTGGTCCTTTCCAGGAGGGAGTCAGTCCTTAGGTGGCAAATTTCTTTACCCAAACAGAGTCACCAGGGTAGAAGGGATGAATGGGATCAGAAGTTGGTACAGGCGGATCGTCTCAGATGTGCTTCTGGATTGCTTCCTGGGTAGACTGTGAAATCTGTAAGAACTTGAATAAAGACTGATTATGGCTGTAGATGCCCCACTGATTTTAGGGCAGCCTTCCGGGCAGCTACATCTGTGGCACGGTTCCCTCTTGCTTCTGTGGAGACCCCTTACATTGTAAATAGCACTATGTACGTGACCCATTGTAAATGCGCACCTGCTAACAATATAAATTGTTAGTGATTTTTCTTTGTCTACCAGAGAGCCTGAAACTGGTGACTTGAGTGTTTGACATCCAATGCTCTATTGTGTTCTGGAGTAAAGCCTTGACTTCATGTCCTCATGTGGGGCAGTTAGGATTAATTACTGCCCTAGGGTTAACCTGTTTGCTTTTCTGATAAGTATAGCTATGGCTGCTACTACCTGCAGGCAAGTACTGTATGTCTTCTAAAAGCAAAGGGTTCAAGTCTTTTGGACAAATAGGCTACTGGCCTTCTCTAAGGGCTGAGACTTTGGGTGAATACCTCTTTGGCTATGCCCCTTGTCTCACATACATAGAGATGGAAAGACTTAATTACATCTGTTAGCACTAGTTGGTCCATCATCCTTGCTTTGCTTATGTCTGTCTAACTGTCTAATATATTACTTCAAGGATCCTGGCTCTGAATTCTTTTAGGGAAAATGGACATTGAATTTCTTCTGTAGCTTCTTCCTTTTGACAAGGGATGGAGCATTCCTCAGAGCCAAGAGATCCTTGCTGTCTGTCAGAGGGATGATGAGGCCTTGGCTCAGAAGGAGGTGGGCTTGTGACCTGGCAGAGACAAACTGTAACAAATAGTCTGGTGAAGGGAAAGAAAACATTTTAGTTTTAATAATCTATTGAAATAGAATTTTTCTCCTTAAAATTACCTCTCTGTTCATTAAAAGAGCCAAATCAAGACAAATTTACCTATTGTATTTAACTTGGCCTGATTATTTGCATAAACACAACAAGAATGGTAACCAACTTTACCTTTGCCAGAATTTCATGACTGAATCTTACTGTGCCCCATAGGGCTAGGAAGCCAAGCCATCCAGCTGCTGTCCCGCCTTGCCTGCAGTGTCTGATGAATTAGCTGAATCCCACACTTGCAGAGACTTCACCTGGACCCACACTCTAGGTTTTAAGACCCATCTCAGTAGCCCTCCTACTCATTGCAGTTCAGAGTGCTTGGGGGTTCTGCAGGGACATAGAGGCATCCTTATTGTTCCCCTTCTACTCTGACCAACCACCAGTGATGACAGGGCATGGGCCTGATGCTCTAGAGCCAACCATTTTAAAGGCTCCCAAGCTGGATACCAGGCACTCTTATTGGCTTCAAATCTTCAGAGTTCAGACAGGGCTCTTTAAAACATGATACTCCAGTCAAAGTTTCTGGTCAATAAAACCACAATTGGAAACTGGTCTTATTGAATTTATGCAAAGAAATGTATTGCCATGATTTATTAAGCATTGCCAAATTTCAGAGGAATTATATAAGGAGAAAAATATACTGACCTGCTTTAAGATCTTCTGATTTTCCTTATCAGTCTTTTCTATGAATTCTATGGAGTAATATAACTGTCTTCCATTGACAAGGAGAAATTCAAAATGTGTCTATATTCAAATAGACAATTATAGCTGTGCTAGTAGTAGGGTTCCCTCTACTTGACTTGTCCTTACAATTTCATATGGCCTCTGGAAAGGGTTACCTGCCTTCTGAGAAAGAACTAAGGAGCTTTATTGCTTTAGAGGGTCTCATATGTCAGAGGACATCACAGGGTCCGTAATTCCTATAATAAAGGGCTGGTACTCACCACTTCCCTCTGTTCCAAACAGGCCTTCCTCAGTTTCCTAAAGTTGAGGTTTGTGCCACACCTGACATAGGTGTGGCCACACAGGCCTGCAAGACAGTATACAGGCTGCCAACTGTCTTTCAATAGAGACCAAAACCAGATGGGTATTTTTCCTGCCTATTTGTGCACTTGCCTTTTTGGCAACTGCATTTAAATCTGTAAGGTTAATGCAATATTATTAACACAATGAAGTATAATATTGTCACTGTGGCCACCGTAGGTAGCCAAATCTTCTGCTACCATATATGACACATAATAGGGCTAGACAAATATCTTAGGGAGATGACTAAAGTCTATTCTTGACCTAACTAAAGCAAAATTGTCTTTGTCTTTCTGGAATCATGTCCACGAAGACGCAGGCATTATCTAAGTCTATTATACAGTTTTCTGCAGGCCACTGTCAGGGCTTTACATGGTGGCCAGTTCTTCTTTCTAGCCACACACATGGCCTGTCTAATTTCTTAAGATTTATTCTGGCATGGAAGAAAGTTGTTTTGTTGTAACAAGCAGCTTAACCCCTACATAACTGGGCTTGGAAATCTGCCTGGTAAGCCCCAATTTATAAGTGTAACATGTGGCCTTAGATCCTTCTAACCCACCAGGGTCTCTGCCATCCCTCAGTCAGACTCCTCTCTTGGTAAATCTCAAGGTCTTGAAGGCTCCCCGGTCCAGGCAGAGTGCCTTTCCTTTGCTCTTTGACTTTAAGCTGCCAGTCCAAAACAGCCAGAGTTGCAGCCAGAAACAGGTTTGCATATTGCAAAGCACTTCTATGGCAGTGGCTTGGGTATTAGGCCCCTTGTCTTCCCACTAGTTCCCTTTGTGGCAGAGCAGTGATTAGGCCTCTGCTAAGGGAGTGCACTGGAAAGGGATCTCAGCCCTTCTTCTTCTAGCAGCAACAGGTACTGAACCCTTTCAGTACATTTGCAAACAGGGAGCTTTCACTAGCTCTATCTGCTGCGTTTACAGATCCTAGGCTCGCTGTTCTATTCCTGGGGCTGCCAGAGGACAGTAGCAGTCACTGCAGGCAGCTCAGGCATCCAGCCCACCTTGTTTCACTTGGCTCTCGGGGGCTGAGTCTGCCTAGCCACCAGTTTTAAATCACCAGGGCAGCTAGATTAATTAAGCTTGCAGAAAACTTTCGACCTTGAATCTAGTGAAGTTCTGATAAGACATCTGGACTAGATCCCTCTGCAGCCAGTAAAAAGCAACAAAAGCCTATCTCTCCCTGCTTCATGATTAACTGCCAACATCCTCCCTCCCATTCCCCAGTCCAGTTGCTTGTCTCCCTTTCCTATTGTGAGTCAAGAGTAAGACAATTCCTACAGAGGGGAGAAATAGAAACAATGGGAGTTTCAGAGAAAACTAAAGACTACCGCTGCAGTAGTGCTCCCTTTTGAAGCCTGAGGTCCAACATGTGGAGAAAAATGACTCTTAGTCAGCCTGGAAAGATAAGGGTGTGTAAGGAAGATTTCTTGCAAACTGAAAGCCTGGATGGCCACCTGAAAGAAAAGATCTTTAATCAAGTTACAGCTGCATAAAATAACATATTAATAATAACTCTAGCCTTAGTTGAGCCTTAGATGGCTCATGTTGGACTATGATGTCACAGGCAGGGACAGGGCCTGTAGTCTCTCCCCACTGCAGAGCTGTAAGTCCTGTCCCTGGAAGTCTCCAACCATCAAAAGAGATAAGAAAACCATGAATAAAAGTTCTTTGTTCCTTGAAATGTTACAAAGTTATGCCTAGGACTTTAAAATTTAATATAGCAAATTCACAAATCAGAACAAACCGAAACCCCCACTTATACAAAATTAGAGAGGAATTTTTGTTAGCTAAATGGGCCGACTCCCTCTCTCACCGAGCAAAAACTCAGAAAAAGAATTCCAGCAGCTGGTAAAGTCTTTTGCACTCTGTCACAGCAGGTCCATCCCAAAACAAATTAAACAATAGAAAGAGATAACAAATACTCTCCTGTGTACAGCCAGAAGGCACAAAGTAGGTTCTGCCTCTCACAAACCAGTTAATGAGCAGATAAACGAAACAATGCCCAACTCTCCAAACGGACCTGGGGCACTCTCCACCCATGCCCCAGAACAGAATTCTCAACCAATGTCCACAGAATAAAACAGAGAAACACAGACACAGACAAACAAAGGGCTCCCCCCAAAAACAGTCTTCCAACTCCGTGGAAGCAAAACCAAAAGCTAGACGACGGCCTCATGCCGACCAGTGGGAGTGACCCACCTCGTCTCAGATTCCTGAAGGGATTCCACGTCCCTTGTTATAGGAGGATCGGAATGTCTTCCCATTCCTCTGGCCTGTGGTCCTCCTGTGCATCCACTTAGACTGCTTCGGGCTCAACCAGAATACCAGAGGGGATTCCACGTCCCTCCTTATAGGACACAACACACAAACAAACAGACACCTACCACAGTTAATCAGGCTCTCTGGATCAGAGTCCCTCGTGGGTCTTGGGGATCATGGACAAGCTCCCAAATGTTATGCCCAGATTTCAAGATCCCCAAAGACCACCAGGGAGCCGAGTCCAATGCAAAAGTAAAGAGCCTTTATTCAAGCCCCAGGCTTGGCTCTTCCTGCATCCAGCCGATGACAGTGGAGGTGGAGAGCCAAGCCCGAGGCTTGAATAAAGGTTCTTTGCTTTTGCATCCGACTGGGCTCCCTGGTGATCTTTGGGGATCTTGAAATCTGGGCATAACAATTTGAAGACATTTACCAACTTATTTTCTGGTAAATAGGTGATTACATTTAGAATGGAGGTAGGAGGAAAGTGGATTTACCCTTCAGAAGACAATATCATTTCCAAGTTATTGGAGTGGGCTTCATTCAAACCATTCCATACTGACAACATCCAGCTGCCAATATTTTCAAGAAATATTGACCTACACATTTTATTTTTAAAGAATGAAGGTTTGTGAAATGTATTTTTCTTCTAATTTTAAACTTAAATGTTAAAATCTACTTTCCTCTGCAAATGCAAGTAGTTATGCCCAGTCATTCTGACTGTAAATTGGCTGTGTTTTAGTTACGTACATCTCTTACATCTAACATTTTAATAAAAATTAATTTTTAAAAAAACCTCTAGCAGTTAGGTTAAAATAAAAAAAAAAACTTAACTTATAATAAGGGATTTCTCTCCTATCTAACCAATGTAATCTTTCATTTTGATGCATTTTTATCTAAAATAGTATTTAAAGAAACTTGGCACTGCAACATAGTTTCTACAACTATATACCTTTGTCGCTAAAACTAGCAAAAAGTGAATTCATGCTTAGGAAAAATTTTGTACAGTTTATTAAAAAAATAAATAATTTAAAAAATGTTGTTTTTGGAGTTTGAGATGCAATAAGTAGATTATAAATGAGTCTCAAAGAGTCTATTTAAAGTTCTGTCTAGAAAGGCAAAAGAAGATACAGTGATTACAAAGCTTTTTGAGATTATAATAGTCCCAGGAATAAATTATTTTATACTGATTATAAGTAGTGAAAGGAAACGAACTCCCCTCCATCTTGTCCTCTAGGGCTGGGACCCCTGCCTAAACCCCTCCCTTTTCTGGGAGTGGCCACAGGTGTGCCAGCAAAGTCCTAACTTCCCCGACCCCCACCCAAATGGACCAATGAAGCTCCAGGAATACAGCGAGGGTCCTAATAAGGCTAAACCACAGAAAGACCCTAATTCAAGTGACCAATCTCTGTAACCTCATCACTTTCCTAAGCCCCCTAATTATCCTACCCCATAAAACTCATTGTTCCCGCCAAGCTCGATCTCTCGCCTCGCCTCCGCTGCGCCAGAAAGAGCCTGAGAGCCAAACCCAGGTTTGAATAAAGACTCTTTGCTTTTGCATCGGAAAAGGCTCCTTAGTGGTGGATTATTGGGGACCCCAAACTCTGGGCATAACAGTAGATAATCATCTAGGCTTCATATGAAAGAGTTCCTGACCTCCTTTCTTTAATGTGCATTTCTAGAATAAAAGTAAGCCTTGATAATTTTTAAAAATTGGTTTACAATTGCAATTACATCATAATTGTTTTATTGCTACAATGCTACTTATACTATTATCTTTGGAGCCTTTCTTTCTTTTCATGCTCTTTCTTTATCTTTCCTGAGACCAATTTCCAGAATGAATTTACCACGGTGTTTGCTCTTGAAATCCTATTGAAATCAGAAAAGTCAGAGTTTGTGCTGTCTGGCTCTACAAGAGCCAATGCGTAGAGGCAAGGATTGAATCTATGGGCTCTTTAATCAGATGGCTGGCAATCTGAGAAGACGGCGGGTTATGTGCCTTAAAAAGACTGCCTTACATCTCATCTCAAGCCAGCCTTTTTTTAAAAAAAAAAAAATAAGGAAAAGTGTAGGTAAATGGTCTGGAATTTAGGGAAAAAGGTTAATCAGACAAAAGCTGCAGTTGGCGCTTTTCTGAGCAACTCTTCATCTGCTGAAGGGTGATTCTTTGTCTGCATTCTGAGTGGCTGATGTTCTCTCCCTGGAGCACAATGGGTTCAGATAATGTCTTGGTCACTTGCAGTCCTCTTGGGGCACAAAGGACAAATTGCTTGTGGGTCTCCTGAAGTCGGGCAGGTCTACTCAGTCACTGGAACAATAGTTTTCTACCCTCATTCATTACCAAGCCTATCAACTATGTATCTAAAGCTATAACATTTGTAACTTCTTGCTTGGGTTCTCCATCACTGTGTACAAAGGTATTGTGGTCAAGCCCACAATTTAAGGTTGCTCTATCTGGATTTAGGTAGAGAGAATCATAAGGGCCGTTGTGGCTGGAAAACTAAACATCATCATAGGTAAGCTCTTACCTTAGTCTTTGGTTTAGCTCCTGAGAAAGGAATTTATCTCAGGGTCATTTTATTAGGGGAATGTAATACACAATATCTGACAAGAAATCTCAGAGAAAATGTGAAGGTGTTTAGCATCTTACTGACTTTTATGTATCGTGTAATAAATTTATTGGATAAACTGAGCTCCGATGAAAAAAGTTTTTCTTTAACCAATGCCTTCAAACATATTCCAGAGATCATTCATTCTGTCCCATCTTTTGATGGCATTATAGATTCCACAGGTTTGTTGTGTGCAGATGATAAAGAGTCTAAATCAAACAATATCTCATTAAAGTCTTCATCTTTCCCCCTACTGTAGTTCTAACATAGAGGTTGGGGCCTAGCAGGGAAGAAAGTGAGAATTCAGTTTTTCACTACTGCCTTTTCTTTTTGCCTTTATAGGACCATGGAGTTGAGGTGGAAGACATAAAATTTAAGTGTTAATTGACTGGTGTTATTGTAATCTGGCCAGTGGTGCCCTCTGTTGGGAAAGGAGTCCAAATGCAAGCTGTTTCCTGTTCTTCAGGCACCTGAGAGGACTCTAGAACTCCATCATTCATTGGTAAGGAAGGGACACTTCTCTGCTAAACTCCTCTCAGTTTAAACACTTCTCTTGCCCCACTGTGGAACCCATAGCCTCTTTTTTATAGGGAAGTTTAAAGGGATAAATGTACATATTAAGAAAAGAAAGATCTCAACTTACCTTTATACCTCAAAGAACTAGGAAAAGAAGAACAAAATAAGACCAGAGTAAGTAGAAGGAAAGAGAACAAAGATCACAGCAAAAATAAATGAAAAAGAAACTAGAAATATATTAGGAAAGATCAACAAAACTGAGAGCTTTTTTTAAATAGATAGATTGACAAATCTTTAGACTAAGATAAAAGAGAGAAAACAAAATCAGAAACCAAATAGGAGACATTACAACTGACACCACAGAACTATATAGGATCATAAGAAACTATTATGAACAATTATATGCCAAGAAATGGTTTACCTAAAAGTAAGGGAGAAATTCCTAGAAACATGAAAGTTACCAAGACTGAGTCATGAAGAATATATGAACAGATCAATAATGAATAAGGAGATTAAATCAGTAATAAATAAGTCCCAAGAAAGAAAAGCCCAAGACCAGGTAGTTTTACTGGTGAATTCTGCCAAACATTTAAAGAAAAATTAACACCAATCTTTTTAAACACTTCCAATAAATTGAAGAGGAGAAAATGCTTCCAAATTTATTTTATGAGACCAACATTACCCTGATACTAAAACCAGACAAGAACACTGATGAATATGGATGCAAAAATTCTCAACAAAAAATACTGGTAAACCAACTTTATCAGCACATTAAAAGGATCACACAACAAGATCAAGTGGGATTTATTCCCAGGATGCAAAGATGACTCAACATATACAAATCAACAAATGTGATAAACCATATTAATATAATGCAACATAAAAATCAAAATATTATCTCAATAGATGCAGATCAAGCATTTGACAACATTCACCATCTTTTTTTAATGATAAAACTCTTCAACAAATTGTGTACATAAGAAATGTACCTCAATATAATAAAGGTTATGTGACAAATCCACAGCTAATATGATTAACAGTTAAAGATTGAAAAATTTTCCTCTAAGATCAGAAACAAGATAAGGATACTTTTATTGCTCTCATTCAACATAGTACTGGGATAAGATAAAGGTGAGATAAAGAAATAAATTTGAAAGGAAGAAGTAAAATGGTCTTTATTTGCAGATACTGTAATTTTATAAATAGAAAAATCCTAAAGGCTGAACCAAAAAACTGTTGGAACCAATCAATGAATTTGGTGAAGTTGTAGTATGCACATGTAACATACAGGAATCAGTTATGACTGTACCCTAACAATGAACTATTTTAATGAGAAATAAATAAAATAATCCCATTCCTAATAGCACCAAAACCAATAAAATACCTAGAAATATATTTAACCAAGGAGGTGAATGATCTGTACACTAAAAACTACAAGATTTTTATGAAAAAATATGAAAGAAGATACAAAAAACGATTCTATGTTCATGAATTGGAAGAGTTAATATTGCTAAAATGCCCATACTACCCAAAGCCATCTATATATTCAATGCAATCCCTACCAAAATTCATTCATTTCCTTTTCTCTACTTATGAAGATCTCTCTCTCTCTCTCTCTCTCTTGTGTACGCACACACACACAAATATTATTCAGCCATGAGAAAAAGGAATAAATCTTGTTATTTGCAACAATATGAATGGACCTGAAAATATTATGCTAAGTGAGGTATGTCAGACAGAGAAAGACAAATACTGTATGATATCACTTAGAGTTGTAATATTATAAAGCCAAACATGTATAAACAGAGTAGAATGCTGGTCACCAGGGACTGGAGAATGAGGAAATTTGGAATATATTGGTCAAAGGGTACAAACTTGTAGTAAAGAAGTTAAATAAGTTCTGGGAATCTAATAAACAGCACTGAGATTATAGTCAACAATACTATATTATATATTTGAAAATTGCTAAGTGACTATATCTTTTTAAGTGTCTTTATTGTTGAAAGTATTACAGATGTTCCCATTTTTCCATTTGACCTCTTCTAGCCCACCCCTGCCCTTCAGCCCAGGCCTTCAACACTCTTTCCCAGTGACAATGGGTTAAGCATATATGCATACAAGTTCTTTGGTTGACTTTGGTTGATCTCTTCCCACCCTCCCATCCTCCCGTGCCTTCCCTCTGAGAGTAGACAGTGTGTTCCATGCTTCTATGTCTCTGGATCTATTTTGTTCATCAGTTTATTTTGTTCATTAGACTCCACACAGGAGTGAGATCATGTGACTATATCTTAAATGTTCTCACCACAAAAAAGAAATGATAACTATGTGATGTGATGGAGGTGCTACCTAATACTATGGTGGGAATCGTGATTTGATATATAAGAATATCAAGTCAACAAGTTATATGCCTTAAACTTACACAGTGTTGCATGCCCATTATGTTGTGATTTAAAAAAGAGGTAAAAGGAAGAGAAATTTACTAGTGTGATAGAGCTTACATTTGTGCCAAGTAAGGTAAATGGCATCAGCAGATGTGAGAAAGTAGAGCTATGCATGGATATTCTGGAAACAAGGAGCAGATGCATTGGGTGCAAACACTTGGTTTATGTTGGAGATTATTGGAAGTTAAGGCTGGCCAGTAAGTAGTTCAGAGGCAGATCTTGAAAATCCTTGAATACCAGGCTCCTAAATAGCCAAATGGTGCAAATGAAGTTTTCTAACCCATGTAACATGAACAATGGGCATGGGAGGGGGCAAACAAATATCCACTAAATAAATGTTATGGTGTGTCTAATTAGGAACAAATTTCATGTCAGGTGCTACCAAGAATTCACCATTTTTGCCAATCTCCTCCACATAGGACATTGTGTGAAGGGCAAGGGTTTACTTTCCAGTTGTCAATGGTTTGATGTATATATGATTTATATATGTTTGTATACAGGTACTGGGCTATAGAAGTCACCATAACTCCTATTAAATTTAACATCACCACTTACAAGTGCGCCAATATTTGTTCCTAAAACCCAGAGACACCGCCATTTTTATCTTCTGCTCCCAGTATGTTCTGAGTTATCATGCAGCACACTTTTTTGCATGAGTGTTAATAAGTGTTACAGGGCAGTATACTTACTAATTAGACAACACAGCTGCATAGCCTCTTGGTTCCTGAAATTCATATCAAGCTACTCAAATTCAAAAGAATGTCCTTGTTCTTGGTCCAAGCATTGGAGGTACTGTTCATCTTTCTAAATGCAACTCCCTTTAAATCCTAACCGTCTTTCCCCAAATTTAAACTCTTTGCTCCTTTAAAATGTATCTCTTGGTTTCCTTTCTTTTTACTTTGGTTCTTAGGGATGATACTAACCAATCTCATGAATTTCAGTAATTCACTTGACCTTTTAGGTCTGTTTTCCAGCTGAGTTGGGTTGAATAATCTTGACTTGCCCTTTCAGTTGAAAATGTATGTAAAAGCTCTTTATGAATTATTAGGTCTCCCAAAGATAAGAATAGATATTATTTCTGTTTTGTTTTTAATTTCTGAATTCCCCCCAACTTCCTCTAGTACTCATCCAGGATAAGTTTTCCCTTGTACTTTATGGAAAAGAAGACAGTGAGAGTATTACGAATATTTAACAGATTCTGAAAGAATGTCTCTGTGTGTATGGTAGTGGAGGAAAGCAGGTTCATATTTTCTGCATTCTCTACTGTTATAAAGGAAATGATTTCTTCCAGCTATCTGAGATTTTAAAACATGCACAATGTGGATGCAAATGATCAATAGTAGTAATTCACATTTCATTGGCCTCTGTTCCAGTTACTCTATCAGAATACTAAACTCTTGCAACCCAACTCCTCACCAACCTCCTAAGCATTCCCAGAAGTCTCTGGACAAATAATTCCATGCTGATATCTACCTTTTATTTCTCCTCAGTCCCACATCATCTAGTTATGATTCTGCTTCACAGATACCACTGCATCCACCAGGTGCCATCCCACAATTTACTATAGTTGAACCACTAGAGCTTAGGAAATGCCAAGGTTGTATAGTGAGCTGCTGCAAAGTGGGAAAATAGGCTTTACTCCCCTTTTTGTGCATTGGTAAAGATGCTGCTGATATGTGTCAATTGGCATAGTGTCTTTGGTTAAAGTGATCTTTTAGTTTGTACTTATATTTCACACCCTCAGGTTCAAATATTAAAGAATGACTTGACTGGAAGACAAATCAGAGTGATAGACCCAAGACCAGATCAGAAATTTCCACTCCAGGGCTTACGTGTTTCTTTCATAGTCAAGCTTGAAATACCTGCATTCCTTTCCCCATAGGATGGTTTTCTTTCCGGAGGTGTTTCAGTCTTCTAATGGCAGATCCAGAAATTCAGTTTATCAGATATGCCCAATACATATATGAAAAGTGAATAAAAAATATATTCTTAACCTTTGGTACTTGGAAGCCTTAAGAGATGAAGCTGTCTTTAGGAAAAACACCCTAATAAATGCTTGAAGCAGATGGAAGCTGAGACCCAAAAGCCTGAGAGTTGGCTGTTACCAAGATACTTTGTTGCTAGTAGGCGAGGGTAAAGAGAACAGAAATGATAGATACCACGGGGAGATGGTGAGACAGAGTCCTACAAGAAAATGGGTTTGAGTTAAGCTGAAGGGAAAAAAGATTGGGGAAGTAGAAAAGGACTTATGGAGAACAGGGAAGTCCCATAGGCGATTTTTAACTGATTACTATATGATTCATATATTCTTGTCAATTTGGAAGAGTTTTGAACTATTACAGCGAAGAAATAGTAGAGTATAGAGAGGTTAATCCAATGTCACTCAGGTTTTATGAAGTAAGATGAGTTCCTAGATGACATCTGGGTTATATCTGGAAGAAAATCAACTAAGCCTCGATATGGGAATCTTTCTAGAAAGTTTATTCCAAATTGCAGTACAATTGAGAGGCAAGAATCCTGCCAATGGAAACCATATGCAATTGACCCAGTTAAGATGCCAATATTTGGAGATGTTCTAGGAAAAAGCTAGATGGGTATGTTGTTTGCTATTCTGGGGAGAATATAATGTCTTGACAAATGAAAATAAGAGTTAAGTTTTGACTTGAATTTTAAAGGAAGAAAGACACATTGTGTGGGAGAGAAACAAATAAGAAAACTTATGCCAGCGGATAAATGTCCAGAAAGAACAGATAAAAAGAAAAATGGTCAGACATTTTCTTGACTAAATTTATAAAAATTGATTAATTGAGACCTCAGCATTGAGAACTTTCAGGGTGTAGGCAATAAGTTATTGTGGGGGAGCTATTTCTATTAATGTATGAAGTAGTTTGCAGTCATGAAAAGGATAAAATAAATATAATATATGTACACCATGATTTTGGCTTTCTTGGGTAGAATACACTGGGAGTAAAACTCCAGAGACAGAGAAGACTAAGGAGAGATGGGGAAGTCATGAGATAATTGGGACCAACCTGGAGACTGTGGAGAGGAAAAGATAGGAGTGGCATAGAATGGAGAAAGACTGATTGTTTAGTGATGAATGGCTTTGGGAATGGAAGAGAATGAGGCTTGCTTGGGCTTGCTTGCATTTATGGTACATTACTGTCAAAAGGATTGTGAAGAGCAAAGTTGGTTGTTGGTGTTAGTTGCATCAGTGCAAGTTCCCATTTGCTCAAGGTCTTGTTGTACCCAGAGCCTCAGGCAGCTTTGGGCCATTGCAGCTTACCTTTAAATGCTTTTTCAACGTAGAGCTACTCAGCATGAGAGAAGTTAAATGAATAGAGACTGTAGCATAAATGATAGTTTCCCAGGCCCAGAACCAGGAACTCTTATGTGTTAGCATGTATTTAATGGAGATGATTATGGTCAAGAAGTAAGAGGTGAAGAAAATGAAGAAGAAGGCTAAGAACCTCAGGGCAGTGGCATGAGCTTTCATGCTGGAGTTGCTGTGGTGGGCGTTGTGATGTCGTATCTGCCTCAAGTGTTGGGACAACGAGGCTATGAGCAAGATGATGGCAGTCAGGAACAGGAGGAAAGGAATGCATAGCATTGCCAGATGCTGATGTGTGTAATATTTCTCCAAAAATGTCTTAAGTGTCTCAGTCTCCGTGTTGTTTCCAAGTAATTGCATCATGGAGATTAACTGGCTCTTGATGTAATATCTAGTAGCTGAAACAATGATTGTCACAGAGGAAATCATCAGAGAGCCCAGCAACAGCCGGGGAATCAACCTCAAAATTCTCCACTTCAGCCAGAGGAAGATGGCGTAGGTGAAGGAAGAGACTTTGACACAGTAGACAACAGCAAGCAAGCTGGTTAACCAGAATGTAAGAGTATTGGTAAATTCCCAGATGACTCCTATGTACCAAAGTTTATCGTCAGGGTTGAAATAGGAGCAAAAGTTGTACAGCACAGATGACAACTGTAGACAGAAGCGGCAGACGCCCAGGTTGATAAGAATCATGTCCACAGGTGACAGCCTTTTGATCTGCACCCACTCTCTACTCAGCACTGCAACAATTAAGCTACTCTGCACAATTATTGTCAAGGACTCGAGCAGATAGATTACCATGAAGAAAACAGTAAGTTGGTTGGGTGTCATTCTTCTACTCCAAAGTATCTTCCTGCACACAGATCCAGAATCTCTGCAATCATTTCCAAGAAGAAAAAACATCCTGGTCTCACTATTGTCTTATGCAAGAAAATACCTGTCTAGGGATGCAAATTTTCCCTAGCTCATTTTATATTTTGCCATTTTCCTATCTGCAGAATTTGCTTATGCTTTGCTTGCTGCTTTGTTATCAAACCTGGGATGCAGGGAAATGTTATTTGAATGTGGATTTTTGCTCCTGAGGTTATTTGATTATTCCCATAAATGAAATGCCTGTTTCATAACCATGCCATTGATTTCCCCTTTATCTCTGTGAGGTGTCTTTAACTTATTTCACATCTTCTTTAAGTGATAGCCTCATTCTTTTAACCTATAATTTGAACCACAGGAAAGATGAATCCTTCACTGTTTCTCTTGTCCTGGGTGATATATCTATTCTGCTAACTGAGTGCTGTAATCATGACAACTTCACAATTCCTGTCTCCCCAGTTACCACTGGAGCTGGGAGTAGATGCTGCAACCAAAGTACGAGTATCAATAAAAAATAATAAAGAAAAGTCCTTACTCTGAGATTCTACCCACAAAATTGGTGGAACCCCAAATCTTCAAGTATCACCTTCTAATACAGACCACTTCATAGCTGCCTGTCAATTCTTCAACTCAAGAAACCACCACACACACCCCATTGCACTCCCTATGTCAAGGTGTGGCATCCTTTGCTATTGATCTTCCAGTTCAGTAGTGTTGACCTTTAATTATCTTTGGGAATTGTTCTTGTCCTTTTAATATCACTGCTTTGATTTGTTTTCTCCTTACATAGCTAAGCTCTTTCTGTTACTGTTCACACTGGTCAAAATAAACAATTTTTAAAAATTAAGCCTATTGAATAGAAAGGCCTAGAAGCATTGCTCACTTTTTTCCCTTCAATTTAATATCCTCATGCTTCCCTTTCTCTGACCAGACTGTGGAGACAAATGAATCACTGATGGTGTTAATATAAAATGCCATGGACTCTGGTGTAATCTGGTTTTATAAAATTGCACTCTTCTGGAAAGTGCCCATTAGATATTTCTGGAAGAATCTGTGGACTCACAAGGAAGTCTAACACCAGTGGATGAAAGATGATCTGATCTGTTAGGCACCTGCTGAAGTGACTGCACCTACTGCTGCTTCCTTCTCCAGCAGCATAGTGTGGCCTTTGCTGTACCATCCCTCCCACGTGCTCATGTTGCTCAAAGCCCAACCTGCAGGCGTTGAGCCTGAGCTAAGCAGCCAGTGGTCTGTGGTGAAGACCTGTGTTCACACTCTGAACTGTTTGAGGCAATTTGTCCTTCTAGCCTTTGTAATCTTAGCAGAGAAAAATTGGGTTTATAGTTGCCCAAACAACTATAATAGCACCATCATGAAGCCGGGTGTTTTCCAATCTTGATTCTGGGACCATATTCTTGAGTATCCAGTGTTGCTGGTGGGGAAGTGAACACTTGTGTGGTAGATTATAACATAAAGCTGAGAATTAAAAGGCTCAGAAGCAAAAAGATCCTTATAAGTAGGGAACTTGTGAATTTGTAGATTCCAAGTGTTGTTTTGGGCAGTGGACAAACTACACATTACTTCTAAATATCTAGAAATTAATTCATAGCTACCTAGGCAGGCTAGAGAATAAATTTGGGAAATTAATTCAGAAAAACTATACCAGATAGATACCAAATATTGAATTAGTGGCTTCAAAAATGAGGGGAATTTTAGTAATTGTTACTTGGTAGAAAGACAAAGTGAGTCATTGATTTTATGTGTGATAAGCACCAAGTTTGGGTGGACTTTACTTATTCAAGGAAGGGAAAAGAGAAGTAATCTAACATAAAGTTTAGAATTCTTGAACATAAAATAAGAAACTACTGAAATCATGATGCAAAGGTAAACTCTAACTTTGAATTATTGTCCAGGTGGCTTAGTTGGTTGGAACATCATCCAATATACCAAAAGGCTGTTGGTTCAATTCCTAGTCAGGACACATACCTAGGTTGCAGAGCCTATCTCCAGTCTGGGCAAATAGGAGTGGTAATTGATCATTGTTTCTCTCTCTATCCATCTCCCTTCTTCTGTTATTGTGACCTTTAAGGTGGGGTTCAGGATCTGAAGAGGGACCAATGCACAAATGAAAATACTATACAAGGAATATGAATTTAGAAGATATTGGGGGCCAGGTATAGACCTCTTTCTTGAAGAGGCACACCGACTTCTGGCATGGTCCATTATTTATCTACTTGAATACACATTTGTCCTTTAAAAATGCATATAAGCATATCAAAGGTAAAGTTTGGTAAATGGTAAAAGGATTATCAGGTTAAGGGAATTGCCTTGAGCCACCACTCTCTCAATGGATGAGGTGCTTAGCATCAGCCTTGCCAACACCTATCAGTCTTCCACATTCTTTAGTGCACTTTCATGATAGTATCTGCAGTGGATGGCTTCTCACACACACACTCTCTCAAAATCAATAAAAAACATTTCCTCAGGTGAAGATTAAAAAAATTACACTAGGAATCAAAATATTAGAAAGGTATCTGCTTTGCATTCTCAATAAAATGTAAGAATCAGGAAATTAAAAAACAAGATAACAAAATCATGGTTTGCAATTGAAAGATGAATCATTATGGCTGAAATGTATCCAGACATAATAAGAAGGGAGAAAGATAAGAAATGATGGTAAGTAGGAAAATATGTAATAAGAGTATTAACAGTTGCCTTTTTTTCCTGGATGCACTAAACATGTTGCCTCCTAACTATACTGCTTCATTCTGAGAAACCCCAGAAAGCTTGTGATACTCCAAACCTCTATCTGAAGGTCTTTGAATATAGCCATCATGCTACAGCCCTCACGACTGGATATCAGATATAGCAGTTTGACTAAGAATCAGCATCTGCCCAAAGCAACCTCTCCTAGGCTGGCCTGTAGCCCAAGAGATGGCCCAACACTACTCTACTCCACAGAGGCACTCTCTGACTATGTAACCCAGACACTCTCTTTGGGAGAATTTGAATGGGAGACATTGAAAATGGGTCCCTAGACTAGTGGTTGATATTCCCTGGGGTGAGGAATTCAAAGGTTCTTTTATTCTGTGTGCATGTGAATCCTGCAGAGCCATCTCTGAGGGCCCTTGATTCAGCAACTGGAACACTACAACACCCAGGAGGTATTTAGAAAATATCTGTGGACTGATTGATGAGAATAGAAAGAGCAGGCTGGAGAAGTGGTGTCTTACTATATTGCACGTATAAAGGCCTTGGAAATCATAAAACCAGTACCCTGGCATAGTAGAGAAATACATAATGTGATTATAGGTGGTTATATTCCTATGTCATTCAAACAACAGAAATTGGCAAATATGCTAAAGTATAAGTGTGCCAAATTGATAGCTATTTTTTTATTGTGTTTTAGATATTTTCTTTGAACAAATGCATTGAAACTGAATGACACAAATGATGATTACTATCTCCCCCCCCATCATATGTGCCCATTGGAAAGAGTATCCCTATGATCTGTACAGTGAACATGCATTATTAATTAGTATTTGGACCAATGGGGAACTGGTATAATGGACCACAACTTAATAAAATATGAATTCAATAATTTTCTGGTGATGCCTCCAACACAGAGTAGTTTATTTACACTGTTGTAGGTAAAATAATGGCTCCAAAACATTCACATCATAATTCCAAAAACCTCTGAATGTTCTACCTTATGTGGCAAAGGGGATTTGCAGATAAAATTAAGGATCTTGAGATGGGAAAATCTGGGTGGGCCCAATGTTATCACCAAGTTACTTTTAAGAGGGAGGCAGGAAGGTGAGGGTTAGAGGGAAATGAAATGATGAAAGCAGAGATCAGAGTCATGAGCCAAGGAATTCAGGCAGCATCCAAATGCAGGGAAAAGCAAGGAACAGATTCTGAAGAAGAAACAGCTCTGCCGATACCTTGATTTAGACCCATAAGACCCACTTAAGATTCTGACCTTCAAAACTTTAAGATAATAAATTTGGTATACAGCTATACCATATGCATATCTTTGAGTGATACTTTTTCTTATACTTACATACCAATGATAAAGCTTAACTTATAAATTAGGCACAGTAAGTGATGAACCACAATAACTAATAATAAAATAAATTATAACAATATACAGTAAAAAAGTTATATGAAAGTCTCCCTCCTCTCAAAAATGTTAATGTACTATAGCCACGCTTCTTCTTATGAGTAAATAAGGCCTCCATGATGAGATGAATTGAAGTGAAAGACGTAAGCACTGTGATGTAGTATCAGGCTGCTATTGACCTTCTGGCAATAATTCAAACGGAGGATTATGAAGCCATGATGATGTCTTGTCTTCCACCAACAAATTAAATGTCTTTTCTATCTTATCTAAGCACTTCTTATGCACTGGGGCTGTCACTCTTGCAGTTTGAGTTACAACAGCAAAACTAGCCAGAACTCTCCTTCATAACCTCAGGAAATTCATTCTTATGGTAGAGTTTAGCAACTTCAGCATATACTTTTTTTTTCTTTAATTAACTAGATAATTTTCACCTTTTCACATAAAGGAAGTACTTCATAGCTCCATATTCTTATTGGCAGCATTACAACTCTAGAACTTTGGGGTCACTATGAAGTAAAAATAGGGGTCACTTGAACACAAGCACAACTACCATTCAGTGGATCTGATAACTAAGGTGGCGGCTACTAAGTGACTGAAAAGCAGGAGCACACACAGCCACACAGCATGGATGTGAAGACAAAGGGATGAGTCACATCCTGGGCCCCCCTGGAGGTAACATCCAGTTACTCAGAATGGCATGCAATGGTGGCATGCACACTTATTGTTTATGTCTGGACTTCTCCATTTAATATTTTGGATTTCAATTTACAGCAGGTAAAACCTTGGAAAGTGAAACCTCAGAGCAGGGGGGCTACTGTACACATACAAGGGAATATTGCCCAGTTTTAGAAAGGAAGGAAATCCTTGTATTTGTGACAACCTTGAGGATATTATGCTAAATGAAGTAAGCTACTCACAGTAGGAGGAATGATGCATGATTCCACTTAAACGAGTTCCCCAAAATAGTCAAATGCATAGATGCAGAGAATGCAATAGTGGTTGCTTGGTGGAGGAAAAGGGATTTTATTCAATGGGTGAAAGTTGTCAGTTATGCTAGAGGAATACATTCTAGAAATCTACACAACATGGTGCCTACGTCAACAATATGGAAGCATGCATTCAAATTTTATGAAGAGGGTAAATCTTGTCCTAGCCGGTTTGCCTCAGGGGATAGAGTGTCTGCTTGTGATCTAAGGGTCCTGGATTAGATTCCAGTCAAGGGTACATACCTTGGTTGCAGGCTCCTCTCCTGCCCTGGCCCTGGTCAGGGTGCATGCAAGAGGCAACCAATCAATGTGTTTCTCTCACATTGATATTTCTCTCTGTCTTTCCCTCTCTCTAAAAAATCAATGAAAAAATATCCTCGAGTGAGGATTAAAGGAAAAAAAGAGGAGGGCAAATCTCATGCTGTATTTCACCATAAAGATAAAACAAAACAAAAATCAGGAACAGAGGGGAATTCTGGGAGGTGTTACTTATGTCTGTTACTTATGTGTATCACCAGTGTTTGTATATGTCTAAAATCACATGATATGCATTATATGTGTATATTGCTTTGTATATTAATTAGACCTCATTAAAATTTTAAAAGTAAAATTAAAATGAAAACAATAACTGAATCCTAATCCTGTGATTTAATTGCCTGGGGTGTAGCCTGGATATCAGGATTTTTAAAAAATCACTCCATCTAATTCCAAGTGCGGCTCAGTTTTGTACCCACTGCTTTAGAGCCACCTGTGGAGAAGACAATTGCATGGGTGGTGAGGATAACAAAACCATGACATATTTTACTTTGCAAATCATCAGTGAGGAGGGAAGTGAGTTCTTAAGTTCACAAGCAGCTAGTTGTTGGAAAAGGACAGGAGTGTTCGATTCTCCAGGATATATTTTTGTCAATCCATGCTATGAGAATAGCCCTCTTTCAATGTAGTTCTACCCCTTCATGCACTCATACAACATGAAACTTGCTGGAGCTTTATTTGTTCCCAAATTTGTGAACATACATAAGGTTCTTCTGATACTACTTCCAACTCTGATGTATTGGTTATGGCTAGAAAAGCCACAACTTTCTCCATGATGGAATTAAATGTTTACTACATATATTTCACCATTACAAAGCATTCACCAACCCTATATGCATTATAGTTATCTAATAGCATTCAAGCCTGCACATTAGACAAGATCTAGGGCCTCTAAACAGAGCCTTCTTTTCCAAAGAGCCTGTAAGACTCCGGTTCCCTCTTTTCCCTCCCAGTGTTCTATAAATCTGGAGATAATTCAGCTTTGGAGGTAATAGCCTGCTCTTGCTTTCTACAATGAAGATTCTTTTCAATCTGTGACTCAGTTTCACTTTCCCTGGTATATATTTGTTCTGTGGAGGAAGATGGCATCCATTTTTGAGGACTTTTAACCTCACCACAAAATGAGTAGCCTGGTTTGCTTACCTGCCTTTCCCTACATAAGTCCCTTTCCTGAAAAATAGAACCCTTAACCCACAACTTGTCTTGGAGTTTTGAGCCTTTGACCCTTGTTGAAGTAAAAACAAAACAAAACAGTGGGTTCAGATGTTTCCCAATTAGTCAAACACATTTTCTTCCTTCTGTTACTAATATTCAATGACAGAATTGTTCTTTTTCATGCAGCAACAACACCCAAATGGTCAGCATTTTACAAAGAATATTTGACAGTAACTAACGTGGTCCAAGCACAGAAGAGTGCATTCTCTTTTCTGTTTCTAATTTGGTCACCAATCAGTGTGGCCTGGAGTAATTTTTAAAAATTTTATTCTTTAAATAAGAATCATAGCATGAATTTGTTCAATATGCAATTTATTGAGTGTATAGATTGCTGAAACCCTGGGCACATGTATGCACTCAACAGGCAAGTTGCTAATTTATACTAATAAAAGGGTAATTTTGCTAATTATACTAGATATACTGGATGTCTTCTGGACATCCTTCCAGACAATATGGTGGTTAGGGGTGATCAAGCTGGCAGGGGAGAGCAGTTAGGGACAATCAGGCCATCAGGAGAGAGCAGTTAGGGGTGATCAGGCAGGCAGGCAGAGTGGTTAGGGGTAATCAGACAGGCAGGTAGTGAGTGGTTAGGAGCCAGCAGTCCTGGATTAAGAGAGGGATGTCCAAGGGGTTCCAGATTGAAGAGGGTGCAGGCCAGGCTGAGGGACCACCCTCCCCCATGCATGAATTTCATGCACTGGGCCTCTAGTATTACCTAGTAATAGAGAAACATGTAAATTGACCATATCTCTGCTACACCCACAGCCAATCAGAGTGAGTATGCAAATTAATTAAACAAAGATGGAAGTTAATTTGCATACATACCTGGGTCCAGGGAACCTCCTCAGCACCCAGGTCACTCTCAGCCAGCCATCAGAGGGGTGGGAAGGGGCTGAACCTGGAATTGGAGGGAAGAGGAAAAAATCAAGGGAAACATATCCTATGAAAGACACATCTTGAAAATGCTTTAAAAAAGTTGTCATTTTTTCATGGTGAAGGGACTGGAATCCATGTTAATGAAAATACCTTGGCAGCTGCAGTGACTGGCAGTGGCTGCAGCAGTCGGGTAATGGGGCTGCCGCCTTCCCTTGATCAGCCGGGTTGCCTCCCACAAAGGGAGGCCATACTGCGGGTTAGGTCTGCTCTCAACAGGAAGCGGGCCTAAGCCATCAGTAGGACATCCCCTGAGGGCTTCCAGTATATGAGAGGAGACAGGCTGGGCTGAGGGATCCCTCCCCAGTGCACAAATTTCATGCACCGAAATGAATAAAGAATTAATTTTATAAATAATACAAAAATTACAATTTAATACTAAAATGAAAACAACCATAGGCTTAAGTAAAATTCTGAACAAAAGGAGTTAAAAGGAGTCATCATCAACAAAACTATTGTTGTTTTAGGTGATACCATTAACTCCATTAGGAACTGTTGCTTTTTTCATCTTATTTACCAGGAATTATTGCTGTTGCCCTAGAACTGTGGTCGGCACACTGCAGCTCGAGAGCCACATGCAGCTCTTTGGCCCATTGAGTGTGGCTCTTCTACAAAATACCATGGCCTAGGCGATTTTATTTTGAAGTAGTGTTAGAAGAAGTTTTAAGTTTAAAAAATTTGGCTCTCAAAAGAAATTTCAATTGTTGTACTGTTGATATTTGGCTCTCTTGACTAATGAGTTTGCTGACGACTGCCCTAGAACATTTGAACACTCATGGTGCAGAGCTTCTGGTGATCTGTATGTACTAGTGTAGAAGAGAATAACTCCCCCACATCACCTTCCATTGTATGTTCAATTACAGGGACACCAAAACCACAGACACACCTCAGAGCCTTATACATGTTTTACTGACTGTCTCTCTCCGTAAAACAGTGATTTTCAACCTTTTTACCTCGTGGCATACATAAGCTAATTACTAAAATTCTGCAGCACACCAAAATATATAATTTTGCCAATCTAACAAAAAATAATAACAGAAATTACCTACTCTTTTTTGTTGCAAAGTGATTTTTAAAAATATCAGGTGCCTATACTGGTATATAAGGATTTCTGATAACAAGAATAAACAAATCAGAAACAAACTTATTATTTGATATGACCAATGAGATGCAACTCTATTATATGACCTGTATGTTTATGGTTCAAGACAGGGAATTCCCACCAGATAGCTATTGTTGTGTTGACTGTTGTCTATTTGTTTTTTATTTGACAATCTAAGGAAAAGGGGTCAGTGCCCCAGACCAAATAGTCAGGTATTGCATGTTTTAAAAATTCCTGCCCCACACTGGTTGAAAATCATTGCCCTACAATATAGTATAAGTCTATGAGGCTGGGAAGGCTTGGGGAAGAATGATAAACACTAGCCTCAGAGGCAGTCCTCTCTTACAATGTCTACAGCCATGGCTCCTATGTATTATCAGCATCAGCACCTCCTGGTAAATAGTTAGAAAATGCAAACTGCTGGGCCCTACCTACTGAATCAAAACTTCTGGGAGTGAGATCCAATAATCTGAATTTTAATAAGCCTTCTAGGTGATTTTGATGTGTGATAGAGCTTGGAAATCATTGATTTAAATACATCATGTCTGGTCTCTTCTTACCTTGAGATGACTGTTCCTATAGCCTGTAGCCTTTACCATTGTGAATAGGTTCATCAGACTCCAATGGAAGACCCAACCTTAGATCAAGGTTGAGAGACTGAGAGTCTCTCAACATGTAAAAGAAGTGAGATTTTTGTTTTTCATAAATAGTGTTCCACTGTGAAAATGTCCTTGTTTAATTTTTGGGCAGTATATTTTCAGTATACTGTATATTTGAGTATCTTAGGGAGATATTTTGGAATGAGAGTTGAATGGATTACTTCGAGCTGTGAGAAACCTTCATTTGTTTACCTTCTGTATCTTTCTCAACTTTAAGAGCAGTAACTCATCAGCCAGCCCTGAGTGCAAACAATGATGCCAAACCTTTTGGAGGACTAAGATAGCTTTGTACCACCCAAAGGATTTGTATAGGAAAAACAACAGGAAGAATAAAACGAACAAGAAGAAAACCGGGATGCAGAAGAAAAGGAAAGGAGTAAGAAATGAGGAGAAAGTGGGCAAGAGTTCTTACGCCTCCTGGTCTCTGTCCTATCCATCAGAATCCAGACTTGTTCACAGGCTACTTAAACCTTCTTTATACTAGTAGGGACATTGAAGTCTCTGCAGGGACTATGTCCCTGGAGTTTGAAAACAATAATTTCTCAGGGATAAAGATGCCAACCTCATGCCACTATCCTGCTAGGACCAGTTCCCATGCCTCATATGTCCATGCTTATAAATTCATAAATTTAAAAAATATGAATAATAGCATGCTTTTATATGATGGAAATGAGGGGAAAGTGATGGGCCAAGAGAGGAGAAGAGAGAAGAGAGAAGAGAGAAGAGAGAAGAGAGAGAGAGAGAGAGAGAGAGAGAGAGAGAGAGAGAGAGAGAGAGAGAGAGGAGAGAGAGAGAGAGAGAGAGAAACTTTGGAGCTTTGTCCGTAGCAACAAGAGATGGTGAGATCTAGTCAAGTAGAGGATTTTGTCTTTGCTATATGCAAGGATGGTTTTTTCGCTAGTAGCAGGAGGAAAAGAAATATACACATGATTCATGTAGATAGTAATAACACGTTAGAAATTCCTTTCCTATTGTGCCTATTTTTTTTTTCAGTGAAATTGGAAAGAGGTCCCCATGAATTGAAAATGAAGAAGAAATAAAATGTTGACATTTGAACACAGGAGAATTTATGCAGTAGATATTCAGGTGTCAGAGACTTCTAGGGATTATACCTTGCAGAACTCTAAAGGGAAGCATTTACATAGACCAGTTGCAAGGAGCTGTGGTGGCTATGATTATGAAAATGTGTAGCTCAAATTTCCTGCTGCTGGCAGCATCACTGACTGATGGTCCAGTTTCTGCTCTTCTAGGTCCACAACTACATTTGCAATAAGAGCCACGCTTCCCATAGGCGTTTCCCACCCAGTGACTGAGGATGGCAGTGTTAAAGGAGCATTAGTGCAGATACATTCCTGTGAGATGGGGGTTTCTGAACTGTGTGCCTTTGGCTCAAAGACACTCTTCGTTCAAGCCAGAACATTTTAAAAACTGCACTGCAGTCTTAGAATATTCCTATCTAATCTTCTTTCTTTCCTCCATTTCTTTATGGAGGTTAAATTTCATCTCATTTCGAATTCTAGCTCTCTCTTCTTCAGCGTCATCCTCTTTTTATTTCATAGCCATTTCTCCAACAAATCTCTTTCACATCTAATATTACTTTGGTGTCCACTTTTTGGAAATCTGAAAAAACATAAGTGGTGCCAGGAATGGACTGGGAAGCAGGTAAAAAGATAGGGTTTGACAACTGACTCATTCTTACCTCAGCAAGCAAAGAAGACCATTAGTGTTATTTGGGGCTACTCTCAGCTTCTGCTCCCCAGGGATTGGGGGACTCCAATGGGACTGAGAGGACTGGGTGCCACCATCTTGTGGCTATGGGTGCCACCATTGTTAATTTGCATATTACCTTTTTTATTAGATAGGATTGCCAACAGAATGCTGTGAGAGATGAGAACAGAAAAAAGATGAAAATATTCCTAAAACAAAGGAATAATTGAAATACATATTCTATCTAATAAAAGAGTGATATTCAAATTGACTGTACCTCCGCAACACCCCCAAGAGTGCCTGGCACAATATGGTGGTCTGGTTCTTAAAGAATTCACCCCTGCACCAGTAACAACTGATGAAATAGAAGCAGTATTCAAAAAACTTCCATAAAATAAAATCTCTAGTCCAGATGGCTTCACAGGGCAAGTTTATCAAACCTTCAAAGAATAACTAACACCTATTCTCTTCTAACTGTTCCAAAAAATTTAAGAGGAAGGAACACTTCCAACCGGTTCTTTCAAGGCCAGCATTATCCTAATTCCAAAACCCTGAGACTCCACCCATCCCAAGCTTAACAGAGAGGCTTTTGCAGTTTTGCAAGTCTAGTATCATAAGGCTGAATCTAAAACAGAAGTTCTCCCGGCATAGTGAAAATGCGGAGACAAAGGAAGATATCACAAACAAAAGAAATGGAGGAAAACAAACGACTGGATATAGAGTTCAAAACCATGCTTATAAGGTTTTTCAAGAATATCCTAGAAAAGATGGATAAATTTAGCGAGACCCAAGAGGAAATGAAAAAGGACCAACTAGAGATGGAAAAGGACCAATTAGAAATGGAAAAGGACCAATTAGAAATTTAACATACACTGACTGAAATAAAAAATATTATACAGAGACCTAACAGCAAACTAGAGGAAGGCAAGAATCCAGTCAAAAATTTGAAATATAAAGAATCAGAAAACACTCAACTGAAAAAGCAAAAAGAAAAAAGAATCCAAAAATGTGAAGATAATGTAAGGAGCCTCTGAGACAGCTTCAAGCATAACAGCATCAGAATTGTGGGGGTGCCAGAAGAAGAGAGAGAGCAAGATACTGAAAACCTATTTAAAGAAATAATGATTGAAAACTTCCCACATCTGGTAAAAGAAATAGACTTACAAGTCCAGGAAGCACACAGAACCCCATATAAAAGGAATCCAAAGAGGACCACACCAAGACACATCATAATTAAAATACCAAGAGCAAAAGATAAAGAGAGACTATTAAAAGCAGCAAGACCCATACGACTGTCAGCTGCTCTCTCAACAGAAACGATGCAGGCCAGAAGGGAGTGGCAAGAAATATTCAACGTGATGAACAGCAAGAACCTACAACCAAGAATACTCTATCCAGCAAAGCTATTATTCAGAATTGAAGGGCAGATAAAGAGCTTCACAGATAAGAAAGTAAAGGAGTTCATCAACTCCAAACCAGTATTATATGAAATGCTGAAAGGTAGTCTTTTAGAAGAGAAAGAAGAAAAAGGTAAAAAAAAAATTATGAACAGCAAATACATATCTATCAACAAGTGAATCTAAAAATTAAGTGAATTAAAAATTTGATCAACAGAATAAATTGGTGAATGAAATAGAATCAGGAGCACAGAAAGGGAGTGGACTGATAATTCTCAGGGGGAAAGGGGTGAGGGGTGTACAGGGAGAGACTGGACAAAAATCATACACCTATGGATGAGGTCAACGAGAGGGAGGTAAGGGTAGAGGGACGGGTGGGAGCCAGGTGGAGGGGAGCTATGTAGGGGAAAAAAGAGAAACAAATGTAATAATCTGAATAATAAAGATTTAATTAAAAAAATGAGTAGAAAATGTAACTCGATGTAAAGGTAGAAGTAATGAGAAATAATAATTGTACATAGAACAGTGCATGAGACAAATGATAACCACAGTAAGTGAAGAGTGTACTATAGTGAAAATAGATTTTCCTGGCTTCACCACTTAATAGTTCTGTGACTGGTCAAATTACTTACCTCCTTAAATTTGTTTTCTATAAAATGGGAATACAATCATAACCATCTCAAAAGGTTGGCTTGAGGTTTAAAAAATTCATGTTAAGAAATTAGCTCAGCCCTGACCAGTTTGGCTTAATGGATAGAGTGTTGACCTGTGGATTCTGGTCAAGGGCACTTACCTTGGTTGTGGGCACATCCCCAGGAGGAGGTGTGCAGGAGACAGCTGATCAATGTCTCTCTTATCGATGTTTCTAATTTTCTATCCGTCTCCCTTCCTCTCTGTAAAAAAAAATCAATAAAAGATACTTTTTTAATGAAAGAAATTAGCACATTGCCTAGAACTTAGTAAATGCTCAATAAATGTCCATTATTTTTATTTTCAAACTAGTAGCCCTGTGCTACCAAATCTTCAAAGAATAACTAACACCTATCCTCCTCAAACTATTCCAAAAACTTTAAGAGGAAGGAACACTTCCAACCTCTTTTTACAAGGCCAGAGTTATCCTAATTCTAAAACCAGATAAAGACACTACAAAGAAAGAAAACTATAGGTCGATATCGCTGATGAACATAGACACTAAAATCCTCAGCTTGTCCCCTTTCCTCTGACAGGCATCTATCTTCAACATCTAATCTTTTAATGAAAAACTCAAGTGTTTAGACTCATTCAACATTTCTGCTTTTTATTCTGCTAATACTTTATAATTTATTTCTGCTTCAATCATTTGCCTTAAAATTTGACATCACCTAGTCACTGAGGCGATGATGGAAATGAAAGAGCAGAGCAGGACTAACTCCATTTCATATCATGTCCTCCATCTTGTGTAACTGTGTCTCTGACTTGACCCCTCTTCTGAGAAAGACCGAAGAATGTGTCAGTTACCCAGCTCACCCTTAAATCAGTCAATGGAGATGCAAGGGTAACTCCAAAAGTATGCTGACTATGTTCTGTATTTGTGTAACCAGACCCTAACCATCCTGCCTTTGCATCACTAGCCCCCAGCCCTCACCCAACGAATTGGAATCTGCCAATTCAGCGGTCTGAGGAAGCCCCACCTCCCCCTATAAAATCTTTGTGCTTTTAAGACTCCCTGTGACAGTGGAAGCGGAGAGCCAAGCCCGGGCTTTAATAAAGGCTCTTTGTTTTTGCATTGGACTTGGCTTCCTGGTAGTCTTTGGGGATCCTGAAATCTGAGCATAACAGAAGCATTCTCCCCCACCCCTCAATTCCTGCCACTCTGTGCCCACTGCCCAGAGGTCTTCCTCAACTGGGGTAGAATACTTGCCTCGTTGCTATGGCGATGAAGCAAGCATTCCTCCAGACCCTTTAGGCTGCCTGCTCTCAGCTTCCACTCCCTAGGGATTGAGGGACTCTGGTGGAGCTGAGAGGACTGAGCACCACCATCTTATTGCTATGGGTGCTGCCACTGTTAATTTGCATATTACCCTTTTATTAGATAGGATTATCAACAGAATGCTATGAGAGATAACAGGAAAGAGATGAAAAGAATCCTAAAATAAAGGAATATTTGAAATGCATATCCTATCTAAAAAAGAGTAATATTCAAATTGACTGTACCTCTGCTATACCCACCAGCCACACCCACCAGCCAATCAGAGCAAGTGTGCAAATTAACCCAACTAAGATGGCTATAGCCACAGAGAGAGCAGGAGGGAGGCTTGGGTTGCCCCTGGAGATGGAGGAAGCCAAGCTTTCAGAAAAGGCCGCCAAGTCCTCCTCTTAAGGCAACAAAGTCTCAATGGGTGTGGGAGCGGAAGGCTTGGATCCACTCCACGCTAAAAAGTTTTAATTGTAGAAGTTAAATAAATCCCAGATACCAGGTTCTCTGCTTGGGTCGCTGGGGGGCTTGGCCAGCCTGAAAACCACCCCAGATTCCTCGCCCAGGCCATCCCACACCCCAAGGGAACATCCACTCTGATCCAGGACACCCTTCAGGACAAACCAGCTGGCCCCCACCCATGCAGCAGGTGGGGGCCAGCTGGTTTGTCCTATCTAATAAAAGAGTACTACGCAGATTGACCATCACTCCAATACACAAAATGACTGCCCCCATGTGGTCAGAAGATCCTGTCCCCATGTGGACACAAGATGGCCACTACAAGATGGCCAGCATGGAAGGGTAGTTGGCAGGGACCAGGCCTTCAAAGAGGGCAGTTTTGGATGATCAGACCAGCAAGGGAGGGCAGTTGGGAGGGACCATGCCTGCAAGGGAAGGCAGTGGGGGTGAGCAAACCTGCGGTGGAGGGCAGTTAGGGGTGACCAGGCCAGCAGAAGAAGGAACTTGTGGGTGACCGAGCCTGCAGGGAAGGGCAGTTAGGGGAAGGGGACCCAGGCCTGCAGAGGAGGGCAGTTAGGAATTACCAGGCCCATAGGGGAGGGCAGTTATGGGTAAACAGGCTGGCAGGAGCAGTTAGGCATCAATCAGGCTGGCAAGCGAGTAGTTAGGGGCTGATCAGGCTGGCAGGCAGACGTGGTTAGAGGCAATCAGGAAGGCAGGCAGGTGAGCAGTTGAGAGCCAGCAATCCTCGATTATGAGAGGGATGTCTGACTGCCCGTTTAGGCCTAATCCTACCTGGATCGGGCCTGAACAGATAGTTGGACATTCCTCAAGGGGTCCCAGATTGAAGAGGGAGCAGGCTGGGCTAAAGGACACCCCCACCCTCACCTTGTGCATGAATTTCGTGCTCTGGGCTTCTAGTATTTTTATAATTCTCACATGAGGATATTGTTTTTCCATTGCTTTTCAGAGAGAATGGAAGGGGGGAAGGGGGAGAAGACAGAAAGAGAGAGAGAGAAGGAGAGGGAAAATCAATGTCAGAGATACTCATGGACTGGTTGCCTCCCACTTTTGCCCCACCTGAAGTGGGAGTGAACCTGAAACTCAGGTATGTGTTCCACACCCTCACCCCTGCCAGTGCTTGTTTTGTGGCTTTTTTTGTGTGCTACAGCACATAGATTAATATGATTTTTATCTGTAGTGCCCATTGTTCACTGTATTCTTTATGTGCTTTATTTTATATAATTTTTTTGAAATTGTGATAGCAACTGCTTCTTGCTCTGAATATCCATTTCCCCCTTCTTTTGTAGCAGAATCTTGATTTTGAGCTGGTCACCTTGAAGTCTATTTAAGAGAATGCATTCATTTCCTACACTCTTTTGCAAACTACACATGACCATATAAATATGTTCTGGCCAAAAGGATGTAAACACACCTGATGTGTAGTTTCAAAGAGTTCTCTTCTTTCTCTACCTTGTTGCCTAGAATGTAAATAAAAGAGCTGGGACTCTAGCAACCATAGTGGCTTGTCATCAGCCACTGAAGAGTCTAAGGCAGTGCAGGGAGCCTGGTCCTGATGACCATGGAGCTGCCATCTCTTCACAGACTCCTGCTTTTAAAGCCCTTTTAGGAGACATATAAACTTCTATATTACTCAAGGTGTTATTTTTGTGACTCTCTTTACATGAAGCTGTGCCTAATTCTGACACTATTTTTTAATTAATTTCCTTGGGTAATTTACTTAAATTTTCTTTATTTTACTTTATTCTTATCTGAGATTTTTCCAAAATTTCTTCATGAAGGGCAGCAGGTACACCAACAGAATTGAATTACCATTTTATTTTCAAAATATTTTCTATTAGTTAGTGTTGTAATATTCTGTTAATTTGGTAACAGGATCTCATTGTTTTCTATATTACATTAATCTGTTCATTATCCTGGTAGCAATACAGGCAAACAATAGTTTTGCTAGATGGGAAGGTAAAAAAGTAGATGATTAATCATACATTGGAGAGAACTATAAAGGAACAACATTGTGAAAGGTTTAAAAAATGTTACTTTCCTGAAGAATAACTTGAAAAGGGGCCAGTAATTTTAGTGTGAACCTCATCATGACAGGTATTCAGCAAGTGGTGTTTGTGTTCACAATGCAGGAATACTACCTTCTTTAGAAGCAATTGTAGGGTATAAGTAAGAGACCAACATGGATGGATCATAGTAATCAAGATTTAATAAGCATGGGTCACAAAGGCTGCCTAAGTCATTGAGGCTGAATTTGGAAGATGAACAACACTGACTTATAACAATGGAAACTCAATGGGCCAACGATAATTCTAAACCTCTGATCAGTTTTTGTTTAATACTAAATGCCACTTGGAAAAAAGGAAAAGGAAGTGCTGAGAATACCCAGACATACATTTCACAAACCTTTTTAAAGTCAAATAAGCAAAGAAGAATTGAATGATTGCCATGACTAAAGGCAGTCCCACATGCCAATACTTGTGGAATCAGGCACAGGAGTGGGCTCTCATAGAAGAAATGACAAGACTAGCAACTTTTTCATTCGTTCTTCTGTTGGTATAAAAGATAGGAAATCTAAGTTACTAACAACACATGACCACATATATGAAGTGATTGAAAGAAAAAAAAATGTAGACATTTATAGACCATTTAGTCAATTACAATGTGCATCACACTCAGTGAAGAGGGTCATAATGTTAATGTTATTAAATGTCAACTTGTTTCCATTTCATTCCATTAATAACTTTTTTTTTTTGCATCTCCTATGTGCTCAGGACTGTAGTTAGCAACTGTAACCTGAGGCTCAGTTGTGATGGGGGAAAATCAAGATCAGGAGGCATATGAATGTGACCTTTGGGAAGCACAATACATTTCATAGAAGTCTGAGTATTCACACTGAATGCTCTGCAAAAGGAAAGTGTTTCAGACCTTCATTCATATTATATTTATTCTTATTTTATACACAATTGGGTTATATTTGAATCTCTGGTGACCAAGCACCTAAACAGATTAGAAGATATGAAATAAAGACACTAAAATGGGCACATTGACTCTGGTGATGATGACAAGTATGACCCCTGAGTGATGAATGAAAAGAAGATATTTAAAGACTCTTTTAAAAGGATGATGAAAACCTGGAATTAATGACCTTTCTTAACTTGTCAGCCATGAAAGTATCCTATATATTAAAGGTTAATATGCAAATTGTCCCCTCAACCAGGAGATTGATTGAGAGTTCAACTAGGGGGTAGGGCCAGCCGGCCAACCGCCCACAGCTCCTCCCCCCAGCAGGTTCGATCTGATCAGCCCCAATTAGGGCCGCCTGGCCGGACCCCAACCATGCATGAATTTATGCACCAAGCCTCTAATATCTATATATATATAAAAGCCTAAGAGACTTTTACGGTGGAACAATCAAATGACCAGAACTACCAGTCGTTATGACATGCACTGACCACCACAATTACCTGATTGGGGCCTGCTGGCCAACCTTCCAGTCCCTCCCCCCAGCCAGCAGGTATCAATTGCCTGATGGGAACCAGGGAACCAGGGGTGGGTGGCAGCAGATGTGGGTGGTTTCTGGCCAAGGTGGGTGCAGGCAGGGGGAGGACCCGGCAGCTGGCAGCCAGGGGAAAGAAGGCCCTGGCCAGCCAACCTCTTGGTCTGAAGGCTTTTGAAAAACCCCTTTCTGGGGAGGCTTTTCTTTTCCCCCAGTGGCGAGCAATTCAAAGTGCTCGCTGTGAAGCCACCTGCTGTGGAACCACCCAATCTCTCCCGGCATCTAGTTGTATTGAGTCTGGTACAAGGTGGGGCAGAACATCCCAAGCTGCTGCCTACAATCAGGGAGCTGGTAAGGATGGGGTGTGGATGCAGGGGCCTTGGCACTGTACCACCTGGCTTCCAGCATGCTCTCTACCTGGAGGTGTCCAGCTGCAGACCTCTGACCCCATTACATGGATCAATAGTAGGTGGAAAACAACCCAGGAGGGTGAGGAAATGAAACTTGGGATGAGTACCATGGGTGCAGTCCCCATGACCTTCCCCTCCCAGGATAATGCTGTGCTCCCTAACCTCCCACGTGCCAAGAGATAAATGTAGATTTGCAAAGAGGCAGGTCCCCCAAGGAGCTTCAGCTGCGGGGATGAGAGGAGCATTCTCCTTCCCTAATACATGTTGCTTGAAATACGCAATGGTTTGTGTTTAGACATGCCATAAATGTGGGGAAAGCAAAGTTTTGTGCTTTACAACAAAAGAGTCTGGGGTCTTTGGGAGGATGCCTCTCTCTCTCTCTCTCTCTCTCTCTCTCTCTCTCTCTCTCTCTCACACACACACACACACACACACACACACACACACACACACACACACACACACATACACACTCCCTCTCTCCCTCCTCCCTTCTTCCCTGGCCTGGAGAATCTTCACACAGAAAGTTAACCCAGATCCTCAGAACCCACCCTTGCTGGAGTGGCCTCTGTTTTGTGTGTGTGTGTGTGTTTCCCTCTCACTAAGTTTTTTTCTAACTTCTACACTGGCAGTTGGACATCCCCCTCTGGGTTCTGGATTGCAAGAGGGCGCAGGCCAGGCTGAGAGACCCCCTCCTTTGCACAAATTTCATCCATCAACCCTCTAGTTTATAACTGAGAACAAGAATCAATGATAACTAACATTTACTGAGTTCTTGTTATGTGCTCAGCATTAGGTAGGCATTTTGAATACATTTATTATCTCATTTAATTCTTGAAACCACCATATGATATAAATATTTTACCCTTATTTTACATATTTGGGAAGTCTAGGGTATTTTAATTAATTTGGAATGGGTCAGTAAGTTAGGGGGGCTAGGGCTAAAATATGATTCAAACTCTGGTCTCTAGGATTACAAAGCCCAAGGTTCTTCAATGTCTTAATAGCACCCTTCACTATCCTATACTGCATCTCAAAAGAGAAATATTATTTTAAACCCAATTTATTTTTATCTAGAAGGGAAGTGAGCTAACCAAGTTATGTTTGGAGCAGCTACATTTATTGAAAGTTTAGTGTATGCTGAAAAGTAGAATTACATGCATCATTTCATTTACTAGCACGGGTATAGAAGGAGAACAATATTAGTATCCCCATTCAATTGCCAAAGAAATTAAGTTTCTTTGCCCATAGTCACACACCTTTTAAATAATGGAGTGGAGCTGGGATTTAGAACCTGTTTCTAGAGCATGGTGTTCCTGGCTAACTGAAAAAACATAAGCTCTCTTCAGCTGAAGTCCAACTTGTATCTCAGCCTCTTCCAACTTCTCCAGCATCCTCATTGTTTCTTTTTCACAGTCATTTCCCATATTCCAACCCTTGTACATTTATTCCTGTCTTGATGTCTGCTTCTCAGAGAACCTGGACTAACATAGTTATTTGGTGTTTGCTCAAGATTTTGAGAAAGGAAGGTGTGACATCAGAGGAATGGCAGGGTAAGGGCACATCTTTTCCTCTTCCCCTGACATTTCAACAAGTTAACCATCTATAATTTAACAAGGAAGTCTCTGCTCAGCACAGATAAACAGGAATAATTTGTGATAACAAAAACATACAAGGGTAAGAGAAAAGGTCTGAATTGGCAAAGAGAGATGTACTCAAAAGGGAAATGACTATGGTATATTTGAAATTTCATTTTTTATAAACCTAATGTAACCATGCACAGAAATCCACAAACCAGGACATACAGCTTTAAAAAAAGAGGAAAGGGAGGAAAGATGTATGGAATATGACCAAACAAAAACAACAGATAGAAACCTAAAGGAAAAGAACCAATGGAGGCAACAGAAAATTAAACATAAAATGGCCATAGGAAATCCTTATATACCAATAATTACCCTAAATGTAAATGCTCTGAATTCATCAGTAAAGAGGCAGAGTAGCAGAGTGGATCAAAAAACAAAACCCAACCATATATGCCTACAAAAGACACATCTTAGTTACAAAGACAAAGGTAAATTCAAAGTAAAAGGGTGGAAAATAATTCTCCAATCAAATAGCATCCAAAAGAAAAAAAAAGCAGGTGTAGCCATACTTATATCTGACAAAATAGATGCTTTCAAGATAAGAGAGATAACAAGAGATAAAGATGAACATTTTATAATGATAAAGGAAACATTACATCAAGAAAACATAACACTTCTTAATATATGTGCACCCGATCAAGGAGCACCAAAATATATAAAACAGCTACTCACAGAACTAAAGGGATAAACAGATCAAAACACAACCATAGTTGGAGATCTTAATACTCCATTGACAGTTCTTGACAGACCAATCAAATAGAAAATCAATAAAGAAACATTGGCCTTAAATTGAACGGTAGACCAAATGGATATAATTGACATTTATAGAACATTTCATGCCAGAACATCAGTTATACATTCTTCTCTAGTGCACATAGAACATTCTCAAGGATAGACCATATATTGGATCACAGAACTAGAATAAACAAATTCAAGAAGATTGAAATTATATCAAGTATATTTTCTAAACATAATGCTTTGAAATTGAAAATCAACTGCAAAAAGGAAGTAAAGAAACCCACAAATACATGGAGATTAAATGACATACTACTAAGAAATAACTGGGTCAGAGAAGAAATAAAAGATGAGATTAAAAAAATATATATAGACAAACAAGAATGATAATACAACATAACAAAACCTCTGAGATACAGTGAAAGCTGTAATAAGAGGGAAGTTTATATCATTATAGGTCTATCTCAAGAAACAAAAGAAATCCCAATTAAATAGCCTAACATCACATCTTGAAGTACTAGAAAAAGAACAAAAGCAACCCAAAGTCAGCAGAAGAAATAATAAAAATTAGACTAGAATTAAATGAAATAGAGAACAAAAAAAGCTATACAAAAAAAAAATCAAGAAAATGAAGAGCTGGTTCTTTGAAAATATTAATAAAATTGACAAACCCCTGGTTAGACTCACTAAGGGAAAAGAACCATGTACACAAAATCAGAAATGAGAGAGGAGTCATCACAGACACCGCAGATATAGAAAGAATCATACTAAATATTATGAAAGACTATATGCCACCAAATTCAATAACTGAGAAGAAATAGATAAGTTCCTAGAAATATATAATCTTCCTAGACTAAATCATGAAGAATTGGACAATCTAAATAGACCAACCAGCAGTGAGAAAATTGAAACAACCATAAAAATCCTCCCCAAAAACAACAGTTCAGGACCAGGTGGTTTCACCAGTGAATTCTACCAAATAGTCAAAGAAGATTTAAAAACTGTCCTTCTCAAACTCTTCCAAAAAATTGAAGAAGAGGCAATATTTCCTAACACATTCTATGAGGCCAATATAACCCTGATACCAAAACCTGCCAGAGATAACACACACATATACAATATCTCTGATGAATACAGATGCAAAAGTTCTAAACAAAATACTAGCAAATCAAATACATCCAAGAAATAATACATCATAGTCAAGTGGGGTTCATTCCAGGGGCACAAGGATGGTTCAACATACACAAATCAAACAACATAACATACCACATTTCTTATGAAAAAGATGTTTAGTTTTTGTGGGACTATATAGTGTCTAAATTTCCTTGGAGAGCTAATAGGCTTTGAGTCTATGTGTCTCTAAGTATGTAAGTGAAATTTATTTCTTCTATTGATGTAAGGCCTATGATTTAATTAACTTTAGTGGTAACCCCAGATGGTCTATGACTACTGTCAAGCATTTTATGTTTATGCATATAGAAGTAGAAAAGATTTATAGTTTAAAAGCTTTATAGTTTAAAAGATTTAAGTACATATTTCTTAGTTTGGGCAATTCAAAAAACAGAAACTATAAACAAACCATGATCATTTAATCACTATCAATAAGAGTAGCTATATTAGTTTCTATTGTGTTTTAATAAATTACCATAGTGATTTAAAACAATACAAATTTATTATCTTACTGTTCTGGTCTGCAGGGCTGTTTTTCTTCTGAAGCTCTAGAGAGAACCCATCTCTTTGCCTTTTGAGCTTTCTGGACTCTTCATGCATTTTTGGGTTGAGGCTCCTACTTCCAGCTTCAGGGCCAACAGTGTTGCATCTTCAAACGTCTGCCTCCTCTTCGTCAGTCTCCACATCTGCTTCTCTGTCTCTGTTGTCACACTGCCTTCTTTGACATTGCCTGCCTTCCTCTTATAAGGACCTTTGCAGTTGTCAATCCACTAGGATTATTCAGGATAATCTCCCTTCCCAAGATGCTTAACTTGATCACATC
This sequence comes from Lasiurus cinereus, assembly GCA_011751065.1. Lineage (NCBI taxonomy): Eukaryota > Metazoa > Chordata > Mammalia > Chiroptera > Vespertilionidae > Lasiurus > Lasiurus cinereus. The sequence goes on along the minus strand of JAAGEH010000307.1, from coordinate 61,736,518 downwards.
TGCAATGTCCTTTTGGCCATGAAAGGGAACATACTGATAGGTTTCAGGAATTAGAACAAGAGCATCTTTTGGGAATCATTATCTTGCCTACCACAGTAGTCTCAATAGTAATAACAGAAGGAAGTTAAAACACAGAATGTTTAGAAAAATACAGGCATTCCATATTTGTCTGGTGGGAGTAAAAATACAGTTAAATTCTATAAGACAAAGAAGTTCAAAATAACTATATCCTTTTGTCCTCCCAGAATATACATATGTAATATTGTTTATCAGAAATAACTTTAATTACAATAAATGGAAACAACTTAATGCATTATAGGAGAATTCATTAAACACATTTTGATATACCCATAATAATATGCCAACAGTATCTTTAGTAAAATAGTTTTTGAAAAATATTAAAAATATGAAAATATGTATTAACATGGCCTGGCAGACATGGCTCAGTGGTTGAGCATTGATCTATGAACCAGGAGGTCACAGTTCAATTCCCTGTCAGGGCACATCCTCCAGGTTACAGGCTTGATCCCCAGTGTGGAGCATGTAGGACGCAGTACAGGAGGCAGCCAATTCAGAGATTCTCCCTCATCAGTGATGTTCCTATCTCTCTCCCCTTCCCTTCCTCTCTGAAATCAATAAAAATATATATAAAAATAAAAATATTAAAAATGTAGCAGCATTGTTATTGCTGTCTTGCTGTCAGATTTTAGTGTGTAAAATCATATTCTAAGAGCACATTGTTTAAAAATGAAAAATTGCAATTATACAGACATAGAAGAAAATTTCTGTGGCAAATCCTTGCATTGCCCAAGTAATTTTATTACATGGGAAGATGAATGCTCAATTATCTAGAAACCTTGAGGAGCAATCAAAACAACCTGTTCTTGAATTGTACTAGTTAATAAATATTTGTGTACTTAATACTTTGTTTATACAAGAGCTTAGAAATACACTTTAAATATATAATACTTTTTTTTTTACAGTACTCCCTATAGCCTATTTTTGGTAACTAGAGACATTCAAGACATTTCCTTAAATCATTCAGTTATTCAATAGGTCAGTGGCAGAGATTCAACAATAGTCTTGCAAGTTTCAGCTCCTGGAAGTAAAATGCACAGTATCCTTTAACGTCTAATATAGACACAGAGACTGTTAGAGCTATAGTGATCTTGGATAGTGACCTTTTTTTGGGAGGGCAAGCATTGCTTCTGTGGCAACATTGGCACTGTTCAGGACTTAGGACCAAGAAATAAATACATCAAATGACTAATTTACTGTAGAATTAACTGAGAATATTCTTTAATTGATTGTTTTAACATTCTAGTGACTTTTCAGCATTTCACGTTTGCAGGTCAAAGAAGGGAGAATCATTAGTGTCATGATAACAGATTTACCAGAGGTCATCCAGGAGTCTGGTGACACACCTTTTGTGTCCTTGGACAAGTCATTTAGTCCTTTGGTCTTGATTTTCTCATCCCTGGAGAAATGGGTAGGAGAGAGTGGATGAGACCTCAAATGTCTAAATGACTCCTCTAATGTCTTAGTGGAAAGAAATCTAAGATTTCTTCTGGATCCTCTTTTGACAATTAAGAAAAGTACAAAAAAGAGATGTCAGTACTAAAAAGAAAGCAGGTAAATATCTCATAAAAAGACTTGGGAACACTTACCCAAGAGAAGAGAAATACGTAGTGGGCTAACCTAAAAGGATCTGGGGAACATAACCAAATGCCAGTATATTGAGAGGACAAAGTTTATAGGTGCTTTGAAGTTGAGGGAAGAAGATAGGATAACTCTAACAACAAACAGTCTGCCCTATACAAGGTGGAATGCCCCTCACACTGGAAAAAAGAGGAATCCAGAGGATCTGCTGTGATATAGAAAACACATATGGATGGAATGAGAGACTGGACCATGAGCCTTTTCTAGTGTTTTGAGTCTATTTTTTAATGACCAAAGCAATATTATTTTATAAATGAAGATACATAGACTTAGTTTAATTTAATTTAATTTTTATTTTAAAAGCATAGAAAGATAGTTTGGGAGTACAATCCGATAACCTTTTAGTCGAGGTTTTGATTCCTCCTAAATGTGTGACTTTGATCAAGGTGCTTGAAGTCTCTAAGTTTCCTTATCTGTAACATCTGATAGCTATCTAGTTCTCGAGTTTGGTGTGAGATTAAGTTAGAAATTACACATGTATGAAACTTGCCTGTGAAACCTCTTAGCATTGCTGAAAGTACTAACAAATATTTGCTTCAGGTACTAGCATTCTTATCAAAACCTATTTTACTTATAATATAAAGGGAACTTTATCCATTCTCATTACTACTTTAACAGGATTATTCATCCCTATTTCACAACTTAAAAAAGAGACTAATTGCAAGTTAAATTGCCAGTCATAATTCAGAATAGAACATAGATTTTTTTTCTCAGCATAGAAATGAAGATGCTCTTTTCTGGTGAAAAAAAAATATTTCTTTGAAGTTCTTTATTTCAATTTACTGTGCTAGCTATTGGTGTTCAAGGTTACTGTTATCTGATGTGTAATTTGATCACCAAATGGGTGAAAGCTGAAAAATGACAGGGAAAAGTAATGGGGATGAAACTAAAGACTAATTCACAGGGAAAGGGGGGAGAGAGTATTTGTAAATTGCACAAGATGGGCTGGCTCCTAAGTAATCCTCACTGAGTTTAATGACTTGATGGGCAATTATGGAATGGGGAACAGTGAATTTGACATAGATTTCATAAGACTTTAAGCTGCCTCTCTATATGTCTCTTGAAAAGGTCATATTTTCAATTTCCCCAGGGGATGAAGGAGAGATTAACTGTGTGGGCTAGAAGAGGTCAATGGGGAAAAATAGGGACATTTGTAATCCTTTCAACAATCAAGATACATTTTTAAAAATTGCCTTTCATTAACTTCAGAGCATTTTCTCTTTACTATTTGTGAAGGACTGAAAGTCTGAGAATGAAGTAAAAGATACTTCCTATCTTTCCTAGCTGTTGAAAGTAGAAGAAAAGAAGACAGGAGGAATGGATAAATCCCGCAACAGGTGATACAGGTCCTGCCAAAAGTAGTATCACAAATCTGAAGTTACCTGAGTTGCCAAGAATGTTTACCACTTGGAAAATGCATTTGTCATTCTTAAGGAACTAAAGACAACTAGTCGGGTGTTAAGTACTCAACTAAGCAGAGATGTTGAGCAGCTTAGGGAAGTCTGTGGTGTGTTGTCCCTGAGCTGAGAATACACACAAAGATATGGAATCCCTCCATTCACTGTAATACTTGGTGGATAAATTTGCCTTTCTCCAAGTAATGAAAACAACACTTACAAAAGAGATTAATGGGAAATTATTAAGGGTTTCATTGTAGGATTATTACCAGATTGTTGTAGCACTTACATTTTTCACTAAGTTTTACTTTGAAAGGTAAGTAGGGAGCTAATTGAAAAGGAAACATACAGTATTAGTCACAAAGGGAAAATGTTGAAAGGAGAGGATGATTGTATACTGTCCTTAGCTAATGATTGATGGGAAAGGAAGCCAAGGGAGAGTCAGACATTATTGAACTTCATCAGCTGGGAAGCAGAGGCCTGTTTATTTCACAGGAAGCTACAGCTTCACACCTCAAGAGATCTCAGCATTGTCCCTCTAAAGCAGTGGTTCTCAACCTGTGGGTCGCGACCCCTTTGGGGGTCAAATGACCCTTTCACAGGGGTCGCCTAAGACCATCGGAAAATGCAGATATTTACATCATGATGCATAACAGTAGCAAAATTTCATGGTTGGGGGTTACCACCACATGAGGAACTGTATGCAAGGGTCGCTGCCTTAGGAAGGTTGAGAACCACTGCTCTAAAGGAATTGACATCCATTACTCCTCTTGCCCCCTCTGGTACCGGATTGTGTGTTGGGGAGAGAGTATTTGTAAATTGCACAAGATGGGCTGGCTCCCAAGTAATTCTCACTGAGTTTAATGACTTGATGGGCAATTATGGAATGGGGAACACCAAATTTTTCACTAACTGAAAAATGTAAGTGAAATTAATCTAACCGTTAATAACAGGGAAGGAGCAAAAGGTAAGCCAAATATGATAGGAAAAAAGCTTCACCAGGAAGTTACAACTTTACACTCCCCGGGAGACTGGGCAGAGGGAAAATAGGCACATGTTCAGTGAAGTTGAGAGTATTAGCAAAGGTACTTGCCTGTTAGTGGCCACTGTGGGGGCACGGAATTTGGGATAGTTAGTCCCCTAAATAAAAGAGTTTGCTGTCTTATTTCTGCTTGGTTCCTCTGGATGTGTTGCCCTTGACTCTTAGCTTGTGGGGCTCTTTCACGCCTGCTTCCTGACTTTTGCCCACATAGCCCACAGCCATGTGGACTCCAACCAGCCTGATGCTGAACTGAATCTGGCTGCAACATAGAACCAGAACTCTAGACACTGGCTTTGTTTCTAGCTTTACTGGAACCCCAGCTAGACTTCTTCTGTGACTGGGATTGGGTTTTGGGAACTCAAGGATGTAATTTCACTCAAAAATCCTTCATCCTCTTATGCAAGTCTCAGGAATTTCTTTTTCTTGAGCCTAAAGCCCCACCTCAGCACCCAGTGGGAAAGAGGATTCTCCAAGGGAGATGATAAGAACATGCACAGTGAAGTGGAAATGGCACAGGGGCAGGCATTCACCCACAGAGGACTAGAAGTCTAACCCAGGGAAAAAGATAGTTGTCTTGGGGGTGGACCTGAGTCCAAGCCCGAGAAGCTGATTAGTTATTTGAAAAAACTGATTCCTTCCAAGCTGGAGAACATGTAATTTCATGCCTGGATTTTGCGGACCTCGACTTAACAGACAAAATTTCTGATTTGTATGTCATATATGAAAATTAACATCCTGTTAATTTAAAAATGACTTTAACCAAGATTTGCTTATAATTAAATTGACAGGTTATTTTTTGTTTTTAACTCACTGTTATTTTTTAACAACAAATTTTAGTCAATAGGCTATATGTTGGAAAAACACTGTAGCAATTTCACCAACAGCCTATATAATAAAAGGGTAATATGCAAATTGACCCTAACAGCAGAACGTCCAGAATGACCACTCGACCAGTCACTATATTGCACACTGATCACCTCTTGGTTCCTCCCCCAAGCCAGCAGGCTCCAATCATCCTGTGGCGAACAGAGTACCAGGGTTGGGTGATGGAGGGGGGTGGGGGCAGCTGCAAGCAGCAGGGGAAGATAGCCCTGATCACAGGACAGGCCTAGGGACCATATCTGTGCATGAATTTTGTGCACTGGGCCTCTAGTAAATAAATATTACATGTCCACAACTATAGTCTACATATTTAAATCCAAGGGTCACTGCTGGTAAACTATGTTCAGTGAATAATTGGCACATGATCACACCCCTTCACATAGTAATGAGCTCTGTTGTCATATGGTGTGACTTTCTGGAACAGTTTTAACACATGCTGGCCCATCTTCTGATATAGGCTAAGCCACACACTAGCCACGTACATTTGTTTACAAGACTGGTTAATGCCCAAATTAACTAGACTTATTCAGTCTAAATTTAAAATTACTGTAATACATGCAGAAAACTTTTCTGTGAAGTTAAATTTAATTTTAATTACATAAACATGTCTACATAAGTAAAAACAGGCATACTAACTAATTTGTCACTTTTTTTAACATATCCATTCAAAAAATCTATTATATAATGGACTTTTGACTTTAATACATATTTCCTCACCCAAATTAGTCCTTTATATTGAGGTTTTACTGAATTTCTCTCCCTCTCTCCCTCTCTCTCTCTCTCCTGCATTTGGCCTGTTTGTTGATGCATTCGTCCAAGAGCTAAGAACCGTGTGGATTTAGCAGCAGTGGGAGCTCTAGACTCCATGGGCTCTGAAAAGACTGAACTTTAATATGAAGCAGAAACTCTGGGCACTGGCTTTTATTTTGGTCCTGTTGAAAACATGGTTACACTTTTTCATGATAGATGGAGGGAGATGGTTGATTGGGAAGCCAGGAGGGGAACTAATAAATCATCTTGCCACATCCATATTACAACCTTCTGTGCGTGGATCATTCATATGCTTTTCTCATGATCTCATAGAAGAGCCAGTCTTCCAACAGCAATTGGTGTGTATGATACTTTTAAAGCAGAAATTTCAAAAATTGATCTGCTTATGTAACAATTGTGATCATAATAAATGATTTTTACTCAATAGGCAATTGCCTAAACAAAGAATATCAAAATTTTTTAGACAAAAATTAAATATTTAGCAAATTTTGTTATTCTATTATCATTTGGCAGTTGATAATACCAGAGTACAATCAAGAAAATTGACACTCAGCAGTTACCTGCAAACAAACACCACACCTGGACAAAAAAGAAAGAAAGGGTCACTGTGAAAAAGACTGCATTTTTATGAGATCACTTAAAAACAGTTTTAAAATTAACTTGGGGGGGGGGCGCGTGAGCGAGAGAGAGAGAGAGAGAGAGAGAGAGAGAGAGAGAGAGAGAGAGAGGTGAGAGAGATGTGAGAGAGAAACACCAATCTGTTTCCTCGCACATGCACCCAGGGATCGAATATGCCACCTTTTGGTGAATGGGACGACCTTGGCCAATTGAGCCACACTGGCCAGAGCAGGATCACTTTTTTGTTCTCTCTAGAATTAAAAAGCCATCAAGCAATACTTCTCTATTTCTCTTAACTTTCTTCCATTGATGCTGGCAAGCTTCTCAACAATTATGGAGAAGATATCTGAGCTCTAACCTGACTAAGTCAGTGGAAAGCACTTGAGTTTTGTTTCTCATGTCGTGATGCTCCCTGTTGTCATGTGTTCGAGGCTTGATTTTTTAAAGCTCTATCCCAGCTACACCAAGATGTTTAAATTAATTGTCTGCTGGAAAAAAGCTCTAATTTTGGAGGTAAGGCAATAATTTGGCTGTAACATGTGGAAAAACAAAAAGAAGCCAGGCCCTGGGTTTGTGAGGAAGGTCAAACCCTCCAACTTTCTTTTCTTTCCCTACCTCCAACTAAAATTTTTATATACCTGTAAAACATATATATATATATTACATCAATATTTCTGCTTTCTTATGGTATGCTGAGCTAATAAAGAGGCATTAATAAGTAAGGATAAACAGCAATACAAATTTTATGACTCAAAATTTAGAAACTATTTTCTTTTTTTAATTTTTATTAATTTTTTATACATATCTCCCCATTGCCCCCCCTTCCTCCCAGGCATACCCCAATCCCCCAGTGTCTATGTTCAATGGTTATGCTTATATGCATGCATACAAGTCCTTTGATTGATCTCTTATCTACCTCACCTAACATTAATCTTCCTGCTGTAATTTCACAGTCTGTTTGAAGCTTTACTGTCTCTGTATCTATCCTTTTGTTCATCAGTTTATAATGTTGTTTATTATCCACAAATGAGTGAGATCATGTGATGCTTCTCCTTCATTGACTGGCTTATTTCACTAAGCATAAGGCTCTCCAGTTTCAACCAGGTTGCTGCAAATGGTAAGAATTCCTTCTTTTTAATGGCAGCATAGAATTCCATTGTGTAGATGTACCACAGTTTTCTGATCCACTCATCTGCTGACGGGCACCTAGGCTGTTTCCAAATTGTAGATATTGTAAATTGTGCTGCTAAGAACATAGGGGTGCATAAATCCTTTCTGATTGGTGTTTGTAATTTCTTAGGATAAATTCCTAAGAGTGGGATTACAAGGTCAAATGGGAGATCCATTTTTAGTTTTTTGAGAAAACTCCATACTGTTATCCACAGTGGCTGCACCAGTCTGCATTCCCACCAACAGTACACAAGGGTTCCTTTTTCTCTGCATCCTCGCCAACACTTGTCGTTTATTGATTTGTTGATGATTGCCATTCTGACAGATGTAAGATGTTATCACATTGTCATTTTGATTTGCATCTCTCGGATGATTAATGACTTTGAACATGTTTTCATGTGTCTCTTGGCCTTCCTTCTGTCGTCTTTTGAAAAGGTTCTATTTAGGTCCGTTGCCCATTTTTTTATTGGATCGTTTATCTTCCTTTTATTAAGTTTTATAAGTTGGCTTTAGATGTTGGAGATTAAACCTTTATCAGTGATAACATTTGCAAATATGTTCTCCCATACAATGGGCTTTCTTGTTGTTTTATTGATGGTTTCTTTTGCTATGCAAAAGCTTTTTATTTTGATGTAGTCCCATTTGTTTATTTTTTCTTTAGCGTCCATTGCCTTTGGAGCAGTATCAGAGAGGAAGTTCTTTTGGCATATATCTGAGATTGTGCTGCCTGTGGATTTTTCTAGTATTTTTATGGTTTCCCTTCTAATGTTTAAGTCCCGTATCCATTTTGAGTTTATTTTTGTATTTGGTGTAAGTTGGTGCTCCAGTTTCATTTATTTGCATGTATCTGTCCAATTTTCCCAACACCATTTATTGAAGAGGCTATCTTGGCTCCATTGAATGTTCATGCCTCCTTTGTCAAATATTAGTTGAGCACAGTGGTTTGGGTGGATATCTGAGTTCTCTATTCTATTCCATTGGTGTATATGTCTGTTCTTGTGCCAGTACCAGGCTGTTTTGAGAACAGTTGCTTTGTAATATAGCTTGAAATCTGGTATTGAGATCCCACCTACTTTATTCTTCTTTCTCAGAATTGCTGTAGCTATTCGTGGTCTTTTTTTTGTTCCAGATGAATCTATGAAGAATTCTTTCTAGGTCTGTGAAATATGTCATTGGTATTTTAATGGGTAGTGCGTTGAATCTGTAGATTGCTTTGGTTAGTATGGACATTTTAATGATGTTGATTCTCCCAATCCATGAGCATGGTATGCTCTTCCATCTGTTAGCATCTTCCTCTATCTCTTTTTTCAGTGTCCTGTAGTTTTCTGCATATAGGTCTTTTACCTCTTTAGTTAGGTTTATTCCTAGGTATCTTAATTTTTTTGGTGCGATGGTAAATGAGATTGCTTTTTTAGTTTCTCTTTCTGTAATTTCACTATTAGTGTATAGAAATGCCACAGAGTTCTTAGCATTAATTTTGTATCCTGCTACATTGCCAAATTCATTAATTAAGTCAATTAGTTTTGGAATGGAGTCCTTTGGGTTTTTTATGTACAATATCATGTCATCTGCAAATAAGGACAGCTTTACTTCTTCTTTTCCAATTTGGATGCCTTTTATTTCTTCTTCTTGTCTAATTGCAATGGCTAATACTTCCAGTACTATGTCGAACAGGAGAGGTGAGAGTGGGCATCCCTGTCTTGTTCCTGTTCTTAGCGGAAATGGTTTTAGTTTTTGCCCATTGAGTATGAGGTTAGCTGTGTGTTTATCATATATGGCTTTTATGATGTTGAGGTATGATCCTTCTATTCCCATTTTGCTGAGAGTGTTTATCAAGAAAGGGTGTTGGATTTTGTCAAATGCTTTTTCTGCATCAATTGATATGACTATGTGATTTTTAACTCTCAATTTGTTTATGTGATGTATCACATTTATTGATTTGTGGATATTGTATCATCCCTGCATTCCTGGGATGAATCCTGCTTGGTCATGGTGTATGATCTTTCTGATGTACTGCTGGATCCTGTTTGCTAGAATTTTGTTGAGGATTTTGGCATCTATGTTCATGAGAGATATTGGCCTATAATTCTCTTTCATTGTGTTGTCTTTATCTGGTTTTGGTACTAGGGTAATGCTGGCTTCATAGAAGGTGTTTGGAAGTGTTCCTTCTTCTTGAATGTTTTTGAATAGTCTGAGGAGGATAGGTTTTAATTCTTCCTTGAATGTTTAGTAAAACTCTCCCGTGTAGCCATCTGGTCCTGGTTTTTTGTTTGCTGGAAGCTTTTTGATTACTGCTTCAATTTCTTCCATAGTTATTGGACTAATGAGATGTTTGGATTCCTCCTCATTGAGTTTTGGAAGGTTATATTTTTCTAGGAAAATGTCCATTTCTTATAGGTTGTCCAATTTGTTGGAATAGAGTTGTTCATAGTATTTTTTAACAATCCTTTGTATTTTCACAGGGTCTGTTGTTATTTCTCCTCTTTCTTTTCTGATTTTGTTTATTTGGGTCTTCTCTCTTTGCTTCTTGGTGAGCCTGGATAGAGGTCCATCAATCTTGTTTATCCTTTCAAAGAACCAGCTCTGGGTATTGTTGATCTTTTGAATTGTTTCTTTGGTCTCCAAGTTGTTTATCTCCGCTCTGATCTTCACTATTTCCTTCCTTCTGAGTACACTGGGCTTCTCTTATTGCTATCGTTCTAGCTCTTTTTGTTGTAGATTTAGGTAATTTATTACCATTGTTTCCTGTTTTTTGCAGTAGGCTTGTAGGGCTATGAACTTTCCTCTCAAGACTGCGTGCACTGTGTCCCATAAATTTTGTATTGTTGTGTTGTCATTGTCATTTGTTGCCATGATGTTTTTTATTTCTTCCTTGATCTCTCTGGTTACCCAGTCATTGTTCAATAGCATGCTGTTTAGTCTCCATGTGTTTGATTTCTTTCTACTGTTTTTATTATAGTTGATTTCCAGTTTTATGCCACTGTGGTCTGAGAAAATGCTTGATATAATTTCTATCTTCTTGAATTTGAAGAGACTTTTCTTATGACCCAACATCTGTTCTACCTTTGAAAATGACCCATGTGCACTGGAGAAGAATTTATATTCTGTGGCTTTGGGGTGAAATGTTCTGAAGATGTCAATTAATTCCATCTGGTCTAGTGAGTCATTTAAGATTGATGTTTCTTTACTGATTTTTTGTTTAGAGGATTTGTCCAATGGTGACAGTGGGGTATTAAAGTCTCCTACTATGATTGTATTGCTGTCAATCTCTCCCTTAATATCCACCAAGAGTTTTTTTTATGTATTTAGGTGCTCCTATATTGGGTGAGTATATGTTTACCAGAGTTATTTCTTCTTGTTGGATTGTTCCCTTTAGTATTATGAAGTGGCCTTCTTTCTCTCTTATTATGTCCTTCACTTTGAGATCTAATTTGTCAGATATAAGTATTGCAACCCCAGCTTTTTTTTCTTTTCCATTTGCCTGAAATACCATCTTCCATCCATTCACCCTCAATCTGTGTGCATCTCTTTTCCTGAGGTGGGTTTCTTGTAGACAGCGGCTATATGGATCATGTTTTCTTATCCAATCGGTTACCCTATGTCTTTTGATTGGAGCATTTAATCCGTTTACATTTAAAGTTATTATTGATAAGTACTTATCTCTTGACATTTTCAGTCCTTACCCCCGAGTTCCTTCTTCACTTCCTCTTTTTTTTTTTTTTATTACAGCAGACCCTTTAACATTTCTTGCATTCCTGGTAAGGTGGTAATATATTCCCTTAGTCCTATTTTGTCTGTGAAGCTTTTGATTTCACCTTCAATTTTGATTGAGAGTCTTGCAGGGTACAGTATTCTTGGATTCAGACCCTTCCTTTGCATGACTTTGTATATTTCATTCCATTCCCTTCTGGCCTGATGAGTTTCTGTTGAGAAGTCAGTAGCTAGTCTTATGGGGGTTCCTTTGTAGGTAACTTTTTTTTCTCTCTGGCTGCTGTTAAGATTCTTACTTCGTCGTCAGTGTTTGCCAATTTAATTATAATGTGCCTTGGTGTCGGTTTGTTGGGGTTCATTGTGCTTGGGACTCTGTGAGCTTCTTGGATTTGTGAGGGTTTTTTCTTTTCTATATTGGGGAAATTTTCTGTCATTATTTCTTCAAACACGTTCTCTAATCCTTGTTCAGTTTCCACTGTTTCTGGAACCCCAATTATGTGGATGTTGTTTTGTTTTATGTTATCCCAAAGTTACTTAGGCTCTCCTCTTGCTTTTTAACTTTTTTTTCTAGAAGCTGCTGTACTTTGTTATTTTTTCTTACCTTGTCTTCTAGCTCACTGATGCAGTCCTCTGCTTCTTCTAGTCTACTTTTGATTCTTTCTATTGAGTTCTTTATAGCAGTGATGTCATTTTTCATTTCTTCTTGTTTATTCTGCACCTCCTCTAGGTTCTTCTGCATTTCTTCTTGCTGCTTCTTCATTTCCTCTTGGGTCTTCTTCATTTCCTCTTGGCTCTTACTCAGATTGTCGATTTTGTCTTCCATTCTTTTCATCCACCTTATGATCATTTCTCTGAACTCTTTCTCTGGCAGGCTTATTTCTGCTTCTATTTTGTTTACTTCGTTTTCTGGTGAAACCTGCCTTTCTGTCTTATGTGGGCTGTTTCTTTTTCTGCCCATGGTCTTTCTTCTCCGGGTCTCTGGTTATGTAGTTCTCTCTCCTATGTTGATTGAAAGGCACAAACTACAACACAACCAGGTACAGCACACAATGCACTGAATAGAAATGTATTCAAGATGTTAATAATCACAAATAAGGTGACCACCAATGAAAGACAAATTAAGGGTAAATAGAGAAAAATACTAGAGGAAAATGAGGAAAGAAGAAAAGAAAGAAATGCCAAAATCAAATTGGGAGAGCGAGAAAAGAAAAAAATAAATAAATGAACAAAAAAATAAAATAAGAAAATAAAAAGGAGAAGAAGGAGAAGAAAAGAGGAAGAGAAAAAAGTCAGAGAGAAAAGAAAGCGTATAAGAGAGAAAAGGGGAACAAAATATAGATGTCAGGAGATAACTCCAATAGAACAGTCACTAATCCCAATAAAGGCCAGCAACCAGGACCTAGAGATTGATACAAACTGCAAATAGCAACTGGTATCAAGGGAGGTGAGGGAAAAGAGAGGTAAAAAACAAAGCAAGCAAAAAGTCAAATAAAACAAGTAGAATAAACTAAAAGAATCTCGCAAAAAATTTCAAAAAATCGATATAATCACTTTTCAGGCAAATAGCAACAAAAGGACATAGAGAAAAAACAACTTTTTGGCTAGTTGAGAGGTTTGATAAGATAAGAAGAGAGAGGTTTGTGTGGATTTGTAGTAGGGGATTTGAAATTAGATATATAAATGGGGTGAAATTTTAACCAGGTAAAGAGAAAGAATAGGGAGAATCTAAAGTTGGAAAAGGGAAAGAGAAACAAGACAACAAAATGGGTAAAGTTAGGAGGAAAGTATTGGCATAAAGGTAGAGTTGAGTTGGAGTAAAATTATGCTAAAGGAAAGATGAAAATAGAATGTAGAACTCTAATCCCGAAATAAAATAGAGAGAAAACAAAATGACACTTGTTTTTTTCCAAAAAGGTAAATTACTAGTAGTAATTAATAATATTAGTTTAAAACAAAAATGTAATAATTAAAAAGGTAAAATCAATTGAGGCAGAAAGAAAAAAAATAGTCTTTTAATTAAAATATGTAAAAATGAAAAAAAAATGAAAAAAAAAGAAAAAAGGAAAAAAAATAGAATGGTCCTTCACTTCCACTATTATTCTGCTTGGCACTCCTATTTCCCAGTAGGGAAGGTATTGCAGTACCCTGTGTTCCCCTCTTGGTGTTTTAATCTCTTTATTCTTTTGTGTTTATGCAAGAGTCAATTTGTGTGTCATCCACTGGTTAGCAGTGTTTCAGAATTGATCTCTGAGACAAAGCACAGGACCTCTCTAGGCTGTGCTCAGATCCTGCTACTCTGTGGTTCTCAAAGCCAGTTTTTGGAGATTTTGCAGCCGGGACACTGTAATAACTCCCAGGCTGTCCCTCTGCCCCAGAAAAAAACAAGTCGTTTTCCAGAGCTCCCCTCTGTCAACAGCTCAGAGAGTTTGCCTACACACTTAGGGATCATGCCCTGACCACTTCTGTGGACCTCTCCAGAGGCAGCTTTCCCGAAGCCCAGTTCCCACAGTTTGCACGTCTCTGTTGTGCCGGGGGGGTAGGAGACCTCACCCTGTCCCAGGCAAAATCTGACCCCCTTCCGCGCCCTGCGTGGATCTCTGAATCTGCCGCCCACACGTCCGTGCCGCCTGGAGAGTGGTGTTCTGGGTCCCCTGCTGTTCCGTGGGTGCCTCCGCCAGCCGCAGCTTTCAGACCTCCGCCGACATCCACCTCCCTCTTATCCCAAGCGAAATCTGACCTTTCCATGTGCTCTGTGGATCTCTGATTCCGCCACGTGTCTGCGCCAATTGGAGAGCGGAGTTCTGGGTCCCCGGGTCCCCAGCTGCTCGATGGGTGCCCCAGCCGCCAGCTTCAGACCGCTGCAGACATCCACCTCCCTCTGCAAGATGGCGCGGTATCCACGTTCACGCTGGTGGCTCCGGCGGACAAAAACCCGTGGCAGTGGGGCTGCCTGGATGGGAGAGCCCCATCCAGCAGTCCCCCACCTTCTCCTGGAGGATAACTGACTCCTAACTTGCCAACAAACACTCCCCGTGCGACTCTCAGCCGCTCTCTCTCCCTCTACCCAGTGACAAAGCTCCAGACACATCTGTCTACTCCGCTGCCATTTTCTCTCTCTAGAAACTATTTTCAATGACTTCTTTTATTTTGATCAGCGGTCTTATTCATACTCACAACATTTAGAAATAAAATTGTATAGTCCATTATGAGAAAGAAAACAAATTCATGGCTAGCTGATTCAGATGCCATTGAAGACCCATAGGTGGGTGACACTTTAATTTTTATACCAAGTTGCCTTTCTGTATATACAAGGGCTGCCTCCTCTCAGGATACCTTCTTTCTCCAGTCTCCTGCCCTCCTCTTGCTCCAGTCTGTCCTCTATCTTCTCTAGTCTCTGTCACCCTACAGAGTCTAGGATCTTTCTGGAGGCAAGTTTCAGTGGCTCTGAGGTAAGGGTGAGTGACAGTTCTCATAACCAAATATGGATAGGTTTTCCCCCGCTGCCCTCCCCACCCTTAAAAGCAAGAGGCTTCTTTTCCCAGTCTCTTCAGCATGAACTACCTGCAGTATACACATTCAATTTTGTCTCACAACAACATTATTAAACACAGGCAACAAACAAAGTCTGCTTTACCGAAAGCCCCTTCCCATCACAGTAAGTAGCATATGGGAATAAAGGAGTGAGAGAGAAAGAGAGAGAGAGAGAGAGAGAGAGAGAGGGGGAGAGAGAGAGAGAGAGAGAGAGAGAGAACACAAATTGATCATCCATTCTCCTGATATCCTAATACCTCATCACATATTGGATAAGCACCCACTTCAAGGGACTTTGTGATGCTATCCTAATATTAGTTCTTGAATTATTTAGGCAAATAGTAGACTCTTGTTTTCAAGTCGATGTCACCTTGAAAATAAACTGCTGTAATTTCCTGTATCTTCTGAAGGAGGGAGAGACTGGGCCTACATGATATTAAAAACATCTTGTCAATTCAGTTGAAAACCAGTTCGTTTTGTTCCTTATTACCATAGCAAAAGTCCTAATTTTATAAAAACTTAGGCTCTTAGTGTTATTTTCACTGCTTATAATGTCTTGTTTTTCTGTTGCTTTTTTAAAATAACGGTGAAAGCTTTACTCCCCACTATTTCACTGGGTTGTTTTAAGGAGCAAATGCAATAATGTGTGAGAAAATGCTTTAAAAGGTGCAAAAAGTAATTACATAAATATGGAGAATTTTCTTAAAATAATGATATTTCCCCCTATTGTAGGTTGAGTGCCAGGGACTACTAGTAATGCAGTTAGTATTTAATATCTCCTTTTTTTTTCTAACAAAACTTTAATTTTATTGAGATAGCACTGTTTCCAGCTTAAAAAAAAATCAGTCTCGAGGGGAATCCAAGATGGCGGCATAGGTAAACACCTACACTGCTGCCTCGCACAACAATTTCAGGACTACAACTAAAAGACAGAACGGACATCATCCAGAACCACAGGAAAGCTGGCGGAGTGGAAGTTCTATAACTAGAGGGAAAGAGAGGGGCTCACGGAGACCTAGAGGAGCTGCAAAAAGCTGAGGTACAGAGACGCGCGCGCTGAGAGAGCGGGTGTGGGAGAACCTGGCTGGCTTTCTCTGGCGGGAGGGAAACGGAGACTCTCAAAGGCATTGAACCCCTTATCCTACAACACTGAACCCCAGATCCAGCCGAAACTCATGCGGGGGGAGTTTGGACTGTGAAAAGGGAGAAGTGCATGGAAATTTAGGGGAGTCGCAAAAGATTAAAGGCCTGGTGGCGCGCATGGCACTGCGCGCAAGACAGATTGCTGATTGTGCCGCTGGCTTTCGCGAGTGGGCGGGAGACAGACCCTTCCAACTGTGCCACTTCTGACTCCACTAAGCCCCTGTTTCGGGCGAAACCCTGGGGACCTAGACTCGTGTGGTCCTGGTGCGCAGGGAAGCCGGAAAGGCAGCGGTTAGAGGCACTGCAGGCTCGTGCACAAGGACTGCTCCAGTGATTACCCAGTCACGTGAGACTCAGGGGCCGTGGAGGGTGGGGCCAATTGGAAGGCAAGGCGGTCCCTTAAGCCCCGAGACTCCACCCCTCCCAAGCTCAACAGAGGCTTCTGTGGCTTTGCATGTCTGGTATCATAAAGCTGAATCCAACACAGAGGTTTCCCCAGCATAGTGAAAATGCCGAGACAAGGGAAGGGATTACAAACAAAAGAAGTGGAGGAAAGAAAAACAGGACTGGATATAGAGTTCAAAACCACGCTTATAAGGTTTTTCAAGAATATGCTAGAAAAGTTGAATAAATTTAGTGAGACCCAAGAGGAGATGAAAAAGGACCAACTAGAGATGCAAAAGAGCCAACTAGAGATGGAAAAGGTCCAACTAGAGATAAAAAAAGGACCAACTGGAAATTAAACATACACTGACTGAAATAAAAAATATTATACGGAGTCCTAACAGCAGACTAGAAGATGGCAAGAATCAAGTCAAAAATTTGAAATATAAAGAAGCAGAAAACATTCAACTGGAAAAGCAAGAAGAGAAAAGAATCCCAAAATGTGAAGATAATATAAGGAGCCTCTGGGACAGCTTCAAGCGTACCAACATCAGAATTGTGGGGGTGCCAGAAGAAGAGAGAGAGCAAGATACTGAAAACCTATTTAAAGAAATAATGACTGAAAACTTCCCACATCTGGTAAAAGAAATAGACTTACAAGTCCAGGAAGCACACAGAACCCCAAATAAAAGGAATCCAAAGAGGACCACACCAAGACACATCATAATTAAAATACCAAGAGCAAAAGACAAAGAGAGAATATTAAAAGCAGCAAGAGAAAAACAGTTCATTACCTACAAGGGAGCACCCATATGACTGTCAGCTGATTTCTCAACAGATACGATGCAGGCCAGACAGGAGTGGCAAGAAATATTCAACATGAAGAATAGCAAGAACCTACAAC
>JAAGEH010000307.1:61609003-61715871 GCA_011751065.1 Lasiurus cinereus | reverse complement strand
ATCTATCTATCTATCTATCTATCTATCTATCTATCTATCATCTATCTATCTAGATATATATGTATATATATGGCTAAGTTACCACCCAACCATCTGACCAGTAGTTATGAGGTACACTGACCACTAGGGGGCATACTCTCAATGCAGGATCTGCTGGGCTGGAGTGACTTGGCAGTGGTGGTTCTTAGGTGATGCACCCCAGAATCAGAGAGGAGGGAAACTTATTCCAGGGTGTGTTACCTGAGAAATGCCCTCTTGCAATTCAGGACCCCTTGAGGGATTTTTGAGAGCCAGTTTTAGCCTGATCCCTGCAAGCCAGGCCAAGGGACCCCACCTGCTAGAGGGATCTCGCTCACTCTGCAGATACCCTGTGAACTGCGGTGCCACCACAGGTGTGGCTGGCCAGGGAAGGACAATAGGAGGGTGCTTCCAGGGCCTGTCCAGCCTGTCTCACCAAGTCCCACTTCACTGGCCACCTTCTAATTAATATCCTTTCAATGTGCACACATCCATGCACCAGGGCACTAGTATGATATATTCTATATTCTATCCTATATAATAAATGCCTAATATGCAAATTGACCAAATGGCAAAATGACCAAATGGCAAAATGACCAGTGAAACAAGCGGTCACTATTATGTTCACTGACCACCAGAGGGCAGACACTCAACACAGGAGTGGCTCCCAGACCCCCAGGCCAGCCAAAGCAGGTGCCAGTGGGCAGCTCTCTGATCGCCCCACTGGTTGTCTCACAGATTAGCTCTGATTACTAGCCAGGCCTAGCGACCCTACTTGTGCAGGAATTTCACATATATATACTAGTACATCAGGCCTCTAGTGTATATATAGAGTGGCCAGATTATTATGATCTCTGAATGCATAAATAATCTGGTCACTCAGTGTATATCTTATATAATAAAAGGCTAATATGCAAATTGTTCCCTCGACCAGGAGTTTGACCAGCAGGCAGGCTGGCCAACTGCCCATGTCCCCTCCCCCTGGCCAGGCTGGCCAGACCCCACCCATGTACAAATTCATGCACTGGGCCTCAGAAATCATAATAATCTGGCCACTCAGTGTATATGCATATATATGTGTTTTGTGCATCTATATCAATATCTACATCTGTATCTCTCTGGCTAGTCTAAATTGTCGTCATATAATTTGTCAAATTTCTTCATCCTCCTAGACTCTGCTTTCTCTTGTTATCCCATCTTTAATGTACATATTAAATATCAACTTATCTTTTCAAATTCAATTCAAGTGTTGTCTCCTCTATAAAACTGCTCCTTCTCCCTAAATATAATAAATCTTTTTCTTTGTATTTCCATTGGTCCTTGTTAACACTTCTATAATAATTCATTGCTTTTTTTTATTAACACATTTTTCTCCCTGTATGAGATACACACTAATAAAAGTCAGGAGACATGTACCCAGTATCTATTTACAATAATGCCTGACTCATAACACATACTCAATAAATATTTTTCAAATATTGCTTTGCTTGTTGATTTAAAGATATAAAGTTCTTTGAGAAAATGTTCAGAAAAAATTATTAGACCATATTTATGATCTTACTGACAGAAAATTTTCAAATTTACCCTGCTTAAGACCTTAATGCTAGTTAAAAATAAAAGTCTCCCAAAGTTTCCCACATTTGTGTCCTCTGATTATTGTACTCTGTGGACTGTGACTAGTTTAAAAGACAAATGCTACATTTGGAATAGTTCTTGAATAATTTTGGCTTTCTCACTCTATTTATAGATGTAGCTTTAAAATGTAAGACTTTGAACCACTTGTCTCTTGCATTAGAAAGCAGATGCTCAGTTTGCTTAAAGATCTAAATGTCTCTGGTATTTGTCTGTAGTACTTGTTATTCATTGAACACCATGAACTTTACCATTGACACTTGATAAAAACTACTTAGCTTTAAAGTTTTCAGCCCCCCTCCCCCCCAAAAAAATGGTGGTGGAATAGACGGACATGTCTGGAGCCTTATCTCTGGGCAGACAGAGAGAGCAGCTGAGAGTTGCACTGGGAGTGTTTGTTGGTAAGTTAAGAGTCAGTTATCCTCCAGGAGAAGGTGGGGGACTGCTGGACAGGGCTCCCCTGACCAGGCAGCCCCACTGCCACAGGGTTTTTGTCTGCTGGAGTCACCAGCGCAAACGCGGAGACAACGTCATCTTGCAGGGGGAAGTGGATGTCTATGGCAGTCTGAAAAGCTACAACAAACAGCCAGGGGAACCAGAACATTGCTCTCCAATCAGTGCAGACACTTGGACTCAGAGGAGCTCCACACACCACACAGAAAGACCCTTGTGTGTTGTACCTGGTCGTGTTGTAGTTTGTGCCTTTAAATCAACGTAAGAGAGAGAACTACATAACAAGACACCTGGAGAAGAAAGACCATGGGCAGACGAAGAAACAGCCCGCATACGACAGATCAGCAGGTATCACCAGAAAAGGAAGTAAATGAAATAGAAGAAGAAATAGACCTGCCAGGGAAGAGTTCAGAAAAATGGTCATAATGTGGATGAAAAGAATGGAAGACAAAATCGACAATGTGAATAAGAGCCAAGAGGAAATGAAGAAGAAGCAAAAAGAAATGCAGAATCATCAAGAATAAATGAAAAATGACATCACTGCTATAAAGAACTCAATAGAAAGCATCAAAAGTAGACTAAAAGAAGCAGAGGACTGCATCAGTGAGCTAGAAGACAAGGTAGGAAAAAATACCCAAGTACAACAGCTTCTAGAAAAGAAATTAAAAAGCAAGAGGAGAGCCTAAGGGAACTTTGGGATAACATGAAACAAAACAACATCCGCATAATTGGGGTTCCAGGAAGAGTGGAAACTGAGCAAGGAATAGAAAACCTGTTTGAAGAAATAATGACAGAAAACTTCCCTGATTAGGGGAAGAAAAAACCCACACAAATCCAAGAAGCTCACAGAGTCCCAAGCAAAATGAACCCCAACAAACTGACACCAAGACACATAATTAAATTGGCAAACACCAACAACAAAATAAGAATCTTAAAAGCGGCCAGAGAGAAACAGGCCGAAAGTTACTTACAAAGGAACCCCCATAAGACTAGCAACTGATTTCTCAAAAGAAACTCATCAGGCCAGAAGGGAATGGAATGAAATATACAAAGTCATGCAAAGAAAGTGTCTGAATCCAAGAATACTGTACCCTGCAAGGCTTTCAATCAAAATTGAAGGTAAAATCAGAAGTTTCACAGACAAAAAAGGACCATTAAACTAGCAATGCAAGAAATGTTAAAGGGTCTGCTGTATAAAAAGAAATTGGAAGCGAAGAATGAACTTGGGCGTAAAGACTAAAAATGGTGACAGATGAGTACCTATCAATAATAACTTTAAATGTAAACAAATTAAATGCTCCAATCAAAAGACATAGGGTAACCGATTGGATAAGAAAACATGATCCATATAGCCACTGTCTACAAGAAACCCACCTCAGGAAAAGAGATGCACACAGATTGAGGGTGAATGGATGGAAGATGGTATTTCAGGCAAATGGAAATGAAAAAAAAAAGCTGGGGTTGCAATACTTATATCTGACAAATTAGATCTCAAAGTGAAGGATATAACAAGAGATAAAGAAGGCCACTTCATAATACTAAAGGGAACCATCCAACAAGAAGAAATAACTCTGGTAAACATATATGCACCCAATTTAGGAGCACCTAAATACATAATAAAAAACTCCTAGAGGATATTAAGGGAGAGATTGACAGCAATACAATTATAGTAGGAGACTTTAATACTCCACTGTCACCACTGGACAAATCCTCTAAACAAAAAATCAACAAAGAAATAACAATCCTAGATGACTCACTAGACCAGATGGAATTAATTGACATCTTCAGAACATTTCACCCCAAAGCCACAGAATATACAATCTTCTCCCGTCCTCATGGGTCATTTTCAAAGATAGACCATATGTTGGGTCATAGGAAAAGTCTCCTCAAATTCAAAAAGATAGAAATCTTATTAGCATTTTCTCAGATCACAGTGGCATAAAACTGGAAATCAACTACAATAAAAACAATACAAAGAAATCAAACCCATGGAGACTGAACAGCATGCTATTGAACAATGACTGGGTAACCAGAGAGATCAAGGAAGAAATAAAAAACATCATGGCAACGAATGACAATGACAACACAACAATACAAAATTTATGGGACACAGTGAAAGCAGTCTTGAGAGGGAATACATAGTCCTACAAGCCTACTGGAAAAAAAAAAAACAGGAAACAATGGTAATAAATTTCCTAAAACTACAACTCAAAGAGCTAGAAAGAGAGCAACAAGAAAAGCTCAATGAATGTAGAAGAAAGGAAATAGTAAAGATCACAGAAGAAATAAACAACTTGGAGACCAAAGAAACAATTCAAAAGATCAACAAAACCAAGAGCTGGTTCTTTGAAAGGATAAACAAGATGGATGGACATCTAGCCAGGCTCACCAAGAAGCAAAAAGAGAAGATCAAAATAAACGAAATCAGAAATGAAAGAGGAGAAATAACAATAGACCCTGCTGAAATACAAACGATTGTTAAAAAAATAGTATGAACAACTCAACTCCAACAAATTCGATAACCTGCAAGAAATTGACATAGTTCTAGAAAAATATCACCTTCCAAAATTCAATCAGAAAGAATCTAAACAGCTCAATAGTCCAATAACTATGGAAGAAATTGAAGCAGTAATCAAAAAGCTTCCAGCAAACAAAAACCCAGGACCAGATGGCTACACGGGCGAGTTTTACCAAACATTCAAAGAATTAAAACCTATCCTCTTCAGACTATTCAAAAATATTCAAGAAGAAGGAACACATCCAAACACCTTCTATGAAGCCAGCATCACCCTAATACCAAAACCAGATAAAGACAACACAATGTAAGAGAATTGTAGGCCAATATCTCTCATGAACATAGATGCCAAAAACCTCAACAAAATTCTAGCAAATCGGATCCAGCAGTACATCAGAAAGATCATACACCATGACCAAGCAGGATTCATCCCAGGAATGCAGGGATATTATAATATCCACAAATCAATAAACGTGATACATCACATAAACAAATTGAGAGATAAAAATCACATAGTCATATTAATTGATGCAGAAAAATCATTTGACAAAAATCCAATACCCTTTTTTTGATAAAAACTCTCAACAAGGTGGGAATAGAAGAATTATACCTCAACATCATAAAAGCCATATATGATAAACACACAGCTAACCTCATACTCAATGGGCAAAAACTAAATCCATTTTCCCTAAGAAAAGGAATAAGACAGGGATGCCCACTCTCACCTCTCCTGTTCGACATAGTACTGGAAGTATTAGCCATTCCTATTATACAAGAAGAAGAAATTAAAGGCATCCAAGTTAGAAAAGAAGCAATAAATCTGTCCTTATTTGCAGATGACATGATACTGTACATAAAAAACCTGAAAGACTCCATCCAAAAACTAATTGACTTAATAAATGAATTTGGCATTGTAGCAGGATACAAAATTAATGCCAAGAAGTCTGTGGCATTTCTATACACTAATAGTGAAATTACAGAAAGAGAAACTAAAAAAGCAATCCCATTTACCATCGCACCAAAAAAATTAAGATACCTAGGAATAAACCTAACTAAAGAGGTAAAAGACCTATATACAGAAAACTATAGGACACTGAAAAAAGAGATAGAGGAAGTCGTAAACAGATGGAAGAGCATACCGTCCTCATGGACTCGGAGAATCAACGTCATTAAAATGTCCATACTACCCATAGCAATCTATAGATTCAATGCACTCCCCATTAAAATACCAATGATGTATTTCACAGACCTAGAAAGAACTCTTCAAAGATTCATCTGTAACAAATAGCCACAGCAATCCTGAGAAAGAATAAAGTAGGTGGGATCTCAATACCAGATTTCAAGCTATATTACAAAGCAACTGTTCTCAAAACAGCCTGATACTGGCACAAGAACAGACATATAGGCCAATGTAATAGAATAGAAAATACAGATATCCACCCAAACCACTATGCTCAATTAATATTTGACAAAGGAGGCATGAACATACAATGGAGTCAAGACAGCCTCTTCAATAAATGGTGATGAGAAAATTGGACAGATACATGCAAAAAAATGAAACTAGACCACCAACTTATACCAAATACAAAAATAAACTCAAAATGGATACAGGACATAAACTTTAGATGGGAAACTATAAAAATATTAGAGGAATCCAAAGGTTGCACAATCTCAGACATATGCCAAAAGAACTTCTTTACTGATACTGCTCCAAGGGCAATGGAAGCTAAAGAAAAAATAAACAAATGGGACTACATCAAAATAAAAAGCTTTTGCATAGCAAAAGAAACCATCAATAAAACAACAAGAAAGCCCACTGTATGGGAGAACATATTTGCAAATGTTATCACTGATAAAGGTTTAATTTCCAACATCTAAAGCCAACTTATACAACTTAATAAAAGGAAGATAAACAATTCAATAAAAAAATGGGCAATTAACCTAAATAGAACCTTTTCGAAAGACGACAGAAGGAAGGCCAAGAGACACATGAAAACATGTTCATAGTCACTAATTATCCGAGAGATACAAATCAAAATGACAACTGATAACATCTCACACCTGTCAGAATGGCAATCATCAACAAATCAACAATCGACAAGTGTTGGTGAGAATGTGGAGAAAAAGGAACCCTTGTGCACTGTTGGTGGGAATGCAAACTGGTGCAGCCACTGTGGAGAACAGTATGGAGTTTCCTCAAAAAACTAAGAATGGAACTCTCATTTGACCCAGTAATCCCACTCTTAGGAATATATCCTAAGAAAGTACAAACACCAATCAGAAAGGATTTATGCACCCTATGTTCATAGCAGCACAATTTACAATATCTACAATTTGGAAATAGCCTAGGTGCCCATCAGCAGATGTGTGGATCAGAAAACTGTGGTACATCTACACAATGGAATACTATGCTGCCATTAAAAAAGGATTCTTACCATTTGCAGCAACCTGGATGGAACTGGAGAGCCTTATGCTAAGTGAAATAAACCAGTCAATGAAGGAAAAACACTGCATGTTATCACTCATTTGTGGATAATAAAGAACATTATAAACTGATGAACAAAAGGATAGATACAGAGACAGTCAAATTACAGCAGGAAGATTAAGGAGACTGTCAAATTACAGAAGGAAGATTAAGGAGAGGTGAGGTAGGTAAGAGATCAACCAAAGGACTTGTATGCATGCATATAAGCATAACCAATGAACATAAGACCCTGGGAGGTTGGGGTATGTCTAGCACGGGACGGGGGGCAATGGGGAGATATATATACATGTAACACAATAAAAAAAAATTAAAAAAACAACAACAAAGTAAAGTCTTGAAGAGTGTAAGCAAAAAAAAAAAGTCTTCAGCCTATCCCAAGAAGGATGACGACTTTGGAATTCACAATAAATGCATGAAATATTTGATAAGTCACAAAACATCTGCATATTGAGTAAATTTTTATAAAGTAGATCAAAGCAAGTAATTTTCTATGCCCCCATATTCTTTTTATAATTGCCAATGAATTTATTATAAATGCTACTTCTCATTAAGACAAGAATGTTTATATCTCTAAAGAACCAAGAGATTCATTATGTCAAGGTTAAAATATCTCCCATGGATTTGTAATTCTCATAAGTGATTTGCCTTAAAGAAATGTATTGCTGGAGGAAAATTGACTGTATCAATCAACATTTTTTAAATTTATTAACTAAAAAATATTTTGATTGCTTTCAAAGAGGACGGGAGAGAGAGAGAGAGAGATAAAAATGTCAATGATCAGAGATAATAATTTATTGGTTGCCTCCTGCATGCCCCCTACTTGGAATCTAGCCTGCAACTTGGGCATGTGCCCTTGACTGGAATCAAACCCAGGACTCTTCAGTTCGCAGGCTGACAATCAATCTGCTGAGCCAAACTGCCCAGGCTCAATCAACATTTAAAATGCACCTACCTCTAATCTAGCAATTTCACTTCATGTAAAGCATTGTTTTTACTAGTAAGAGTTGGAAAATAAATGTTTAATAAGGAGCTGATTAAATATGTATTATGGCATATTCACTTATGTAGACTGATATGGAAATACCATAATAGTGTTAAATTATCATATTTGGTGAAGAAAACAGGTACAAACGAGTGTTTATAAAATGATGTCATTTACATAAAAAAAAACAGAAAAAACAGAGTCTAGTTTGTAAAGGCATTATATTTCTCTAAAAGATACACAGAAACTGGTAAAAAGCATTGGCTCCAAGGAGAGAGGCCCAGTAACTAGGGAAGAGAAAAGAGATTGACATTCACCTTTCACTGTTTTTATACTTTACCTTTTGAATAGGATATCAAGTACATTCATTACCTATCTATCAAACAAACAAACAAAAAACTATTCTTATTTCAAAAAGAATGAAATTCATATATTCATGACCTGCTTTCAACAAGTCATTTTTTGATAAGCTACATAGAAATTTGGGGGCAAAATATTAAGCCCACAGAATTTCTCTCTGTACAATGACTAATCAAGGGTCTATGTTCTTTTATAAGCAAAAATGTACATTTTTTTTAGAATTCTAAATTTCCATAGCTTTATCAACTCTATGGATTTGGAATATATATGGTTTTCTTCCCAAACTAGGTGGTAAGTATGTTTAAGTTAGTGACTTTGTTTTTATTTTTTAAATGCATTAAAATACCTAGCATAGTTTCTTATCTATGGCAGGTGGTCAAATGTATTTATTGATTGTACAAGAAAGAGATTAGTGATGGGGCACGGTGTCTTTAGTAATTCCTACCTCTAGCTGTGTGGGATCAAAATGTAATTTATTTCAATGTCTGCATATAAGCACTAAGCATCCACCACCTTCTTTAGCAACTGAGTGATTGTAGAGAAGTTTCGGCTCTTTACAGGGTTTATTGAGTGTACTTTTCAAATATAACTTCAGATATATTCTTAAAACTGAAATGCAAAAATTGAACTGGAATGTGTAGGGTTCCCCTGGGCAGGATGCAAAGGTGGCCTCCTGGGTTCTTGTCCAGGTGGATTCAAAGAATAAAGCCACAGACAAAAGGTGTTATAGGAAAAGGTGGAAATTTATTAAGAAACCAGCACAAAATCCCATGTGGGGAGAGGGAGAGAGTGTCCCACCAAATCTTACTTAGATTTATAAAGGCTACAGTTCTTTGTGTCTTAATATCTCCTCTGATTGGTCACTATATTAGCTTCAGAGCTCAAACTTCAAATGATGTTCCCTTCTTCTTCTCCCTTATTGTTTTTCTATTCCCCTTGCTCTTCCTCTTCCCTCTCTGAATGAGTGGATTCCTTTCCTTTGTTCTGTAAATCTATACCTTCTTGCAGCTCCCTTATTCTGTGAATGTATACCTTTGGGCAGCTCCCAGCTTTGCAGCCCTTTGGTTCTCCCCATGGACCCCTAATTCCTAAAACTTCCTAAACCTGCCTATTTTACCCCTAAAAACTCGTTTCAAAACTATGAAGTTAAGGTGGAATTGTTACTGTTTATAATAAAAGTCATCTAGACACTATCATAAAGGCAGTGCATTCCTATGTTAGTGTGCTCATCTTTCTTAGCATCCTGTCATTACTCTTCATGCTATATAGTTTGTTAAAATGGTGCCTTGGGAATTTTGAAAAGCCTCAAAATGTTTGCTAAAGGAATAAATGTTTATAGACTACCTTTCTTGTGATTTAGGGTTCAATCAGACAAGCCATTTGGAGCAGACCGTTAAGCAATGGATTTGGATTAGTCGTATTTGTCTGAGGTCTTTTGTTTATGCCAACAGAGGAGGAAGGCTCCAGTACCAGAAAGGCTCAGGTAGGATGGAAGAGAGAAGGAGGAAATGAAGGGAACAGTTTGCTGTAAGTCTCCAGCCAAAACATCTATGGGAGAAGGGACAGGCACAAAAGAAGAATGACCTATTTTCAGGGCAAACACATGAAATGACAGATGTACAACAGTTAGTGTCCCTTGGCCCCTCTGTTCCTTCTAGGGAAGAGTCCAATGGGAAGAAATGTGGTGAGACAGCAGTAATTTCTTACAGAATTAGAATTGTTTGAGAATAGATGTCATTCATGGGAGTCCCAAAAGAAGCTGATGGAAAGCTATATGGCTGAAGGTTTAGTTGATGAGCTGTCAAGACTGAGATGAACTATTACCATTATTCTGTCTCCTTCAATATCATAGGTTAGGCACTAATAAATAAATGTAGGTAAGGCATTCTATATGAATGAATTTAATAAAGAAATACCACCATGAACTTACAGTATATTAATAACATGTCAACTGTTTTTTTCTGGATTAAAAAAATATTAACCTGTTATTTTGGCATAAAATGAGGATAGGATTACTATCAATCAAGTGTTAAAACTAGTGATGATTAAATAACACCTTTTATTTATTTATTTTAAAATTAGTTAAGATTTAATATTATTTTACTAGAGGCCCGGTGTACAAAATTCGTGCAAGGCGGGGAGGGGTTTGTCCCTCAGCTCAACCTGCACCCTCTCCAATCTGGGACCCCTTGAGGAATGTCTGACTGCCTGTTTAGGCTCTATCCCACCAGTGGGGACTCTAAACGGGTAGGTAGACATCCCTCTCACAATCCAGGACTGCTGGCTCCCAACTGCTCACCTGCCTGCCTTCCTGTTTGCCCCTAACCACTTCTGCCTGCCAGTCTGATCACCCCCTAACCACTCCCCTGTTAGCCTGATTGATGCCTAACTGCTCCCCTGCCAGCCTGTTTGCCCCTAACTGCCTTCCCCTGCAGGCATGGGCCCCTCCAACTGCCCTTCCCTGCAAGCCTGATCACCCCCAACTTCCCTTCTCTGCCAGCCTGATCACCTGTAGCTCCCCTGAAAGCTTGATCACTCCCAACTGCCTTCATCCAGGCCTGGTCCCTCCCAACCGCCCTCCCCTGCTGGCCTGATCAACCACGACTGCCCTCCCTTGCAGGCCTGGTCCCTGCCAATTGCCCTCTTCTGCTGGCCATCTTGTGGTGACCATCTTGTGTCCACATGGGGGCAGGATCTTTGACCACATGGAGCAGCCATCTCATGTGTTGAAGTAATTGTCAATATGCATATTACTCTTTTAGTAGATAGAACAGAGGTCTGGTGCATGGGTGGGGGCCAGCTGGTTTGCCCTGAAGGGTGTGCCGGATCAGGGTGGGGGTTTCCTTGTGGTGTGAGGAGGCCTGGGTGAGCGGCCTGTGGTGGTTTTCAAGCTGGCCATGCCCCCCTGGCAATCCAAGTGGAGGCCCTGGGATCTGGGATTTATTTATCTTTTACAATTAAAACTTTGTAGCCTGGAGTGGAGCCAAGCCTCCTGCTAGCTTCATGGCTGCAACCATTTCTGTTGGGGTTTATCTTCTATAATTGAAACTTTGTAGCATTGAGTGGAGACCTGGACCCACCAGGGTGTGTGGAAAGCCTGGCTTCCTCCATCGCCAGGGAAACCCAAGCCTCCCTCCTGCTCGTTCTGTGGCCGCAGTCATCTTGGTTGGGTTAATTTGCATACTCGCTCCTGATTGGCTTGTGGACGTGGCTTGTGGGCATGGCTGTGGGTGATTAGACATTTATATAATTTACAATTTGTTCTCTTTATCTATGTGTCTGGTTTTGTTTTGTTTATTCATTTATTTTGTTCTTTAGATTCCATAAGTGAAAAAATTATATGGTAGTCTTTCTGTGTCTGATTTATTTCACTTAGCATATTGCCATATAGGTCTATCCATGCTCTCACAAATGTAAAATTTAATTCTTTTTTTATGGCTGAATTATATTCCATTGTATATGAAAGGAGTTTTTAGGGGTAAAATAGGCAGGTTTAGGAATTGGTGGGGGGGTTGTCTATGGGAAAAACCACAGGGCTACAAAGCTAGGAGCTGTAAAAGGTGTACATTCACAGAATAAAGGGAGAGGAAGCTATCCATTCATAGAATAAAGAAGGCAAAAGGAATAGAAAAAAATAAGGGATAGAGGGGAACCTCATGTGAGGTTTGAGCTCTGAAGCTACTACCATAGTGACCAATCAGAGGGGATATCAAGAACTGCAGCCTTTATAAATCTCAGGAAAAAGGGCCTTGGTGGGTGGGACTCTCCTTCCTTCCCCACGTGGGAGTCTATGCTTGTTTCTCAATAAATTTCCATGTTTTCTTATACACCTTTTGTCTGTGGCTTCATTCTTTGAATGCAACTTGACAAGAACTCAGGAAGCCATCTTTGCAACCTGCCCAGGGGAACTCTACACATTCCATTTTTCACTTTTCATATATATTAATTACAGCACTTCTTCCACTTCTGGGTATTTATCTGAAGAAATGCAAAACACAACTCAATAATATATATTTAACCCTATTTTTATTGCAACATTTTTTACAATAGCCAAGATACAGAAGCAACCTAAGTGCCCATAAATACACAACTTTATAAGTAAACTTCGTGATGTTTTTCTATTAAAAATGTTTTATGTTCACAGGAACAGATGCAGTAATAAGAGACCCTCAGTTTTTCTATTAAAAAATACTATCTGAAGAACATACATACAAACATATTTACATGTGTGTACATATTCCTTCATTTATAAAACAAGAATGTGTTACATTTATGATCTATGCTGAGTTCTTGGGTAAAATCCCCATCACAGTGTGAAAGAAGTTGCTTTCAAAGCAATGATGAATTTTTTGTCAGTATTTTTCTTATTTAACCATCAAGCATTCAGTGTTTCCCTGAATTATCAAAAAGTGTACTTGAGATGGAAATTGATATTTTCTCATATTAAAAAAGGAAATCCTTGAGTTGACAGATATCCAACCGGAGAGAAGGCTTGAACTGCCAGTTGCTTCCTTGCACAGGCTTTGAATTATAGAGTCAGCATGAAAGCATCAGAAGCTCCCAGGAGTTGGTAGCTAACATTGACTGGCATTCCACCCTTTGCAAGAATGGTAATAGGAAGACGTGTGGCAATGAATGGGTTTCAGTGGGAACGTGGGAAGTACTATATATATGCTCTAGCATCAGGAGTCTTAATTTTTTATAGAAAAAAAAAAAGATCTTCGTTTTATTTATGTAAATTTACCAGAAAATAAATTTTCTCATCATTAAAATTTTATGATAATTAAGGTTTAGAATGCATTCAATGCTATATTTAAGCCAAGTCACATCTTTTTTATGTATATTGGATATTTTCCTGTCCTATTAAGTACAGTATTCTGAACAAAAATAAAAGCTCTTATGGAACCCATTGATAAATCTTAATCCTTCCAATTTTACTGTGAAGACAAGACCGTATTTTTCTAACTGTGGGTCTTTGATCAGCTATTCTTTCTCAGCATAAGCTTCTAGCACAATTGTCCAATTGAGGTGTTTCTATATTCTAGGGACACAGATGACCAAGTTTTTTACATTAAAAGAACATTCTTTAACACTGTACATTAATAAGCTTTCAACCAAGGAAGACTTCTTTTCCTGCGGGTTCAAGCATTTTAATATTGCCATTGTTCTGGTCAATTTCCAAAATATTTACAGAGCATCTATTCTGTGCCAGGCATGGGGGAGTTTGCTCTAAGTGTGTCCTTTTGATGAACTAAATGCTACTGAATTCAAATACTTTGGGAAACCAGGAGACAGTTTTCAGCATTTTTGCCCAGACCTTTTGCATCTCCTGGAACTCTTGTTTTTTAAGATTTTCTACCTTCTTCTGCGTCAGCAGAGGATTGGACATGACCTCTCAAGACTTTCAATTTAGAGTCAGAAGCATGGTGTTTTCTGTGGCTTGGAATCCTTTGCAGCCCTTAGATCCTCCTGGGTCAAGTCCTGAAATGACAAAGAGTTCTGGCCCAGATTTCCACATAAGGAAGTTCATCTGTGAATTTCACATCTAAATTAAGATGGATCATTTTTAGTTTCTCTAAGTTTGCCTGCCCCATATGCTTGATCAAAATAAAGCCCCACATGAATTTGGGTAGACAAAATTTATAAAAACATACAGTAACAGCAAACATGAAAGGAGATAAGGAACTTTTCCATCATTAGTTAACCATAAATCTTTCATGGAATAAAAACATATAAACAAACAGACTCCCAGTTTTACAGTTTCTCATGACTCTTCAATTTTCCCTTTTAGGAAAGATCAATGATTTAAATATTGGCTCTTGTTAGAAGTAATACTTTAGCCCAGCTAAATTAAAATATCTAGGCTCCTCCACTATATATATCCCCAACTAATGTATGGCACTGAGTTCAATTGACTTAAAATGCACAGTGAATAGACACTGATTTTGCAAAGTCTCATTCCAAACAGGCATTTGATATTTTTAGCTAATCTAATTTCTAAGACAACTTCATTTAAATAGGAAGTTGAAACAAATATGATTTAAAAGAATCTGTGGAAAATTTGTAAATCAAAGGCTACATACATATCAGGACATACTTTTCCTCTGAAGCAGCTAATCAGAGACTGTAAGATATGAAAAGAGTGTACCATAATTTGACATTTCAATAATAGCCTTATATTTTACTACTAGAGGCCCGATGCATGAAATTCATACAAGAGTAGGCCTTCCTTCCCCCGGCTGCTGGCATCGGCTTCCCTCTGGCACCTGGGACCTGGCTTTCCTCGCAGCCCTGGCTTCATACAGAAGGCTGTTGGGAAGGACATCCAGTCTAATTAGCATATTACCTTTTATTATTATTGATTAAAAACATGACATTTAAATTCTATTTGATAATGATCATGAACAGTTTATTTTCTGACTTGGGTTTTTTAGGCTTCTCATTGCCCCTTCTGCTATGTGATTCTGGATCTCTGAGTCAGTCCTATTTTAGAGGTCTATCCATATGTAGTCTAAGAGTGGAAGTAGTTCATATCTGATCTTCAATTATACTTCAAATTGAAAAGCCTTTTGCTAAAAATAATCTGGAACAGAAAAGATATTGTACAATGCACTAAAATGTATCCTCTGGAAAGAAAAAAATAGGTGAGCTAGTTTCTATCTATTTTTATTTATTTTCTTTAAAAATTTTTCATAAAATAAAGGGGGAAATTTAGAAAAATATTTAAAGAAATAAAGTTGTATTAATTCTTTTTGACTAATGAAACTTTAAATGAAATTGTTATGACTTTTTCCTCCAGGGTGCCTAAAAATTTGAATAGAATTTCTAGAATTTAAAAACTGTTTGAATTGAAAGAAAATTGCTTTCTATTTTTTTTATAGACATCTATACAGCACCCTTAAATTTTTAAAAATCACATTATAAAGTCTTAGAACTATTTTCAGGATAGTTCATTTACTTCTTGATTAATTTTTTGGAACTGTTTTGGGTAAAAGTAAAGTGGCTTCAGACATTTAAATAAAAACAACTAGAGACCCAGAATGCCCCCTGCTTTTGTCATATGAATGATAGTTATTTGAAATCATTTAGATTCAGGAAGTGATGTGTTCAAGTTAACTCAGCGAGGAGGCCTTATCTACAGAAAAAAAGGGCAAAGATAGGCTCTCAGGGTATCATTAGAGTTGAGAGCTATTCCTAATGCCAGGTAGAGATGGGGCACCGAGTGGTTGTTAGCCTACCATGGAGCAGGTATCAGAACCTGTCTCATAACTGTTGAGCTACATGCCCTCTGAGCTGACTCAGAGATCCAGAATCACAGGAGGGGCAACGGGGAGCCTTGAAAACCCAAGGCAGGAAATAAACTGCTTCACTTAGGAGCCAGGACACAAACTATAAAACTTTAGAATTTAATTTTTATATTTGGACTTACCTTGTTTAGACTTACCTTGTTTATTTACCTTTTCCCATTTCCTGAAATTGTTAACTACAAAACAATCCCCACAAAAACAAAACAAAAAACAAGAAGTAAAAAGTTACTTTCCAAATATCCTATCTAATAAAAGAGTAATATGCAAATTGACCATACCTCTACTACACCCACAAACCACACCCACCAGCTATGCCCACCAGCCAATCAGAGCAAGTATGCAAATTAACCCAACCAAGATGGCTACAGCCACAGAGAGAGCAGGAGGGAGGCCTGGGTTGCCCCTGACAATGGAGGAAGCCAAGCTTTCCCCAAACCTTAAGCCTCCACTTAAGTCAACAAAGTTTAATGGCTGTGCCAGGCTCTGCTCCAGGCTACAAATTTCAATTGTAGAAGATAAATAAATCCCAGATACCAGGGCCTTGGCTTGGGTCGCGGGTGTGTGTGGTCAGCCTGCAAACCACCATAGGCCCCTTGGCCAGGCTACCCCATGCCCCAAAGGAACCACCACCCTGATCCGGGACACCCGTCAGGGCAAACCAGCTGGCCGCCACCTGTGCAGCAAGCCTCTATTCTATCTAATAAAAGAGTACTATGCAGATTGACCATCATTTCAACACACAAGATGACTGTCCCCATGTGGTCAAAAGATCCTGCCCCCATGTGGACACAAGATGGCCACCACAAGGTGGCTGACAAAGGATGGCAGTTGGCAGGGACTAGGCCTGCAAGGGATGGCAGTTGGGGGTGACCAAGCCAGCAGTGGAGGGAAGTTAGGGGCAAACAGGCTGGCAGGGGAGCAGTTAGGCATCAATCAGGCTGGCAGGGGAGTGGTTAGGGGGTGATCAGGCTGACAGGCAGAAGTGGTTAAGGGCAATCAGGAAGGAAGGCAGGTGAGTAGTTGGGAGCCAGCAGTCCTGGATTGTTAAAGGGATGTCCAACTTCCCTCAAGGGGTCCCAGATTGGAAAGAGAACAGGCTGGGCTGAAGGACCACCCTTCCCCATGAACAGATTTTGTGCACTGGGCCTCTTGTGCTGTTATAAAGCACAATTGAGTGAGGAGAAAATATTCCCAATCAGTATCATCAGGGTGGCCTTCAGGCAGAGGGAGCTGTTGGGTTTCTCCATTTTGCCCAAAAGATAACTCAAGATGGCCAAAAGCTAATCTTGACTTCACAAGTGCACATTGGAAAATTCCAAATAGGACTCTTTCTTTTCTTTTCCCTTCTTTTCTCTTTTTCATTCTCCCTCCCTCCTTCCCTACTTCTCTACCTTCCTCCCTCCCTCTCTCCCTCCCTCCTTCCCTTTCTTCCTTTCTTTCTTCTCCTTCTCTCCCCTTTCCTTTGCTTTTTCCTGCCTCCCTCCCTCCCTACCTCCCTCCTTTCCTTCCTTCCTTCCTTCCTTCCTTCCTTCCTTCCTTCCTTCCTTCCTTTTTTTTCTTTCTCTCTTTCCAAAAAAAATCAAGCAAGTGTTTGTTTCTCTACCCAAGGCAAAAACCTTGTTTGCAGGGAGTGGTTCCTAGATTGGCTGGGGCTGGGAAGGGGAGCTCTGAAAAGGAAGAAAGTAAATGGGAGATACATACCTTAAAAAGGATTGTGTGAAAAGAGAGAAAGGGATCAATTTTTGACCATCTATGTCCAGGAGTAGAAACTTGAGGAGAAAGAGAAATCTCCAGATCGATCTCTGTGGTGTATTTGTGTATGTGTATCTCAAAGGACTCAATGTTATTGTGGTCACATTAAATGTAAGATCTGTTATTTGATTTGCCTACCTGCAACTCTGATTGAGCTGGTACCCTCTAGCATTGCACTTTCATAGTAAACACACACACACACACACACACACACACACACACACACACGCACACATGCACACACACACACACACAAACCACATCAGCACAATCCCCACCCCAAGACAGCCCACATCTTAGATTAGCTGGGTAAGACAATGATCTTAAAATATATCCAAACACATTTTCCAGTCAGCAAATATTGAAAATAAGATTGGAGAAAAATGATCTATTCTTTGGAAATTAGATTTAGCAAACAAATATTGTAAAGTAAGATTACAAAAATTTATGGAAAATATGTTCAAGTAATTAAAGAAAATATTTTCTTTATAAGGGAATAAATAAGAAACCTCAGCAGGGAAATGAAATAAATTAAAAATTGCAAATTCTAAAATTAAAAAGTGCAGTAACTAAACTGAAAAATTATCTGACTAGGCTTTAACAGAAGATATGAGAGTGAAAGAGTGAGACAATGATCTTTTTAAAATACATATTTTTATGATTTCAGAGAGGAAGGGAGAGGGAGAGAGATAGAAAGATTAATGATGAGAGAGAATCATTGTCTCCAGCACACCCCACACTGAGGATTGAGTCTGCAACCTGGGCATGTGCCCTGACCAGGAA
Source organism: Lasiurus cinereus (assembly GCA_011751065.1). NCBI lineage: Eukaryota > Metazoa > Chordata > Mammalia > Chiroptera > Vespertilionidae > Lasiurus > Lasiurus cinereus. Next base: position 61,697,584 of record JAAGEH010000307.1, on the reverse strand, counting down.
TCAAATTGTTAATTCCTGGTTCATAGGTCAATGCTCAATTGCTGAGCCATGCCAGCTGGACAAAATAATGATCTTTAAAATGTATACACACACATTTTCCATTCAGGCAAATACTGAAGATAAGATTGGAGAAAAATGACCTTTCCTTGGAAACATGTAGGAAAATATCGTATGATCTAACTTACATGTTACTGAAGTTCGAGGGTAAGAAAAGAATCTGGGTGGAAGAAAATATTTGGAGACAATGACTAAAAATATTTGAAGACAATGATGAAAACCTAAAGATCCAAGAAGCACAATGACCTCAAGCAGGATAGGCTTTCTTCCAGTCACTAATTTAGCAATTCATTTAATCTGTTGAGCACGTATTCATTCAGCATTTATTTAGTGCTTGTTGTGTTGTACAAGAGGGAGGAAACATCTGAATATGGAACAGTCTCTGCCATATTTAACAATATAGGTCTACAATACCCAGTACTCTAAACACTAACCATATTTGTTATTGAGCACTTCAAATATAGATAGTATAACATGACAAAATTATAATATTTTGTATTAAATAAAATCTATTACCGAAACTAATTTCAACTGTTTCTTTTCATTACTTAGAACTATTAGAAAATTTAAATTTTTTTATAGTTTAATGTATTTTAATAGCAAACTGATAGCAACAGCACAGAAGACAGACATTAAAAACATGTACTTGCATGTAGGACAACTAAGTTAGAAAAGTATAGTGAATGGATGGAATCTACTGTATGATAAAAATGCTACAAACACCATTTAGTTGCCATCAATAAGAAATTTACTTGTTTTAAAAAATTCCAAATGCTGGCATTGTCCAGAAAAAAATTAACAGGTTTATTTATATTGTTATAAAGTTGAACAGCTGAAACTTCTTCACTGAAACATTTGACTTGCATTAATACTTTATGTCCCCGCATTTATATTAAAAAAATTCACACACAAATGAAAATGGAAAAACTGCCAATACCTGATTTCTGTCCCCTATTTTCAACTTGCAATCATATATTTAGGTACCTTTTGACCCCATGGAAAAAAAACCCAAAAACTTAACGTTCAGAACTACCAATAACAGGAAGAAGAGAACTTTTTTAAAAGAATGAAATGTTTTCCATCATAGTGGATTCTTAAGCACGTTCTCCACGTATGCGGCGTGCTAGCTGGATGTCTTTTGGCATAATTGTTACACGTTTGGCATGGATAGCACACAGGTTGGTGTCTTCAAAAAGGCCAACCAGATAGGCCTCACTTGCCTCCTGCAAAGCACCAATGGCTGCACTTTGGAAGCGCAGGTCTGTTTTGAAGTCCTGAGCAATTTCTCGCACCAGACGCTGGAAGGGAAGTTTGCGAGTCAGAAGCTCAGTGGACATCTGATAACGTCTAATTTCACAAAGTGCCACGGTACCCGGCCTGTAGCGATGAGGTTTCTTCACCCCTCCAGTGGAGGGCGCACTCTTTCGAGCGGCTTTGGTCGCCAGCTGCTTCCTCGGGGCTTTGCCCCCGGTAGGTAGATTTGCGGGCAGTCTGCTTGGTACGAGCCATGGTGCAGAGACCTCTCTACTGACCCGCCTTCTCCTCCGGCTGGAGCTCGGCGAGCTGGAGGCGGCGCAGGCGTTGGAGAGCGAAGGCGGCTGCGAACACCGAAAATTTAAAATTTGACATGTAGCTTAGACTATATGAGCATTATATATAAACTGATTTAGATCATAATCTAATTTTAAGATAGAGTCCATACATCTCAAATCAGATACATTGAGACTAGACACATTTTATTAATATTCTTACTTTATAAGTATCACTTTCATTTAGTATAGTTTTGAGCTTGTTTTAACTTGTGTTTCTGTAGAGGAACCAGAAACATAGGAAGTATCAAAAAATCTGTCAATAATAATTAACAACAGATTATTCTGAACTCAATGTAAGACACTTGGGGCTTTAAGGTTATCTGTTTGGGATACTTCAATTTTATCTCATGATCCACAACAGTGAAAATAAGTATGATTTGGTCTGTTTATTTCACAGGGTTCTTTCGAACATGTAATGAGGAACATTAAAAATGCTTTAAACTCTCAAGTTTTATGTACAATGGAACTTATTTAACCTACCACTTTTTAAATTTTTACTCTTTCAGCACATATTTTTACTTTTTATTTGATAGACATTAAATTAAGCAGAAAAATAAAACTATAATCATCAGAAACTCTGTCCAATATAGCATTTTTATTAAGTTAGCTTTCATAGGTATTATTAAGCTAAATTAAAGAGAAACTGTTGAAGAGAAAATATTAAAGTGATTTGTTCATTTATTTGAGCATGTGCTATATGCCAAACTGTATACAATTAGACACTGGAACACAGCAGTTTACATGATTTATGTGATTTTTCTCTCAAGGAACTAATAGGCCTGTGCATGGTGTTTCCTTTGTAGGATTAGATTTGATTTTATAGATTTAAATTTAAAAAAATATTCACCCAAGGATATGTTTTTATTGATGTGTGTGTGTGTGTGTGAGACAGAGAGAGAGAGAGGGAGAGAGAAACATAGATGTGAAAGAGAAACATGGATGTTTGCCTCCCATATGTACCCCAACCAGGGTTGGAACTAACTGAGCCACCTGGCTAGGGCTTTAAGATTTCAATTTTTAAGAAGTAATCAGCATTAAGTTATTGCTAGGAGCTTCTCTTTGCCACTCTCAATACAACTCTCCTTCCTTAGGTGTAGCTATGGGTTTGCAAAGAGCAATGGGGCTTTAAGCCGTTGGGTGGTGAGATGCTCAAACAAATAGTATCCCTGAAATCTATTAGAAATGATGTGGCCTAAAAGGTTCATGCTGACAGTTTGCATAATGACAAAGATTTCCTGGAGTGAGTGGTTTGCCAAACTGTGAGGCATTCCGGAAATAACCACTGCTGGTCTTGCTGTCCCTGCCAAGATAACAAGGTCATACTTTCACAAGATAAACTCTGTATGAATAATTTTGCTGGTAATATTTTGTTTCAACAGATTTTTTGTTTCCATCTCCACAGCATGCCTTGGCCTGAACAGTGTCTGTTTGTTGTTTTTATAAAGAACACTATAAATCTCCTGCTATGGCACAGAGACCTATAAAGGAGCTCCCACAAGTGCACAGAGGTGAGAAAGATCTATAATGAAAGTAACTGAAAAGGATTAGAATCTAACTTGTTTTAGGAATTAAAGTGTTATATACAAAACTTTCATATAAAGGTGGGTAGCATAAGTGACAAAAGCATCTTTCTCTGACATTTTTAGATTTCCATAAAAAAGCTGAGAGAATATAAAATAGCATTAAAATATATTACTATATTAGAAACTAGGAAAAGGTATCACCCATGGAGCAGAAACATCAGAGAAATCCTGCTGGATATAAATGCTGAGTCTGCTTCTTTATTCTGAGAGAAAGCAGCGTCAAAGGGGAGAATATATGGAGACTGTAAGAACACACCCACATTTCCTGAGGAATACATACTATTTGGTATGCAATGCTGATAGATGTTTGCAAACAGATGCACCAAAGGCCCAAGTTTAATTGCACAAAACAAGAAGTTTTATTATTGGTAAAACCAAACAGAAAGTTTGCATGGGCTGAGGGATGGATAACTAACTGAAGGAAAAACCTGCTCAATATTAAAAAAATGGAATATTACTCAGCAATAAAAAATGATGGACTACTGATACATGCTAACAAATGGATGAAAAGTAAAAAGAAGCCAGATGTACGATTCCATTTACATAAAAGATCAGAAAAGGCAAATATGCAGAGATAGCAGGTTAGTGGTTGCCTGGGAGTGGCATCTGAAAGGAAGATTGACTGCAGACCTGAAAAACTGGTGGAAATATTTTAAGACTGAATTGTGATTCTGGTGATGTAATTATATAAATTAAATAAGAGTCATTTAAAACAAGTGAACTTTAAGGTCTATATATTATACCTCAATAAATTTATTGGTTTTGTCACAGCAAAAGAAACCATCAGCAAAATGAAAAGATAACCTTCTGAATGGGAAAAACATATTTACCAATGTATCTGATATGGGGTTAATATTCAAAATTTATGATGAAATTATAAAACTTAGCACCCAAAAAAACAAACAATCCAATTAAAAATGGCCAAAGATCTGAACAGACACTTTTCCAAAGAGGACATACAGAAGGCCAGTAGACATATGAAAAGATGCTCAAACTACTAATCATCAGAGTAATTAAAACTATAATGAAATATCACCTCATGCCTGTCAGAATGGCTATCATCAACAAATAAACAAACTACAAATGTTAGTGAGTATGTGGAGAAAAGGGAACTCCTCTGCACTGTTGGTGGGAATGCAGACTGCTGCAGCCACTGTGGGAAGCAATATGGAGTTACCCAGAAAATAAAAAATAAAAAATTGCCTTATGACTCAGCAATTCCACTTCTGAGAATTTATCCAAAGAAACCCAAAACACTGATCTAAAATAACTTATGTACCCCCATGTTCATTGTCGTGTTATTTGCTATAGCCAAGATTAGAAGCAACCTGAGTGTCCATCAGTAGATGAGTGGATGAAAAAGCTGTGGTACATTTATGCAATGGAATACTACTGGACCATACAAAAGCAAGTAAATCTTACCCTTTGAGGCAGCATGGATGGACCTGGGGAGCATTATACTAAATGAAATAAGCCAGTCTGAGATAAGAATCATATGATTTTACTTATATGTGGAATCTAAAGAACAAAATAAGCTAACAAACAAAATAGAGACAAAATCATGGATAGAGAGCAAGCTGACAGGTAGGGAGGTGGGGGGAGGGAGGATGAGCTGGATTGAGGGATAGAGCAAAAAAGAAAAAATGAGAAAAAACTAATGGACACATGATTAGTGGTGATTGCCAAGGTGAAGGGGTTAAGAGAGGTGAAGGACAGTGTAGGGGTGATAAATGGTGATTGATACAGACTTGAGTTGGCATGGTGACTACACAATGCAATGTACAGATGATGTGTTGTAGAATTGTTCACTTGAAACCTATATAATTTTGCTAACAAGTATCCACACCAATTAAAAAAATCTGTTAACAAAAATAAACACAAATATCAAAACCAATTTCTAATAGTTAAAAATTCAAACAATTATTAACTGGGTCTAAATTAATAGAGTAAGAGGGTAAGAGGTGCTTATAAGCATATAGATTTTCTCATTTTATACTGAATGATAAAATAAATCCTGTTAAAGTTAGATTTTTTAAAAGTAGGTTCCAGCTGCTAATATGTGAACATTGTTTTAATTATATAAATAACATTTGGAATCAATCTTTCTGTGAACATAATTGTACTTTACACTTGAGTCCCTGTGCCCACTGCCTCAATTCTTGTCACCTTTGTTACTCTCATCACTTTGTTGTGTGTCTGGGACATTGACATATGTAGTCATGTAATGTACAATTGGTCTGTTGTTTTCTTTTTTTTTACTAGAGGCCTGGTGCATGAAATTCGTGCATTGTGGGGGAGGTCCCTTGGCCCAGCCTGCGCTGTCTCACAATTCACTACCCCTCAGGGGATGTCTGCTTGCCAGCTTAGGAAGTGGGCCTAAGCTGGCAGGCAAACATCCCTCTTGAAGTCTGGGACTCCTTGCTCCTTCTACCTACCTGCTCGCTGCTCCTTAGCACAGCTGCAGAGGCAAGAGAGGCTCCCACCATTGCCACTGTGCTCACCAGCAGTGAGTATGGCTTCTGGCTGAGCAGTGCTCCCCCTGTAGGAGCGCACTGACCATAAAAGGGCAGCTCCTGCATTAAGCATCTGCCCCCTGGTGGTCAGTGTGCATCATAGCAACTGGTTGTTCTGTTGTTCCACCATAATGGTTGCTTAGACTTTTATTATATAAATGCTATTACAAAATTTGTACATCAAGATAATGTTGGATTAATTAAAGAAGTTGAGAAACCACCTCTCCTTTTCTGTGGAAAATTTCATAGAATACGGACAATCATTGTTCCTTAAAAATACAGTCACCCAAAACTGTCCTAGCCTAACGATTTAAAAATCTTACCTAGTCATCAGTTTTTCCAAATTATTTCTTCTCTACAGGTTGTCCCCTTGACCTTCATTCAACCATAAATGCTGAGAGGGTGGACCAGGGCAGAATTTTGCTATATCCTATTGCTGGAACCACAAAGCTTAGACCTAAGGGAAGGGAAAGGGCTGGAGCATCATGGTCATGGTTCTTTAGACTCCACAGGATTTCTCTCTGACCCTGCATTAGCCTTAAGCTCTGACTCTCTTTGAGACAGGCATTAGAGCACTGTGTACCTGCTATGATTCCCCCTGTCTTGGCCAGTTTTCTCCAATAAATGCTGTGCTGGGTCAGGAGTGTGCAGTGCTAGGTCATAGTACTTATTTGCTATTTAGATATATTGTAAGATGTATTGGTGAATGTTTATTGAAGAAGACTTTATAATAATAAAAATCATGTGTCCAAAAATTGAATATTTATTTATTATATAACAAATAAGAATTATGTTTTTTGTTAAAAAAATTATGTTTTACTAATTCTATAACCCCTATCTCTTTCCTTCCTTCCTTCTTCTTGCCTTCCTTCCTGCGTGCCTGCCTTCCTTCTCACTAATTTTGTTAACATTAAGAAAGTCATTTTTTCCCATGAAGGATGTATCATGTTACTTCAAGAAATTGATAACAATATCTAATCATGTAAAAGTGACTGTATTTCATGACTTGGCACTGTACCTGAAAACTTTTATGGTTTCTTCCGTTTAAATTTGTGGTCACAAAGATTGACTAAGATATCAGATGATTCGGTGCTAGCCTATAATAGCCCCTAACATATGTCATCTATTTCCTTCTAATTAGATGTCCATTATCATAATTATTACAGAAATGTTAAAACTTGAGTTAAGGATATAGGTGGGCAATTGGCATTCTTAAAAAAATTGAAATCTGTCACCATCCAACTCAATTGAATAGCCAAACATTCTCCAAGCAAATAGAATTTCCTCTCTAAAAATTATATGGGGTGTGGGAGAAATGGGGTGATGTCAGTCAAAGAGTACAAACTTCCAAATATAAAATAAATAAGTTGTGGGTATCTAATGTATACATGATGACTATACTTAACACTGCTGTATTGTGTACTCAAAAGTTGCTAAGAGAGTAAATATTAGACATTCTCACCACACACACACAAAGAAAGTTTATCAAGTGAGGTGATGGAGGTGGTAGCTAACCTTATTGGGGTTATCATTTCACCAGACATACATACACTGAGTGGTCAGATTATTATGTGATCAGAGATCATAATAATCTGGCTACTCAGTGTATATTGTACACCTAAATCTTTACACAAGGTTATATGTCAATTGTATCTCAGCACAGCTGGAGGCTAGAAAATGGAAACACATGGGAATACTCAGAAACCACACTCCTTAGAAAAAATACAGTTCTGTGAGAGGTTGGCGCTGAGCAATTCATAGAGATGTAGCAATCAGGGCAACAGTTTAGTCCAGGAGGTGAGTAGTTTTTTGGTAACTGCTGGTAGAAGCAAAAATGCTATAGGCAACCATGTATGCAGGTATGGATGCTTAATCACAGCAGAAGCCGCCCAGATGAGAACTAGGAAATGAGATCTGATTATTGGGAAGCGAACTTCTTTCTAACTTTTACATTGCTTGTATGATTAGAAATACACAGAGTGATTTATAACAGAAAATGGCCCCTTCAGGAGCAGTTCTTTTATTTGTTAGGACAGGTGTTCCAATTGCAGGGATGAGAGTTGATTTCCATTCAGAGGCAATTCATCTCAGTTTCCATTAACCAGCTTAGAGCCTGGTTCAAAAAGCAGTTAATTTTATTTATGTGATGCCTTCTGGCTTCTGGGTGCCTAAAGAAACGTAACTCAAATCATGTTTTAAGAATAAGATGTTAAATAAGATTCCCAACTCCCCTACCAACCTCCCAAAAGTGCCAGGGGTGAAAGAGGGGGAGGATTTGAGTTGGGAATGAAAACCAGCCTTCGATATTTTTTTAATAAGAAACTTCATTTGTGATATATGAAAGGGGAGAACAAACTAGCAACTCCATCATTGCATATCTTTAAAATGAAGAAACATTTCTTCTCTATGTCTGAGCATAAAGCAAAGGCCCAGAAACTAATTACCTTTTCTTCAGGTCACTTGAACCATTTGGTGACTTGATTTTATTTGAAAACAAGTTTTGTGCTTTAATCACAGTAGTCAGTGAGACTGGGAAACCATACCAATATCATGTAGTTTTCAACAGGTACTAACTAGGATGGAGATCTTACTTAGAGGAAAACTCCCAGCGAGATAATTCTGTGGCTAAACTTTCTTGTATCAAGTTAAAGTTAAGTCAATTTTCCACCAAATTTTGTTTTGTAGAAAATCATACTGTGGAGATTCTTTAATTCATTCACCAGTAACTAAAATGGACTCCAATGACTAAATGCCCTTAGCCTGGCCCTCAGTTTGCCTGACTTTAGACAGGCTTCTTTCTTTCTAATTCTAGGTTCCTAATCTCCCTTTTCTTGGAGCATTTACTTCAAAAAATATTTAAATTGTTTCTCTACCCCTTTGAAATATAAACCTTTTAAAGGCCTCTTGCCAATTGTAAAACCCTTTCTCCAGGACCTTGCCCTCATGACCAATGCCTCACCATGAAATATTCTTCTATAGGCACATTTCTTAAGAATGCTTTTAGTAATAATCTCTTAGGAATTACTGTCAGGAGTTTGTTTTCACATATTTTGCTTATAAATGGAGTCTAAAAACCTAATGACATTGTTTTATCCTGATTAGTAAATTTCTTTGCAACATTAGTTTCTATGCAGGATTTGAGATCACTAAACCATTTTATAAAAATTTTCCTTTAAGTATAAAAATATTCTACCCAGCTAACTACAAATTTAAAGAGTGTATTAAAATCAGATTTCTTTCTATAATGACAATTAGGAACTTGGAATTTAATAGTACATTGAGAAGTAGGAAGTGTATTGTTGCCTGAAAAAAAAAAGTCAACCAAGTTTAATAAAGCAGAAGAATAGAAGAAACTATCAACTATCACATAATACTTGAGAGGACTAATGAAATATTTTTTCAATAGTTTTTTTTTTGTAAAGAAAAGGGATAAGGCACTTAATCTATCTGTGTCTCTGAATTAGTGAAAAAAAGTGTAATTGTACTGTCACCTATTTCTAGAGCATTGGAGCAGGATTAACAAGATAATGATGTCAAATTTCTTTGAGACTCTCAGGTGAAGGGCATTGAATAAAAAATGTAGTTAGCTAAGTACTGGTTAGAGTACACTCACACACATACAAAAATGTACACATACTAATGTACACATCTTGTGTGTGTATCATAATGGGGTCTACATGTCCCTGTGTTACGTGGAGCAGGGTTTCTTAACCTTGTCACTGTTGACTTTTTGAATCAAATAATTGGTTGTGGGAGCTGTCCTATGCATAGCAGGATGTTTAGCAGCATCCTTGGTATCCATCCAATGGCCGGAATAAAAGAATCAAACATTTTTAAGGTGATAGTTTAAAGGAGATTTTTTTGGAACTTCATATGGTGACACAAAAATTTATGTTGGAGAAAAAAAGGACAAGAATAACTAAAATAATTTGGAACAAAATCAGTTGTTACAGTAGTGAAGGCAGTATACTATTGGAACAAGAATAGGCAAAAATGAAATATGACAGATAAAAAGCCTAGAAACACACATAAACACAGACACCCTAACATTTGTGGAATCTGGGGTAAAGGTATAAAGAAGACTCATATGATATCCTATATGCTTAAATGTTTAATCAAGCTAGTGAATAAAAAAAGGTAATTAAATGAAATATGTTTTACCTTTTTTTACCTTGATATATACATCTTTCTAGTGACCTGGGAATAAGGTTTGGATTTATAATTCTTGGATTCCTGAAGTTTTATGCCAGAATGTGGTGTCCCAGGAAAAGCAGGCCTCTGAGTCCAACTCCTGAACCTTAGCCTGACCTGTTTTATTCCCATTTCCAAAGGTCTTATGCACACACGTGTGAATGCTAGACTATACATCCAAGGTCTTCCCACACCCCCTCACCCACGAAGATAGTCTCCATTTAGCCAGCTCTCATGCTTATTACTGGTATGGTCTGTTCTTGGGGGAAGGAGATTGTGCAGTCTCTATAAGTAGTTTCAGAGTTGGTTGGACAGGGAATTCTGGGATACAGGCTGTTTATCACAAGGTAGGTTTAAAATTGAGACATGCCTTGCCACCTCCTCTCACCATAGGAAGGATATGGCTGGAGGGGGCCCAGAGCAGACCCTCTGAAGCATGGGCCCTAAGCTAGAGGCTTCTTTTTTTGGAGTCTCTGGGTGGTCCTGTACATACACATAGGGATTTAAAAAATATATATTTTATTGATTTTTTACAGAGATGAAGGGAGAGGAATAGAGAGTCATAAACATTGATGAGAGAGAAACATCCATCAGCTGCCTTCTGTACACCTCCCCCCCCCCCCCACTGGAGATGTGCCCGAAACCAAGGTACATGCCCTTGACCAGAATCCTTCAGTCCATAGGGAGATACTCTACCCACTGTCAAGGCTACATATAGGGATTTTTTTATGACAGTATTTCAAACCAGTGGGGAAAGATGGGCACAAACAACAAAAAATATTGGGATAATTAATTATTTATATAGAAAAAATTATAAATTTTTAAAATTATATTTTCCTATAGCAGCACAAAATAAATTCAAGCTACATAAAATATCAAAATACTAAAAGCAAACCTTTAAAGCTTTCTTTTTTAAAAAAGTGTAAGAGAATAACTATGATCTTATGGAGAGTAATACATTAGACCACAGGGGAAAGTCAGACAGAACCAAAAATCATTCCCACAAGTTCATAATTGGTATCCTGGTGAGACATTTAATGGAATATCCAGTTATTCTATAAACATTTACTAGAATAAAGTTTAGAGTTTCAATTCAAAAAAGAGATGTCTTAATTTGTTTTAATGAACAATGTAATTGTGGTGACCACCCTTCTGAGATGAGATTGACCGTCTTTCTTCCCCCCAATCTTGGTTCTGATGTCAGGTTGATAAGCCTCAGGAGCACCAAGAGGGTATGGCACACATTATGAAGCTTTCTGGGGAGAATAGGGCAGGCCCCAAGCAGATTTTTTTTTTAAATAGAACTCTAGTCTAATCATGAAAGAAAAAAACAACAACAAATTCCAATAGAGTGATGGTCTACAAAATACTCCTCAAAACTGTGCTGATCATCAAAACAGAGTCTGGAAACTGTCAGCCAAAAGGAGCTTAAGGAGACATGATGACTTAATGTAATGTAGTCTTCTGAAACAGAATAAGGATATTACCTAACAATTAAGGAAATCTGACTAACTGGATGTTAGTTAATAACATACAATATGCAATATTGGGTAATTAATTACAACAAATAAACCATACTAAAAGATAAATAATAGGTGAAAACATATGGGAACTCTATATTTTAGACTATCTTTGCAATTTTCTATGAGTCTAAAACTATTTTAAAAATAACATTTGTTAAAAACTTTATTAAAGCTTTCTACATTCCTTTTATGGAATTTAATGAATGAATGAATGAATTTTTATTGAGTTTATTGGGGTGATATTAATTAAAAAATTATACAGGTTTCAAGTGCACAACTCTACAACACATCATCTATATACTGTATTACATATTCAGCAGCCCATATCAAATCTTTGTCCATTACCATTTATCCCCTCATACCCTCTTCCACCTGCCTCCACTTCTGTCCTCCTGGCAATCACCACACTGTTGTTTGTGTCCATGAGTTTTTCTCTTTTTATCTTGTTTGCTGATTCCCTTGACCCTGATACATTCTTTATAAACAAATGAAATATGTGTATTATATTATATTATATTAATCTATATATATATATATAAAAGCCCAGCGACTGGAACAGCAGAATAACCAGAATGATCAGTGGCTGTGATTTGCACTGCGGCAGCCAACCAGTCTGATCTGGGACCCTATCACCCTTCGCCCCCTGGCCGGCCTGGCCCCTGATCAGCCCCTAAAACCCTGATCAGGGCGAAGTTGACCAGCCAATCGCCCACAGCCCCTCCTCGCCTGCTGGCCCAGCCCAATGGGCCCCAGTCAGGGTGGGCCAGCCAGACCCCACTAGTGCACAAATTCATGCACTGGGTCTCTAATATGATATTATTAAGGAAAATATATAAATTAAAGAAGCATGTATGAAAATGAACAATTAATAAGCCAATTTCAAGTCATGCTTATCTAAACATAAGAAATAGATCCTTAAAATTTTTAACTGGCTTTCATTAATTTTATTTGAATAACAATAGAAAATGCAAGATTTGCTAAATAATTTTTGAACATTTAAAATATTACTACCTCAAATCAGTGAATTTTTATTTTTTATTTACACCTGAGAAAGTGCATAGTATTTTGACAAAAATGGAAAAAAATGACAAAGTTTAGAATTAAACTTCTATTCAAGGTAGTTTAGATTGCCTAGATTCCTTAAGTTTATAAAGATTATATCTTCAGAAAAATTACATATGTCAAATAACATTTTATTTGAAGATAAGACTGTTTGTCTTATTTTGGTTTTATTTCTGCAATTTCCACCCTCTGCACAGTTTCCAGAGCAATAATTCCCAAGTTGCTGAAGGAAAGAGTAAGTAGTGAGTGCATCTCAGTCACTGTAATACAAATGCCTAGTAGCTAGCTGTTGTGCACTGGTGACTATCATGCAATGTTCTTGGCCACATTAACATCATTCCCAGGCACTGAATTATTTAATATTTTTGTCAATCTGATCAATTATTTAAAAATTCTTCTTGCTTATAAATATGAAATTTCAAGCCATATTTTGTTATAATAACCACCCTATTTTCTGCATTTATTTACCTTCTGTAATTTAGATTAATATTATCTATAATAACAAGTAAATTGTGTGTGTGTGTGTGTGTGTGTGTATGTGTGTGTGTGTGTGTGTCTGTGTGTGTGTGTGTGTATCAGTGGTTCTCAATCAGGGATAATCTTGCCCCCCCACCCCAGGGAACATTTGACCAAGTCCAGAGATATTTTGGGTTATTACAAGTGGAGGATATTTGGTACTTGATACCTAGAGGATTAGAGGCCAGGGATGCTGTTAAACACCCTGCAATGCACATAACTACTCCTCACAAAAAGGCCTTACTTGGACTGAGATGTCAATAAGTGCTGTTTTTGAGAACCTTGATTTATACTGAAGAGAGAAGGAAAGACATTGTTTAATGTCTCTGAAGAACTAGTAAGCTAGTGCCAGGTGTGGGAAAATGTGTCCTAGAAATCAGAATCTTCAAGAATAGAGATTCCAATGCATGGGAAAGGCCTGCATGTTTTGCTTGATTGGTTAAGGTGCCCTTGTCCTCTTCACTATGTTTTAAGAAACAGGAAGTGGGGTCGATCCTGGCTGAGGGCAAACACTTGTCTATACAGTGATTAGAAAGAGAAAGGTTTTGCCTAGACTATAGAAAACTAAGAGCAGGTGTAAAGAATTTGACTCAAAAGAGAGTTAAGCTCTAGCCAGTTTGGCTCAGAGAACAGAGCATAGACCCACTCTATTTCTGACTGAAGGGTCACAGGTTCAATTCCAGCCAACTAAAAGGGTACAGACCTTGGTTGCGGGCCAGATTCCTGGCCCTGGTTGCAGTATGTATGGGAGACAACCAATTGATGTGTGTCTCTCACTTGGATGTTTTTCTCTCTCTGCCTCTCCCCCTCCTACTTTCTCCAAAAATCAATGGGAAAATATCCTCAGATGAAGATTAATAAACAGGAGAGAGAGAGAGAGAGAGAGAGAGAGAGAGAGAGAGAGAGAGAGAGACGGACTTCTCTCTTGGCTCTGCAACCTATAGATATATCATGTGGCTAAAAATGTAAGTTCAAGTACATAGTTACTGACATTAGAAAATAATCATTTATTGGAGATCACAGCTTGCAGAAATAGAGCCAGATCATGCTTCTGAAGAGTATATGAGAGTATCTATATACTAGAGGCCTGGTGCATGAAAATTCATGCACTGGAGGGGGCGTCCCTCAGCCCAGTCTGCCCTCTCTCACAGTCTGAGAACGCTCAGGGGTGAGAGGAAACCCAGCAATCAGGGAAAGGCGATGCCCATCACACTTCTGCTGTTGCCACTGCTGGCAGCCCAAGCCTTGGCCAATCCTGGTTACCTGAGCCATGGGGGTCCTGGGCAACTGGACAGCAGACATCTGAGGCTTGACTGTGCCTCAGGCCAGCTCTGGTGGCTGGGGGGGGGCTGAGGGGGTTGGGGGATTCTGGAGGCAGGCATGCTGAGTAGCCAGACCTGCCTGGGGGCGGGCCCAGCCATAACGCATGCCTGCTGGCCTGGTGAGGCTGAGGAGACTGGGTGCTATCATCTTGTGGCTGTGGGTGCTGCCATCTTTGAGAGTATGGCAGTCAATTAGCATATTCCCTCCTTATTGTCTGTGGGTGCTGCCATCTTTGTGAGGGTGTGATGGTTAATTAGCATATCCCCTCTCTTATCTATTTGAACCTAAATAAAAACTATCAAATAAACATGCAAAGGCAATGGATATAGCTTTAGTAAACAGTATCAAATAGATGGAGGAGTAAATAATTTTAAAACTGTGAGAATTATTTATAATCTTTTATAGTTAATGGACAGACTTTAAATGTATTAAAGGCCAAATAATAAATTACTTTGGCTGACTCTATATATTTCCCCATAGTCTTTGCAAAAAAAATAAATAAATAACTGAATTTATGCTAATCTAATATATTATGACAATCTTAATTTTAACCATAAAGGCAGGAAGAAAATGCTGAAAACTTGTTTATAACTAACTCTGCTGACATTGAATATGGGCTAAAATAATGTTTTTACCTTTAAAAAATTGGTAAGACAAACATAAAATACATCACACTTTAAGAAGAAAGTTAAAAATGTTATTGTGAGTACTGTGAAATAAAATATCCACATCCAAAATATATGATTGAACACATGTAAATCTACCAGAACCAGGCCTTCTGCATAATAAGCACTAAGTGTGAGCTGCTATTATCAATAATGCTAGGGTCCATAAAGTAAGCTTTGCATAAAGTAAGTCTTATTATTAACTGAATGAAGGAAGCATAATGAAATAAAGAAATCATAATAAAGGAAGATCTAAGTCCAGATTTCTTGTGTTGCTGATTCTATATATTAGGAAAAATATCTTGGGGAAAACCCATCTATTTAGAAAAGAAATATATTCTTCTAAGATATCAGCAACAGCAATGCATAATTGTCATTCTCCGTGTTCAGCAAATGTTCTTCAAACAGCCCCTTTACAGAGTCAGAAAAGAATAAGTAATCTGAATAGAAGCAGAAATCTGAGTGAGAAAAAAACAGTGACACATGCCATCTCCCAGCAAGAACAGATGGCATGACAGGTTTTAACCATGTTGAAACAAATGAAGGGGGACATATTGGATCAGGTGAACATTGTATGGAATTCCACAAAAGAGTAGCTCAGTTGAAAAGTATTTGTTCTGCTTGTGATAATATGAAAATACAAAATCAGCAGCACAAAATGAGATCCAAACAAATGTAGTAGAAAATAAAATGCATATTGAACATAACCATAAATCAGTTGGTAAAGTGCCTAAAGCATAAAGATGTTACCCACAAGTAACATATAGAACATATGTAACATATACAACAACATAAAATATACAATTTACATCATACAAAAATTATTAGAAATATTTAAAATGTCTAAACATATGGGGTTATTGTAAATTATCTTTTTGCTAATAAATCCTAATTTTATTACATTGTGATCAGAAAACACTGTATAAAATTGATTTGTTGTAATTTATTGAGATTTGTTCTGTAAACTATTTCATGATCAATTTGTAAAAACAATGGAGACATGAAGCATAGTTACAAATATAATAGATAAAATAAAAAGGATCAGATTAAAAACTTTATTCCAGTAATTTTAAAAACTAAGGTGAAAGTCACTCCCAGCAAAAATTTTGAAAATTTGAATTGATTTATAACATCAAAGAAGAATCAAATTTAAAATCTACTAACTAACCAAAAATCTACAGAGGAATGGACAGACAGATATGTGAGAAAGTGAGTAGACTAAAGTGTTAATTGTAGGCTCTGGGTGGCAGGGGTGTTCACTAAAGTTCTATAGACTGTATTGTTCACTTGAGAATTTTCATACTAAAATGTTGGGGAAATTTTTCAGGTATTTATGTAGTGAACTTCTCTCAAATTTTGAAAGTAAAACAATCCTTTATCTAATATAAATTATTCCAGAGAATAATAAAAATGAGAACGATATTTAGCTCACATAATAAGAGTATCAAAACCTTGATGATGAAACTGAACAACAGTTCAGCACTATTATGACACTTAATAGACAGGGAAACTGGGGATGAAAGAATTAAATAACTGGGTCAAAGTTATATAACCAGAAAACAGTGATATACAAAGCTTGGTAATTCTTGTTTTAAAATAAGTCTCTTCTCATATTTTACTTTTCTGTTCTTAAATTAGACAATAATATTCTGGCAAAAAACATAAGTTCAAAGGCATTTTGATACTATTTTAACACTATTACAACATTTTCCTATTGCCCTTTTTATTTTTATTTTAGAAAAACCTTTATTTTTGAGACTATTACACATGCTTGCCTTTTCCTATTGCTCCCCTCCACAGGTTCCAGCACGACTCCAGGCTTTCACAACCCTATTGTCTGTGTCCATAGGTAATGTATATATGCATAAAAGTTCTTGGTTAATCTCTTCTCACCCCCTCCCCCTTTCCCACTGAGATTCCTTAAGCTGTTCCATGTTTCCATGCCTTTAGTTCTATTTTACTCATAAGTTTATTTTGTTCATCAGATTCCTTACTCATTTATTTTTATTTTTAGAATCAATTATTGATAGATATGTATTTATTGCCATTTTATTATTCATATTTTCTCCTCCTCCTCCTCCTCCTCCTCCTCCTCCTTCTCTTCCTCTTCCTCTTCCTCCTCCTCCTCCTCCTCCTTCTCCTCCTCTTCCTCTTCCTCCTCCTCCTCCTCCTCCTCCCCCTCCTCCTCCTCCTCCTCCTCCTCCTCCTCCTCCTCCTCCTCCTCCTCCTTCTTCTTCTTCTTCCTCTTCTTCTTCAACATTTCATGTAATACTTGTTTGGGAGTGGTGAACTCCTTTAGCTTTTTCTTGTCTGAGAAGATTGTTATCTGAACTTCAAATGTAAATGATAGTTTTGCTGGATAGAGTAATCTTGTTTATAGATCCTTGCTATTCATCATTTTGAATATTTCTTGCCTGGCCTGCACAGATTCAATTGAGAAATCAGCTGACAGTCTGTGTAAATAATTAAATGCTTTTCTCTTGCTGCTTTTAAGGTGCTCTCTTTGTCTTTAACTTTTGGCATTTTAATTATGATGTGTCTTAGTATGGACCTCATTGGGTTCCTCTTCTTTGGGACTCTCTGTGCTTCCTGGACTTGTAAGTCTATTTCTTTCACCAGGTAGGGGAAGTTTTCTGTCATTATGTCTTCAAATAAGTTTTCAATATATTTTTTCTATCTGTTTTTCTGATAACCCCATAATGCAAATCTTGGTATGTTTGAAGTTGTCCCAGAGACTCTTTACACTATCTTTACATTTTTGGATTCCTTTTTCTTTTTCCTCTGCTGATTGGGTGTTTGTTTGTTTGTTTGTTTGTGGGTTTTTTTCTTCCTCATATTCCAAATCATTGATTTGATTCTAGGTATCCTATACTATACTGTTGAATACCTGTAAATTATTCTTTTTTTTTTCATTTAGTGTATGCTTAATTTCTGACTGATTCTTTTTCATGTCTTTAATGTTCTCACTAAGACCCTTGAAATTATTGTAAGTCCTTCGAAGCTCTCATTATAATACTTGAGCATCCTTCTAACCATTGTTTTTAACTCTGTATCTAGTAGTTTCTTGCTTGCATTTCATTTAGTTATTTTTTTATTTCTTCTGTCTTTTTATCTGTGACATGTTTCCTTATCTCCATAATTTGGTTGCTTTCTAGTGTTTGTTTCTGTGTATTATGTAAAGCTGCTATGTCTCCTGAAATAGGTAGAGTGGCCTGTGTAGTAAGTGTCTTGTAGGGCCAGTGGCTCACCCTCCCCAGTCACCTGAGTTAGGCACTCTAGGTGCACCCCTGTGTGGGCTGTGTACAGTGTCTTGTGGTAGTTGAGCTTTGATTGCTATTGGTATCTCTAGGAGGAATTGACCTCCAGATCATTAGGTGGTGAAGACCAGCTGCAACTACAGTGGAAGAGCTGCTATGCAGGAAACATCCCTGTGGAGCAGGGCTTGCTTCAGTGGGGCTTTGGTGCTCATTGAGTCTGCCCCTTGAGTGTGTTGCTTGGGGATGTGTAGAGTTGTAATTTGACATGGTCTGAAGCTGTTCACCAGATGCACTGGCTCTGGGGCCTGCTGAGAGGTACAAAGTTAGCCTCTGCCGGGGGTCACCTGGAATAAGCTACAGAGCAATCTGTAGATGGCTGCTGCTTGTGCTGGGCTTGGAAGTACACAGACAAAGCCAAGCTATTAAGCAAGGCAGGCTGCTGCTAGTGCTGGGTCTTGGGCCTGTTATTGATATGTATGGGGCATGCTGCTGCTTGTTTGAGAGATTTTAGGAAAGTTTGAAGTTAGAGCTAGGACAGGCTATGCATATGGATAGGCTGTTGCAAATAGCTTGGGTAGGCCTGCAAATTATGTGGGATAGGGTCTCAGGGAATCACCAGGGCCCTTTTAATAAGTCTTTCTTCACTTTGCTTCCCTATCCCCAGACTTTCACATTCCACTCAAATATTCAAACCAAACCTTGGTCAGACCTTCTTTAAAACAGCCAGTCAATGAGCTTTTCACATCAAAGATCTTTGTGTATTCATATTTATCAAAAAAATGGAAATGTGCACTTGCACTAAATGGTCTTTTCCAGAAGCCCATGTTGATTTTTATTTTTCCCCCTAAGAGTGACAGTAATATTTATAACAATCTTGCATTGCCATGAAGAACTCCTAGAACCCGTCACAAAATCTTAATACAATACTAGCTGTACTACTGATATTTACACCAACATTGCCTAAGTGATTGAGTTTCTTCACATCCTTGACAGAAGTTAGCGTTCTCACTATTCTTTATATTAGCCTTTCTGACAGGTGTATTGCAATAGTTCATCATGGTTTTAATTTGCAGGCTGGTGTGGCTTAATGGTTGAGCATCGACCTATGAACCAGGAGGTCATGGTTTGATATCCAGTCAGGGAATGTCTGGGTTGTGGGCTCAAACCCTAGTAGGGGGCATGCAGGGGGCTGCCAATCAATGATTTTTTCTCATTATTGATGTTTCTATATATCTCACTCTCTCTTTTCCTCTCTGAAATCAATAAAAATATATTTAAAACTAAACTAAAATAAAACAATGCTTTGTACATTGGGTTGAATCAGCCTATAACTAATTCTAACTTCTAAAAGTGGGAGAAAAAAAAGTGGTTTTCCAACTCTTTCTAGAATTCTTCTATATACTCTTATAGGAGTTTAGAATAATACTCAAGAGACAGAGAGTACTCTTTTTAAAAAATATTTTTTTATTGATTTCAGAGATGAATAGAGAGGAAGAGACAGAAACATCAATGATGAGAGAGCCTCGTTGATCTGCTGCTTCCTGCATGCCTCCTGCTGGGGATTGAGCCCGCAACCCAGGTATGTGCCCTTGACTGGAACTGAACCTGCGACCCTTCATTCCACAGGCCAATGCTCAATCCACTGAGCTAAACTGGCTAGGGTAACAGAGAGTACTCTTAAATAATCATTTGTTACATTTTTTTCTGAAGGAATAAAAAGAGTTATTAGAAAATGTCAACAATAAATTTTTGGAAAATCTAACTCACAAACTGACATTTCTTCATGGAGAAGTTAGAGATATGCTGGAGATGATTGCTTTGATAATTTCAGATACTGTTTCTTTGCCTCTTAGGAGGCACTTACTCAGAATCTAATAAAAATTAACAATGTTAAAATTCCTTGAGAACATGCAATTATGGTGTAACACATCTTTCAGTCTCCACAATGACATTCTTAGTGCTTTAAAAACATTCCATCAGTCATTCAGATAGTAGGAATGTAAAACATGGATTGTGAAGAACAAAAAGAGGAAGAGAAAAATAAAGCTCAACGTTACCCCTGAATGTACAGAGTATTATATCCCTCTCTTTAGTTCTCCAAAGTTTAGGTGTAGCTGGGGAGTGATGTCTGAATCTCTAAGAGCCAATCTGTTAACAGAATCTTCCATCCCAACCTCCATATCCACTTTTTCTTTAAATTGTAATTTACTGTTTGCAGTTAAAGGCCTTATAATGATGTAAGGAATAAATATTTATAGCCACTCTCACAAAACTTATCCTAATGCAAAACAACACCAGCATTAAAGAGGTACTCAAGGCATGTTTAGCCAACGGCACTTTAAGACTTCCACTATACCTGAGACTTAAAAGGACCCAACACAGTGCACAGCAAAACCTTGTACTTTTTTAATGCTGAATAATAGTTCATTGAATGAATGTTTCACAATATGCCTAACCATTCATGCATTGAACAATACCTGGCTTATTTCCAATTTTTGCTTTTATTAATAAGGTACTATAAATATCTGTAGGTAGGTTTTTGTATGAACATACATTTATATTTCCCTGGGATACATGTCCAGGATTGCGATTGCTGAATCATATGGCAGTTTCAAGTTCAGTGTTTTTTTTTTGTTGTTGTTGTTTTTTGTTATTTTTGTCAAAAAAACTGGCACTCTGTCTTTCCTACTGCCTGTACCACTGATATTTCCACCAGTGATTGAGTTTCTCCACATCCTTGCCAGCAGTTGGTGTTCTCACTATTCTTTATATTAGCCTTTCTGACAGGTGTGTTGAAATAGCTCATCATGGTTTTAATTTGCATTTACCTAATTGATAATGATGTTGAATATCTTTTCATGTGTTCATTGAATATCTGTATATGTGAAATGTATATTCATACCTTATGCCCATTTTCTGATTGGATTGTTTGCTTATTTACAGACTTTTAAGATTCCTTATATATTATCTATATTAGTCCCTGTGATTTGCAAATATTTTATTTCATTCTGTAGTTAGTTTGTGCATCCTTTGAATGGGGTATTTTTTTTAATCCTCACACTAGGATATATTTCTATTAATTTTAAGGGATAGGGAGAGGCAAACGGAGAGAAAGAAGGAGAGAAAAAGGGAGAGAAGAGAGAGAAACATTTAATGGTTGCCTCCCATACATGCCTGGACCAGAGATGGATCCTGCAACCTACATATGTGGGCTGACCAGGAATTGAAACCACAAACTTTCTTTTCAAGTTTATCTTTATTGTTGAAAGTATTACAGATGTCCCATCCCTCCCACCCCATGGAACCTCTCCACCCTGCACCTACCTCCTGCCCCAGGCCTTCATCACACTATTAACTGTGCCCATGGAATCCACAAACTTTTGGTGTATAGGATGATGTTCCAACCAATTGAGCCACCCAACAAAGGCTTGGTGGGTTTTTTGCTGAGCATAAATTTAACATTTTGATATCCAATTTATTCATTTTTTTTCTTTTATGGACTTTTATAGACTATGCTTTTGGTGTCAAGTAATCTTTGTGCTTTATCCATGGACATATCTAACAATAATCTTTTACATATAACAAGATATAGTACACATTTCAAGACATAATTAATGTGCTATGATATTATGTTATTAATTTTTGCTAAGACATTTATTAGAAATATTGGTTAAAAGTGTACCTCCTCATCTCCCAGGCTAAAAAGGAGAGAACAAAGCTTTGGATACCAAGTAAGGTGAAAGCAGTTCACACATTTGGGAGAAAGGAAGTCTGATTTCTAAAGATGCTGACATGTACAGAAGCAGTTGGAGTGAGTGAAGAATACACATGGGCCCTGTAAGTGCTTAGATGAACTGACAGTAAAAGGCACTTAATAAAATAGCTACTATTATCTAGACAAGTTCTAATCCTCAGTAAAATACTAGGATTTAAAGTGACAGAAATTTCTAGTTAAATCTTAAGTAAGGATCAAGGCAATAACAAAAACACAACCTACCACAGAGTGGGAGGATAAACATCTATTTGATCATCTGTTAAGGTTGCCTTTTAGAAACTTTCAAGACAGTATGTACTCTCAGTCTAACAGAGATTGAGGACTTGATGTAAATGGGGCAAATGTGGAATGGGTGAATTAAGTCATGTTTGATATATCAACCAAACATAGAGACATAGTAAGAGAACTATCTATCTCACATAAACAAATTTTGACTAAGTATTATTTTTCCTGTACTCAGCTGGCAGCTGTTGGAAGTAATTTATTAAAATGATTCAAGCTGTAATATTTACATTATTTTCTTGAGAACAAAACTTATTCAGTATAATTTGAAAATCATTTATTATTTTTATAATAAAAAATGTATTCATCATACAATGTAATTCATCAGTGATAAACTGAATAGCTAGAAAAAAGCAGAAATGTAATTGATACTATGGATCATAAATAAATGTGTACCATGATAGGAAAGAGAACAGGTGAAAGAGTGAACATAGAAGAGATACACAAAGCAGCAATATTATAGTTTAAGGTTTAAATGGACAAATTTTGCCTTGAAAGAAATTATTAAGCTTTCATTGACCAACCAATAGACAAATAATGAATACAGACAATCTATAATATATAATTTCCTAAAGAAATGCATTCCATTTTTAAAAATCATCCTATATAATAAAAGAGTAATATGCAAATTGACTGAATGGCGAGGCCTGCGAGCAGGTGGCGCCAGGCCAGCCAAGGCACATGCCAATGGACAGAGGGAGAAGACAGCAACAGGGTGAGGGAGGCAGCGGCAACCAGTGACAGGGCAGTGGGGTCCAGCACTATCCCTTGATTGCTCACCTAGTTGCCTGCTGCAGAGTGAGACCACAGGCAGTGGAAGTAGTGGAGTGATTCGATCCAGGGTGGGCCCTTCGATTCAGGGTGGGCCCCCTCCCAGCTTCATCCCCTGAATAGCCCACTGAGGTTCCCTCCTACAGAGGAAGGCCACTGGTGGCACAATAGGAGGCAGGGCTGGCAGCTTGCCATCGCACTGTCCTCTAATCAGCCCACTGGTCACCTCTCACAGAGGGAGGCCAGACTGAGGCTTACACCCACTCCTCATGGACATCCCCTGAGGGCTCCCAGACTGTAAGAGGGCACAGGCCAGGCTGAGCGACCCTCCCCCACATTAGATAAATGCAAATTAAAACCACAGTGTACAAATTTTCATGCACCAGGCCTCTAGTCTTTAATAAAAATCATCTTTACTACATTTAATTTATAATAAAACCAAATCAGGTTTGGTGACTTTCATGAAAATTAAAAATAGCAAAGGTATTTTTGAAGACTTACCTTTCATTTTATTTTTTCATGAGAATTACTGTTTTAACTTTTCCATCTTTTTCTATACACCCATCATTTTTGTTTTTGATTATCATTTTCCCCTCTTTAGTCTAATTTTGAAATGCCAATAGACTTTATTCTTTCACATCTTGAGTGCTAGAAGACTATTCTCTTCCCTGTTTTTTTTAAAAAATATTTTTTATTGATTTCAGAGAGGAAGGGAGAGAGTGAGAGAGATAGAAATATCAATGATGAGAGAATCACTGATGAGCTGTATCCTACATGCCCCCTATTGGGGATTGAGCCTGCAATCTGGGCATGTGCCCTGACCAAGAATCAACTGTGACCTTCTGGTTCATAAGTTGACACTCAATCACTAAGCCACACCAGCTGGGCCTTTTCCTACTTTTGTTTAAATGTTCAGTTCTTTTCTCTTTGTGGTTTGTCCATAAATAATTTTTATTTTTTATAAGTATACCAATAGTTTTAATTTTTTATTTCTTATTTTCCCTGTTTTTTTTAATTTTAGTTTTAATATAATAATGTGATTTTTTTCTACATCTATATATGCAGTGAAAATTCATTTAAATTTCTGAATCACCTTTTTTGTATATGACATTATGTATTTCTAAGATAAGATAAACATTTAAGCAAAATTATTATATGTAAGCGTGGTAATAGTTTTACAGTATTTAGCTTTCATTTCTAACTGTGCTAATGGTGCTAATCATAGGCCCACAAAATGTATTTCTCAGTGCACTGAGATGATAAAAGTACAAATTACATTACTCTAACCATAAGATCAAATGGAAATTGGTCCTTATATATGAGGGTTTTGTTTTTTATTGAATTCACATTTATTTAGATTAAATTTTGCTTTTATACCACAAGATGACCACAATTTTGTTTCTTCAGAAAATTCTCTTAAACAACACTACACAAATAATTTATCCAAGTACGTAATTAACTTGTCTTTTTTATTTTCTATATATGTAGTTTCATGGGAAGTTTCTCAAATAATAAATTGACATTTGAAATGTTAAACTGAATCCAAATGGTAAGATAAAACAAATGACCTAATCTCTTTGAAGGTCAAGTTATAAATTATTCTTGTGATGAAGCAGGATACTTATGGTCCATGAGCAAAATCCCAACTGTGGGCTTCTTGATGAAGGCACTTAGACACTCTGGCTGAATCTCAAAGGAAATGTAGACTGAGTTGTGACAGCAGGTTTTGAGTGTTCATTGGAAGTGCAGAAGCTACACCAGAATGGACTTAAATGTGCCATCAGTTTTTCAGAGTTAAATTCTGTTGTGAATTCTTAATGGTTCCCAAAACTCACCACAGGCTGATTAGAACATTGGTGCTTGTCAAGGCATAGTCTCATTACTAATTAAAGGAGCCCAGGAAGGGTAACTATGGAGGTTAAACATGGGCACAATCCAGGTGAACGTGCCCAGCATCACCACAGCAACACCCACAATGTTGACGCCAAGTCCAGCTTTAACCTTAATAGGAAAGAGCATAAATGTCAGTCTCCTAAAAAGAAACCCCAAGGGAATTGGAAGACCATTACAGGATGTATTTACATGCATACTGAATGATTAGTATAAATTGTTGATTTCTTAAAACAATGAGTTCTTTCATTAATTTCCAAAGAGAATCTGTCCCCAACTAAATGCCATTTACCTGAAGAGTTTTAGACAAGTTCCTCTTAGGAATATACTGGCCATTCTGGTTATAGGGGGGGGAAAATCCCTTTAATAATTTGCCATTTCACCCTGGCCAGGTGGCTCAGTTGGCTGGAGCATCATTCTGTACACCAAAAGGTTTGGGGTTCGATTCCTGGTCAGGGCACATACCTAGGTTGCCGATTCTATTCCTAGTCCCCGGTAAGGACAGCCCAGGAAGCAACCAATGGATGTCTCTCTCACATCAATGTCTCTCTCTCTTCCTTTCCCTCTCTCTAAAAACCATTAAAAATATCCTCTTGTGAGGATTTAAAAAAACAATCTACCATTTCATGTTAAATCAAAATTAGAGTTTGTGGTTTTGTATTTCAGTGGATAAAGTTCAGGTCACTATGTGATAACTGGATCCTTCATCATCAATATTATTAATAGTTTACCCTTCAGTATTCTCATATTAAGATTTAATAATGCCACTTCTATTCATCTTTCTTAGAGTTCCTATGTTTCTGGCTCTGACATCATCAATCTGGTGTCCATGAATCAATCTCATATTTGCTTCCTATCCATTAAAACAGAGGCTGGCAAATTATGCCTATGAACTGTTTTTATAAATAAAGTTTTAGTAAACGGCAGAATTGAGGAGTTGTGATAGAGAACATATGGTCCACAGAGTCCCAAATATTTACTATCTACTTATCTTTGCACTTCTGTATTAAAGCAAAAGACAGATACCTAGCAGTGATTGCTAGAGATCCCCTTTCCTGTCCATGCAAGCCACTCATTTATTACAGAACCTCGTTTTTCTTTTTAAAGCTCACATACAAAGGACATTGTTTATGTTATGCACATTGTCTTTACCAATGACTTCTGCACAGGGGTGTTTCAGAATTTTTACTTGCGCGGGTATAGCAATCTGTGTGAAGGGAAGGAATCTGGGACTTAACTTGATGTCGCATTTGCATAGCAAACTTCCCAAATTTACTTTGGTTATATTCTTGTTTGTTCTGGTTTGAAAGTTGGCAATCAAAATTGGGAGGATACTAGACTATTCTCAAGCTAGTTCTTGATTATCACTACTTTCATATTTGTCAAAAATGTGGATGTGCATCTCTTAGATTTTCTATTATTACTTGCTTGTGCTTTCACTTCAGGTGCCACTATTAAATCAGAACAAGAAAGATGGCTTTGCATCAGTCAAGCCCTAAGCCTCATGTCTTATTTAGAGCCAATGTCAGCCGCACAAATATTGGTGATAGTAAACTACAGTGCTTGATAGCTAAATTGCATTAGCCCTTTCTTCCTAGGTCAAGTTAGATCTGATCTTGACATATAAGGGTGAGCCTTTGTATTGACCATATTCTATGCTTTGCTGATACATTCAGTATCTCTATATTCCTGACTATACATTCAATTACATCTTTGCTTCTGGTTATCACTCTTCAAAAACAATTCTATAACCAGAATCACTCTATGACACAATCACTCTCAGAAGCAGAACTCAAACCATGTTTTTTTCATGTCAGTTGATTCATGTATAAAAGGAGAGAGAAACTGACTTCACAAAAACTGGCTTCTGAGCCTGACAGTGTTCTTTCAGTTCACTCACCATGTCAATAACCTTTAGATGGCCATAAGAAAAGACAATTGCATTGGATGGATTCGCTACTGGTAGGAGGAATGCAAATGAAGTACACAGAGTAGAAGGTATCAAAATATACAGAGGGTTCACGTGAATAGCTTCAGCCTGTTGCAAAAGAAAGAAAAGAGTGTAAGTAATATTTTGAGATGCTTCAAGCATAAAAATGAGCAAAATTCCCACGAGCAGATAGAAACCTAAGACATAAAATTATACATAAATGCAGTTATAGCTTGAAGAATATTTTTCATATAATGTCTCTTCCTCTTGTTTATATGCTTATTAGTGCTCATTTAAGTATTATAGCTCAGTTTATTTAGAAAAATCAAGTTTCATTTATTCCAGAAACTAAACAAAAACAGCAACCACTTATTATTTATTGGGCATTAGGTACTATACTAAATGTTTACCTGTATATAAAATATATGTGTTAATATATAATATATGAAGCTTCCATGTATTATATGTAATGTATAAAATAATATAATAAACTATATGTTTACATATAGTTTATACATAGAGATGAAGAAACCAAGGCCAGAAAAGTCTAAAAGTAACTCATCAAACACACAGCTGACAAGCAGTAGAGCTTAAGTGGGGTCTCAGGCCCCTCCGGCTCCAAAGCTTCTCATCATCACATGAATTTTATTGCCTCTGTGACATATATACTTTAAAACGTGCTTAGGGATCATCACAGAAGAAAATTAGGATGATTCTTAATTTATCACATAATTTTCTAGCTGCTCTATGTTGAGAAATAAAAATTTCTCAGGAAAAAAACACACATTACTTGCCAATTTAAATTCCAACATTTATTTTCTAATTTGAAGCATCAGCTCAAGAATGCTAACATATGCCCCTTGAGCTAGTAGCAGAAAAATTCCAGAAGGGCAATCCTCTTAATTTAAAGTGCTTTCCTTTCACCAAACCCATCTGTCCCAATAAGAAAAACACTGACTTAAAGCTATTTCTTATAATTGCTAGCTCGGTGGGGAGAAGAAGAGAAGGCAATCTATCCCTCTCTCTCCTTGCAGACATGCTTCTTACTTATCTCTGAAAATTCTTCCCTGGGCAGTCGAGAATTGTGTCTAAGATATTTAAGCTTGAAGCCTGAAGTGTAAGCCTAGGTTTTCAATCACTTATATGAAGCAGTTCTCAGAAATTCAGAACTAATCTGGAAGGAGAAGTGTCAGAGTTAGTGACCTAAATGCTACAATTATCAGGAAACACTGGACCCCAAAGTCTTACAGCTGGAAAGGATCTGGGTTGGCTGTCCCATTTATCTGCAAATTGAAAATTGGGATGAACAGAAGGTAAGTGGTTAAGATCCTGCTGCTTAAATGTGGAAGAAAAGAGTTCTGCTGAGTTGAGGTCTCCTAAAAGGTAGGAATGCAAATAAGGACCCTTCTATCAGTGATTTCCAGGAGGACCATTCAGGCCAAAAATGATTCTATTCCACAATATGAGAACAAGCAAAGCAGAACATTGCTCTTTGATAAAGAATATAAATGGGATAAGTGAAATACTCACCAGTGGAGATAATATTGGGAGAAGGAGAGTAATGGTAGCTGCATTGCTGGCTACCTCTGTTAAAGATGTGACGAGCAAAGAAGATATCAGAATTATTAGCCATACTGGTAATGATCCTAGAGGAGATAATTTCTTTCCTATCCACATAGATAGTCCTGATGCCTACAAAAACAAATTTACAATATTTGTTATTCATTAATAGTTCATTTTAATGGACACTTTAAATTAAAAAAACACATTATTTTCACTAAGAACTCTGTTTCTAAAACATAATTTTAACCTATCGTATTTCCCTATGGCTTGGTAGATCTGCATGGCTTTGACCTGGAGAAGCTCTCATTTATTTTGATTTTAACACTATGCTTTAGAAAGTTTGAATTGTCTCCTACATTTTTCAATTAAATGTTAAGGTTATCTAATTAATGTATGTGGACATTTATAACTAGAACCATAGGACTTTAAGAAAAGAGTGGCCTTTCTGGTGTACCTCCCTCCACTCCTAAATAGTGTTCCATAGAGACAACAACTTTCAACTAAGATTAGCTATTTAGAGCTATGTTTAGGTATTTATGGTTATTTTTAAAAATTACTCTTTTTTCAAATTTAGACATCATTTACTGATTTAAGTAAGGATTCTGTTTTCTTTCACCAGATCTCATCCACAACACATATATTCCTCTCCCTCCATTCCCTTACATTCATATATCACCATTTTTTATTAAATCAATATTTAAAGTTTATCATTATGGTTATACAAACATTGTTCAGACCATGTCATTTAATGTATTGTGATCATATTTATTTTGTTTTGTTTTGTTCTACTTTTGTTTTCCCAGGAAATAATGGCCTCATTATTTACTTGGTTTTCTAAGTATCTGTCACGGATTTTTAGCATACTCTCTAGTAAAATTGGAAAACTCCCCACAAGTAGACAAACATATTGTTCCTTCTCATTCCCTCCAGGGAGATGTCCATCCTGGAGTATTCCCTCCTTCTGCTCCATCTGGACTAGTTGCCCTTCATGTCAATTCTATTGTTGTTCTGAGACCTCTCTTTACTGGTGTACTATGAGCTCCTCTCACCTCTTTCTGTGGGAATTCTTTCTTAATGCCTTTGTGTTGGTGGAGACCTTCTTCTATAGCTTTCTAAGAATGGGAGGCTTTTTTGTTTGTTTCTGTATGACTGAAAACCTATTTATTTTCTTTTCACACTGTTTTGATACTTTAGCTCTTGTAAAATTCTAGATTTGAAATAGTTATCACTCAGCCAGAAAGTCTGATGACATTCTGATCTTTGATTCATTGTACATAGTACAAAGAAATCAGGTAGACGCAAATTAATAGGCATGTTATTCTATTCTTCACTCCTACCTGGGAAAATCCTCCATTTATGAGATTTCACTTAACTACTGCATGTGTGAATTTTATGCCCAGGTAAAACTGAGATTGGCATCTTTTAGAAAAGCTCTAATTACAAGCAGTATACTCTTAGATCAAAAGTTGGCAAAATATCCCCTGATATGGATACCAGATATTATGTGTTGTTTGTGATCTTGATTTATATTTTTGTGTTTTTTTCTTTTTAAAAGGAAAAAGTCTGTGTACCATTTAAGTCATATTGGTAGAAGTTCATCTTAAAATATAATTACATATATTGTAAGAATGGATTTTATCTATGTTTAGATGCTGCTAGCAAAGATTATACCACCACCTCTCGAAGCCATTAGGAACACAGCATCATACCCAAGGTTTTGAAATTCTACATGAAATGCTTTAATATTGGACACTTAGTAG
Source organism: Lasiurus cinereus (assembly GCA_011751065.1). Lineage (NCBI taxonomy): Eukaryota > Metazoa > Chordata > Mammalia > Chiroptera > Vespertilionidae > Lasiurus > Lasiurus cinereus. The sequence continues at coordinate 61,667,331 of JAAGEH010000307.1, read as the reverse complement.
CTCTTCAGTCCATGATCTCAAAGTCTTCAGTTCTGGAAATTTCTTGTATTATTTTTGGAAATGTCCTTCTATTTCTTTTTATTTCCTTTCTTCTTTTCCTTCCGAAACTCCTATTTGTTGGTTGTTGGAGATTTGGAGTTGCTATTCTAATTTTCTTACCTTTTTTAAAATATATATTACCTTCTCTTCATCTTTTTGTTTTATTTCCTGAGATAAGTTCATCTTCTAACTTCTACTGAATTTTAAAATTCCTTTTACAATATTTCTCATCTTTAGTGGAACTTTCTTACTTTCAGTTTATCCTTTATTTTAAAAGTAACATTCTACTTGTTTTGCATGTCTTTATTGTTTCTAAAAATCTCTTTGGGGCCTCAATGATAAATTTAAAAAAATTTATTTTTATCATACATTTTCTTTGCTTTTATGTGTTTCTTTTCCATTTTTCTTGTTTATTACTGGTTATTGTATCAGAGGCTTCCTCAACTATCTGATGGCCTCATATAGTTCATCCATGTTTAAAAGGAAGGTAACAGAATAATGATTTTGAAAGCTCTTCGTGCCTGGTCAAAGATTGTTAAGAAAAATACTTTACTTAAGTGACTAAGCTGTGAGCCAGTGTCTCATTGATTCAATTTTGTTACATAATCAATCTAAATCTTCTACTAGGGAGGGAAGAGCGCAGTTGCCTGTCTATTCAGGTCTGGAGAGAGTATTTGTGAAGCTCACAGCTTACTTTTGAAGCCTTCCTAAATTTTAGGAACTAAATTTTACCCCAGCTTTCAGTTAATCTGATGCTTCCAATTTCTAAACACTTTCAGGATCCTGTGGATGAATAAGTTTGTTTCTTGCTGGCTATTCTTTTTCAGATCCATAGATTTCATCCTTCTCTACTACTCCATAGTATAAAGTCAGTTACCCCTCAAGTACCCTGTTTCCATATTTTAAATCATATTAACATCTCTTATATGTTACTGTTCCTGCTATAAATTCTTTATCTTTATGGATTGGCACTTTTATATTCTATTATTGCCATGTCAGTGGGGAGCTGATAAAAATAGTGTTTAATTCTTCCATCTTTAACTCAGAAATGTGTAAAAAAGGAAGAGGAAGAGTTATTCACCAATAAGAATTTGAAAATGACAACCAGGACATGAGAGTTCAAACATGTTAAAACATTTCAAGGGACACTTAAGAGAGAGGGAATTGCAATGAGGTGAATGCTATGTCATGGTTCCCAATAAGAAGGGTTATTTATTTCTGGATATTTTCCTAATTACAATTTGGAACAAAATTTTTAAAAATTAACTGTCTTCAAAACTTTGTAAAACCAGTTTCCAGGGCCATATTTGCCCATAATCGGATTTATTAAGCTCATGGTTACCATCCCACCACTCAAAGGTAGGGCTATTCTGGATATTCCTAGAATAGTAGTCCTAGGATTTTCATAGCAAACTAGATCTGCTTCCATGGGTTCCCTATCCTTCCAGTGAGAGAGCCTACTGCATCAGACTAGGTCCATATCTTTTCATTTCCTTAAACTTTGCTAGGCTAGGGTCTGGTCAATGCTTTTAAAACTTCTTTTGAGTGGTCAATCCAGACAGATATTCAAAGCAGGAAAGATGAACATAAGTTCATATTTAGGCCAGAATTGCTGACTCTGATTTCCTCACAATTCAAGTGAGCAGACAGAGGAATGAAGGTATTGATTCTGAGAAACCAGATCTGCTGGACTAGTGGAAAAGTCTATTTGTCTTATATTTCTCTCACTTATACTTGAGCAGTCTGCAAGGCAAGCCAAATATAGGCTGAAAACTACTTTGTAAGTGGCACTCAGAATTTCATCTATTACTAAATCTTATTGCTAAAAGCTCAGTATCCATATATAATATAAAAAATTTGACAATAAAGTCAGAAGCTAAAACCAGTCTCCCCAGAGGTTATTAAAAAGAGAACAGACCAGGTAGTTTTTTGCCTTGAGAAGTATAAATATTTAACTTCCCAGAAACTAAAATGCTATAAAAACACCTCTTTCAACATCATTTTTACTTTGATAACATAATAAGAAAATGGAACAGCCATGAGCTTTGAGTATCTCTCTGAAGGCTATAAAATCCAGAAACAAAAGATTTTTAATTTGTCCAAGAGTAGAGGATTTTTATGGAATTTTTGAAGCAATCCTATAATGACCAAGACAATTCTAAGGGACAGTGACTTCCCCAGATACCTACTTTCTATCAACTATTTAGATAGGCTAAGAAATAGCCAACTTTAATCCACATATAGTTTTACTTTTCCCTAAAATTAGAAAGAATACAATATTAGCCATGATTATATGAAATTCTCTCAGGACTTTCCTCCACAAATGTATCTTCAGTACCTTTAATATATTTAATATGTAATAAATAATATAATAAATAAATAATATAATACATTACTATTATTTCTTATTTTCCTTCTTTAACAACATTAGGACCATGATATATTCCAGAGAACTCTGAGAATTACTCAAATCAATCATTAAATAAGGTAAAAATATAAGTAAAATATGTTTCACCATATGTATGATTTTTATTTTTTTCTTATTAAGCTAGTCTTCTAATACTATTTCATGAATTAAGAATTCTAATCTTTTGACATATAACATAAAAATTTATGCTTGGAGCCTGTAAAATGTTTTGAGCTTTGAACTTACTTCAGCTGTATGATATACTTACTGCATGGCTATTGAAACCTGTGTCATTAAAATGACAGGTTGAAATTAAATATAACAAAAGCTTGAATGTCTTTGGAGCAGCCTCGTTAATTGTTAAATATCTTAGACATATCCCTGGCCAGTGTGACTCAGTGGTTATAGTGTTGGCCTGTGCACTGAGGGCTCACAGGTTTAATTTAGGGTCAAGGGCACATACCTGGGTTGTAAGTTTGCTCCCCAGACCCAGTCAGGCACTTATGGGAGGCAACCAATAGATGTGTCTCTCTCATATTGACGTTTTTATTCTCTCTCTCTCTCCTCCCCCCCTTCCTCTCTCTCACTGTCTCTAAAAATCAATGGGAAAAATATTCTCCTGTGAGGATTAACAACAACAATTTTAGACACAGATTATTACCTCACAACCATCTGCTAAGGCAAACCCTCCACCAACAAGAATGGCTATATCCCAGGGCATGAATGACTGGAATTCTTTCCAAGTAATCAGTGGAGAGTAATCAAAAGCAACTGCAAAACAAAAACCCTTCAGTTATACATTGCTTAAAATATCATATGAGATTGTTTCTTTCATTATTGTAATGGCCACCTCACAAGGAGTTTTTACTTCTCCTATGTTGTTTTAAGATCTAGACTTTGAGCAATTTCCATCTATCTTAGGTGGAAGATTATATTACTTAAACGGGTCATAACTTGGAAAAATCTTTTATATTATATTATAGCATGAATTTAGATAAATTATAACATTGTCATTTACTATAATGCTATTCATTCAATTCCACTAACATCTTTGCTTTTGAGTAAAACAGTGTATTGGACTATACTATTCTTTGCTATGCAAACTGTCTGTAACAGTCCAATGGTTCTAATAGCATAAGTGCTGCATTATTATTCATTAGTATTTATTTGAACATTTTATTATTTTTTCAAATCTCAAGGGGCGGCACATAACAGGCTCATCGGAATTCCAGTTTAAAGTAATTCAAAATTCAGGTTAAATAATTTAAGCATCATTCATGAGACCCCTGAAATACTCATAAAGCAATTATCTTAAAGATTTCTCTCGATATTTGGTTCCTATCGTCTCCATACATTTATTAAGAAATAAGATCATCCATGAACACAGTATGTCCATTTATCATTTAGGTATAGCAGTTAGCATTGTACATGGTGAAATTCTAAGGTTACTAATTAGCTTCCCTCCCATCTCTTTTCTCTAAACCCAGATCAAACATAATTTTGACTGTTGACAGAAATTTTGCTATTTCTTACTTGAATTAAGACCATATTTTCAATTAAAATGCAAACATCTTTGAAGTGTACCTTTTCATGTAAAATGTAACATAATATGTCTTATCTGTTATTTTTAAACCTACTGTAAATGAGTTTATCATGGAGAAAATTTATTGAAGAATAAGAAGTAAGAGAATGGGAGAGAAGGGCAAGGCTCTGTTTGAGGGAGACTCAGATGTTGGAGCCAGGTATGTTAAGTCAAACATTAGTTCCTCAGCACTTGCCCCTGCCAGGCCATGGGGCTTAGATTGCTACAGTCAGAATTCTCAGGATCTCATATAAATCATTGCTCTGTACTGCAGCCTCTCCTTATAGTGCACTTTGAGATATTCTAGTCTCAATGAAGAATGAAAGACTTTTATTTCTATGCTATACTGTTTATATTTGTCAGGCCTAGAAATCTGACTCTAGTTATTATTGATTCTGACTCAAGGATTCAGGTGGGTCAATCTAAGAGCATGAATGAATCCCAGTTCTAATTGAAGGAAGGAAGGAAGGAAGGAAGGAAGGAAGGAAGGAAGGAAGGAAGGAAGGAAGGAAGGAAGGAAGGAAGGAAAAAGAAAGAAAGAAAGAAAGAAAGAAAGAAAGAAAGAAAGAAAGAAAGAAAGAAAGAAAGAAAGAAAGAAAGAAAGGAAGGGAAAGAAAGAAAGGAGGGAGGGAGGGAGAGTGGGAGAAAGGAAGGAAGGCAGAAGAAAGAAAAGAAAAGCCAACAATAAAAAAACACATTCTACTCTACCAGACTATTTACAGACAATTTTAAACCATTTGTCCCACACTGACAACATGTGAATCTGACTTCTTGAAACATGATGTGCTAGTATTCAGATATGGATGAATCCTACATTTAAGAAGTGTTTGTGTCTCTGTGTGGGCAGAGTGAATCTATTCACATAAACATGCATACATGTTTGTCCATGTGTTATAAAGACAATAAGTGCTCCCTCTGAATATCTTTTCTGTCAATTGTGACACTAGGTTATGAACTAGTGTAGGGTTGATCTGCTCTTTTTTCAGGACTATTATGAGTCTGTAACTCCCTTGAAACTCCTCATTTTTGTAGATCTTCAGCATTTAGTACCAAGAGCTCATAATGAAATAATGACTTGTTCCTATGTTTGTCAATAGTAAGATTAATTCTGATTATGAGAGGAGCAGTGAGCTTATCAAAGACCAAATAATATCACTCATAGCAGAGTCTTAACATGGAGCAAAAGGAAATCTACTTCTCACTTCTGCAAAGTAGGATGATGTGTGCTGCCTGACTAGGGGTTGCAGTGTACAAACTGGAAGTGTGTCTACATGTCCATTCTTTTTTTCTAAATGCTAAATGAAACCAGTATAATTTTGTATATTTTTGCTCTTCTATCAAATTCATTTGGAATTATAAATAATACTCAACCAATTTCTCCTGTAGGTGTAGTTTTAGTCAATTTCTTAGCAGGGATAATAAAAAATAGGAGTCCTATAAGTAAGGCAACAGTTGAGTCTGTAGCAAAACCAGGATACCTGAAAAAGGACAAATGTGTTCATTAACAAATGACACCCAGAATTTGTGGGAAGGAAATGCTAAGTGATTATGTTTATATCATACAAGAAGCAGTTGTGGTATAGAGTAATAATTTTGGATAATCTGCTCTAAAAATCTATAGATTCCTTACTAAATGATTTCCCACTAAATAATTTAATGGAACTGAAAATCTTAGACCATGTTTCCATTGTTTCCCTATACTTGTCTTCTTTTCAAAACCATGTATACACATGCTGACCTACTAGGCCAACATGGCAAATTTCCCTTTTGGTAAAACTCACAGCTCTGGTAAATAACTTTTTCTTTGAATTATTTATTTCCATTATATTGGCAGAGAATTGACATTGAAACAATTGTTAGACTAGGCAAAGTCTTGTATAATTGATTTATAACATCCTAGTATTGAATTGTGGCAAGGCATGGATGTTTCTAGAGTCCTTGAAAGCTCTTTTGTAAATTGTGAAAGTGAATGATCTGTTTTTCTAAGATATAACATCTGCTTCCATGATTATAAACCCTAGCCATATCATACAAATGAAATCAACCCATTTAATACTTTGCACCCTCTGAAACTTAATCAAGAATATTAATTATTAGAATGGCTTATGAGATGCTCATAAGTGATCACTGTTCAAATTAAGAGTGATTCAGGAACAGATGGGGTTTTAGAATCACAAGGCCATTCCAGCAAATAAGACAGGTTCCCAGAAGCCTCATCAGTTAAGAAGCACCTGGAGACTAGATATGAATGAAACAGGCATAAATAATTAGAATTTGGTTATAAAAGTCAGTCATCTTTAACTAGTGAATCTTTGGATTCTGAGAAGACATCCTTATATCCTAAAGGTTATTTTGCTACCTTGTCACTCTATGATGCAGGCATATTATAGAAGCTCTTTATTCCTGTAATTTATTTGAACAAATTAAAAATCAAGGAAATGCATTATATTATTCAAGCTGACAATTTATAATGCAGTTTTGTTTTCCCTAAATGCAGATTTTATTTTCTTGCATTGTTGGGTAAAAAAGCTACCTTGGTGTAACTTATTCAATAAACTTAACTAATACTTACATTTTCATTATTCCTTATTTCTTTTATCTCTGTTATAATTTACAGTTGGATTTTTTGCCAAATTAGGTCAGACATCATGTAATCTGATTTTGTTTTTATGAAGATACATTGGACTCAGTCCAAGCTCAAACAGATGGAATGAAAACATTAGGTGGTAGCTATCAATCTTGATCTCTCATACTAGCTTTGGAACATATAAATGCCTAAAACCTCTTCATTACAAATATATCCTACAGAATATATACTGATGAAATGAAATCAAGCCATAAATACTGAAATAATTTATTTTCCAATGATTTTTAAAACTATTACTATTTTATTATGTTTAATTTTATTTTAGTTTTCATTTGTTCTAAATTAATTTAGGTTGCTTTAGTATTACAAAAGTTAAGGTTACATACATTTCATTTGCTTTCATTTATATCTTCAAATCACTTCCTTTCTCAAACCTTTGTTCCTTTTATTATTGTTTTACCTCAGAATTATAGGTAACACGTGCACCTGCTCATAACAAATACACTCTATTTTTTAGGAATTAAAAAAATGATAAGGAATGAAATCTAAGGAAAGACCTCAGATAAGATAACCACACCACCAATGAATAAAACATCTCCTGAATTACATTCCCCTCCTGTAAGGAATAGAAATTAGAAACTGATTACATTGAATTTACTATTGGGATTTCAGCTTTATTTTTATTAACCGTTGTTTGATTTCATTTAGATTTTGCACATTGGTGTTTAGAAAAAATCCTCCTTACCTAGGATGGTAGAAAAGGAATTTTTAAAAGGTCGAAGAATTATTTTTTATGTTGGTCTAGTCCTATTACAAAACTACATAGTGCCATCAAACTTTAAATAGTTGTGTGCTTTCAATAGCTTGCATTGAATAATTGGAAGCTGTCTTTTTTAGACCTCTCAAAATGAAAAGGTTTAGTCTTAAAGGAAACAAAAAGTGTATAAAGCTAAAGCAGATTCTTTGAAACATGCTACCACCTTGAATTGCTACATTTGTATGCTCACTAGGAATTTGGACTCAGATTTTGCAGCTTTAAAAAGTGCTGGCAATGCCTGTATAACCAGAAAGCTCTGATTTAAAAAAAAAATTCTTTATTCCATGTGGGAATAATATATTTGACTCAAACAATTTTGGTTTCTGCCCCCGAATACATTGATTCTTGGTAGTGGGGTATGAGACAGGAAGTCCAGATCAGAGATCTGCTGAATTTAGAAACTAGATTAATTCAGTAAAGGATAGATTTGGAACACAAATCTCAAAACCCAAGTATTTATAATCATATGTGGGATGGCTCTTAATTTAGAAAATTATGCTGCCATCTCCCTTCCCCACCCTGCCCAGTTCACATGATTCAGCATTGACTGCTGATATGTAAGACATTGAGAGATAAAATTAACTCTGAGTCAGCTTCTAACAGAAGTTTATAAAATTAGATTTATTACTTAATCAGGAATTCCTTACCTAAAAAATAATGGCAGGCATGGGTTTATGGTGAATTTGTGTTTAACTGACATAAACAGAGAAAAAGACAAGATAATGAACCAAATAAATAATCCCCCATAGAAGTTAAAAAAAAAAGTGAGTCGGCAAAAATCACAAAACATGAATTCATACCAGGTTATTAAGAAACACTGAGTGACATTATATATAATAAACATTTAGATTGCCTTTCACATAGGGAGAAGGGCAGCACTATTCTAAGCAATATAAACTTCATTTTACTCAGGAAGAAATCCAGGGATGTGACCTGCCCAAAGTGAATGGAACCCAAGTGGGGTGGCTCCAAAGTCTACAGTCGTAATTGCCATGGTACATGGCTTCCTGGAAGACTGCATTTCTAATTTTGTAGGAATGGAACTAGCTTTGTCTAAAGAAGCTTGAAGTTTAGTTACATTGGTTATTTTATCTGAGGTCTTTCCTTAGATTTCATTTCTTATCATTTTTTTAATTCCTGAAAGGATTAGAATTAAAAATTCTTTTCAATGGAAAGGAAGAAGAAAATCTCATACAATCCTCTAGAGTTCTAGGAATCACTTAGGAGAAAAGCAGAGTGCTAAAGAGGAAGGGCTGACAAACATCACATATAATGCTTACTCAGAAAACAGTGCAGACCAACCAGGAAATAACCCAGGATCTCGGCTAAACCACAGCAGGGCCATCACAATGAAGAGGACCAAGGTAATAATTTCCTGATACCTGTAAAAATATTTGCAATCCTTTCATTTATTTTCTTAGTCAGAACATTTGTAGAAACTCCCTGAGCTATTGTCAGGGGTAATCTCACCAGAACACTAAACATTAAAAAGTGGATGTGTTGATAATTTGAGCGAATCATTGCAGTCAGAGAAGGTCTTTACTCTTTGGTGGGTCTGTCAGCTTCTTGCCATCCTCCTGGTAAATTTTATGTAGATAAAGTGTGCATTTTGTCATGTGGAGGTTAGCACTTACTTTCACAAAGGTTAGCACACCTGGGACTGTTATCGAGTGTTAAAAATACATGACAGATAATTATGTGCTCTTGTTTTAAATTAATACTTGCAGTATAAGCTGTGTGTGTGTGTGTGTGTGTGTGTGTGTGTCCACATGTGTGCACACAGCAATCTTACCTTATTGGCCCAAGTTTTTTGTATTCTTGTTTAATCACATCAGCATAAGCCTTTTGTTCGGCTGCCTTGGTCTTTCCACTTTTAAAAATCTCCTTAAAACTGAAAAGAGTGATTAAACCAATTAATAATAAGATTCTTCCTTTCTAGAAGATACTTCCATGAAAGCTTCATAACACACAAATCTCCTTTCTAATAACATAAATCTGAGCTTTTCCCTTATACCTCCATCTCCTTCTTTGAATGTCCCCTCCCCCCTTTTCTGTTTCTGCCCATTTTGTTCAATTTTCAATGCTTTTTTGTTGTTGTTCTATATTTCACAGGCCATCTTCTACTGATCTCCTCCTTTTCCAAATTCTTTTTCACTATTAAAATTTTGCCATGTTCTACTCATCTCCAATTTAACACTTTATTATGTACCTGTTATATTTTTAAATATATTTACTATACATTTTGATTGTTAATTGTTGCACATGAATGAATTTTAACTCACTAGTTAGATTCAATATTTGAGGAAAGGAGCAATGTCATAGATATTTTCTTTGGCCCGATACCTGTAAACACTGGCTTACATGGTAAATACTTAATTCATTAACTCAACAGCACTTTTGTCAAATTTATGAAACAGTTGGTTGTCAAATCCATCAATTGTCACAAAATGTACAAAATTCAAGTTATACACTAGGGCAAGGAGGTCACATACAATGATCATGGACATAGTTCAATCTGGATCTGTTTTCAGAACTAAAACCAACTCGATCACATTTTTTTCTTCAAATTTCATCATCTGTTATGTCCCAATAGTCTCCACTAGATAAGTTTTCAACTTACTTCCAATAGTATCTATCAGTTTATATTCTTTTGAGCCACTTATCTTAGTGACCTTTTTCCCTGGTGACTACTTTTTCTGTCCTAAGGTCCAGGGTCTTCACAATTTTTGAACAATTTTTGTGTGAAGTAGTGCTCTACACCAAGATTTTTTTAAAAATACCTCCAGAGGAAGAAACAAATGGGAAATGCTTATATTCTTAGGAATTATCTCTTGGAATATCTATGGGTAGCTCTGTTAGATTACATTATATGTAGGTGTAAAAAGCACATCTGGATATCTAATGCAAAGGAATTGAATTCTGGATCTCAAAGAGATCTGCATGCACATATTCACTGCAGCATTATTCACAAGAGTCAAGGTATAGAAACAATTTAAATGTCCACCAACGCACAAATGAATAAAGAAAAAGTGGTTTATATACTATAATATTCCATTGTATATATAAACTCAGAGAAGCACAGAGTAAAAATAGTGGTTGCCAGGGCCTGGTTGGGTCGGGGGAATGGAAAGGGGAATGTCAGTCACAGAGCACAAAATTTCAGTTATGCAAAATAAGTAAGTTATAGGACCCATGATTAACAGTACAGTGGTACCTCGAGATACGAGTGCCCTAACATACGAGATTTTTGAGATACGAGCCATCGAGCGAGCGATTTTTGCTTTGAAATACGAGCAACATTTGAGATAGGAGTAATCGCATGGATTGGCCAGCTGCACATGACCCACCAGTTTACTGCGACTCGAGCGTCTCATAGTTTCCCAAGCCTCAAGGTTACAGAACGAATTAAACTCGTATCTCCAGGTACCACTGTACTGTATTGTATACTTAAAATTGTGCTAAGAGGGTGGATTTATGCTAAGTGCTTTTTACCACAAAGGAAAAAAGAAAACAGTAAAGGATGAAGGAGGAATCTTTTGGAAGTGATTAATAAGTTTATGGCATTGATATTAATAATGGTTTCATGATTTCTAATTACCTCCAAACACAACAAGTTTTGTATACATTAAGTAGCTACAGCTCTTTCTATGTTAATCATATCTCAATAAAGCAGTTTAAAAAAGAATAAAGCTATATTTTCTTTTGTAAAATTTCTGGGATAAACATGGACATCTATGAGGGAGTAAATAGGAAGACTGTGGAAGTGTGAAGGTAGTTATCACATAAAGACACACACACACACACACATATGTATACACACACACACACACACACACACACACACACACACACTGAGTGGCCAGATTATTTATTATGATCTCTGAACACTTAATAAACTGGCCACTCAATGTGTGTGTATGTGTGTGTGTGTGTGTGTGTATCCTATCTAAAAAAAAGTAATATGCAAATTGACTGTACCTCTGCCATGCCCACCAGCCAATCAGGAGTGAGTATGCAAATTAACCCAACCAAGATGGATGTGGCCACAGAGAGAGCAGAAGGCTCAGATTTCTCCAGCAATGGAGGGTTTCCACTTGGGTTTCCCCTGGCGGGCCCAGACCTCCACTCAAGGCTATAAAGTTTCAATTATAGAAGATAAATAAATCCCAGATACCAGGACTGCTGCTTGGGTCACCAGAAGGCGTGGCTGGCCTGCAAACCATCACAGGCCCCTCTGCCAGGCCACCCCATGCCCCAAAAGACTCCTCACCCTGATCTGGAAAACCAACCTCTACACCCATGCACCAGGCCTCTATCCTATTTAATCCTATCTAATAAAAGAGTAATATGTAAATTGACCATTACTCCAACACACAAGATGGCTGCCCCTATGTGATCAAAGATCTTGCCCCCATGTAGACACAAGATGGCCATCACAACATGGCCAGCAAGGGAAGAAAATTGGGAGGGATCAGGCCTATAAGGGAGGGCAGTTGTGGGTAATCAAACCTGCAGGGGAGGGCAGTTAGGGGTGATCAGGCCTACAGGGGAGGGCAGTTAGGGCAATCAAGCTGGCAGGGGATCAATTAGGCATCAATCAGGCTGTTAGGGGACTGGTTAGTAGGTAATCAGGCTGGCAGGCAGAAATGGTTAGGGGCAATCAGGAAGGCAGGCAGGCAAGTAGTTGGGAGCCAGCAGTCCTGGATTGTGAGAGGGATGTCCGACTGCCCATTTAGGCCCGATCCCAGTAGGACATCCCTCAAGGGGTCCCAGATTGGAGAAGGTGCAGGCTGGGCTGAGAGACACACACTCCTGTGCACTTGGCCTCTAGTCTCTATTGTGTGTGTGTATCTGTGTGTGTGTGTGTGTGTGTGTGTGTATTTATATACTTACACACATACACATACACACACACATACTAGAGGCCCGGTGTATGAATTAGTGCATGGGCGGGATCCTGCGAGCCTGGCCAGGGAGAGAAGACATGGGCAGTTGGCTGGACTGCCTGCTGATCAAAGTCCTGGTCAAGGGGACAGTTTGCATATTAGCCTTTTATTATATAGGGTATACACTGAGTGGCCAGATTATTATGCATCCAGAGATCATAATAATCTGGCCACTCAGTGTATACTAGTATTTATTTTCTTGTGACACCATTATTCAAGCTTGTTTAGACTATTATTTCTTTTGAAGAAGCAAAATTTCCTTAATTCTTCAGTAACCTATAATAATAAAAGCATAATATGCTAATTAGACTGAACAGCCGAACAAACCTTCCAGACAGACCTTTCGGAGAAGCTGGGGCTGCAAAGGCCGAGGCAAGCCAGAGTGGCTGTGAAGACTGAGCCCTTTGCACGAATTTTATGCATAGGACCTCTAGTACATTCATAATCACTGTACTGTACACACTGCAACCATGAACATAATTAAGTGGATGTTGTTGCATTTAAGATCAATTAAGTTACTGACTAGTTACAGTGTCAAAATTTTATCTTTTGTCACTAATATAAATGCTATTGTAAGAGACTAATCTATGGATCTCCTTGAGAACCATCTGTAGAATAGAAAAGTAAAGAAAGGAGTGAGTCTCCTTCAAAACTACTTCCCACCCTGGAGACATCATTTGTACTTTGCCACTTTGGTTGGGGACCATAAATAGTTAAGTCGGAAGCCAAATTGGCTTTGCTGTAAATGAAGGTTAATGCCTTCACAAAGAAACTGATGAAGCATCTGACAACGCATCAAACTCTATTTAAATAAGTTTGGTGGCACTGACAGATGAGCTTCTTCATCCCCAGTATGTTGGGATCATTTATAATGTGAGAGTTAACTGTGTTAACAGCCAACACACTAATCAGAATGTATGGTGGCCTGCCAGAGGAGTGGCTAATCATTTCTGTTTGTCGATCTAAAACCTCTGGAGGTGAACACTCTGACAGACTGAAAAGGACACTGAAAAATGAGCTGGAGCATGAAGTTGTGCAGTGTCTAACCAACAGTGGACAGCAAGGGGACTGTTTAAACATGCCACTGCCTGTGATTTATGGACTTTGCCTAATGTCTGCACTTCACACTCTTTTTTTTTTCCTCATGGAAAACACAATTCCATAAATCTTCCCTTTACCTTTTTTATTTCTCCCTTTTAAATGGGGAGGCCATTTCCTAATAATAACAATGGTTGCAAACATATTTTATAAAACATTTACATATAATAAAAACAGAAGGAAACAGTGGTGGGTCTGCCTATTCCATTGGTTTGGGTTTCCTGTCCCCTGCAGCCTGCATTGCTACCTGTACAATTGAATAGACCCCCGGAGGGTTGGTTTGCAGGAAGGAGCCTTTAGTATGCAGCTGGCCTCTCCCCACTGATGCCCACCTGCTGAAGTCAGTGACATTGCACACATTTGCTTCAGCGGGAGCACTGCCATATGCTGCTCCCACAATCTGGACAAAAATATTTTTCAAAAAAAAATCATCAGTACCATCTCCCCACTACTAATAAATACAATTGCAGCGATTCTGGGGAAAAACCAGGAAGGGTAATAGAGAGGGGGAAATATCAGTCCTTATGTGACTTGATTTGAAAAATGTTGATGCGGGCCTGGAGCAGCACCTGGTCACAGTATTTTGCTATTCAAGAAAAGTACAAAGAGCTGATGTCAGTCTCACCTGCTTGGTGGATAGCATGCTGTCCCTTGAAATTAATTAAATAAAGCCCCTATAAAAATGAATTTGAATTGCTTTATTTTTCAGGAGAAAATCCTCAAGGTTTGACATTAAGCTTCTTTTCCTTCCTTTTTTTGGAATATTGTTTTCTATATTGAATATATAAGTTACATTTTCCATTTTTCTGTGGAGTTCTTTATAATTTTAAATATTGGCTGTCATTTAATTCATGTGTCATTGGTACTTATGGATCACCAAGTTCTGTCCCAGCCAAGGTAACATTTGCAAATTCTCCTTGAATGTGTACATTTAACATTTTAGCAGCTCTTGATTGATCAGTGTTTCTTGCCTTGTCTTCTATGTGTACAACATGGGCCTATGTGTGTTAGAATTACAATACTGGAAATGATGTTACTGATCTTCCAGTTAAAGTCTGTTGTTTTACAGTTGAGGATGTTGAGACTGAGAATGGATCAGGACTTGCAAGGATCACTGGTCTGACTTGGAGAAGCCACAGCTATTATTCCTGGTCTCCTGATTCTGAATCCAATGTTCTTTGCACAGAGCTCTTATAGACATTTTTTAAAAGACATATCCGTTTTGATGCTAGGGTAAAATAGGAAGCCCTGCATGTTAAAGTTTGACATTCAATAGTTCAATAACCTGAGGAAACCCCACATTAAGCAAGGGAAAGGGCAACACTTCTTCAAATTTCACTCCTCATCAAAATGAGCCCCTTATGCTTTTTTTTTTTTTGGCCTCTTAACATGTAATCGGTTGAGAACTCAAAGGAAACCAAGATGGAGGTGCTTTCCACAAACTCTCTTCCACAGTGAATGTAGCTTACATGGTTCTCTTGAATATTCTTAAAGCATATGCTCATGCAGGTCAGCTTTGTGGGGCAGAGTAATGCAGAAATGCAGCTTCGAGAAATAGGTGAGAGCAGCAAAGAACTCAGAGCCCAGACACTTTCATTTACTGAGGAACATGGACAATTTACTTACTCAAATCCTAGGAAAAGCCACTGAAGCCAAATCCAGGACAAGAGTAGAATAATAATAGCAGCCGGGAAGGAAAGCAAAAACCACGATCCAAAGTTGATGCATCGACAGCCAGGGTAGCGCCTGTGGGAAAACATAGAAAAGTATTCATGGAAGAGGACAAGTGAAATCCAGTGGGAAGTGGCAGTTCACCCTCCCCCCGTGCTACCAGCCAAAGTAAGATGTAGGGGATGTCCTTTTCTCTTGATTCTTAACTACATAATTTTGGTATCTTGACTTAATCTGTAAGGAAGTTCTTGTGAAAGAACCCAATACAGTACCTGCTACTCATTAAGTGCACAAAAAATGGGTGTGCACGGTGTGTGTGTTTTGCTGTTAGTACTAAGACCATGGATGTATGAGGAAAGATAATAAGCAGATGGGGGAACAGATGAAAATTAACGGAATTTCTGTTACCATTGCACATTGTAGCAGGCATCCCAGGTACCTAGGAAGGGACTCTGATCCAGCCCACATTGTCTCTCAGAGATGTTTTCCTCTATTTCTTCTGCCCCAAAGCAACTGTAACCATCAAACCAGACATAGGCTAATCCTTTCCTCCTAGAATTAGACAGTGCTTTGGGTCTCAATCAAATGGAGTAAATCTGGACCAGAAAAAAATTAATGAAAAATTCTGTAGAAAACATCAACTTTGCCCTTATCTCTACTAGTTATTTTCAGCTTTTTAGCTCAGATAATAACCAAACAACAGCAGCAACAACAAAAAAGTTGTTGATTCTATCTGTATGGACATGCTTGTGAAAGGAGGAACACAGGCAATAAACAGGTATTCATATAATGAATCAGGTACAAGCAATGTGTTCTTGGTAACCTCACTCTCATTATTTCAAAATTTAATCTAAATTCCAAATAAATATAGTTATCTACTTTATGACTGTGGGGGGAAATCGGGAAATTTTAGAAACAGTTGTCTAGAAATCCAGAAAATACAAAAATATATAGAAGCAATAAAAACACCATTAATACTTTTGTTATTTTTGAAATCATAAAATAAAGAGAACTTTATAGAAATAATAAATGTTTCAATTCTTATTTTATTTAAATCACATTAGTATTTTGTCATTTAAAAAAGATCATGTAGCCCTAGCTGGTTTGGCTCAGTAGATAGAGTGTCGGTATGTAAACTGAAGGGTCCCATGTTCCATCCGGGTCACGGCACTTGCCTGGTTTTCAGGCTTGATCCCCAGTAGAGGGCATGCACAAGGCAGCCAATCAATGACTCTCTCTCATCATTGGTGTTTCTATCTCTCTCGCCCTCTCCTTTCCTCTCTGAAATCAATAAAAATATATTTAAAAAAAATAATAATAGTCTCTTTTTTTAAAAAAATGACTATATAAATAAACAAAAATGTTTCATGCCAAATGCATCAGCATAAGCCAAATATATAGATTTTAGAGAATTCTTTGTTTTATTTTAGGATGGTTTCTAAGTAATGCAAAGACTTTTATAAAAAAATAAGTTTTAAAAACTGTAGAATTCTGATTATTTCTACAATTTCTTTGAGCTTCTAAAAAGTCGCTGATCTCCCTAGTCTTAAAGATATCATTAGCAACTTCAGGGTGATTTTTAACTACCTTGAAGAGACCCAAGGATTAGCTTACCTATATAGAAAGTGACAAATGATAAATAAGAAATGCTAGAGAATACAAATTTTGAATAAAAAGATGCTTTATCATATCTATGATGAATAGAAAGATGCTTTCTATTAAGATTCATATAATTATGAATAGAAAGATGCTTTATCATATCTATGATGCTCTATTGAGAATCTCTTGCTTAAAAAATAATTTGTTGAGACAGAGAATCCAAGATGGCGGCATAGGTAAACACCTACACTGCTGCCTCGCACAACAATTTCAAACCTACAACTAAAAGACAGAACGGACATCATCCAGGACCACAGGAAAGCTGGCCGAGTGGAAGTTCTACAACTAGAGCGAAAGAGAGGGGCTCACGGAGACCCAGAGTAGCTGCAAAAAGCTGAGGTACGGAGACGCAAGCGAGGAGAGAGCGGGTGCAGGAGAACCTGGCTGGCTTTCTCTGGTGGGAGGGAAACGGAGACTCCCAACGGCATTGAACCCCTTATCCTACGACACTAAACCCCAGATCCAGCCGAAACTCATACGGGGGGAGTTTGGACTGTGAAAAGGGAGAAGTGCAAGGAAATTTAGGGGAGTCGCGAAAGATCAAAAGCCTGGTGGAGCACAAAGCACTGCGCGCAGGACAGATTGCTGATTGTATTTCTGGCTTTCGCGAGTGGGCGGGAGACAGACCATTCCAACTGTGCCACTTCTGAGTCCACTAAGCCCCTGTTTCGGGCGAAACCCTGGGGACCTAGACTCGTGTGGTCCTGGTGCTCAGGGAAGCCAGAAAGGCAGCGGTTAGAGGCACTGCGGGCTCGGGCGCACAAGGACCGCTCCAGTGATTACCCAGTCACGTGAGACTCAGGGGCCATGGAGGGCGGGGCCGACTGGAAGGCAAGGCGGTCCCTTAAGCCCTGAGACTCCACCCCTCCCAAGCTCAACAGAGGCTTCTGCAGCTTTGCACGTCTGGTATCATAAAGCTGAATTCAACACAGAAGTTTCCCCGGCATAGTGAAAATGCTGAGACAAGGGAAGGGATTACAAACAAAAGAAATGGAGGAAAAAAAAACGACTGGATATAGAGTTCAAAACCATGCTTATAAGGTTTTTCAAGAATATGCTAGAAAAGTTGGATAAATTTAGTGAGACCCAAGAGGAGATGAAAAAGGTCTAACTAAAGATAAAAAAGGACCAACTAGAAATTAAACATACACTGTCTGAAATAAAAACTATTATACAGAGTCCTAACAGCAGACTAGAGAAAGGCAAGAATCAAGTCAAGAATTTGAAATATAAAGAAGCAGAAAACATTCAACTGGAAAAGCAAGAAGAGAAAAGAATCCAAAAATGTGAAGATAATGTAAGGAGCCTCTGGGACAGCTTCAAGCGTACCAACATCAGAATTGTGGGGGTGCCAGAAGAAGAGAGAGAGCAAGATACTGAAAACCTATTTAAAGAAATAATGACTGAAAACTTCCCACATCTGATAAAAGAAATAGACTTACAAGTCCAGGAAGCACACAGAACCCCATATAAAAGGAATCCAAAGAGGACCACACCAAGACACATCATAATTAAAATACCAAGAGCAAAAGACAAAGAGAGAATATTAAAAGCAGCAAGAGAAAAACAGTTCATTACCTACAAGGGAGCACCCATACGACTGTCAGCTGATTTCTCAACAGAAACGATGCAGGCCAGACGGGAGTGGCAAGAAATATTCAACGTGATGAATAGCAAGAACCTACAACCAAGAATAATCTATCCAGCAAAGCTATCATTCAGAATTGAAGGGCAGATAAAGAGCTTCACAGAGAAGAGAAAGCTAAAGGAGTTCATCAACTCCAAACCAGTATTATATGAAATACTGAGAGGTACTCTTTTAGAAGAGGAGGAAGAAAAAGGTAAAAGCCAAAAAATTATGAACAACAAATACACATCTATCAACAAGTGAATCTAAAAATTAAGTGAATTAAAAATTTGATCAATAGAATAAACTGGTGAATATAATAGAATCAGGAGCACAGAAAGGGAGTAGACTGATAATTCTCAGGAGGACAAAAATCATAAAGCATCAAACAGTCTGTGACATTACAGCAGAAAGATTAAAGTTAGTTGAGGTAGATAAGTGATCAATCAAAGGACTTGTATGCATGCATATAAGCATAACCAATGACCACAGACACTGGGAGGTTGGGGTATGCCTGGGAGGGAGGGGGGGCAATGGGGAGATATGTATAAAAAATTAATAAAAATTTTTAAAAAAAATTGTTGCTTTCAATTGGAAAATAAAATAATGGAGAAAAGGCTTAAACTTATTTCCCATTAATTTATTAGACTTGGGTTATAGGTTGATGGCTTATGTTATCCTGTTTAGCCAAAAGAACTTTACAAATGCTACTTGGTTTAGGGTCAAAACCATGTCCCAAGTTCAATTTCATTTCCACCATCTGTGACTAATAACTTGACACCAGGCTGCATCATTCCCTCCACACTGCAGAGAATCCTGGATGATTTGTTTGGGTTTAAAGGGGCTTTTCAGAATTTTTGCCTGGAAGGATAGATCGTTTAGAAAAATGAAAGCCTGAAAAAGCTGAACTCTGTTTGTTTGTTTGTTTGTTTTTCTTCAATAATAAGGAAGTAAACACCACACAGGTCTGTGACCTCCATTATCCCAACCCTTACACGTCTACTGAGAGTGAATACTTTGGATGAGAATTGAATGAATGGCATACTCAAAGGAATTAATTTCACCGTGGTGTCTCTTATTTCACTTCCTCATACCCTAAAAGTTAATGACTGCAAGTATCTGCCTAGAGAAAATATACATTTCTTTCATCATGAACTATGTAAGTACATTTAATTCTAAGAGGATCCTTTTCTTTCACTTGATGCTGTTTTGGGTGTCCACCATGTGCCAAGTACTCTTCTAACTATAGGGGATATAGTGATGAATTAGATGGACATGGTCCAGGCTTTCTAAAGTTTATATTTAAATAAGGTACACAGCCTATAAATAGGCAAGCATATAATGAATTAAAAAAATAAAACAAGATAATGAAATAAAAATTATTAGGGGAAGGGAGAAATTTTATAGAATGTGGTCAAGGAAGGGGATATTTGAAATGAGATTTCAAGGGCAAGAAGGATCCAGTCATGTACTTAACTGGGAAACAGCATTACAGACAGGAAATAGCAAGTACAAAGGCCCTGAGGTGGGAATGAACTTGGAATGTTTAAGGATTAGACAGAAGGCCTGTGTGGCTGCGAGTAGTGAGCTAAGGTTATAGCGACAGGAAATAAAGTCCAAGACATAGCCAATAGGGGTCAGATCATATATAACCTTGTAGGTCATCCAAAGGAATCTGAAGTTTAGTAGAAAT
This sequence comes from Lasiurus cinereus, assembly GCA_011751065.1. Classification (NCBI taxonomy): domain Eukaryota; kingdom Metazoa; phylum Chordata; class Mammalia; order Chiroptera; family Vespertilionidae; genus Lasiurus; species Lasiurus cinereus. Next base: position 61,647,205 of record JAAGEH010000307.1, on the reverse strand, counting down.
GGGATTATGAGTAGTGGGAAGGAACATAGTAAGTAAATTAGTGACATGATCTAATTTAAAGTCTATGTAAATTTATCACGTACATAAAACATGTTGGCTACATGGATTCTCAATGTTAAAGGGAACAAGAGTGGAAGCCAAGGTGTGGTAGGCAGAGTTCCAAGATAAATCCCTAGTATACATGCCTTGTATAATCCTCTCCCCTTCCATGTGTATAGAACTTATTAATACGATGAGATTTCAGTCCTGTGATTTTATGGCAAAAGTGAAGGGTTCTGTAGAGGTAATAAAAGTCCTTATCAGCTGACTCTACACTAATCAAAAGGAAGCCTATCTTGGGTGGGCCTGGCGCAATCAGAGAAACCCTTAAAAGAGATTTTCCTGCTGTGAAAGAAGTTAAGTTCCATGTTGTCAAAAAAAGGGGCCATATCACAAGGATTTGGGTGTACCTGGTAGTTGCTGAGAGTGACTCCATGCCAACAGGAAAAAAATAAAATAAAAAATGGACATCTCAGTAATTCAACCTAAGGGAACTGAATTTTGTCAATAACCTGAATGACCTTGGAACAGAACCCTGAGCATCTTCAGTGATTACAGGCTCAGCTGACACCTTTCAGGCTGGTGAGTTCTTGAGTAAAGGACCCAACTAAACTGTGCCTAAACTCCTGCCCTGACCTATTGAACTCATAAGATAATAAATTTATATTGTTTTAAGTCACTAAACATGTAGTAATTTTTAACACAATAATAGAAGATAAATACTTAGGGAAATTGGTTAGCAGATGGGAAGTTTTGCACAGGAATAGGGGAGTGTGAGAGTAGAGATTTTAGCTTAATTTAGATCGTTGGGGGAAAAAACAGAAGGCAACAGATTTTAATATATTGGGGGTAAAATGTAGAAAATGGAGAAAAAGTTTCATCTCTTGAAATGAAGTCTGAGGGGAGAATGGCAGAAGAATAAGAGAGTGGCGGATCAGAAATATTGCTATGGGCATATTAACTAGAAATATCACAAAATTTTCCAAGTGGCCATGTTGGATAGGCAGTAGATAAATGAGTCTGGAGCTGAGACGAGAGAGCAAGTTAGGGATCTAAAATTGCTAGATACCAACCATATAGGTGGCTTCATAAGCCATGAAAATGGGTATGGTAATTTGAGGAGTAAATGGAGATAAAAGGAACCAGAAATGCACCCTGAAGGTGCTCTAAATTTTAGAGTCTGGTAGAAGTGTGGGAATGAGCAGAAGACTTAACAAAAATCCTATGAGAAAAGCATTGTATTTACACCAGAAGACACCAAGTCTCAGAAAGTTAAGCTAATTGCTCAAGGTCATAGACTGTGCAGTGAAGTTGGATTTTTAACCCAGGAGGAATGTTTAAATCACAACCTCTTTTCATTAATGCATAGTGTCCTCAGTTGAAGCTCTGAGGTGAAAATAAAATATTCCATATATATTGAAAACTATCCAGAGGCTGGAGTACAAACCTGATGTTTTAAGGACACTTTAGTATATCATACAAATGATTTACTTCATAACAGAGACATAGTTTCACCTAAAGCATAAATGCCTGTCAATGTTGAAACTCAGGAACACAGTATTGTTATTGCAGATCTTATGCCTAACTACAAAATGATGAATAGTTCTAATGAAACACACACAAACTGTCTCAAAAGAATGAATATAGCTATGGAAATTTACAGCCTTGAAACAGATTTGAGCCATTAAGATCACTATAAGCTAGTGTCCACACTTATCATAGTCTTTTTGATTAGTGACTGTTTTGATTACTTCTGAGTCAAAACCATTTTTCAATTTTGCATTTGTGTACTTCCAGAGGTTTCTTTTCAAATATTAATGATGCGTTATTTATGAGCCAGGCTTAGATTTCTAACAGCAATAACAAAAGTAGAAGCAACAGCAGCAACACTAGCATGACTGACAGTTTCCTATGTGTCAGTCCCTTTGTTAAGAGCTACATTTGTGTTTTTAAACCTCATAATAATGTTCAAAATTAGAGTTTTGCCCTCATTTCACAATTGAAAAAGCTGATGTTCACAGAAATTAAGCTAATATATAACAAGATTGAAATCTGAACCAAAGTCTGAATCCAAACTGTGTAATATCCAAATTTCTTCTATCATATTGGAAAGAGAAATTCTTTTGGAGAAGTATATATTACTAATTTCTGCAGGGGAAAGTCATGGTATCTTTTGAAGGTAACTACTGCTAGGTAACTGATTTACTTTTCCCTTTGTAATTAGTTAAAAAGAGAGGTTAGAGGTGTGGGTTTTGAATTTTGGGCACCTATAAACTAATTTATTTTATCATTTGTTGGTTTGTAAATCTATGGTAGTTATTAATCAACACATAACTAGTAACAGTGACTGTACTAATCATTGATGATATAACTTCCTTCCAAACTGCTTTGTATACACATGTATTTCATAGCTGACTCAACATGAACTGAATAATATACTTTGATAATCAGTAAGCTATATAAACGGCTTGTGACAATGATCCAGTTTTTAATCTGGTAGATTTTTTTTTATTTAACTAATAGCTGCTGTATTTGTTAAATAATATTGATGCATCAAAGCTACTCTTGTGAAAACAGTAATTGTGCCTAATAAGATTCCCCTTAATAACTTTATTTAAATATCAAAAAATATTTAGTTATTTGGATGATTCCCAAGAATAGTCAGCACTTTATGCGTTGTCCAGTTCATCTTAACCAATGTTTATTAATCACTTATCTGTTCCCCTTGTGGACTAAAAGAAGGATAAGAATGAAAATTTTACAAACTTGTAATCATCAGGAGTAGGGGTTGTGCGCATGTAAAGAAGACAAGTTTATAGAAATGTGTAATTGTTTATGATAAGAGAAGATGGGAATGGCAATGGAGGAGGAACCGAACAGAGTTTCCAATAAGATAGCATCCATACAAATAGAGAAGAAACTTGGCAGAACTGGTGGGTCTTCCAACAACCAGAGTAGGAAGAAATGGTTAATTACAGGGTGGTATTTATTAACAATAGTGTTAGCCACGGAAGAGATCGAGTGATAACTGGAAGGATATATCAGTGCAGCAATGAATAAGGATCAGGAAGAGAACATTTTGAATTAGAAATGTTTTCTGTTAATCTTTATTGTATAAAGTATTACATAGATCCTCCTTTCCCCCCATTAACCTCTTCCAGCCCTCCCTGTCCACCACTGCCTCCCCCCAAGGCCCTCACCACCCTATTGTCTGTATCCAGGGGTTATGTATATATGCATACAAGTTTATTGGTTGATCTCTTCCCCTGCCTTCTCTTTGAGGTTCAACAATCTGTTCATGCTTCTATGTCTCTGGGTCTATTGAATTAAAATTTTGCCAACATGCCCCACTCACATATGGTAGGTGAGGCAATGAGACTGCAGGGTGGAAAAGGGGCTGGGACTCAGGCCTCCTGCCTCCAGCCCCCAGTTCCTCATTGACTAGATAATCACTTAAATGCTCTGAGCCTCAGCTTTCTCAAGTGAAATGAGGGGGATGTTTACATGGTGTGAAATTTCTGTCTGCATGTTTTTTCTTCTTCCCTGGCATTATTATTCTGGAGGCTAGGTCCTTCTTTTCCAAGACTAACATTTCTACTCTTGATTTAAAAAAAAAATACTTATTTTTCAATTACAGTTGATATGCCATGTTGTATTGGTTTCAGGTGTACAACCCAGTGAGTAATTAGAAATTTATATACCTTCTGGAGTGATGTTCCTCCTTCTCCTCCCCTTCTTCCTTCTCCTCCTCCTCCTCCCTCCTCCTCCTCCCTCTCTTCTTCCTCCTCCTCCTCCCCCTCCTCCTCCCTCTCTTCTTCCTCCTCCTCCCCTTCCTCCTTCCTCTCTTCCTCCTCCTCCTCCCCCTCTTCCTTATCCTCCCCCTCTTCCTCCTCTTCCACCTTCTCTTTCCCTTCCTCCTTCCCTTTCTCCTCCTCCTCTCCCTTTTCCTATCCCTCTTCCCTCTCCTCCCCCTCTTCCTCCTCTTCCTCCCCTTCCACCTTCTCTTCCCCCCCCCCTCCGCCCCTCCCCCCCCCTCCTCACCCCTTTCCTCACCCTCCTCTTCCTCCTCCCTCCCCCTTCTCTTCCTCTCCCTCCTCCTCCTCCTCTTCCTCCCCTTCCACCTTCTCTTCCCCCCCTCCTCCTTCCCTTCCTCCTCCTCCTCTCCCTTTTCCTCACCCTCCTCTTCCTCCTCCCTCCCACTTCTCTTCCTCTCCCTCCTCCTCCTCCTCCTCCTCCAAATCTAAAACCCATTTGACACTATGTATGTTATTACAATATTATTGACTATATTCTCTAAACTGTACTTTACATCCCTGTGACTATTTTGTAACTGCCAATTTGTACTTCTTAATCTCTTCAACTTCTTTACCAATTTCCCCACCCCTGGTCCCCTCTGAAAATTATCAGAATGTTCTCTATAGTTATGTAGTATACTCTTGATGAATTTATACTCATAGAAGCAATAAGTACACATGGAGGTCTGTGTTGTGTGGTCCCTAAACTGCTATACTAGTTTTCTTTGTATGCAAGTTCTTATTCTTCCCAGCACAGAGTTATATTTTTTGAATCTTGGATTTCTTGGAAAAGCTATGCATGTACAAGATTTTGAAAATACTTTTAGAAAATTCAGTCTGTGAATCTGCTTCTTAGAGTGTAACTTTCCTACCTTTGAACCTTTATTTTTCTGTAATAAGGACCTAAATCCTGTTTCAGGGCATCAAAATGCTGCCCACTTTCTGGAATTCAGAGAATAATTTGTCCTATTAGTACTTGAAAATATACCTTGGGTGTAGAATCAATTTGAGTTCTCATATAAAAGCATGGAGTTTCAAACTATTGTTTCAATAGCTCTTATACAGTGCTAAGTATTTTTACATAGTTACCTCATTTAATTCTCATAGTAATCATATGAACTTTGCCTAGTTTAGATATGAAGAAATTAAGTCTTGGAGAATAATGTACTTTTTTATTATTCAGATTCACAAAGTGACTTAATATTGTGGAATACTTAATCCAAGTATTCTGATTATATCTCTAGATGCCCCATTTCCTGCAATGGGGTGATAATACAATGCCAAACTTTTATTTAGGGTCATATATCTGTTTTTAGATTACTTTATTACTGTCATTTCTTGTAATTACTTAATCCTTTAAAGTTTTTTTTTTTTTTAAGTTCAACGCCATGCCTTTAGTAATTATACTGTAACTCTATCTGGAATTCATCATTTAAGTTCAAATGTCAGTTCCCAAACATTTTATAAACTGTCCCATGCAAATAATCCCATTTTGTTTCCTCTAACATTTGCAGTATTGTTTGTAATTTAAAATATTTTTCCTATTTTATTAGAATGGCCATCCAGGAGTTACCTTTTCTGAGCTGCCTTGGGGAATCTGTAGGTACCTATTAATTTACTATGTCTTACATATTTAACTCTCAGTAGAAGCATTAACCCAATAGAGCACCTCTGCCCCTAGAGTCTCTAAATTAGGTTAGTTAGTGGGCTTTCCATTGATTAAATCACCAATCCAGTAATATTACTTACGAATTGAAATGCTCGGCAAAAATCAAGTTGGTGGAGGTACCGGTGATCGTTGTTAGTCCACCAATGGTAGAAGAGTAAGTAATGCACAAACACATAAGCTTACACATCATGTGGTCCTTCTTTGTTGGATATTTGATTCCTGTGACTGCATTCTGTCCAACAAGAAAATGTACTATGAGAACAGCTCTACTGGTAGCCATGACAAGCAGTAATAACTTTGTTATGAACTAAATGTTTGTGCCCCACCCCCCTAATTTCTTATGTTGAAGCCTTACCCCACACTGTGATGCTATTTGGAGATGTGACCTTTGGGAGGTAATCAGGGTTAGATAAGATCATAATGGTGGGGCCCTGGTATGATAGGGTTAGTGCTGAGCTTAAACTCTCTCTGCCATGTGAGAACACAGAGAGGGTGGCCATCTGAAATCCAAGGAGGGAGCCCTCACCAGACAAGGATTCTTCTGCACCCTGGTCTCAGATATCTATTTCAGAATGATGAGAAATAAATTCATGTTGTTCAAGCCACCAGTCAATGGTATTTTGTTACGACAGCTTGATAGTACATCGTTTATCTTTCCATCAGAAATGTAACAATAAAAATATTTAACCTGAAACCACTGAAATATTTTATAAATATAGTTTTATTCCTTTGCTCATGCTTTCTTATTCCTTTCTTCCCTTCTCACCATCACTCCCAAATTTTCTGCTATTTTTTTCTGCTGAACTGGTAGTACATGGCAGTAAGTTCTTCAGCCTTTTTTTGCAGTGCTTCTCTACATTGGTGGCTGGATAAGTATAACATGTTCATGAATAACTCTTCAAATACCCTGGCCTTACCAATTTTTTTTAAAAAAATCTCATTTCCAGAGACCATCAGCTCTGCTCTCCCTCAGTCACTCTCTCTCATCTTGGGTAACAGCACATCCTCAAATGACTCCATCTTGGTAATCACTATTTCTAATGTGTTTTGTTTAAGAATAGGACTTCCTATGGTGAAAGACAAAAGCAACTTCATTTCTTTTCTCACCTATGCCCAATATGAATACATTTGTGTTGGTCTGATTTTTGCTGTTCTTGGGATGAAATCTGGGGCAGAATCTATGAATTTTCTGGTCACTTGGTTTAATAAAGTCTTTCAATCACATTTAGTAAGAAAGCAACCTCGTTACAATCTGGTGTGGCTCAGTAGTTGAGTACTGACCTATGAACCAAGAGGTCACAGTTTGATTCCTGGTCAGGGCAAACACCAGGTTGCAGACTCAATCCCTGGTGGGGGGCATGTGAGAGGCAGCAGATTAATGATTCTCTCTCATCATTGATGTTTCTAGATCTCTATCCCTCTCACTTCCTCTCTAAGATAAATAAAAATATATTGTAAAGAAAGATTTAGAAAAAGCAACCTCATTTGAATAGTTGGCATGAGCAGTCCTTCATTTAATAGTAAAAGTTCCAATTCTTAAATCAAACCTTCTCCCCTTGTATCTGGCTTACTTAAAAGCCCATAGTTGGAAGAAAGTTTGTGGGTTTGGCTTTATTTCTCTCTTCTAGCTCCAATTCTTTACACAACTTGTTAGTGTCAGCTTTTAAATCCTTCATATTTGGAGTGGCAGAGGATGGACAGGATAAGGAAAGGAGTGGTAAGGTTTAGAAAAGGTTTTATTTGATGGATATAATTAAAATATGACATTAGTACTTTTTTGGCTGGATGGATGGTCAAAACGACTCCTATATCTGATGAGTACTATTATGGATTCTTAAGAAATTGCTATCATTCAAATAATAACATTAGAGTCATGCTCCTTCTCTATAGTTAATGCATCATTTCCACTTGGTTGCTTATGATACACTTGTGGTTTCTGCATGTGATGGTCCACACACATCTCTTCATACTGTCACGTTGCCCTGTGTAGCTTTCTTGGGGAAAGTTGCTTTTTAAGTGACCCCAAATATCACTTCTCCCATATGTTTCTCATATTTGGTCCATGGAAAATGGGCACCTCTGCCCTGTTGACAATAATAGTGAAGCTGAAACTATATTAGGTAAGGAAATTCAGCCATGGCCTTTCACTTTCAGTTTTTTTAAGTGTATGTTACTTACTAGTCCATTGATTTCTTCTAGGTCTAGAGAAGAGATTCTCAAGTTCTCTGAGTGGTGGTTTCTCTATCTCACCACCTTGAGGTAAGTGGAAGGCTCTTTTCTTCCCTCTCTAATCCACACCTAGAGATTAGAGCTAGTTTGGGAAAATATTTCAACTTATTCCATAGGTAGACTCTCTCTCAGCCTTCTCTCATCTTCAGCAATAAGTTTAAGAGCCTAAAGCCAATTTTTGGTCATTTACTTTGCAAGTCCTTTGTAAGTGCAATATGGAATACTTATAGTATGTGCTTGATACTAGAGTTCATTGGGGATAAACAAAAAAAAGAGTGTCATTTTATTACTTTATTAACAAAGAAGTCTGATCCTTTACCACAGCTTCTTTTTCCAATTTTGCTGTTGAATTACTGCTGTCTCTCCTCTCCTTCAACTCTCTTGGCATGTCTAGGTCATTGAAGCATCTACTTATTCCCCGTAGATTTGTCTGCTTCCTTTTCTGTCCAGTTTACATTTCACGGTAAACCAATAAAATGACATTTTTAGGCTTTTTAAGCAACTTTTTAAAGTATGATAGACATGTAAAGCACTATACGTATTTAATGTTTACAATTCAGTGAGTTTGGGGATAAGTATATACCATCACCACTCTCAATAACTTTCTAAACAAAATCCTAAATTCTCTTGTCTCTCTTTGAATGGTAGGTATTTAGTAAAATTTCAGCTTTGAATGAACCCAACCATTTACTTTTTCTGAGTCATGTCTGCCTCTGAGTAGTCAAATACTGTTGACAAAATGATGCACATAACAGAGGAAACTGGGTTCCCTACACTCACAAACACAAACTTCAACTGCAGTGTCCTGCTGCCTCTCTGCCCTACTGTGTTTCTCTGATGCAATTTCTCTACATGTCTTCACAAAAAGATTAAAAACTTTCCTTATTTTCATTCTACCTTCTTCTCAATGCTCCACTCACTCTTCACAAGTAACTTTGCCTCCTATTCTACAGGAAAACTAGAAGCCAGAAGATAGATGTCTCACTGACAGATGTAGCTTGCATTTACACTGCCTTCTCTTCCTTCTCTACATGCATAATAGAGTAAATGTCTCCCCTCCAACTTCTTATTTCTGGACCCCAATCCCTCAGGCCTTCTAAAAATCTATATACAAATTGTTTTACTGGAAATTTCTCACCAACATTTAATCATTTTCAAGTCATCTTTATAAAAAAAAGTTTCTTAATCCTTTTAATTAGACTACTGCCTAATTCACCTCCATTTTCACAGCTAGACTACTCAAAAGAGTTGTGTACTTTCAGTGATTCCTTATCGTTAACCACTCCAAACTAGTTTTTGTCTCCTCAATCACCCAAAATGTATTTGCTATGATTACCAATAGCCTCCATGTTATAAAATACAATAGATATTTTTCTGTCTCAATCTCATAGACCTCTCAGCAGCACCTAAAAGAGTTAATTGCTCCTTTCTGCTGAAAACTCTTCTTTGGGCTTCCATGATATCTCAGCTTTATAGTTTTTCTTCTATATCTCTGCCTGTTCCCCTGTCTCTCTTCCTGGTTTATTTTCCTTTATCCTTCTTCAAGACTGGAATTTTTTGAAACTCTGTCATAGGCACATGTCCCTTCTCACTGTAATATTTCTCCTTAGGAAATCTCATAAATTTTCATTTTTTAAATGGAAACCGATATTCCAGACCACTAAAACCATGTCTTTAGCCCAGACTTCTCCTTTTAGACCTAAATATCCAATTGTCTGTTCAACATAATTTGAATGTCTTAAAACCCCAATCCCCAAAAATCTTCCTTCCTCAAACCTAGTTCTTTTTCTATGTATTATAATAGCAGAACAAGCATCACTATAACCATAATTGCAAACATTAATAGTGGCTTAGTATATAATAAATATTATTTTATATACATGAAATAGTTTAATTCATGTTATTCTTACATACAGTGAAGTTAGTACTATTATTATCCCACTCTACACATGAAGATATGATACCCAGAGAGCTGGGTGACCCAAGGTCACAGAACCTGGAATGTCAGACGTAGATTATGAAACCACGTAGAGCTCAACTACTATTCTAGATTGGTTGTCCTCCTTGAAACCATTTTTTTCCTTATACCACCATGTCATCTCAATTTTATCTACTTAAATATTTGTGGACTCTGTTCAGTTTTTCCCATCCCAATTATTGTGTTGGTCTAAGTTGACACCATCTGTAATAGTCTCCTGATGGGCCTCTTTGCATCAGTTCTAGCCTATTTCAGATCTATTCTACACACTGCAGCCTTCTAAAAAAATCCAGGTGTATTTAAGACATATACAAAGAGGAGGATTGCCCTGTTCCATAGTTTAATGTAACATTGCAACTGTGAGATCTTTTTGAGAAATCATGATCATAAAAAGTTCCTATTCATGAAAAGCCATAATGGATATGGAAATGGCACTTAGCATGACAAGGTCAGGTGCATTGAGTTGTAATTTGCCTTTCACTTTCTAATTAAATTAAAGGTTAGCTCCCAGGGGTCTTTACTCATTACCCCAAAGAGGTTAACTTAAAAATGTCTCTTTTGCTTATATTTTCTAGATGGAAATTATTTGTATTCTCTATGATAAAAGTCTCCATTGAAAATTTCAAAACTAAATGGTAAATAAACAAAATAGAAAAATAAGTTTATAAATTCTTATGAGTGAAACAAAGTGAAAATAACGTTTTAAATATTATTTTACTATAAGAAAGACTTCAAACACTAATCAGAAAGTGATGTATAATTTGGATATTATTAAGTTGATAATAAGGTAGAAACTTAAAGATTTATGTATATATAATTTCTCATTGTCACATTAAAACCTTCAAAAATAATATATACATATTAATTTTATATAATACCTTATTGGCAAATATAAACATATATATAACAGTGATTAAAATGGAAGATACAAAACTAAAAATAAATTCCATGGATTTCTAAACTTTTTTCTTATATAAAGATCTTTAAAAAATATGTTAATGAGCATAAGGTGGTGTATATGCAAATATCACAGACAATCTAGAAATATATTAAAATCTCAAGGTAAATTCAAATTCTGCAGTAAATTCTAACATTAATGTCATAAAGCATGGTTAAGTGTACATGTTTAGGAGGTAGAATAAGGTGCACCACTTTTGTTTCCCAGTAAACAGGTTGCCCATACAGACAACTCTGCTTAGGGCAGGTGATTGTTGGGCTGAACTGTTGAAGAGAAGATATGGTAATAAGAGGTAAAGATTGAGGACCACAGGGACAGTAGCAGAGGGAAATGGGCAGAAAAACAGAGCTCTTAAAAAGTCAGAGATAAATTACTAATTGAGCAAACTGTGGGTATAAAAACTATAAAAAAAAAATGAGGAAGGATTAGTCTTTAGCTACACTGGGCAGTGGTTTCGACTTGGGACCAAGGGTTTGATTGTAGACTAAGAGGGACTTAAAATGAGTCTTTTGGGATATAAAGTAAGACCTTGACACTGAGAGCATGTGTTTGCAGATATCAGCACAACAAAACAATGACTACATTTCTCTATAAGTGGAGAAGGAATTATATATGTAAGGGCGTGTGTGAGTTGTGTGTGTGTGTGTGTGTGCGTGTGTGCGTGTGTGTGTTTTCATTGGGTTTTGAAAGAGAAAAAAATATTCCAAAGTAAAGTAGGAAGGGGAAGCAAAACATCTCGAAGGGTGAGGCTAAAGATAAAGATAGTACTGTATCCTGTGTTGGCAACCAAAGGACATTCCATGGATATATTGTAAATGGGTATGTGCTTGCTTTTTATGTTTCATAACAAAATTAAATATACAGAATAATGTAATTTGTAAAAATAAAAAATAGTCCTGGTTAGGTGGCTCAGTTGGTTGTTGCATCGCCCTTTCCACAAAAAAAGTTGTGGGTTGAATTTCCAGTCAGGGCACATAATGAGTTCTGGTTCAATCCCCAATTGCAGCATGCACTATGAGGCAGCCAATCAATGTTTCTCTGACATCATTGTTTCTCTCTCTTCTTCTTCTCTCTCTAAAATCAATAAAAACATATTGTTGGGTGAGGATTAAATCTTTAAAAATGTATGTCCACTGTGGAGAGCGACTACAGTGTTTAGACAGTTTCAAGCCTCAGACTAATGAGAGGGCACAGTGCAAGTCCCAGCACAAGTATAGCCAAAAGCTACGTGCAAATCCCAGCATAATTATAGACAAAGGCTATAGTTGTAAGTTTGACCTTATGTTCCACGTCTGTAACCCCAGGTGGCTGAGTGATATAGGCTGTGGGAGGTACAGCAAGTAAACAAAACTTGATCCGGTGCATGTAATTGAGTAGGTTCCAAACTCACAAGGATGTTGTAAACATCTTGACCATGCCCTTACTTTGCCTCATGAAATCTGACTATAAAATAAGACATGGCTTACAGGCTATCAGAAAGGGAACCGTCCCACCCTGACCCAGCTTTTTTCTTTGACTGTCTTTTCTCAATCCTTCACCACCTCCTCTCTGGCTCACCAAACCTGGCTGTGGTGGCATGACACATATGGTGCCCAATGTGGGGCTAAGTATGAGAAAAAGGGTCCCGAGCTCAGGTTTGCCCATGGCCATGCCAGCTCGGCACAATCCACATACATACATGTGACTAGAAATAAGACTGAAATGAAATATGTTAAAATTTTAACAATGGAATTATGGAGATAATGCTACCTTCTTTATACATTTTGTATGTCCCACAATCATAAGAAAGGTTTTTTAATATATAAAAGAATCATAGACTATTCAAGCAGAGAAATGTTTAGAGATTATTTGATACATGGACCTATTTTTTTCAGAATAAGTCTCAATTTTGACAGCTGGTCATATAGCAGATTGAAACCAGAATCCATGTATGAGTTCCCTCTCGATGGTTTCCCTTATATTATCCTGCCTCCCAGAAAACTTTTTACATAGGTGAGTTTTTAAACTTACATCTAAAACTTCACATTGAATTCATTTCACAATGCTTTCACCCCAGCAAGTGTAACCTGCTGTGCTTTTATCCAATCCCAATTGTTTCATACATTCATATTTCACACAAACATATGTAAGACTTTGTATGTGTTCCAAAAATTCTCCTAAGTGACTTAAAAAATTTTGTCTGGGACATGATCAAATTCAGAATCCTCTGACATAGCTACTGGGCTGATGCTCAAGAGACATTTCAGAACAGAAATGCTACAGATCCAGATATATTAGTAACTCACTATGGCTACCTGGTTGCAGTGACTACAGATTCTAGGAGCATGTTCCACATTTCCACCCTCAGGTGGTAAATACACATACGTGAATCAGCATGGACTTTGCCCCTGATCTCCACAGCACTGTATAACATAATTTATTTGGGTAAATGTGGTATGAAAACATTAGGGTTTCTATTTATATTTAAATAATTATGTAGGGCTAGTTGCACAAATATTAGTTCCTGCTAATGATTTTCTGCTTGCCAAAGACAGCAACTTTAAAATAGTCTAGCTCTTTTTGGATATTTACTTACACTTACCTTAATAATATTTATATGATACTATCTCTTAATTTCAAAATTGTAGACATTACAACTAAATTTCCACTATGTTAGACATGAATTGAGTTTCCTTTCACATCTTCCTCCACTGAACACGTTCATACTTTTCATGTCTCCATCATTCTCCCATTGTGGCTAGACTAGAGGTCCGGTGCATGAAAATTCATGCACTTGCTGGGAAGGGGGTCCCTCAGCCCAGCCTGCACCCTCTCACAGTCCAGGATCCCTCAGGGGCAAGTGGCAACCCGGCAATCAGGGAAAGGCAATGCCCCCATCACACCTCTGCTGCTGCCATTGCCAGCAGCGCAAGCCTTGGTTTGCCCTGGTTAACTGAGCCTCAGACTGGCCCTGGGCAGCTGGGCAGCTGCTATCCGAGGCTTTCCTGCACCCAGACTGGCCCTGCTTGCCTGAGCTTTAGTCAGTGTGGGGTGGTGGGGTATGTGCAGGAGGTCCCCAAGGCCTCCTGATGGGGCTGACAGGACTCTGACAGCAGGTGTGCAGAGCAACTGGCCCTTCCCCTGCTGTGGGTGCCATCATTTGTGAAGGTGTAATGGTCAATTTGCACATTACTTCTTTGTTACTTTGCTTTGAGCAGAGTTCAATGTTCAGAATATTGTCTGGAGATCTATTATCAGCATAGTACTAGGATACATATTACTTTTCCTGTTTTGCACTCCCCACACATCCTTAATTGATTAGTTTTCTAAGTAGATATGACTAAATCTCTGAATTTAGGTGATCTTCTCTCAGAACATTTAAATGATAAAATACCTAATCCACATCAAGTAGTCTACTAATTCATTGCCTTGAAGATATCTCTTACAGAGCCTTCTGCCTGCTCTAAATCTAATCACTTTTTTTCTCTAAACCTGCAAAGAGCTATCTATATGTTTGTTTATTTTCTCACTTCATTGATAGTTTCATGGATATTGACTTTCAGATTGGAAATAAATGTTACTCAGAATTTTGAAGGCATTTTTCCCCCTCTTGTCTCTGAGTTTCCAATGTTACTTTAGAGAAGTCTTCAGCCATTTACATTTTGGCCCTTTTTAAGAAATATGTTTTTCCCCTTTCTGAAAATTTTTAGAGTTTCTTCACCCACAGTATTCTGAAATCTCAATGTCCTTTCCTATGTGAGTCTGTTTTATCTCCTGTGCTAGCACCCAGTGGGTCCTATAGTCAAGAAAAGCATACTCCTCATGAAATTTTTCTTAAATTTTGATGCAATCTTCTTAGTTTTCCTTTTTCTGAAATTCCTGCTATTGTCTTGTTTCTTCCTACTTTCTCCTACTAAATTTTCCATTTATATTTTATTATATTATTTTTATATATTTATTTTACATTTTATTTTTGTTTTCTCCTTTTTAAATTTTAATTTTTAATCCTGACCTGAAGATATGTGGTTTTGTTATTAATATTATTGTTATTATTATTATTGATTTTAAAGAGAGTAAGGAAGGGAGAGAGAGAGAAACTTTGATGTGAGAGAAAAACATTAATCTGTTGATTCGTGTTTGCCCCCTGACTTGGGATTGAATCTGCAACATGGGTATGTGCTCTTGAAACCAAAGTGCTGCGATTGGGTCTGAGTTTGTTATCTCGAAAATCAAAGAATTAGTCATGGACAAAGATGGTAAATGGAAGCAAAGTTTATTGAGAGATAGAGGGACTCCCTGCAGCACAGGGAGGTGACCCAATGTGGGTTGCTGGTGAAGCTTCTTTGTCTCAGGTTCCCAAATCCCTTAAGCCAGTTCTAAAAAAGGTGCAGCTGGGATTCCAGGGCAGCCAAAGCAGGCCAGTGTCCAAACCTTCTGTTCTATGTTGCAGCCAGGTATAGTTCAGCATCCAAGCTTTTTAAAGTCCTTCAGTCCTATATGGTCACAAGCTATGTGGGTGCAAAGGAGAGCCAGGAACCCAGTGCACCAGAGAAAGAAGATAGTGTACTTCTTTGTCTAGTCGTAGATATAGGCTTTGTTAGCTCCAAATTGGTCATTTCAAAGAATTCTGCCTTAGCAACATCCATACATTTTAAAGCTCAAGTTCCCATGGGGAGATTAATTAGATTGAGAACTGACACTTCAGGTCCAAGGTGACATCACTGTTCTGCTATCAGGATTGCCTTAGCAACTGCTGCCTACCTGGTTCAATTCTAGGTTACTTTGTTTTTCTCAGAACAAGACACAGTCAGCAACCTGCATCTGCAACTCTACACTCCTCCCACCTCACCAGTGGTCCCAACCTTGACCTCCTGGCCCTCTTCTATCTCCTCAACATGAAAGGAAATCCAACCCAAAGCTTTTTGGTGTACAGGATGACACTCCAACCAACTGAGCCATCCAGCCAAGAAGTCTTCTTCCCCTTTTATAGACTGTTAGTCATATATTTTTTTTAAATATATTTTATTGATCCTTTACAGAGAGGAAGGGAGAGAGATAGAGAGATAGAAACATTGATGAGAGACAAGCATCGATTAGCTGCCTCCCGCACATCTGTGCCCGCAAGCAAGGTCCATGCCCCTGACTGGAATCAAACCTGGGACCCTTCAGTCCGCAGGCCGACGCTCTATCCACTGAGCCACACTGGTCCTGGCCTGTTAGTCATATTTGATGAGTACAATTTCTTTACCCTTTTGAATAGATTAATGGTAGTTTCTTTTCTTGTGTTTTCACCTTCTTGAATTCTCTGTTTCCTGTAAGTTTCTCTTTCATTTTTGTTTGTTTTGGATTCTCTTTCTATGCCCAAAGCTTTCTTCAAATATCCAGGATTTTTCAGTTGTTTGCTCTTACTGAAGTCAATGAAAAGCTGATTGGAAGCTCTGAAGGTATGCTTTGGGATTTGATGTGGACTGTGGGCTTCAATGCAGTAGCATCTGACTGGGCTTTCTTTTTTTTTTTTAGAAAAATCCAATGCTATATATTTTCATTTTCTCTTTTGTGCTGATTGCATTCCCCAAAGAAGAAACTTCTGGTCTCCTGCCTACAGAGCAGGTGGGGTGGAAGTCAGGAGTCTCACAGTTTAGTATATAAACTGTCACTCAATGCCCCTATTTTCATTGTAAAACATACACCCAACCTTGAACTGTGTCTGGTTGTCCTTACCCTCTGCTTCATTATATCTAAGATTACACTTCTCTTTGGTGGGAGAGGAGTAGTTGCATCTATGTACAGTTGAACTGTTTCATAAGAATTTTTTATTTATCTTCACTTTTCAACATTTAAAAACTTTGAGGGCTGCCTCTGTGTAAATTGGGTTGTTTATTGTCTTTCCTCACTGCTGATTTAGGGTTCCACTTTTGTGGGATAAGGGAATCATTTCTCACATATTCTCTTTTTTGCTTTGTTAATCCTCACCTGAGGGTATTTTTTCCATTGTTTAGAGAGTGGAAGAGAAGGAAGGAGAGAGAGAGGAGAGAGAGAGAAACATCAATGTGAGAAACATTGATTGGTTGCCTCCCCCACTCACACCAACTGGGGTCAGGGATCTCACTCAGGTAGGTGCCCTTGACTGGGAATTGAACCTGTGACCCTTCAGTGCACTGGCTGATGACACTCTAACCACTGAGCACTCTAAGCAGGGCTCCCACCCATTTTTTTTCTTTCCAGCCTTTAAAATAATTATGTTATCATCTCCTCTTCCCATAATATGCATATAGCTTTGAAGTATTTCTATAGAAAGCGATTTATGAAAAGAAACTTCAGAATTAAAATAGTAAGTGAACAGCAGAAAATGTTAAGAGGAGATTCTTCTGCTTTTGATATAATCTCTTCATAAAGATCAGATGAAGTTGTAATTGGTGATAACCTGAGCAACTCAGAGAAGCTGGTAACAAAGTTGAAGTTATCAATAAAACTCCTTGAATTGTGTTTTATATCAATTGCAGTTAATAAAGAATTATTTTGCATATTGTGAATTGGAAATATTGGGTTATAAAATAATAGTATGATGAATAGATAGATATTAAAAATTTAGCACTCTAGACATGAGGAATCTTCATAAAAACTCTTTTTCAACAATGTTGAAAATCAATTAAATCCAAATTTTATTTTACAAAATAGTATTATTCTCAATGTTAAATATTTAGGAGCTTCATTTGTAATTTCTTAGTGAAGAGCAAAAAGTAAAAATATATGTGCTGTTGGGGATCATCTTGTTTTTTTATAGTGGTAAAAATGACTGAAATAATATATAAATAATGTAGCAGATTTTTATGTCCAGCTGCTTGACAAACCAGAGTCCCTGTTTAAAATATTTAAAACTGCATTTAAAAATTTATCACTGAACTGATATAAAAGTAAGAAATTGGCCTTGACCTCAAAAAAGTAAAAGTAAAATCGTAAGTGAATGTATAGGCAGCTTTTTGACCTGAGGGTTTCAGTTTATTCTTTTGCAGGAGCAGCTAGAGGTGGCCCATCCTGTACAGGGAACTCTATAAGAAAACACTCAAAAAGCTGGTATCCTTTGCAAAAGTAGAAAGCAAGGAAATCTCATGCTGACTTAAGAGAAAATATAATGTACCTTGAAAACTCTTAATGGGTGTGTGTATTAAAATAAAACAGTAATATAATTCAAGGCTTTTTCATGCGGCTACAACCCAGAACTTGGGGAATTCCCATAGACACTTCAAGGAAATTTATCATTTCTATATTTAAAAGCACAAAGCATGCAAGAAAATAAGGTAACCAAAGTGAGAACAATTAGGAAACAAAAATAGGCCAGAGAGAGAGATCCATAGGACTTCCAACACTAGAATTAAACACAGAAAATAAATATGCTAAGTTTATTTAGGATTAACAAAACTAGAGAAGGGATGGAAAATATGAGTAAGGAGGAAGAAACTATAAAAATTACTAAGCAAATCTTAAAAAGAGACAAATAAAATTTGTAGGAATCAAAATTAAATAACTGAATTTAAAAACTCAGCAAAGGTGAGATTCCAAGATGGCTATAGACTAGGTGGAAGCTACACTCAGCTAAATTATAGAGCAATTCACCTGAATAACCAACTGAAGGCTAACTGAATTGAAATATTACAACCAAGGATTTGCAGCAGAGGCATATAGAGACTGGTAAGAAGGTCAGAGATGTGGAAAGGGCTGGTCACTGCACCCATGTGGCAGGTAAGGAACTGGAGGGTTAACTGAGTTGCAAAACTCCCTCTCCCAGGAACATGAAGTCTAAAACCCATTCAGGGATCCCCAACACCAAACAACAGAGACACAAAGAGTGTCCCAGGGATTCAATCTGCCTGGGAGAGAAGGGAGTCTGCCATCTTCTCAGGGTCAAACACTCCTGTTGTTAGCATCAACCTGGAGAGTGCACTTACCCAGTTTCCAACTACCAGTGGCCCCCTTCTGCCATGCTCAGGTGCTGCAGAGGGATCTGCTGGCTGCACTCAGCAGGGATTTGGGTGTGCTCTTTTTCTGGAGAAGCTCTTGGTGGAGACTCAGACAGTGATTGAACTATGAGGGACCATTCTTCCCCACCTCCAGCACACAGCCAGCACTCCCCTCCCATCTCTTGAATCACAGTGGCCTGCCCTGCCACTCTGTGGCCCTGCCCTGCTGAGTTCAGCCATGAAAGGGATTAGAGTACAGCACAGAGCTGGCACCTTAGGCACACTGTCACTCAGGGATGCTTTTATGTAAGAATCAGACTGGCCAGGGCTGGGTTTGTGGGGGGAGAAAGGGACAGCGGTTTGGCACTCTTATCTTTCCTGCAAGCTCAGTCCACCTATCCTGGGAAGGGGAAGAAGTGCCCACCCTCTCCTACAGAATTGTTGTCAAAATTCCCAATGGGAGACACTTTTGATCCCCCACCCACCCAAGTCCCAATGAGGGGGGAATGAAGGGTTGCTCAGAGCTGAGACATTCAGTTTGTCTCCTTCAGAGGCTATTGTCTTGGTCCCCTCCTAAGGGCTCTGCTGGCACCATCCCAATGGGAGACTCTTGATCATCTCCTCACCCCCATCCCTCAAGCTCCAGTGACACCACCTGGCTGACTTTGCTCCTGCAGAGGGGATGATTTGCTGCTACCAACTGAACCTGCAGCATGCCCCTCCTGTGGGGACTAGAGTTGGAGATTCTGGCAGTGACTGAGTGGCTTGGCTCTGGAGTAGGGTCTACATTCCCCGCATTGAGTGCCTGACCACACAACCATCAAGTAGGAGGCCCACCCTCTGAACCCAAGCTGCCCTCCCCTACCAAGCTCACAACCTGGGGAAGGGTTTGTGGATTGTGGCCAGCCTGGGTCCACTCTGCAGTCTTTCTTCAAAAGGCTCTGGAGGAAGACCAGGCAAGTTCAGGGGGTGGCAGAGTAACAGACAGGTGGAGACAGACCTCAGAGATCCTCAGAAATTTTACAGATATTCCATCTGTAAATTGGATAGTATGGATGAACTGGAATATTATTATGCTCAGTCCGAGAAAAACAAATACCATATTATCTCACTTATATGTGGAATCTAATGAACAAAATAAACTGATGAACAAAATAAAATCAGAGGCATGGACACATAGAACAGACTACAGCTCTGAGAGAGGTCGGGCATTGGGGGATTGGATGAATGAAGCTGAAGGATTAAACAAAAAAATACGTACGGAACACATAGCCATAGACAACAGTGCGGTGATAACCAGTGGGAAAGGGGGGCAAGGAGTATTTGGAAATAGGCAATATGGGGAGAAATGGGTATGAAAAAAGACTTTGCTAGGAGCAATGGAGTGTGCATATGTTTTATTGAGTTGTGCACTTGAAAAACCAGTATGGTTTTATGAGGCAATGTCATTTCAATAAATTCAATTAATAAAATAAAATTGTGATGATGATTGCATAACTCTGTAAATATACTAAAAATGATATAGACTGTCCTACTTTAATGGGTGAATTATATGGCATATGAATGTAATTCAATAGAGTTGATATATTAAGATAAATAAATAAAAACTCTGTAGATACGTTAAACTACAAAACAGATATAACTGAAGGGAGAACTAAATAATTGGAAGACAGATCTGAAAGTATATTCATAGAATAGTCCAGCAAGACATAGAAAAGAAAAATGAGAAGTTGTGAAAATTAGAAGACTGATAAAGTTTAAAGCAAACATTGGCCTTTGCATGTTTATGCACATTGAAATTTCTGCTTCATCCAGCAAACCAGAGACCCAGAGGAAATAATGGCTGAAAATTCTTAAGAATTGTTGTAAAAGATCAATACATAGATTTAAAACACACACGTGCACGTGTGTGCGCGTGTGCGTGCGTGCACACACACACACTATTAAAGGAATTAATGAGAAAAGAATTAGTAAATAGAGAAAAAAATTGGAAAACACAGAAGTCTGGCATTAGAAATTCAGAATTCATAAAATTGCAAAAGTTCAATGGAATCAAACTTTTCAGGTAAAAATGTTCAATCTGGATAAACATGCAAAAGCCAATGTTTGTTTTACAAGAGATACATCTGAAATATGACACAGAAATATTAAAAATAAAAAAATGCCAGGTACAAGCCTAAAAAAGCATCATCATCAAACAAACTCTAAAACCCCCAAACATTAGTATAGATAGAAAGGGGCACTGCAAAATGGTAAATGTGTTAATTAATCAGAAATCGGTAAAAATTCCAAATTGGTGAGGACATAACATAATCTAAAAATATATAGAAACCTGAACTGAATGAATTGCAGAAGAAATATACATATCCACATCCTAGAAGGAGATTTTAACAAAACAGTTTCATCAATTGCTGGGTGAAGCAGAGAGAAATTGGTTAAGTCACAGACTATTTGAAAGGTACAGCTAGCAAACTTGCTCTAACAGACTTTGAGGAGGGTAGAGTAGGGTGGAAAGAGTCAGGGTTATCTTGATTGTGAAGACAACATACCAGCCTATTTTTATCTCATTAAAACCATTGCTTTTTAGAGTGGTTGTTATAGTGAACACATAACTAATACAAGTGGTGATGCTAAAAAGAAAATAGGAGAATTATTAACACAAAATTCTGGACTGTGGCTAACCCAGTAAGGAGAGAATATAATTGCATGAGGAAAGGAGAAAGAATCAAAGAAGATCTCGTGAAGATTTCTAGACATGGTTATGTTCTATTGCCTTCTTTTATATATTTTCTTCTTTTATATATTTTCTTCTTTTATATAATTTCTGAGGATCTCTGAGGTCTGTCTCCACCTGTCTGTTACTCTGCCACCCTGAGAATATTTTTTCCATTGATTTTTAAAGAGAGTAGAAAGGAGGGAAGAAGAGAGAGGGGGAAAAAAAAACATGTGTGAGAGACACATTGATTGGTTGCCTCCTGCACAAGCCCAGACTGGAGACCAGGGATCAAATCTGCAACCCAGGTATGTATCCTTGACCAGAATTGAACTTGAGACCCCTTGGTGTGTGGGCCGAAGCTCTAACCACTGTGCAACTGGCCAAGGCATGTTTTATTTCTTAAGCTGAGGGGTATGTATGATATGTCCAATTTTATTCATTTTATTACTCCTTAATTTTTTGTTATATTTAATAAATATGTATGAACTACTTCAAAATACAATTTGGGAACAAAATAAGCATATTTCTTGCTTAGGAAATAGCATTGGAAGATGCATAAAAACATGGCTGAGGATTTTAAGAAACAAAACACATTATATTTTGTTTCTTATATTTTTCTTGTATTTGTTTCATTATATTTTGGGAGGTTTACTGAATAATTAAAGGAAAGTACAGATGCTTCGAACATGGGTGAACTTATACTCTTTGCTTGAAGATATATGAAGACAAAATATCATCAATAGTCAATAATTTCTTTAACAACAAAATGTTTTGTGGAAAAATTGCTAATTATACCCATTAACATAGCTAGGCTTTGACTATGATAAAAATTGAAATCTGGAGTTCATGTTTACTGGTTACTGCCATGATCCTTGTCTTAATGAATGTTAAATAAACTCTATATTCAAAACTGAATTTACCTCACCAACTGTTACCACCCACTTCTTTCTTCTTTCAGAAATACATCTGGCAGAATTTCAGATGGATTAGGTTTCCCTGCTGGTCTATATTCAGGCATTTACCTTCTCTCTCGTCTAGCCTCTTGGCAGAGTATATTGGATTCCCATTATATGTCAGAAATTTGGTTGTTTCTCCTGATATAACACTATTTAAAATGGGGCTTCTAAATGTCCAGTTGTGTGGAATGAGTTGTCATAAATTGGATTAATGAGTAGAAGAGTTATGATTTTTTTTTAAGTTCAGCTTCATCTTGTGTTCCCAGTGGCACAGAAAACTGTCATATTAAAAAAGTCCCAGTAAGGGTATAGACTTTCAGCTATAAGATAAATATGGACTGAGGATCTAATGCAAAACATGGCAGCTACAGTTGATAATATTACACAGCACAATTGAAGTGTCCCAAGAGAGTAAAACTCAAAATTTTCACCAAAATAAATAAGCAAATAAGTAAGTAAATAAATGAGGTGAGGTATGTACATTCAATCAACTAGATGGAGAGCCATTATATCATGAATACATATTATACCACAAGGATGTACACTTTAAATATCCCACAATTTTTTTAACTTTATTCAGGTAAAATTGGCAAATAAAATTGTAAGATACTTAAAATGAACGCCATAGTGATCTGAAACACATATTATTAAAAGATTTCCCCCATCTAGTCAATAAAACATCTATCACTTTGCATATCTCTTTGTTTTTTAGTGGTGAGACATTCAAATATCACTACCCTACCCAATTTCAAACACACAACAGTGTTATCAGCTGTAGGCATCATATTTTACATTTGATGCTCAGATCTTATTTATCTCATAGCCAAAAGTTTGTACCCTGTTACGAACTTTTCCCTATTTACTCCACCCATCACCCCCTGGCAACCACTTTTCTCCTCTTTGCTTCTACGAGTTTTCTTTTTAAATATACAGTATATTACATATATAAATGATACCAGGCAGTATTTGTCTTTCTCTTCTCACTTATTTCACTTAAAATAATGCTTTCAATGTTCATCATGTTGTCACAAATGACAGAATTTTCTCATTTCTCATGGCTGAATAATATTCCAGTGTATATGTATACCACAACTTTTTATCCTTTCATGTATTGGTGGACACTTAGGTTGTGTCCATATCTTTGCTAGTGAATAATTTATAAGGAATATAGAAGTGAAGATGATCTCTTTGAGATAGTGATTTAATTTTCTTTGAGTAAATACCCAGAAGTGGGATTGACTGTTGGATTACAGGTAGTTGTATTTTTAATTTTTTTAGGAACTCCCATATTGTTGTTCATAGTGGTTGCATCAATTTACATGGTCTCCACATCCTCACCAACATTTAGCTTGTCTTTTTGCTGCTGTTTCTAAAGAATATGTGGTAGTCTCCCTCTTCCGCCTGCTCTTTCTCTTTCTCTCTCTCTCTTTCTCAATTATAGGATTTGGTTGGATGAATAAAAGGATATACATAGGTTGTATCAGATAAAGACTGAGCAACACTAACAATTGGCTTTGCCACACAATTTCACCCAGTATAGGAACAGGAAAGAGTAATCCAGGAGAACCAACTTTTGATTGTAGCATATGCCTGGTCTGAATAAAATACATTTTTCATATTTGATCCAGGGATTAGCTATTTTAGAATTACTGTTACTTGGGAGAACTAATGCCCTTCCTCACTGATATCATGAGCCATGCTTATTACTGTTATATGGGTCTTTGAATTCTTAGAAAATATTTAAGAATGATAAATTATAGGATTTGGTTTTAAATAATAATAATTTTCACACCAAAATTAAATAATACCTAATTAAAAGCAAGATTTGATTTGCTCAAGAAGTATTTTTCCTAGAACTTTTTTCATTTAGGGAACTACAATTTTATAAGATGAATAAAAAGCAGTGATCTCAGGCCTTTTACTAACAGCATACTGATTTTCCAATTCCTTTAATTCAAGATGGCTGGAAGTTTAGAAACTGAGATAGTGCAAAAATCTGGGGTATCTTTTTGAATAATACTTGTGCGTATAAGGAAGAGGGAAATCTAGTAACTTGTTCTTCATTTGGTATGTAAAAGCTAACTTCTGGAACTCATTTTTCAGAAAAGAATGTGATGATTGGTCTCCCAGTTCTCGCACTGGAACCTGACAAAAATATGGCCCCATGTACTATCAATATCCTTTCTGGGTCTTTCTTTCATCTTGTATCTTTTATTTTCTAAAAATATTTCAGCTACTTTTGGAGTAATGCAGGATCTATGGGCTGCATACCTATCTACCACTTTTATTCTGGGCACAAGTAAAGAGCTCTGTTAATGTTTGGGTCGTGGAAACTTGGTGAATGATGGGAAACATCTGTTTTCTAGGTATGCTGTGTAGAAATCTGACTCTTAGATATTAGTAGTCCTTAATCAGTCTCTGGAATCTGAGATACTACTGAATATTCATCATCTTCAAAACCAACATGTAATTATCACCATTAGTAACAGTAGCAGTAGCAATGGCAAAATTTGTTATTATCTTTAACAGAATTCTGCAGTTCTATTAACAAGAATTTTAGGGCTAAAAACTAAACTCTTGGTTTCTTTCCATCAAAAATAAAACTAACCTCCGTGAATAGCCAAAGCAATTCTGAGAAAAAATAAAGCTGGAATATATCACACTTCCTGATTTCAAACTATACTAAAAAGCTATAATAATCAAATCAAGTTGGTGCTAACATAAAAAATAGACACACAGATCAATGGAACAGAATTAAGAACCCAGAAATAAACACTCACATATATGGTCAAATAACATTTGCCAACCAAGTCAAGAATACTCAATAGGGAAAAGATAGTTTCTTCTAATGGTGTTGGGAAAACTGGATATCCACATACAGAAAAATGAAATTGACCCCTCTCTTATACCACTCACAAAAATTAACTTGAGCCTGGCTAGCATGGCTCAGTAGTTGAGTGTCAGCCTCAGTGGTTGAGCATAGAACCAGGAGGTCACGGTTCAATTCCTTGCCAGAGAATATGCCTGGGTGGCAGGTTCGATCCTCAGGGGAAGAGGGCGTGCAAGAGGCAGCTGATGGTTGATTCTTTTTTATCATTGATGTTTCTATGTCTCTTTCCCTCTCCCTTCCTCTCTGAAATCAATAAAAAAATATTTTTAAAAAATTAATTTGAAATGGATTACAGACTTATAAGAACTGTAACTACATCTGGAAGAAAACATGGAGGAAAAGCTCCTTTACATTGTTCTTGGCAAGGATTTTTTGGGGGGCTATGACATCAAAAACAAAAATTAATAAGTGGGACTACATCTAACTAAAAAACTTTTGCATGGCAAAAGAAACAATCAACAAAATGACAAGGCAACCTATGGAATGGGAGAAAGTATTTGTAAATCATATATCTGATAAAGGGTTAATATCTAAAATACATAAAGAACTCAAACACCTCAATAGGAAAAAAAGAACATAGACAATGCAACTTTTAAAAAAAGGAGAGAAAATGAATACATATTTTTACAAAAAAAAAGACATACAAATGCTCAACAGATCTGTGAAAAAGTGATCAACATCATTTACTATCAGATGAATACAAATTAAAACTATGATATATCATCTCACACCTGTTAGAATGGCTATCATTGTAATAGCATTATGCTAAGAGGACAGAGAAAGACAAATATCGCATGGAATTATTTATATGTGGAATCTAAAAAAAAGCCAATCTCATAGAAACAGAGTAGAGTGGTAATAGTGATTGGGGATGGGGAAAATGAGGAGATGTTCAAAGGGTACAACTTCCAGTTATAAGATGAGTAAGTTCTGGGGATCTAATGTACAACATTATAAAAATACTAATATACTTGAAAATTTTAAAGAGAGTAGAAGTTAAATGTTTTCAAAACACATGCATGTACACACCATTAATTATGTAACATGATGAAGGTGTTAACTAGCACTATGGTGGTAATCGTTTGCAGTATGTCAGTGTATCAAATCAACACATTATGCACCTTAAACTTACACATTATGTGCAAATATCCTATCTAATAAAAGAGTAATATACAAATTGACTGTACCTCTGCTGCACTAACAAGCCACGCCTACAGGCCACACCCACCAGCCAATCAGTAGTGAATATGCAAATAAACCCAACCAAGGTGGCTGTGGCCAAGGAGAGCAGGAGGAAGGCTTAAGTTTCCTTGGCAATGGAGGAAGCCAAGCTTTCTGCCTGCCCTGGAGGGCCCAGTCCTCCACTCAAGGCTACAAAGTTTCAATTATAGAAGATAAATAAATTCCAACAGAAATGGTTGCTGCCAAGGAGCAAACAGAAGGCTTAGATCCACTCCAGGCTACAAACTTTTAATTGTAGAAGATAAATAAATCCCAGATAGTAGTGCCTCTACTTGGGTTGCCAGAAGGCGTGGCTGACCTGCAAACCACCACAGGCCCTTCACCAAGGCTGCCCTATGCCCCAAGGGAACCCCCACCCTGATCTGGGACACCCTTCAGGGTAAACCAGCTGGCCCCCACCCATGCACCAGTCCTCTATCCTATCTAATAAAAGAGTAATATGCAGATTGACCATCATTCCAACACACAAGATGGCTGCCCCCATGTGGTCAAAGATCCTGTACCTATGTGGACACAAGATGGCCAGCAGGGGATGGCAGGTGGGAGGGACCAGGCCTGCAAAGGAGGGCAGTTGTGGACAATCAGGCCAGCAAGGAAGGGGAGTTGGGAACAATTTAGCCTGCAAGGGAGGGCAATTGGGAGTGACCAGGCCAGCAGAGGAGGGAAGTTGTTGGTGACAGGGCCTGCACGGAAGGGCAGTTGGGAGCAAACAGGCTGGCAGGGAAGCATTAGGTGTTCTTCAGGTAGGGGACTCGTTAGGGGGTGATCAGGCTGGCAGGCAGAAATGGTTAGGGGCAATCAGGAAGGTAGGCAGGCAAGCAGTTGGGAGCCAGCAGTCCTGGATTGTGATAGGGATGTCTGACAGCTCATTTAGGCCCAATCCTGCAGAGATCAGGCCTAAACGGGCAGTCAGACATCCCTCAAGGGGTCCCAGATTGAAGAGGGTACAGGCTAGGCTGAGGGACACCCCCATCCCTGTGCACGAATTTTGTGCACCAGGCCTCTAGTATCTCAATAAAACTGTAAAAAGGTGATAATAATCTGATCCATAGTTTTAGCTTATAACTTTTAACAGTTTGCTTCTTCTATTTTTATTACTTATGAGTTTTTTAAAACTCAAAATGAGTTTTTAAATTTAATTGTAATTAAGAAAAAATTTCAGTGAACTTATTCAATCAGCAAATATTTACCAAATGCTTAAACTATGGCAGGTAATTATATATTTGAAATAAAAATAAAGAAATGGACAAAGATTTTAGTCGAGAAAACAAAGAATTTAAAAAGCAAATAAAAATTAAGTAAATTGAAGTTTTAAGAAGGTAATATTTGTTTTGGAAAAAGTAGGGCAGATTTAGGGGGATTAAGAGGAGGGATATATGGGATACAATGAAAATGGGTTGGTAAGGGTAGGCCTCATAAAAAAGATAATATCTGAGCAAATGTTAAATGTATATTTGTAATGTTATTTTTATTACCAAATTTAGAACTTATTTGGTGGTAATTCTTAATTTTCTTCTACTATTGGGAACTTTCTGCTTACTAACCACCTAATCTATATATATAGAAGGCTAATATGCAAATTATATCTTGGGGTGTTCGACAGGGAACCCAGGAGTTTGATAACTTGTTATGATATGTGCTGACCACCAGGGGATGGCATAAAATGAAGGAAGGCCCCAGAAGGCCCTGATCACTGGCCAGTCCTAGGGATCCTACCTGTGCACAACTTTGTGCACTGGGCCTCTAGATTTGTATAAAGAAATGTGTATGTCATTGACTTTAGAGAAAAATATGCTCTATAATTTTTAAAATTAAGAAAGTATATAATTCTAAAAGATGAACTAAGTTTATTGATCATCTTGGATTGACTTAATTGTGTTAGCAAAAAGATTTTAATTAGATTTTCAAAAATCTTAACTTTTTTGCTAAGCAAATGTGTATTCCATTGTATGAAACTGTAGTAGTTTTCACTACAAATCTAACTTTTTTAGTAGGAACAAGGCAAAAAGTGATGCAAATTTTAAAAAACAACAAATTCCTTCATTTTATCTCTTTTTGAAATTTATTTGAAACCATTCCCCCTCAGAAGTATTAATATTAGAATATTTTTGACTTGTAGTTCAAAATCAAAGCTGAACCACATTCAATAGAATGTTCCATCTACTTCAAGAAGAAAACAGACCAAAATAGCTAGATGAAATAAACACAGCTTTTTCTACATAACCATTTTGTGTTAAATTACCTAGTGTAAAAACCTAGCCAAGAACAGGTGCAATTTATTATAATCATAACACAAACCACATAACATGTTCATTCCTAAGAAGAGGTTTATAATTGTTAAAAATCAAAACATATCTTAAATGTGCATTATGTAAAATACTTTTGTGATATTTATTATAAAGAACATTTTGTAAAGCAAAATGTTAGCCCTTAATTTTTTTCTTTTTATATATAGCTGAACTTCTATGCATTAGATTTTAGAAAGACCATAGATTCATTGTTCTAATACCTTTCCTAAACTTTGATCTCAATCTTTATTGCCAAAAATGCACCCAGATTATCTTACTTTTCTCCATTAAAAATGTATTCCTCTCCTGTGTTCCCCATCTCCATCAGTGGCATCACACAACCTGTTCACTGTAGCAGGAGCATTTTCTATACTCCTCTTTCTTTCATCCCAAAGTCTGATTATCAAAATGTCCACTTAGATCCATATCCCATCCCCTTCACAGTCTTGCCACAGGAAGCTTCACGAAGGGCAGAACTTACATTGCTACCCCCAGCCTCAAAGCTCTCTATTCCCCCTAAGGTAAACTAATCTTCTTTTCATGTTATAAACAGTTATTTCTCACTTGGCTCAATCAATCCAGTCATTTCACTTATCACAGGAACACACATCTGTAGCACCTGCACTAGAGCTGTTTCCTGAAAAAAGTTCTGTTCTCTACAAATTTGGGTCTTTGATTTCATTGTATTCTCTGAATAGAATACTCTTACATTTTACTCATTTATTATCCAGTAAAAACAAACACCTACTGAAAGCCTTCTCTGTGGCAGGCAATGGAGTGTGCAAGGGATTAAATGGTGAAAAAAATAGACATGGTCCGTGCACACATGGAGTCCGCACTCCTCTGCCCGCACATGCCATCTCCCCTCCTGATTCAGCTTTCTTTACCTCATACTCCCCACTGCAATCAGTCCTGATGGAAGTAGTTGTGCTGGCTTCTGGAAGACTTGGCCTCTGTGTATGCCTTTGTTGTGGTATTGAGGTCATATTTTCTGTTTATTAAAGTCAATGTTCCCTACTAGACACTGAACTGCTTATAGTAAGGAGCAGGTCTTTTCATTAATAGACTTTCCTTTGATGCTTATTAACAGACTTCCTTTAATGCCCAGTGTAAGCTATCAAAGCAATGTGAAGGTGACTTAACCTAGATTTAGGCACCATGCCAGAAAACTGAGTTTCTAAAAATGACCCCAGAAAGTTAGAGTGTGAGCATATTCTTTCTGTTTAGGCTTTTCAATGTTCATAAGAGTTTTAAAAGCCCATTGGAAATGTATTCTTCCATAATTTATCTGACACACTGTTAATTTTCTACGTTTTAGAAGAATTATTTATATCCCTAAAGAGTATCATGTTTTCATAAATATATATGTGTTCAATTCTTATCTTTAAAACCCTTACTATATACTATGATTAATTGCTTACAACGCATTTTTGTATTCGATTTCTCTTGACAGAGAAATCACTCTTTCCTTGAACATTTCTGTAAATAATGAGAGGGTTTTATTTTCCCATTTGAGATGATGCTAATGCATTATCACCTGAGGAAGGAACATATGGCCCACTCTCCTATTCCTAATGCCATGGCTACCTTAGAACTATTTCTATGCAGAATTATTTTTCAGTGGTTTTGAGATATATAGTTCCCAATATAACCTGGTGTAGTATTTTTATATTGATTCATTCTGGAGAAATATATTGTATAGGAGAGTTTACAAGACACTCCTTCCTTCCTTTGATAACTAGAATGGCTACAACAACTTTCCCATCTGTATTTGACAATAGAAAGTCATGAATCCTGCATTTAATTTTTCAGTGGCAATGGGGATACTAAAGATAACTGGATTGTAATTACATGAATAGGAATGGCTCTACGTTCATAAGCTGGAAGAAATGAGGATGCTTCTAATGAAAACCAGGCTATCAAGCAAGCAAGATTTTCATTTTAAAAAATGAAACACTATTCTGAGATGGGATTATATTTCTTTAAACTGCATATTCTAAATGCTATCACCAAGGATTAGTGGAAGGAGAAAATAATGATGCTAATGTTCAGAGCACAAAACGTTTTCTAGCAGGTTGTTGATTTTGTTCTATCTATGAAGGGTCATTGCACTGGGAGCTTCTGGTCCAAGATGGCAGTGTGAGAAGAGGCTGAACTCATCTCCTTCCAGGAACACATCAAATTTACACCGACAGCCAGAGCAATTCCCCCTGATGAAGAACTGAGAGCTGCCTGAACAGCTTCTGCACAACCAATAAGAGAGACCACACAGACACGTGTAGGAGAGCCAGAGACATCGCACTGCAGACACCCCAGCCAACACACTGCCCTGCAGTCCAGAGGGATCCTGAGAGGTACCACACAGATTTGCCTGCCCTGGGACACAGCAGGAAAAAACACAATGGTTTAAAGGACACCTAGGCTAGAGAGGAAAAAGATCCATTTATAAATATTAGAGCATCTGTCAAGTGGGAGGGGAACTGCTGGCACGCTCTCTCAGGTTAGAAGCACCAGAGTGCCATTTGTAACCCTTCCTTCCATTCCCCCTTGATCTCAAAGGCAGGAGCTTGATCCAGGTGCTCTACTTCAGGCCTATGCCATTCCAGTGTCCTCAGGTCCCCCAAATACGTGCTGCTTATCCCTGGTCTTACGGCAGCCTGCTTAGGTCTATGTTCCAGCTGCCCTGAAAAGGCTGCCCCCAGGACTCCTCAGCTTCACACCACCCTAGCTACCACTACCCCACAAGGTCTGGCTTGTCCTGGGTCTCCCTGTGGCTTGCTCTAGTTCTAGCTTCCAGCAAGAGCAACTTGTGTCAGGGACTCTCCTCAGCTTCACATCTGCCCTAACTATAGCTTAATAGATTAGTTAGTTTATTGCTAATAGTGGTGTGGGTATACTAGTAATTCTAAAGCAAGATTATGTGTATGTTAAAATTGATCAAATGAGTAAATATATTAATCCTGTTGGGATCCAGGCTTCTCAGAGTGAGAGAAAGGAGTTACAAATATAAAATTGTGAAAGGCAAGAATATGAAATGGATATTTCCTCCAGTCTGTCCACTAAAAGGACATGAGTTATGACATCTCAGTGGCAATGAACACATTCAGCTTCCAGATCTTAGACTCTAATATCACAACCCACAAAAAAGAGCCAGGGGTCCTTAGAAAAATGGCTGTAAGAGTAAGCATGGACCATCTTGTGCACAAGTCGAATGACAGCACAGTAGTCAGCTTGAACAGGCTCCTCCTGACCAAATCTGGGACAATATGAATATCAAAATAGATAATAATAATTATGAATTATAACCCATTGAATAGAATGAAAATCCATGGATCCTTATGGACAGAAATAAATAATAAGAGAGAAGGAAAGACCTTTTTAGCAAAATGTTAATTAATAAAGGCAGAAAGAATAACAGAGTTAAATGTAATTATTTGAAAATCATTATAGTAATTTGATGCAGTTAAGAGTCAGCAATTACTCTAAGAAATAGGATATTCACCTGGCTTCAAAAATTATCCTCAACTAGCTTCAAAAATTCTCCCCATAGTTTAGTTATGAATTACAAGTGAGGGGGGGCAGGGAAGTGTAAACCCAGAGGATATGTTCAAGACTTGTTGATCAAAGTTCAGATCAAATATGAAACAAGTGAAAAATCACCTACCATCTAATAGAAACAACAAAAAGAACACAGGATTACTTCTGGGGTATCCCTGACACCCAAGCATAAACTGAATCTAATAAAATATCAGATGAACCCAAATCATGGGACATTCTGCAAAGCAACTGGCCCTGTCTCTTCAAAATGTCAATGTGAAGAAGGACCACAAAAGATGAAAGAAGACTAATACAGAGAAGGCTGGAGAGAAATGACAACTGAAATGCAACAGTGATCTTAGATCCTGAAAAATTCTCACTACTGAGCATATTTATTCAGGTGGCATCTGGATAAAGTCTTTGGGTTCAGTAACAGTTCTTTCTCAATGTTAATTTCCTGATTTTTGACACATTTATATGGTGGTTAGATAAGAGAATGCCCTTGATTTTTAAGAAATAAACACTGAAGTATTTAGAGGCTAAGAAAAAGAAAACTATTACACTGTGGTTTGACGTAGGCAAGCAAAGTAATTTATAGACAAGGAATCAAGTAAGAGTTTTTAAAATGTATACTTATCTAACTGCAGCTCTACTATAATTTCATGTGTAAATATTTAGAAAAAAAATCAAATGTAATGTACCTTTCTCAACTTCATCTTGTTTGAAATTTTCTCTGCATCATTACTGTGTCTGAAAAATAAATTGACCCAGTTTATAATAATATTAAAATGTAATTTGAAAAATCCTAATCAAAATGTCAATTTTCTTTACCCTGGAACTGGTTTTGTCTTCTCTTTATTCTCATTTGTTTCATGGTCATTAACACATTCTGCAAAACATTAAGTAAAAGAAAAATAATTTAAATGAAAGTTTATATCTGTGTGTGTGTGTGTGTGTGTGTGTGTGTGTGTGTGTAATGGAAGCATTACTAAAAACTGAAAATAAAGAAATTCATCTGTACTGACACAAGATTCATCTTAATAATGTATTTTATAAACACAAATACCCCCAAGATTTTTCACTACATTATAGCAGCTTATCAGAAGCAGAAATAATTACAGTTAAATAAGATGCCATTTCCAAATAGAATGTAGGAATTAAAAATTCTCAGTCTAGCTTGGGCTGGTCTGGCTCGGTGGTTGAGCATTGACGTATGAACCAGGAAGTCATAGTTCAATTCCCATTCAGGGCACATGCCTGGGTTGTGGGCTCAATTCCTCAATCCCTTGCATGGGGCATGCAGGAGTCAGCCAATCAATGATTGTCTCTCAACATCTCTCTCTCTTTCTCTCTCTCTCTCACACACACACCTTCCTCTCTGAAATCAATAAAAATGTATTTTAAAAAAATTCTCAATATTATACAAGAAAATATTTTCAGTACAAAAGAGTAGCCTGAGGTCTGCTGATAAAGACATGAGAGAGAATTCCACCAGACTGGCTGAAGAATGGAAAAGGCATCCTTCCTCTTTTGCTAGAAAGTGTAAACTCAATCATTGATTAAGGTAAATATTAAGGTAATGTAATTCCCTTGTATAAATATTTGGATATATAGAAAGAAAAAGATTAAATTCACATCGTGAGTGTATGGACAATTAATGAAACATATAACCCAGAATTCTCAAATTTATGGCCATTGCCCATATGACTAGACCCCCTGTGACCATGTCTACATGTGATACCTTCCATCTCCAGTCCGAGATTGGTTGATCCATTGCAATAAGTCATCTGAGTGGCCTTGACCTGTGCTTGAGCACTGATGATCTGCTGTGCCACCGCCTCCACGATGGGCATCACCATGGCAGCAGTGGAAGTGTTGCTGAGCCACATAGATAAGAAGGCAGTACTGCTCATGAACCCCAATGTCAGCCTGAAATGAGAGGAGAGGACTTTTCAGATGAGCTGGGCTCCTAGCTTAACAAACTGCATTGTTTAATTGTAAAGGATGCTATTTATGGCTTGGGAATTCATTTGTTCAAAACATGGATGATTACGTTGCCTCCCAGACAACAAAGTCAGAGGACAGTCATAGCCTGTAGAAATCAAAGTGGAAGAGGCAAGAGGGAAGTTCTTATAAGTTTTGTCTCCCAGGAAACCATAAAAGTCTTGTCTCCTCAAATAGAATAATGACTAAATGTATAACCAGCCTACAAGTTGTTAGATGATATAACAGTTTCTAATATTATGTCGATATTTTAATGCACTTTCCTTCAAATCTTAGGAAGACAAGATGCAATCAACTTTTGAATTTGGGATCCCATATTTTTTCTTTGATCTTTTAGTCATATCTCTGTAAGATAAGATGTTGCCAAGAAGGCATAAGGCCAAGGAGAGAGATTAATTTTTATAGATCTGCCTTTTACTTTTTTACTACTTGGGTTTAATATGTGGTGGGTGAGGAAATGGTTAAAAAGCAATGGCCAAATTGAGAATTTTAGAATTTTCTGTAGATTCTATCATTCATGCTTGTCTGAATCTGACATTATTGCCTGTTGTCAAGAACTGGTTATATTACATGGTCTTCTCTTATGAGTAGTTCTTCTCCTTTAATAATAACATATCTACTAGTAAAACTATAGGATTTTAAACCATATCTATAAGCTTTCAAAATCACACTTGAGTTAAAACATGATCTCTTTTGGGTAGAAGGACCAGAAAATCATTCAAAAGCACATATTTCCATATAGAGCCATTTATTAAATTCTCTGTCTCCCTTTAAAAATAGATCTACAAGCACAGCCAACATGGCTCAGTGGTTGAGCATCAACCTACGAATCAGGAGGTCACAATTCGATTCCTGGTCAGGGCATAAGCCTGAGTTATGTTGAGTTTGCAGGAGGCATCTGATTGATGCCTCTCTCATCATTGATGTTTCTATCTCTCTCCCCCTCTCCATTCCTCTCTAAAATCAATAAAAGTATATTATAAAAATAGATGTACAAGAAGAATTTTACACTATAAGTTTCAACTTCAGATAAGGTGAATATTTTCTATGTGTAAGACAAAAAAAAAGAAAACATATTAGAAATCTGCTTAAACAAGAAATTCTCTCTCTCTATAAAAGCCTAATATGCAAATTGTCCCTGTGGGAGTTTGACCAGGAGACCAATCACTCATTATGATGTGAACTGACCACCAGGGAGTGGCAGGGAACAAAGGAAGGTCCCAGCTGGCAGCCAGCAGCCAGGGAATGGAGGCCCCAACCAGCAGCCTAAGGCCCTGATCAGCCCTGATCGCCGGCCAGGCCTAGGGACCCTACTTGTGCATGAATTTGGTGTACCAGGTCTCTAGTTCTTAAAAAAAGAGGCATGGGGGATTAATGGTGATGGAAGGAGACTTGATTTGGGGTGGTGAGCACACACTACAAAATACAGGTGATGTATTATAGAATTGGACATCTGAAAAATATAGAATTTTATTAAGCAATGTTATTCCAATAAATTCAACAAAAGAGAAACAAGAAACACTTTTAACTCAATGCACTGGCAAGATACAAAATCTTCCCATAAAAAAGGTTGGGATCAGATAAGGTTTCTGTTTGATAAAAATGCCTTAAATTAAGAAGCCATTTAGTGGCATTATGCTTAGTGCTCTGCTGTGCAGTAAAGAGACACATTTCTATAGCACCCAGGAAGCCTAGAATACTGTTTCACTCTTAAAAGATGTGAAATGCCCTTAATACATATATGTTATACAATTTTTAAGTAAATATTTTTTTAATTTGTCACATCTGAGTTATTTGTTTTTGTATTTAATGGAACAGTTTGCTCCATAAATGATGAACACAGATGTGGTTATATCCTAGAATGAATTATGCAACAGAATTCAATACAATTTTCTCATTTTCAAAGAAAGATGAGGGAAGAACCACCTAAGGCTTTAAAGCATAATTCCATTATGCAAATGATATTGACACTGGAAAGTTATTTTAGCTTACATCTACATTCTTAAGAGCTGGAAGTAAAACTAAAATAGCCAATTAATTTAATGGGGGAAAATTCATTTCAGTGGAGAAAATCAGTCAAATGAGTGATTTCACATACTATAAATATAGTTTTGCCTTCTACAAGCACCCCGACAGGGGACAGAGAGCAAACTCACAACCTAGGTATGTGCCCTTGATCAGAATCAAACCCCAGACCCTTAGGGACATAGACCAATGCTCTAACCACTGACCAATACCAGCCAGAGCTTGAGGAAGTTTCTTAATTGATATTTCACATTGATTATTTCACAGTTCATTTAAAAACAAAAATGTTGCCCTGGCTGGTTTTGTTTAATAGGATAGAGTGTTGAAAGGTCCTGGTTGGATTCGGGCCAAGGGCACGTACCTTAGTTGCGGGCTCCTAATTGATGTGTTTCTCTCACATGGATATTTCTCTATCTATCCCTTTCATTTCCACTCTCTATAAAATCAATGGAAAAATATCCTTGGGTGAGAATTAAAATAAATAAATAAATAAATAAGTAAACAAACAAACAAACAAATAAATAAATAAATAAATAAGAAAAAAAGGAAAATATCCACCTTGGAATTTTTTTGCATATATTTGTATTTTGTCAGTAATGTCATTGTCTTTGGTTCTTATCATCCTCCCTGTGACTAATGATGTTCTTGAGCAAGTCTTGAATGTGTAATCAGACAAATAAACAAGACAGTATGAAATCTACTCTGAAGTCTTATCTCTCTTGCATGTTGATGTTCAAGGCTTCTCTTGCCTTTGATTCCTATGGTGCATAAAAGTTAAGAGAGTTGTGTGTAATCTCTCTGTAACTAGACCTTCATTAAAAAGAAAGTTGTTCTTTTTCTCCTACAGCTCAAGTATACTTTATATCAACTTCATATTTTCGGAGAAAATAAAGTTATGAAGTATATTGCAATGCAAATGATTGCCTGGATATGCATTACTTTTTTGATTATTTGCTCTGCACAAAAATGATCTGTTCAGAATGTAAACCTGGAACAGTAAATGCAGAGCTTACCATGCTGGGTTCACACCCACCATCAGCACCATTTTCAGAGCAATCCTTTTGTGCAAATTCCATTTTTCTATTGATGTTGCTAAACAGATGACTCCAATTAGCAGTAGGTGAAAATCTTTGAAATAAGCAGATGCCACCTGAAATTATAATTGAATCCACGATTATTTAGGTTGGTGGGAGTGGGGGGGGGAATAACATTACACACAAAAAGGCATTATTTCATTGCTATTAACTTAGACTTTCAGCTACAAAATATTTCTATTTTTTTGAGGAAAATGTATATGTGTTTGACTACAACTTTAAATATGTTTTATATTCTTATCCAGAAATAGTAGTTTTAAGGGAAATATTCAGGAAAAAAAAAGAATACCCAAGATTCTGAGTTGTTTTAAGGGAAAATATTCAGGAAAAAAAAAAAGAGTATCCAAGATTCTGGGTTTTCAAACTGCTGAATAACCTCAGACAAAGGCCTTCTATGCCTTAATTTCTCCCTCTGTAAATTGGGGTTAATTGGGTTATGCTCCTACCATAGAATGTTAATGCCTATAATTTGGGAAAGTCCTAAATTGAGTTTTCTTTATTTTTATTTTTTAAAAACCTTTATTGTTGACAATATTACAGGTGTTTCTCTTTTCACCTCCATTGTACTCCTCCATACAGTTCCCACCCAGTCCCAAGCTTTCATCATCCTATTGTCTATGTTCATAGGTAATACATATGTACATATAAATTCTTTGGTTAATGTCTTCTAGTCCTCCTCTCCCTTGTCCCTCTGAGATTCGTCAATCTGTTCTGTTTCCATGCTTCTGCTTCTATTATATTTATCACTTTATTTTTTTCATTATATTCCTTGTTCATTTGTTTTGATTTTTAGATTCAATTGCTGGCAGGTATGTAATTATTGTCATTTTATTGTTCATATTTCCT
>JAAGEH010000307.1:61589742-61608993 GCA_011751065.1 Lasiurus cinereus | reverse complement strand
TTGCTGGCAGGTATGTAATTATTGTCATTTTATTGTTCATATTTCCTGTCCTCCTCCTTCTCCTTCTCCTTCTCTTCTCCTACCACTTTATACTCTTCCTCTTCTTTCTTCCTCTTCTCCTTAAAGAAGGCCATTCAACATTCCATGCAATCATGATTGTAGGTCATTGCCATTCATCACTTTGAATATTTCTTGCCACTCTCTTCTGGCCTGCAAAGTTTCTGTTGGGAAATCAGTTGACAGCAGTATAGGTGATCCCTTCTAGGTAACTAACTGATTTTCTCTTGCTGCTTTTAAAATTCTTTCTTGGTATTTATGTTATTTATTTTTTAATATATTTTATTGATTTTTTACAGAGTGAAAGGAAGAGAGATAAAGAGGCAGAAACATCAATGAGAGAAAAACATCGATTCCCTGCCTCCTGCATGCTCCCACTGGGGATGTGCCCACAACCAAGGCACATGCCCCAGACTGGAATCAAATCCGGGACACTTCAATCCACAGGCCAACGCTCCATTCACTGATCCAAGCTGGTTTCAGCTTTTTCTTGGTCTTTAATCTTTAGCATTTTAATTATGATGTGAGCCTCTTTGGAGTTATCTTGTTTGGATCTCTCTGCACTTCCTGGGCTTGTTCATCTATTTCTTTCATCAGGTAGGGGATATTTTCAGTCACTATATCTTCAAATAGATTGTCAATATCGTGCTTGCTCTCTCTTCTTCTTCTGGCACCCTCAGGATATGAGGATTGGTACCCTTGAAGTTGCCCCAGAGGCTCGAGGCACTATCTTCATATTTTTGGATTCACACTTCTTTTTGCTTTTTTGATTAGGTGTTTTTTGCTTCCTTATATTCCAAATCACTGATTCGATTCTCAGTGTCTTCTACTCTGCTGTAATTCCCTGTAAATTATTCTTCATTTCTGACTGGTGCTTTTTCATGTCTTTGATGTTCTCACTAAGACCCTTGAAATTATCATTAAGTCCCTTGAAGCTCTCATTAAGTTCCTTGAGAGACCTTATCTCTATTGTTTTGAACTCTGTATTTAGTAGTTTGCTTGCTTCCATTTTATTTAGTTATGTAGTTATTTTTCTGGAGATTTGTTCTGTCCTTTCATTTGTGACATGTGTCTTTGTCTCTGCATTTTGGCTGCTTTCCTGTGCTCATTTCTATTATTAGGTAGAGCTGCTATAGATCCTGGAATTGATAGAGTGGCCTTGTGTAATAGATGTCATGTAGGAGTAAGGGCTCACTCTACCCAGTCACCTGAGTTGGGCTCTCTTAAGTGTGCTTTTCTGTGTACATTGTCTTATTGTAGTTAAGCCTTGATTGCCGTCAGGTCACTGGGAGGAATTGACCCAGGCTACTTGGCTGTGAGGACCAGCTGCAACTACAGTGGAAGAGCTGCTGTGCAGGAGACCTCTATGGGGCATGACTTGCTTCAATGGGGCTTTCGTGCTTACTAAGTCTGCCCCTGGAGTATGCCATGTGTAGAGTTGTAATATGTGTGTTCTGAAGCTGTCCACCAGAAACTGTCAAAAGTTCAGTGTCCTCCTGTGAGGTGTAAAGTCAGCTGCTGCCTGTGCCCTGCCTGGGGCTACCCGGCACAAGCTACAGAGTGATCTATAGATGGCTGCTACTT
Organism: Lasiurus cinereus; assembly: GCA_011751065.1. Classification (NCBI taxonomy): domain Eukaryota; kingdom Metazoa; phylum Chordata; class Mammalia; order Chiroptera; family Vespertilionidae; genus Lasiurus; species Lasiurus cinereus. Next base: position 61,607,352 of record JAAGEH010000307.1, on the reverse strand, counting down.
GTGTTAGGTTTGGAGGTGCCCAGAAAAGGCCAAACTGTAAACCAAGGCAGGCTATTACTAGTGCCTGTCTTGGGGCAGCTTATCAAGTTTATATGGGGCATGCTGTGTCCAGATGCTGCTTGTTTGAGAGATTTTAGGTAAGCCTGAAGCCTGTGCCAACACAACCATTCACATGGAAAAACTACTGCAAACAGCTTGGGAGGGGCTGCAAATTGGGTGAGGTGGGGTCTCAGGGAATCACCAGGACAGATTGAACAGTATGAGCAAGGTTGTTAGAGACTCAGATATGGCACCTTGTTGGTCAGCTCTGTGGTGGGAGAGATTTCAGCATAGAAACAATGACCTCTGCAAGCACTTTTATCTAGGAGAAAGCTGCCCCTGAGTTCTTGCCCTGAGATCAGACCATTTATTTCCTCCCCATATGTCCCTGGATCCTATCAAGATGCTACCATAATGCTGGAGCTCAGAGGAAGCAAGTCTGAGAAAGTCAGTGTGCCAACCCTTTAAGAGGAACTGCCTGTGTCTCTGGCTTCCACCATGTCACTCAGCCACAATCCCCTCAGGTTTTTGCAGCACCAAGTTATAGGGACTTCTCTTCCCAGCACTGGAACCTTGGGCTGAAGGGGTGTGGTGTGAGACTGGGAGCCCTTGTTCTTCACAAGAGACCTCCTCAAGCAAGATATCCCTCTCAATTAAAAATGCCACACATGGGTGTCAGACCAGCCCATTCCATGCCCCCATCCCTCCTTCCAGTCTCAATGTGCTTTCTTCTTCTCTAGTTGTAAGACTTTCCATTCAGACAGATTTCAGGTGGTTCTGAATGATGTTTGTGTGGTATTTTAGTTGTAATTTTGATGTGGTTGTGGGAGGATGTGAGTACCATGTTTACCTATGCCACCATCTTAGTTCCTCCTGATTCTGCTATTTTAAACAGCACTTGCATTTTTATATAGCTTACTAAGCTTAGCTTGGTTTTTTAAAAGGTAAAAATGACCATTTTATAGAAGTGGACATCATGTTTCACAAAAAAATTATTTTGTCATGCTTTTCAAAGTTTATATTATCTCTTTTTTAAGTGACTGTATAATATAAAGTAAATAATTCAATCAATTTTCTTATTTAATTTATTAATTACTCTAACACTGAATATGCATTTACCATGCACCAAAACTGTTATGTGAGCAGGGGATATAGCTATAAATGGCTGACAGTTTTTGCTCTTCCCACCTCTTCAATGCTCAAATATCAAACTTTTCTAAATAAATCTCACTATTTTACTTTATTGCAGAGCCCTGTTTGTTTACCTATTTGTTACATGTCTTCTCTATTGTACTGCACATTCTGTTTTGCTATCCATTGTGTAATTGGCACCTAGCACAGTCCTGCTATGGAATAGGAGCTTAGTATATAGTATTGGATAAATGAGAAGGAGAGAAAAGAAATCAGTGAATAAGCTATGATTACTGAGCTCCTAAGTTCCAATTATCTACATTCTGTACTCAAAATGCTATCCTCTTAACTCATACCCTCAACCCTTTATCTTGGTATAAGTATCTTTCAATTTACTAATCTATTAAGTACTTCCAGACTTATGAATCATTTTTTTCTCCCTGATCCTAACCTGCCTCTCTAAATTTTTCTTCTTGGTCTTCTTAGAAAATTACTCTTCTTCTTTCCTTTTCTTAAATGTTGATATTCTGTCTGCAATCTTCTTGTTTTATACATCTAATGATTGAATCTTATGATTTCAATTTATATCTCTATGTGACTAAAATAATGTCTGGCACATAGTAGGTATTCAATACATATTTATTGAATGAATTCTGAAGACTAAAATTTTTATATCCAGACAGATAAGTCTGAATTCCAGACTGGTATAGCCAACATTTCCATTTGAATTTTCATAAATATCTAAAAACTCAACATTCCTCTTTTTGTGATGATTGAAACTTTCATCTATTTTGTTCCTCAAATCAGAAATCTGAGGGCCAGCCACAATTCCCTTTTCACTTTCAATATGTGTGTATTAGTCACCAAACTCTATTATTTCTAGTTTCTTCAAATCTTTTAAATTTGTCAGCTTTTCTCTCTTTGCACATTACTACCTTCATTAAGCTCCTTGCCATTTCTTACTTGGTTTCTGCATATCTTTCCTTGTCTAATTCACTCATTGCCATTGTCATAGTCACTTTTCTAAAGCATGAATCTGATCACATTATTGTCCTTTCTATACTCCTTCAGTGGACCCCATGCCTTTTAAGAACAAACCTAATCTTTTCGACATGACTTACAAGACTCTTTATTATTTAGTTCCATCTCATCTGTCCTGCTTAGTCCTTCAGTGCTCCACCAACTCCTTCCTATGTGTGTAGTCCCCAAACATAGAAATGGTGTAACACTCGCTTGTCATTTAACTGGAAGGATCCTTTCTCTTACCTTGGTTATCCCTTACCTTCCTTCGTGAATGAACTCAGATATCAATTCTTCAAAGATTGACCACCCCAGACTTGGTTGGATGGTGCATTCTTTTGTTATAGTACATCTTAATCTGTATAAAGATCATTTCTTTACTTAACCATTCCTTTCATTCAACTACTAGACACATTTTGAAGCCACAGATGTGTCTTATTGGTCATTGTATTTATGGATTTAACACATGCCTGGCATGTATTGCCACTCAACCGGTATTGAATTATAAGTCTGAACTCAAAAGAGTTTACAGGGTGTTAAATGAGGAAAAATAAGTTAACAAAGAGCACAACAGTGAATCACAGGTACGTGAGAGCTACATCATCAAGGTATAGTTGTGGTTTCAAAGAGTAAGTGACCACTTTTTGGTAGGGAATTTGGGAAGTCTTACAGGATCTGATACTTGATTTGATAATTATAAGATAAATAGACTTTGAGCTTTTCTATAGTCTTATCTCTTTTGCAGTTTTGCTCATTGAATTAAACCCCATTGATCCTATCTCAACAATACTTTGTACTTAAATGAGAGGGAAAAGGTAAGATTCTTTTAAAAACACAAAGGAACACATAGAAGCAAGGTATTATTAGTAACTAATTAAACACAGAAAGAGATCCAAGACCATGAGATATGCTTTTTATAATATCTTTAGATTATACCAGAACTTGATAGATTTTTTCTATAAAGGATCAATAAGTATTTTAGACTTTGTGACCTTATAATTTCTATAATAAGTATTATTTCAACTTGTCTTTGTAGCACAAAAGTAGCCAAAGATAATACATAAATGAGTGATCATAGCTGTGTGTGTTTCCATCCAAACTTCTTATTTTGAAAACTGGGTTGCAGGCTAGATATGGCCCTCCGATTTGTGGTGTGTCAGTCCCATAATAGAATACAAATTATGGCCTTCAGCCCAATTATCTAAATAAAATTAGTTGTTAAATCTAAGAAGGAATTTTTACATTCTATTTTCCATTGTTTTTCATCACAGTTAGTGTATTTGAAGAACTTTAGCCTGTTTGTGTTTATAGTCTACTTGTATAGGAGGTAATAAGAGAAGGTGATATTGGTTTGTAAATATACTGATAAATATAACTATTTTCGAGGCAAAGTTGGTATGTCAAATCAGATTCCTAATAAAACTTGAAATCCATTTGCAACATCAAGATACTTGGTTTCTGCATAATCTTTCCTTGTCTAATTCACTCATTGCCATTGTCATAGTCACTTTTCTAAAGCATGAATCTGATCACATTATTGTCCTTTTCTAAAGCATGTCCTTTTCAAATGGGATTTCATCAACAAACATGGAGTTTGTGAACAGAGCACCTGGGTTCTGTCTTAGCTATGTAATTTACACCAGTTCAGCAAACTTGCTACAAGCCAATATACTTAACCATGAAAGTAAAATAACACTTCACATCATGTTTGTGAATTAAATGAGATTTTGGGGGATACTTTGTCAGTTCTAATGTGTATGATTATAAAGCCTATTCTATCTAATAAAAGAGTAATATGCAAATTGACCATACCTCTGCTACCCTCACACTACACCCACCAGCAACGCCCACCAGCCAATCAGAGCAAGTATGCAAATTAACCCAACCAAAATGGCTACGGCCACATAGAGAGTAGGAGGGAGGCTTGGGTTGCCCTGGCAATGGAGGAAGCCAAGCTTTCCTCATACCCTGGCTGGCAGTTAAGGCAACAAAGTTTCAATGACTGTGTGCACAGAAGGCTTGGCTCTGCTCCAGGCTACAAAGTGTCAGTTGTAGAAGATAAATAAATCCCAGATACCAGGGCCTCTGCTTGGGTCACTGTGGGTGTGTGGTCAGCCTACAAACCACCATAGGCCCCTCACCCAGGCTGCCCCATGCCCAAGGGAACTCCCACCCTGATCTGGGACACCCTTCAGGGCAAATCAGCTGGCCCCGACCCATGCACCAGGCCTCTATTCTATCTAATAAAAGAGTAATATGCAGATTGACCATCACTTCAACACACAAGATGGCTACCCCCATGTGGTCAAAGATCCTGCCCCCATGTGGACACAATATGGTCACCACAAGATGGCCACCAGGGGAGGGCAATTGAGACGGACCAGGCCTGCAAGGAAGGGCAGTTGGGGGTGATCAAGCCTGCAGGGGAGGGCAGTTAAGGGTGACCAGGCCCATAGGGGAGGACAGTTAGGGGCAAACAAGCTGGCAGGGGAGTGGTTAGGGGATGATCAGGCTGGCAGGCAGAAGCAGTTAGGGGCAATCAGGAAGGCAAGCAGGCAAGCAGTTGGGAGCCAGCAGTCCTGGATTGTGAGAGGAATGTCAGACTGCCTGTTTAGGTCCAAGAAGGATTGGGCCTTAATGAGCAGTTGGACATCTCTCAAGGGGTCCCAGACTGGAGAGAGAGCAGGTTGGGCTGAAGAACACACTGCCTCGTGCACAAATTTTGTTCACTGGGCCTCTAGTCCTATATAATAAAAGGCTTAATATGCAAATAGACCAAACAGTGGAACAACTGGAACAACTGAACAATCGGTCACTATGATGTGTGCTGACCACCAGGGGGCGTGTGTGGAACATGGCAGGCATTGGCCACAGCCGGATGGTGGAGCAGGTGAGCAGGGATGCCAGACCAAGGGGGGTTACTGGTCACTGCCTTCGGGACGAGCCTCTGGTGGTTACTGAAAATTCTTCGCTCCTGCATGCCGCCTGGCACTCACACCTGCTGCTGGTGCTGGCCCCACTTTCCCCCACAGCTGGTTCCCAGTACCAGTCCCAATTACTCAGCACCATTAGTGGGTGCCAGCAGTGGCTGCTTGCTCTGATCGCCCCTGAGGGGTTCTCCACCTCCCTCTGCTCCTGAGGGGTGATCAGGGCAGCAGCTGCCACTTGCACTCACTGCTGGTGCTGGGCCCAATCACTCCTCACCCCTGCTGGCAGACAAGGGACTGGGGGCTGTGGCAGGAGGGGCTAGGCAGGGTCCTGAAGGATGAATCAAGGCCCAAAGTCTCTCAGCCCACTGTTCCTTTCAAGATGCATGAATTCATGCACTGGGTCCCTAGTATTTTAATAATATACTTCAGAGAATATTTACTTATATTGTGTTGCTAAATCCAATGGTCAATTTCTAGTTTTCACATTAATTGACCTATGAGAAGATTTGACACTTTGGATCATTGCCTTATTCTTAAAACATTTGCTTCACTTACACTCTCATGGTCTCCCTTCTATCTCAATAACATTTAATTCTCAGTGTTCTTTGCTAGCACTTTCTTTTCTTGTCATTCTCTTAGTTCTCCATAGCTTAGTTCTTGGTCTTCTTTACTTTTTTATCTTCACTTGGTCTGTAAATGATGTCTTCAAATCTTAGGGCTGCTGAATATCAAATCTATGTTTCCAGCTCAGCTGTCTCATGAACTCTGGACTCATATGTATCTAACTGCTTACTCAACACTTTCATTTAGATGTAAAATAGGTCTTTCAAACTTCACGTCCAAAACTGAACTCCAGGTGTCAGTCTCTCTCCTGCAACAAGCCTACTTTGTTCATAGTCTTTGTTCAAATTGATAGCAACTCCTTTTTTCCAGTTGGCTGGTCAAAAACTGTGAGGGTCCTAGCCAGTTTGGCTCAATGGATAGAGTGTCAGCCTGTGGACCAAAGGCTCTCAGGATTGATTCCTGTCAAGGGCACATACCTCAGTTACAGGCTCCTCTCCAGCCCAGGACCTGGGGAATTAATCACTTGTTGTGTTTCTCTCACATCAATATTTCTTTCTATCTTGCCCTCTCTCTTCTACTCTTTCTAAAAATCAAGGGAAAAATATCCTCGAGTGAGGATTAAAAAAAAACAAAAAACTGTGAAGCTCCTACACTTCTTTTCTTCTTTCATATGCCATCTCAAATCATTCAGGAAATTATTGATAAAATATATAATTAAAAATAGATATAATATACTAGAGGCCCAGTGCACAAAATTTGTGCATGGGGGTGTGTATCCCTCAGCCCAGCCTGGACCCTCTCCAATCTGGGATCCTTCTCACAATCTAGGACTGCTGGCTCCCAACCACTTGCCTCACTGCCTGGCTGATTGCCCCTAACCGCTTCTGCCTGCCAGCCTAATCACCCCCTAACCACTCCCCTGCTAGCCTGATCAACACCTAATTGTTCCCCTGCTGGCTCAATTGCCCCTAACTACCCTTCCCTGCTAGTCTGCTAATTCCAAACTGCCCTCCCTTGCCAGCTCGATTGCCCTTAATTGTCCTCCCCTGCAGATCTGGTCACCCCTAACTGCCTTCCACTGCTGGTCTTGTTTCCCCCACACACCCTCCCTCCCTCACCCCCACCCCCCCGCCAACTGCCCTCTCCTGCAGGCCTGGTTCCCCCCAACTTCCTTCCCCTGGAGGTCTGCTCACCCCTAATTGTCTTCCTTGGCTGGCCCAGTCACCCCTAACTACCCTCTCCTCCAGGCCTGATCACCTCCAACTGCCCTCCCTTGCAGGCCAGGTCCCTTCCAACTGCCCTCCCCTTCTGGCCATCTTGTGTCCACATGGGAGTGACCATCTTTGACCACATGGGGGTGGCCATCTTGTGTGTTGGAGTGATGGTCAATTTGCATATTACTCTTTTATTAGATAGGATTCAACATACCTATTACTATTTCTGATCTGAATTACCATGGCCTCTCACCTAAATTATTGCAGAAAAAAAAAAACTACTACCTTGTTCTCAACACAGCAGCCCATTTATTCTTTCAAAGTAAAAGTCAAATCGATCATATCACTCAAGGCTCTTTAGAGGGTCTAACTTCATTCACAGTTAAAACCTTATTGTGGCTACCCTCGTCAGTTTTGCTCAGTGGATAGAGCTTCAGACTGCAGACTGAAGAGTGCCAGGTTCAATTGTGGTCAAAGACACATGCCCGGTTGTGGGCTTGACCCCCAGTAGGGGGCATGCAAGAGGCAACCAAACAATGATTCTCTCTCATTATTGATATTTCCATCTTGCTCTCCCTCTCCTTGCCTCTCTGAAATCAATAAAGATATATTTTAGAAAACAAACCTTATTTTGGCCTACTTTGGCCCTCCATGGTCCAGTTCCTCTTCACATTATCTCCTTGACAACATTTTCTATCATTCTCTCCTTCATTCACTCTGCTCCAATCACGCTGCAGATATACACCTGCATTAAGGTCTTTGCACGTGGTATTTCCCCTTCAGCAATGGTTGTTCCTCATATACCCAAATGGCTAACTCCATCTCCTATAAATCTTCATTCAGGTATGGACACCTTGTTGATAATTTTACTTAAAACTGAAACCCTCTCCTGACCTCCTCTTCTGTTGCACTTTCTATATCACCAATTAGCTTCTAACTCACTAAGTAATTTACCTATTCTTTAAGGCATATTGTTTGCTGTCCCTTTTTTCCTAGGAAAATAGGGACTGTCTGTTTTTATTCATTGATATATTCTAAGTATCTGGCAGAGTCCTAGCACATAAATATTTATTAAATAACTGAGTAAATACGTAATATGAAATTTTATTGTACATTTGTATATTTACATCTATATATTTAAATTAATATATAAATGTATTTTAATAATAATAAACCTGTTTGGGAAAATCTAATTGGCACACTACATATTTAGCATTTTAAATTTATTCAGTGAATAAGAGAAATTCAATATTTGTTGATGCTCTTCATACAACAATGTGCTCAGTAATGTTGGAGTAGGTAGTTTGATAGATATGAGCAGGGAAAGATAGCAAGGTCAAAGGGAAGACTTGGGAGACATGACAAACAAGAATTAACCAAGAGAGAATAGAACCAAGAATGCAGAAAGGGGAGACTTGAAACCTCCTCCAAGGTATGGTATAACAGATAGCTTAACATCTAGGTGGGGCAGCCTTAGAAACCTGAGGAGGTTTGAGATGTTTTGTTGTTGTTGTTGTTTTGTTTTGTTTGTTTTTTGTAAACTCTAGAGTATAAACTTATAAAACCCAAACAAGTGGGACATTTGGTTTGGCTTCTGCCAGCTAAACTTCCAGCTTGGATTTATATCTGAGTGTATTTCCTTTAATTGCAAATAAACTCTCACATGCTTTGCTATTTAGTACTGTCTTTCATTTGAATTCCTTCTTACAAACAAGATAAGAACCAGAGAGCAGAGCCCACCTCTAACAAAAAATAAGATATAGGTATTTAGCACTGGCTTGATAAATAATGTTAAAACTGTGGTGGCCAAACAAAGAGATGTGTAGGGCTCTGAACTTGGATAAAGATAGTAAAGAAATATTATTCCCTTCAATGACAGATGAGATTCCAAAATGCTGCAATAGGCTGGAATGATAGTTTTATACTATTAAACAAACTTTAACTATGAATATTAAAATGCATAGAAATATTCGATACTTAGTTTGCACCACTGTTTTACCCATATTATTTGATTTGATTATAACCCTTGAATTGTGTGGCATTATCATTGCCCATTTACAGATGAGGAAAAAAAGCATTATTAAAAGACACATAATCAGGATCATACAAGCTCAGGTCTTCTGACTGAATCTCTAGCCCTTTCCTTGTAGCTTGGGTCAGCTACTTTTGAGGAAAATGTCATTGCCCTGTGTGGACAGAAGATCACAAGACTAAAAAAAAAAAAACAGTTTTCTCCACTAAATATTATAAGGACTTTGATTTGTTTCAAGCTTTAATTAAGCTTAACAGGTGAAAAGTCACATAAACTTTAAAATGAATTTGGGCTGAAATACCAGAAGAGAGATGATAAACCCACTTTAACTTTGCAACCATCAGAATGTTTCCAGAGAGGGGCAGGCAGCCCATGTGGGGAGCTGCCAACTGAGGGGCAGTGAGGAACCATTATCCGAGCCCACTCACTTCTGGAGGAAAGATCCAGACTGCTCAGAGGTCAGTCTGTTCACCAAGTGGGACCTAAGGGCCTTCTGTATGTTCAACAAAAAGAGCTTGCAGTGACCATCTCGAAGGATGGCTCCATCCCTACTCCTGGCTCTGATGATTCCACCACTTGTCACATTGCAATCCTGAGATACACAGGTAATGGGCTACCTGCTTGATATACTGTAGTGGCACTTACACCCAAACTAGGCCCCTTAGTCATGAACTCCATAAAATCCTTTCCTAATCGTTCTCAGTGTGGAACCCTGGAAGTGAGTCTCATAGGAGGTTCCAGGGACAATGGGCAGTTGTCACAAAAATGTACTCATCAACTTCTTAGTGAATTTGACAGACAAGAAGATAACATTCACTTAATGACATTCTATGTGACAGAATTAAATGACCTGGAAGAAAATGAAAACCACTTCCCAATGATTTATGGCCTTGCTGTCAACACTGAAACTGCAGAGATTCACAAAGGCTCCTTCCAAGACTGCAATCTGGAGGCGCTGCGAGCTGCGCCAGCTTTAGCAGGAGGACAAGTGATTGGTTTCTATGATGCAAAGACAGAGCAACTTCTCACATGACCTTATTCCTGGATACTGTTTCCACATGTTGGATTTCTGTTTGCAACAAATACTAGAGAACCTTTCCATTTCACCTCTGGCTGACCTTTTCGCTTCCCATGTTGTTGAACATAGTAGGTCTACTTGATTTTTTTCGCAAACATGCTATTTCCTGGAAACTTTTAGGGCATGACAGAGTCAACTGGTGGAGATTGAACAAAATATGGTTTGGGAACTACATCCACTGAGTCTTAGTGTCTTTTAAATGACTTTAAAATAAAATCTTATTTTAGCAAAGGAAAATAAAAAGAATGTTTCTAGAGCGATCTACAGTGTTCATTTTTGTCAGTGTACAAACAATACTACTATTACTGACGAAATATTGAGTGCTTACTCTGTGACAGACATTGCATTTTTAACTATTGTATCCTTAAGAGTCATTGACAAACCAGAGGTAGTTTCAGCAAGAGAAAAGCTGGTGGTGGCGGTGGAGTTGGAGGTAGTGGGGTTGAGATCTGAGAACTAAAAACCATAGAAGCTGGAGGTGGGAAAACTTAAAGAGATTATATTCATTCTCAAATCCAAGCAGCACTATCATGTGAAAGAAAGATGAGGTTCATTGGTGGTATCTTAGCTGCAAGAGAAACGTTTTAAGAGTCAGAGTGTCTCAGTTTCAGACTTGGGCTCAATAAAGCTTAGTCACTTGAGTGTTAAAATTATTCAAAAATGCCATGGACTTTCTCCTGAGGAATTCTAAGCCCACACAGAGGAAGCCTTTAATCACTTCCCGAGTGATCTCCTCTGTAAGGGATATTGTGGCGGGGAATCCTTGCCCAGGTTAGAATGACTCAGACAACTCCCTTCCGAGTCTAAGATTCTGTGGCTGTTAAATTAGCCTGGGCCAGACACTTTGGGGCTTTTGGACAACTATCAGCAGCCTGCGTAATGCAACTGCCATTAGTGCCTGGAATTTTGCTGCCTCTTGTGGGGCCTCCACATACTGAAAAGGGGCAGAGCTATTTCTTTGGCAGTTATCATGAAGCCAGGTCTTCCTTGGTCCCCTTTTCCTTCTATCTCCCTCCAGCCTGCTTGCCACAGACATGCCCCATGATTCCAGTATATCTTGCTTCTACATAAGTCTCTGGTAAAATGTTAATTTAGTCATTCTGATCATTATTCTATCAATAAAAGAGTAATATGTAAATAGACCATCACTCCAATACTCAAGAGGGCTGCCCCAATGTGGTCAAGATGGCCACCCCCATGAGGACACAAGATGGCCACCACAAGATGGCCAGCAGGGGAGAGCAGTTGGAAAGAACCAGGTCAGCAGAGGAGGGCAGTTGGGGGTGACCAGGCCTGCAGGGGAGGGCAGTTGTGGGGGGGACCAGGCCTGCAGGGGAGGGAAGTTGCAGGGGACCAGGACTGAAGGGGAGGACAGTGTGGGGGACCCAGAAGTGCAGAAGAGAGCAGTTGGGGACAACTAGGCCTGCAGGGAGGGCAGTTGGGGGGGGGACCAGACCCACATGGGAGGGCAGTTGCGGGGGACCAGCCCACAGGAGAGGACAGTTGGGGGGGAACAGGCCCACATGGGAGAGTAGTTGGGGGGAACTAGATCTGCAGGGGCGGGCAATTGTGGGGGACTAGGTCTGCAGGGGAGGCCAGTTCAGGAGGACCAGAGCTGCAGGGGAGGGCACTTAGGGGGGAACCAGCCCACAGGAGAGGATAGGTAGGAGGTCCAGGCCCACATGGGAGGGCAGTTGGGGGTGACTAGCTTTGCAGGGGAGGGAAATTGGGGGGAGGGGCCTGTAAGGGGGAGGGGCAGTTGGGGGACCAGCCCTGCAAAGGAGGACTGTTGCGGGGGTGGACCAGGCCTGCAAGGGAGGGCTGTTTGGGGGGACCAGCTCTGCAGGGGAGGGCAGTTGTGGGGGACCAGGCCTGCAGAGGAGGGCAGTTAGGAGTGATCAGACCTGCAGGGGAGGGCAGTTGGAGGGGGACTAGATCTGCAGGGGCGGGCATTTGTGGGGGAGGACCAGCCCATAGGAGAGGACAGTTGGGGGGGACCAGGCCCACATGGGAGGGCAGTAGAGAGGGACTAGATCTGCAGGGGAGGCCAGTTCAGGAGGACCAGAACTGAATGGGAGGGCAATTCGGGGAGACCAGCCCAAAGGAGAGGACAGGTCGGGGGCGGGGGGGACCACTCCGCATGAGAGGGTATTTGCCGGGGACTAGATTTGCAGGGGAGAACAGTTGGGGGTGACCAGACCTACAAAAGGAGAGCAGTTGGAGAGGGACCAGGCCTGCAGGAGAGGGCAGTAGGGGGGGGAACCAGGCCTGTAGGGGAGGGCAGTTGCGGGGGACCAGGCCATCAGGGAGCAGTTAGGCATTGATCAGGCTGACCGGAGAGTAGTTAGGGGGTGATCAGGCTAACAAGCAGGTGAGTAGTTGGGAGCCAGCAGTCCTGGATTGTGAGAGGGATATTTAACTGCCCCCGAGTGGTCCCAGATTGGAGAGGGTGCAGGCTGGGCTGAAGGACATACCTCCGTGCCTCCCTTCCCCCCCCCCCCATGCACAAATTTCATGCACTGGGCCTCTGTATGTGACTGTTAAACTTTATCTTTGGCAGTGGGACCACACAAGCCATTTAGACAGGGGTACTCATCTGACACCCTATTTTTGAGGATTTGTTAACCCCTTTTTTTTTCTATTGCCTTTATTGAGAGCCATATACTAGTAACATGTTGGAGCCTTTCAGAAACATCTTCGTTTATTGCTCCTAGATTCTGTGGGGCAGCAAATCTTCAGCCTGGGGGTGAGAGAAGCTAAAGTACAGACCCAACTACACTCTTTTAAATCAATAGTGTCTAGAAAAATATGAGTGAAGATTATAAGGGAGAAGGAAATGTAGTAAGAAAAGAGAAGAAGGAAGGATCAGGAATGAAAAAAAAAATGAATTCCAAAATGGGAAGGAGCAACATGAAAATAAGGAAAGGAATAATAGCTTCTCCAAGGGGGGCGGTGGAAGACGACAAAGAACAAAAAAACTGTATCATGGATTAGTTCAAAAAATCTCCACCTCTATTATAAGACAGATGAGTCTTGTAATAGTAATATTGGACCCTGGCAGAAGAAAGAAGTCCAAAGGTGGTAAATTCTGGCATCCTGAACTTGACATTTTTTTCCTGATGTTTTGGCTGTGGTTTAGCCACTTGTGTGCTGGGTGGCTGCGGACTGTGTGGAGATAGATATTCTGGTTTCAATGCATTTCATGGTTTTAATAAGAAACTGAATTCATTTTCTTCAGATGGATACCTTTAGATTATATAAAGGTAAGAGGCACCTCTCGGCATGAATAAACTCCTCTCAGCAAGAACAAAATAGAAAGACACGTGAAAGTTAATTTGGTTTTATCTTTTGAAATGTCAGGTTTCTGGAAAAGCAAACAGGGAAGCTTTTTCTTCATTAAAAACAAAAATTGCTTTCCAACCCTGTGTGAGATGGAATTCAGCTGAATGCACAAAATTTCTTCAGGATGTGAAAGAACTGGCCCTTTTGCTTGGAGAGATGCTCCAGGCTTAGGTGACAGCCTGGGAAGTAGGGACACACTTTTCTCTTACTGACATGCACTACCCAGGGAGCTGCTGCCTGTGCTTGGTTTTTGTCCACCTGAAGGTGGACACACATGCAGAATTTTAGAGAAAAGAAACAACTGGACTTTTGGAGGACTTACATAGATGCATTATCTTTTTCTTAATTTTTATTGATGAGAGACAGAGAGAGAGAGAGAGAGAGAGAGAGAGAGAGAGAGAGAGACATTAATGTGTTGTTCCACTTATTTATACATTTATTGATTGGTTCTTATATGTGCCCTGACTAGAGATCAACCTTGGCTTATCAAGATGATGCTCTAACCAACTGAGCTATCAGGCCAGGGTATCTGGAAGTGTTATTCACAGGATTATTGCTGCCTTTAAATATAAGTTTTCTCAATTAAAATATCAGCACAAAACAAGCAATATAAACATGGCAAACATTTGCAAAAGAACTTAAACTCACTTACCGTCTTAGAGGTCATGATTCCAAACAATGGGAACATTAGGCCAGGCAGCAATGCTGTTACAGACAGGGGTAATGCTTCTGTAAGCCAAAATATGGCAACAACAAAGAGTGTGTAGGCACATTCTGCTTCCTGGAAATAGTAAAACACAACATGAAATGATGGGGCTGAGATATCATAGTTCAAATCACAACTGCATTTGCTGAATGGAGTCATGTCACAGAGAAGGAGGAAACTTTGAGACCTCTGCACTTTGAGTTGAGGGGTGAACTGTCATTCTTGGGAGTTCCAAGAGCAAAACTCGAATACGCACGAAAAAAAGACATTTAAAATCCTCATTCATTAAGTTTCCTTCACGTTTTCTTCAAAGCATGTAGTTAACTTTCTGTGCTCATATCAGTGCGTGTGGCTGCTAATGCTCACCTATTTGGCCGATGAAATGCACTCCCAGTTCTTCTGGAGTGCAGGAATGTCAAGTTACTGCCTTGCCCTTGGGGCAGAACACAGTTGTCTTTTAGTTGCATTCCTTGGTGCCTGATTGTTTGGGATCCATGCACATCCACCTTCCTTCCCTTTTGCTAAAAGGGGAACATTTTTGCATGGTATGGATGAGGCTAAATTAGCTCCTAAGTGATATGAACTTGGAGGTGAAGAACCTTCTGCCCTGCTTTTTAGAAAGACAGCTGAGTTCCTTAGGAGACACAGAGAAACTCAACAGGGTTGCAAATCTTAATAAATCTGTTAATTTGCTAAGTATAAAACTGTGGGTTTCTGTTTTAGGCATTGCTAAGAAATGGTTGAAATTCATCGTTATATTTGCATACATAAATAATTATCATAGGAAATTATCTAGAACATTCTAAAGGATTAATAAAGATTAACATCTACTATATAGTCTATACTAGAGGAGGGACAGATCCCTCAGCCCAGCTTGTGCCTTCTTATAGTCCGGGAGCCTTGGGGGGATGTCTAGCTGATGGCTTAGCCCTGCTGTGAAAGTGGAAGAGGTTCCTGCTACTGCTGCTATGCTTGCCAGTCGTGAACCAGACTTCTGGCTGAGCGATGAACCCCTGTGGGAGCACATTGACCACCAGGGGGCAGCTCCTGCATTAAGCATCTGCCCCCTGGTGGTCAGTGAGCATCATAGTGACCAGTCATTCCATCGTTAGCTCTATTTGCATATTAGCTTTTATTATATAGGATAGCATTGTTTTGCTCTCACACTATTTAATCTCTGCAAATTCTGAACTGAATTTGAAAAATTTTACAAAAACTATCTGAGTTTAATGAAATCTTTTACTTAAGGTTTTCCCAGGGCAATACCATTTCTAGCTTTGTTGCCCTCTGACTTACCTACTTCAGAGTGAGTTCTCTGGGCTTGGCATTTACTGACCCAGCATCCCTGTACTTTTAGTGGCTTTCTAAGCAATCTTAATAATCTAAGATTATATCATTTTAAAAAATTATTGATTTTTAGAGAGAGGGAGAGGAGGAGAGAGAGAAAAAAAACATCAACTTGAGAAACATTGAAACATCAATTGGTTGTCTCCTGCACGCATCCAGACCAGGGATTGAACCACAATCTAGATATGGGCCTTGACTGGGAATCAAGCCTACCACCTTTTGGTGTATGGAGCAATGCTCTAACCAACTGAGCCATACTGGCTAAGACTATTTATTCTAATAAAAGAGTAATATGCAAATTGACCGTACCTCATCTACACTGCCAGCCACACCCACGAGCCAATCAGAGTGAGTATGTAAATTAACCCAACCAAGATGGCTATGGCCACAGAAAGAGCAGGAAGGAGGCTTGGGTTGCCCCTGGCAATGGAGGAAGCCAAGCTTTCTGTACACCCTGGTCAGTGCTTAAGGCAATGAAGTTTCAATGACTGTCTGTGCAGAAGGCTTGGCTCTGCTCTAGGCTACAAAGTTTCAATTGTAGAAGATAAATAAATCCCAGATACCAGGGCCTCCACTTGGGTTGCTGGGGGAAGGGGGGTAAGGGAGGGGGCTGTGGCCAGACTGCAAACCACAACAGGCCCCTCACCCATGCCACCCCATGCTCCAAGGGAACACCCACCCTGATACAGGACACCCTTTAGGGCAAACCAGCTGGCCCCCACCCGTGCACCAGGCCTCTATCCTATCTAATAAAAGAATAATATGCAGATTGACCATCACTCCAACATACAAGATGACTGCCTCCATGTGGTCAAAAGATTCTGCCCCCATGTGGACACAAGATAGCCACCACAAGATGACCAGCAGGGGAGGGCAGTTGGGAGGGACCAGGACTCTAAGGAATGGCAGTTGATGGAGATCAGGCCAGTAGGGAAGGACACTTAGTGATGAGCAGGCCAGCAGAGGAGGGAAGTTGGGGGTGATTGGGCCTGCAGGGAAAGGCAGTTGGGGGGGACCCAGGCCTGCAGGGGAGAACAGTTAGGGGCTGTCAAGGGAGCAGTTAGGCATCAATCAGGCTGGCAGAGAAGTGGTTAGGGGGTGATAAGGCTGGCAGGCAGAAGCAGTTAGGGGCAATCAGGAAGGCAGGCAGTCAAGCTGTTGGGAGCCAGTAGTCCTGGGTTGTGAGAGGGATGTCCAACTGCCTGTGTAGGCTTGATCCTACTGGGGTCCCAGATTGGAGAGGGAGCAGGGAGCAGGCTGGGCTGAAGGAACCCCCCACACACACCTCCATGCATGAATTTCGTGCATGGGGCCTCTAGTGTCTTATATTTATTGTAATCTTTTTTAAGAATAAAGAATAAAGATTTTTGATGTTGACAGTTTTATACGAAGTCTGCCTCTATAATCTCAAACAAATAATAAAACAAAGCTGAGCCTTAATTGAATCTTCTTAACTTCTTTGGAGGAAATTTGTGATAACCAGCTTAATTTTAAAATATTTTTTAAAAATATTTTTTATTGATTTTTCACAGAGAGAAAGGGAGAGGGATAGAAAGTCAGAAACATCGATGAGAGAGAGACATCGATCAGCCACCTCCTGCACACCCTACAGTGAAGTTGTGCCCGCAAGCAAGGTACATGCCCCGGACCGGTATCGAACCTGGGACCTTTCAATCCGCAGGCCGACGCTCCATCCACTGAGCCAAACTGGTCTCAGCCTACCAGCTTAATTTTAAATGTCAGTGTAGGAGAAATACCAGACCAGGATTTTCCTTAGAACAAACATGAATAATCTCAAAGCTCCTCCTGATGACTTTTTTTCTATTATAGAAAGGTATTAAGAACTTAGATTTCAAAGACAAAAGGGGCCTTTTTACTATCTTACTCTTTAGGCACAACCTACCAGTCTCTTTGTCCTCTGTCTCCACATCATTTTACCTCTCAAATCTGCCCCTCAGCCTTGACCCCACTTTTTCCATTGCAGGCAAAGCTGTTCCAAAATCAGATCATCTTTCAAGAATCCACTTTGATTTTGTCATTCCTTTTCATAAAACCAGATTAAGGAGCCATCCTGACAACTATCTAGAGCACAAATCCATCAGGGAATTCTAGTAATAAAAAATTAAGAAGGAAGAAAGGAAGGAAGGAAGAAAGGAAGGAAGGAAGGAAGGAAGGAAGGAAGGAAGGAAGGAAGGAAGGAAGGAAGG
>JAAGEH010000307.1:61243162-61589732 GCA_011751065.1 Lasiurus cinereus | reverse complement strand
AGGAAGGAAGGAAGGAAGGAAGGAAGGAAGGAAGGAAGGAAGGAAGGGAGAGAGGGAGAGAGGGAGAAAAGGAGAGAGAGGTATGGAGGGAAAAGGAAGGGAGGGAGGGAGGGAAGAAAGAAGATAGGGAAGAAGGAAGGAAGGAAGAGAGGGAGGAAAGAAAAGTGGAAGGGAGGGAGTGTGTGTGGGGGGGACCATTGCTAGCTAATTCTGTTCACCACACATAACCCCTGCCATGAGAGATAAAATTTAATTTCAACACAGATCTACTTCATCTAGACACTCACATTCTGCTCAGATAAGGCAATTTGGGGGCTGGAATAAAGATCAAAACTTCCTATATTAAATTATTAGCTTGCCCAGCTAACACTTTCATATTTTAACAGTCCCAGTCTTTATTTAAAACAATCAAGTTGGTGATTTTCAGTAGTTGCTTGAAAATAATTCAAAATCCCCATTCAAGGCCACCTTCAGTCTAATTATAATAAGACTTATTCCATTACTTCCTGACATCAACTCTCTATTTTTAAAGAGTCTTCCTTACATATCTTCTTGACATCTGTGTTCTGATCCCTGGTCTTATCATTCACCCTTTTATTGAACTCTAGTCCACAATATTCAACCATACAGTCATAACCAGCAAGTCCTAAGTACCAGCTACTACTACTGCCTATGATCTTATTTTGGACTCCTGAACTCTCTGACCCAGTGACTTTAGATGAAGTAGTTGCAGGCTGATAGCCAAGTTTAGCAAGAAAATGAAATGTATGACTCACAGTGGTGTGTGTATTTAATTTGAGTCAGCAGATTTCATATTAAATATTGAATATGAATTTCTGGCTTCTCTTAAAAAACTAAGAAAGTTGGTAACATTGGGATCAGATTCTTCCATATCAACTAATTCTCCAGACTTGAGAAAAGCTTACCAGAGACTGCTGTGTAATTTTCAGCTTTGTACAAGACCAACGACTCCATTTCACACATTCTCTTACCTGCTTGGCCTTTCTCAGCATTTGAGTAAAATCTCTGATAAGAAAAATGCTGCCCACCTTCCCTGCCTCGAAAATCTGGCTTCACCTTCTCAGAAGCAACACTTGAATTTCTCGTTTGAATTTCTCTGTGGTCCATGGACCAGCAGCATCAGCATACTCTGAAAATTGTGGAAAATGTGGAATCTCAGGCTTTCCCCCCAACATACTGAATCAGGACCAGCAAGTTCCTGAGGTGATTCTGATATAGGTTAAAGTTTGAGAAGCATGGCTTACTTCCTTTTCCAGAACTTCCATTTCATCTTTCACTCTATGTCAAGTTTCAAACAGAAACTTGCTCCCAGGAGATGCCCTCCTGCCCAAGCTGAATCCCTAGATGCAGAACCTGTTTTGAAAACTTGCCTATCCTTCAATGTGCCCCTGGCTGAAGTAAGATACCTGCATTATTCCTGATAGCTACCTTCCAGAAATTTTGGGGAAACACCCCATTTTTTCCATATTTAAGGAAGCTCATAGTCTAGAAAAGGAGAATAACAGGATTATGCTCCTCTGATGGGGAGATGGCCATCTGTCCCAGTTTTCTGAGTACAGTGCTGGTTTATCCATGTTGCACAGGTGTTCCTTCTGATTAGCAACCCTTTACATAACAGACCATATCCTGGGTCTGACCCCTGGATTATGTGAGAGCACTTGAGACCACAGTTTCTCAACTTCATTCTACCTGTTTGCTTTTCTGACCCATTCTGATATTTAGAAATATGTATTTTCTTTGTATTTAAAGAGGAGAAGTGAGTTTAGGTATGTGTGTGGGTGGGGGTTTTAATTGTTTAATCTTTAGCCAAACTTTCTAATCATAGCCTTTACAGATAGAAAAGCTTATTGAAAAGGTGAAGATATTTACCAAGTAAAACAAAACTTTTTTTTTCTGAGATGGTTAAGGGATGGAAAAATAACATTTATGATACCTACTATATGCCAGGTACATATACTTGGTATTTCACACGACTTATTTAGTCTCCACCAAAATTTCATGTTGAACTAAGGATCAATTATCACATTGCTAGATGGTAATAGAGTTGAGGTTCAATCTTAGCATAAACTCACTGAGGACATAACTCATTTCATTTACTACCCCACTCCCAGCACTTAAAACAGTACCTGACATATAGTAAGTGCTCAGTAATATTTAACGAATGAATATTTCTTCTCTGTATTTGTGCTATAGTGTTTTTATACATATATCTTGATCTCTGTATAAAACAATCACTGTCCTAAGAATGAAGTTCTTTAGCATAGGTACCTCTTTGCTTTTCTTTGCTCTATTTTCCATTCTATCTCCTGTCTGGCACCAGATATCTTGACCCTCACTCCAGTGGGTGAATGTCTCTACATTATCCCTGGACCTCACATCTCTCTTGCCAATAAATTAGAATTGGAACTAAAAATTTTACCTGTATATGCTAATTTTCCATAGTTTACATTTTCTACTTACCTAGGCCCCATTTAACTATATCATGGTCATAACCACCTCAACTACAGGAAGCCAGGGCACTTGCTGCACAGATAGGAAAGGCAAATGAAGCTATGACTCGGCAATTTGGATAAATTCTACCCCTCCCCCACCCACCACCACCAAGTTCTGACTGTCACAATATCTTGGCTGATTTTACTTAAAAATCACCTTGGCTCCATTTTAAATTATAGCTCCAGATGGAACAGAAATATAGAATGAGCTTTAAAATACAGAATTTTTTGCATTCTGTCTTCCATTTTTAATGTCATACTGACTGATATTAGATAGTAATTTGCCTGATGAATTAGTACCTGTGGATATGATCTCTCAGCACAGATTGAGAAAAGTAGGATCAATCACAGGCCTCACTCACTGCAGCTGATTTTTTAAAAAGAATGCAATGCAATTAAGAAAGGAGAAAAATCATGCATTCTAAATATGAATGCTATGAGAAAAACACTCTTATTATTTGACAGAGCTTGTAAGGACTGTGTGGTTTGTGATACACCAGCCACTAATGCAATGATTCCTCAAGACCTAATCCATGTACCTGACAAAGCTTGAAATGACTCGAATTATCTGGTGAAAGGAGGGCTGAAGAGTAAGAAAGAACTAAACTACAAAGTTAAGGAAAACTATCTAGCATTTCTTGTACATTTTTAGGCCAAATGAAGATCAGGGAAAGACAACTGGTGGCTGCATTGTGCCAATTACTGGGAAAATGTTAACTCCTTCTTTTCATTTAATCTCCACAATTAGCAATAGAGATGTACTGTCTTTACTCC
The DNA here is from genome assembly GCA_011751065.1 of Lasiurus cinereus. Classification (NCBI taxonomy): domain Eukaryota; kingdom Metazoa; phylum Chordata; class Mammalia; order Chiroptera; family Vespertilionidae; genus Lasiurus; species Lasiurus cinereus. The sequence goes on along the minus strand of JAAGEH010000307.1, from coordinate 61,586,445 downwards.
CCATGCATATAGTGGAACTGGAATAGACATAGAGATCATTTAGTTCTCCAACCTGACTATGAGTCTGATCGAAATTAAATGTGTGGATCAACTGTCTCAGAAACATTAGAGTCTGTTAAGTGAGCAGTATCCTGGACTTCATATCCAGAGGTTGTGATATTAAGTAAGTACGTCAGGTAAATTTGGGGCAGCTGATTCACACAGCTAACATTCAAAACTCTTTGAAGATTCCTGTTCATTTTACTGATGAGGAAATGGGCGAGGGGTAGCATCACTCAAAGAGCTTATTCAGAATATGCTAGATAAATCAAGACAATTGAGGTTACACTGTGCAAAACTCCCTAAATCTCAGCAGTTTAAACAAACACAGCTTATTTTCTGTCTTCACTATTGGTCAGTCATGAGTTGTGGTTGCTCTGAATTTGGGCAGTGGAAGCCTTAGCTCAATACAAACTCTTGTAATTGCAAATGCAGGAATGATGGAGCAAGGTAACCCACGCACAAGCTTTTAAAGGTCTGATATAAAGAAGCAATGTCAGGATGACATTGGGAGTCAGATAGACTTGTCCTTAAGTTCTCCTGCTCCCTTTATAAACTGTGTGGCTTTGGGCAAATTTTTTAACCTCTTCGCGTCTCTACTCATCTGTAAAATGGGGATGAAAATATTGACTATTTCTAATGGTTGTTATGAGGCATTCACATTTATTATTGTTACCAAAGTAAGTATCAAAGTGTATTATGGAAGGACAAGAAAAGCTTGTGGAAGCGACACCCTCCTTTTACACCAATGTTCTTGTCTGTCCGTTAGTAACTATTTTTGCTCTATTTGAAGTTCCTTCCTTTTATTCTTTCTCCTGCATCCTATCCTTCCTACAAGATCTGGCTTTATTCTCCACCTCCTTCTGTCATGAAAAATTATCAGTTCATCAGAATTATCGGCTATCTACCATGTGACAGGCAGGTGTGTAGTGCTGCAAGAAACAAATTAAATATGTTCTATGTTCTTTAGGTGTTTACAATCTAAATGGAAAGCAAGGATAAAGGCCAAATGGAATATATACTCAAAAGGCCAATGTATCCATCATGCAATGAGAACACAGAGGATGAGACTCAGCTTGTATACCAGCCTGAACTGCCTTTCCCAAGAACAGGGCAAGAGAAAAGAGTATTCCAGAAGAGGACACAGTGTGTGCAAAGACAGAGGCACTAATCATGGGTATTCTAGGCACTGCAAATAGGGAAATATTGCTAGGGTGGGAAATGTGAATGGGAGATAGGCACTGGGGCTTTGGGGAGGGTTGTTAGGACAAATAAATGGCAAAATCTTAAAGATCCATCACTGTATACATGTTTGGTTTAAATATTTCCCCCTGTATGCAAAAGGGAGCCCCTGCAAAGTGTGACAGGGGATAGAGGGGAGTGGGTCATATAATAGGACCAGGTTGGCATTTTTAAAATAGTACTCTGGCTGTAGACTTCAGGGGCAGAGTGTGAAAATGGTCCATGAGAGAAAGAGATGAAGTCAGTCTCAAGAAAGCAGTGCCAGCTGGAATGAAGTTGTGGAAGCAGATTGGGGTGGGGTGGATATAAGAGGTAAAGCAATACAGACTGTGATGGATGCTCAGGAACATCTGAAGCATCTGAGATGACACACAGGTTTCAGGCCAAATATTGGGGGGAAGGGTAGCAGATGCTCTGAGGCAAAGAAAATAGGAGCAGTAGGTCACGGACAAGTAGGAGTGTTAGAGGTTTATCCACCCATTAATTACACATTCATGGCACAAATGATTTGTGCTTGTACACAACCTTATGTGTGATAAACATTTGCCATAGTATATATTGACTTTTCAGCAATTGTACAAGCTACTTGAAAGCATTAACATTAAATTTATGCTTAGATCCCACAGTTCACTAAGCACAACATTTTGGGCTTAGCAAGTTCTTATAATACATTCCTGAGATAAAATGTAACAAATTTTACTTTATGGTTTTATTCATCTACCACATTACTTTTAGCATGGGTTCTACTTTCTCTTTTTTTTTTTCTTGCCATCCATCATTTTGATGCTCTCTGTGTCTAAAATATTCACTTTCTTACAGTTTATAGCATCCCTCCTTTATCTTACATCCCTGTTATATTTTAAAGCCACATTTAAAATATCATTTATTTCTATTAAAATGTTTAAATATTTGATTTGGCCCTTTAAAAGTTCTTTACATTTCCTTGGAATTTGTCCCCTCCCTTTTCTTTCACTTGTAGTTTATTTAAATCCTCTCCCACACATTTTCAATTTTCTATGTCAGACATCTAAGTAGGTACTTTATTCCTTCAAAGTTTACAGTTTTTTACAAGCAGTATATTTCCCCCATCTGTTTAGTTTATTTAGATTCAGCACCATAAATCTCTCATGATGTTTCATTTCTTTTATTTATCATAATTTCTATTCTAATTTTGAAATTCAAGATGTATACAATGAATCATTGTGAAGGAAACAGCACATGCAATAGAGCTGTCTGTTAAAGCTGAGTTTCTTCCCTCTCTAACTCATGCCTTCTGATGAATAAGTTTGTTAGGTGAGTTGTCTGGGTTTAGTGCTAAGGGTGAGGTTTGGACTCTTCCTTGAGGTTTTGGCAGGCAAACTAAAGCCCTACTGTGTTGGCTCGCCCATTCTCTTCTCTTTTGAAATCTTTCTTGGTATAAAATATTTCCTGGAGAAATCCAGAAATACCTGAAAAAAACTGACATCTGGTCTTTATTTTACAACTAGTCAGTTGGGGGATGCTACTCAATGGCTGTGGGGTCATTTCCCTGTCTCATCTCAAAAAGGGATCCTAATTAAGGGATAAACCAGATAGATGGAGACATAGTGGGAAGAAATATACTCTACAAACAAACAAAAATTATTATTCCGTTTTCTCCTCTTATTGCTCCTCAAACCTGGTTTTCTCTTTTTATCTTTTCATTTCATTATGGAAATAGAAAGAAAAGCCAAGAACTGTACAAATAAATAAGGAAATAGCACAAAATGCTGAGAAGAGTAAAAATGAACAAGATGTTAGGAATAGTCTCAAAAGAACAATGTTATACAGAGAACATCGCTGGAATTATGGATATAGCCTAGGCCAGTTTAAAAAAGTTTTTACCTAGGGATGTTTAAGAAATTTCCTCTCCAAATTGAGAAAATTCAGTGCAATTATTAACTTCATTCAAATATTTACATAAGTAGCAAATACATTATAGGCTTGTTTTTCTGATTAGTAACTATTAATTGGGAAAGAACCTTGATGTCTATGTAAACAGTTAAAAGGATGTCATAGCCCAGCCAGTGTGGTTCAATGGTTGAGCATCAACCTATTCACCAGGAGGTTGTGGTTTGATTCCTGGTCAGGGCACATGATCAGGTTGTGGGCTTGATCCTCAGTGTGGGGCACGTAGGAGGCAGCCAGTCAATGAGTCTCTCTCATCATTGATGCTTCTCTTTCTCTCTCCCTCTCCCTTCCTCTCTGAAATGAATAAAAATCTATTTTAAAAAATAATAAAATTAAAAAATGGTATTAATGATGATTCAGTGTTAACTGATAAGAACATAGGATTCCACTAGCAAAGCAATGTTTACACTAATGTATTAGGAATATACTTATTACCACCGTGGAAGATATAAAGATCTAGATATTCAGTTGTGGCTGCAATCACTGGCTCTAGAGTCTGATAGATGTTGATTGTAAATGTTAGGACAAGGGTCTCAAGGACTGGGCCATTCTTAATGATATTCTCACCAAATGTTAAAATGTAGCGTAGTATTTTGTAGACTAGTTATAAATAGGATGAACTGGACAGGAAACCAAACTGATAAGTGTAAGCCAACTGCAACTCATAAAGATTAAATTTGAGCTTTTGTTTAACTTATGCCCAAAGGGGTTCAGGGGTGAGGCATACTTTCCTTTGCTCTCAACTATCATTTCTATAAAAACTGAAACACAGTTCTAAAGTCTCTTTCATCTGAAAGATATTAAGATGTCAGCCTAATGCCATGACTCAGGGTGAACATTTGATATGAAAGGGAAGGGGCACACAACGTGACAAGCTGACATGACCAGCTTGTATAGTTGGGACTCTGGGACACTCATCAAATGACACATATAAGAAGACCCACTGCTGTTTCAGTTCTCATGGGCTGATAATCTATACTAATAAAAGGGTAAATATGCTAATTAGACTGGACGTCCTCTGGTCATCCTTCCAGACAAAACTGCAGATAGTGGCTATTGCTGTGAAGGCCGGGTGGAGGCTCAGGCAGCCTCAGTGGCCAGCAGTGGCAGCAGCAGTGGTGTTGAGGGTGTCTCCTTCCCCTGATTGGCCTGGTCGCCTCCTGCCGAAAGCAGGCCTTAGCCATCAGTAGGACATCCCCTGAGGGCTCCCAGACGGTGAGAGGGAGCAGGCCGGGCTGAGGGACCCTTCTCTCCCCCGTCCATCCCTAGTGCATGGATTTTCATGCACTGGGCCTCTAGTAGAGAAATAAAATAGAATACACATTGCTAAGAGAGTCACTTTCAAAGAGAGTCAGCAGCTATTAAGGAAGTGGGACCAATGCACATCTTGTGCCTTGATTCTCAGAAATGCTATTAAGCTGCTAAACCTATTGCTAAACTTACTCAAGGCTGAGTCATAAGTTTGTGGACCAAGAATTGCTGTATGGACACACCCTGACTCTAACTCCCCCTTGCAACTTTCATCTCCCTTGTTTACACATTGAAACTAACCAATTCCTATTCATCTAGTCAGCAACCCTTCACTTACTTGGGTGAAAGAGTTACATTTGTTCTCTCCAAAGCACAGTTTGCTACCTGAGTCTGCCTCTCCCCATTGCAACTGTTTTTGCCAAAATAAATGTCTCATGTTTTTTATTAGAGCTGAGCCTCTTTTCTGGCTAACAAGGCCCACCCCCAGTTATTAGACTCACTGAAATTTTCTATCTTTAAGACATTAAGTAGCATAAGGTCAATTGATGAATTGCTTCTGTGGTTTGACCTGCTTAAAGTATTACTATGAAGAGAAATGCCTGAGTTGTTGATAGATGATTATCAAGCCACACTTTATGTAATTTTCAAAATAAAAAGTAAATCTTCAAAAATATAGGCAAGACCAATGAAAACCCCTTTTAAAAGATAAATTAGAAGTTCTGACAGAACCTTAGATCAAATCCAGTTTCCACAACATCCATGTGGCCCTTGTTTAGTGGCATGCCTTTGAGCATCATTGTTCTCAAATGTAAAGTGAGAATGATAGAATGTGAGAATGTGAGAATGTAAGAATGTCTTACAGTTCATAATGAAGTTAAATAAGATAATTTAGGCAAAACAGCTGACAGAATTCCTGGAACAGAAGTAAGCTCTTCTGAGTGAATCCCTTCTTTTTCCTTTGAACATTACATTGAAAAAACCATGGAAGGTAATCCCATTATGGGTGCCACATTTTGACTTGAGATGGAATTAAGACAAGGGTTAAGGTCAGTCCATATAAACAATTCAATAACCAGTAGGAAACTGAAATAAATAAATAAATAAATAAATAAATAAATAAATCAGTCAATAACTCATTGTTTGTTAGGTCTAGATCATGTAGATATACTATGTTTTCATAAAGCAAAATTGACTTTTTGTTTTGCTTGAATCTTTATTTGTTCTGTTACTGTGAATTTAGAAGCATAGGGTTCTCCAGCTTGGTAACCAGGAAGGTATAATACATTGATTTGTATCTATGTCAAAGTAAGCCTCTACTTAGATTTTATACAAAGGCCCATAGTCTCTGAAAATAATGTTTTGCTTTCATTGTAAGCAACAGTTAAAATAATTTCTTTGAATTTAATTGACAGTTGATTAAATGATTGGCAATGCATTTAGAGTAGCCAAAAAATGAAATGTTATTGTACAAGCAAAATAAACTTCTCATTAACATGACTTGAATTTTAACGTATGAGTTTATTAGAGGGAAAAGAAAGGGAACACAGTTCATTAAATAGCCAGGCCCAAGGTTTCCCCATAGATCTAATGTACTCTTATCACAGCATCTTGGGGGAAAGAAAAAAAAAAATCAATGACTGCATTTCTTAGAATACACTTTCCAGTTAATGAATCATGCACTGATATCACTGCTTTTTATTACCTACTTGTTTTCTCTTTCCATATTCATTTTACCTAAAAATTATGGAAGATAATCAAAGTGTCCTGGGTTTATATATGAAAGAAGCAGCATAGATGATATGCAATCATAGCCTAAGTTTGTCTTAACTGGTTTAATTTTTTATTTTCACTGCTGTAAAGTAACTTTTTATTTTCACCACTGAGACTAACCGAGAGATATGACACTAGAGCAGGAGTCCAGATAGGAACCAGGATGTGCTCATGACAAGACCCAGCTGGGTGCAGGGGACTTGAGGATCAGGGAAGTGGGGAAGAGAGGCCATCATGCATGCCAGATAGAGTAACAATCTTCAAAGAGGGTTGGAGGAGGGCGTTATCATTATAGCCCTATGTCTGAGATTCAAATTTGTCATCTAGTGGTTGCCCGACTCCTAAAGGAGTGCTCAGAAGTAGCAGCAGTAGGAGGGATATGGAGGAGAGGAAAGGAGAATTCACACAGAATTTGCAAAACAAAACCAACCCAACCAAAATCAGTTGACTGCTTGCTCTTTTCACTAGAAATTCTGTAAGAACCTGGGAGCTCAGCACAATGTTTGACCAAAAGGGGTGGGGAATTCTTCCCTTCCTCTTCAGGGGACCTGGAGGCCTCAGGGCAGGGAGAGGCTGCAACTGGGTGGTTGCCCCAGGCAGCAGACAAGCTGCAGCTGTGGGCAGTAGAGGCCAGTCCCTTTGCCAGTTTTGCAAGTAGAGGAGACCTTAGCTCACATGAATTTCCCATAGAAATTCCCAGATTGGTGACCAACTTCTGAGAGATGCTGGAGGACCCATAGTATTGCAATTATAGGGATCCTCTGGTAGTGCAAAATGGTATCACCTTGATTAATACTTGCTTTCTTCCACTCAGAGAAAAGGCATCAGAAGGGAATTGCACCTGCCGTGGAGTCATCACATTTGGGGACCCACTCCACCCCACTTACTGCATGCCAGCCACCTCTCCAGTGCTTGATAGTGCTTACTCACTTAATTCCCACAACAAGCTTATTACTCTCCCAATCTTAAGTTGTAGAAGGTCAGATAAAGAGCTTCACAGGCAAGAAAAAGCTAAAGGAGTTCATCACCACCAAAGCAGTATTACATGAAATGCTGAATCGTTAAGACAAAGAAGAAAAAGGTAAAGATAAAAAAATTATGAACAACAAAGTGACAAAAAATACATATCTATCAACAAGTGAATCAAAAAATCAAATGAATAAAAAATCTGATGAACATAATAAACTGGTGAATGTAATAGAATCAGGGTCATAGAAAGGGAATGGACTGACAATTCTCAGGAGGAATTTGGTGTGGGGGGTGCGGGAAGAGATTGAACAAAGATCTTATATGCATATATGTAGTGCCTATGGAGGTAGACAGTAGGGTAGCAAAGGGCCTGGGGTGGGGTGGGAACTGGGTAGAGGGGAACTATGGGAGAAAAACAGGAACATCTGTAATATCTGAACAACAAAGATTTAAAAAAACAAAAACAAATAAATAAAATGAAGAAAGAGAAAAAAGAAAGAAAACAGAAGCACTGAGAGGTTAAGCAACTTGCTCAGGTCACACAGCTTGCAAGTGATCAATCTGGTACTTAAAGCAGAGAGCCTGGCTCCAGAGGCTGTCCTACCAGCAAATGACATTCATCATGCCCGGTACAGGGAGAGTGCTCACTAAATGTCTGCTGATTCAAATCATTTTACTAAGGGGTTAAAAATGCACTGGATTTATCATTTGGGACTTCATAGACTGACAACACTTAAAGAAAACAGAAAAATGCTGATAAGTATGCCAAAATGAAATTAAATCTGGACCCCTGGGGATGGACAGTGCATAGATCAGGAAATTGGACAGCCTGTTTTCCAGGTGCACTTACCTTGGTGTGGAGGATGATAGGCAGGGGCAGTAAAAGCAGTAGAGTGGAAACTATGAGGAGAAGCCGGCGATAAATCACAATATAACTAAAGAGTTTCATGGTGCTGAGTGGGTGCCTTTGATAGTGTTCTTCTCAAAATGAGGCTACAGTTAAATAACCAGCCTGGATTAATATTTCTCCAGCTCATCATCTTCACTTTCTGCCCTAGACTGACCAACATGAGTTAAAAATAAATCTCTATCTTTATTGTTTTACTGTCATAATTAACATGGAGTGATAAGCCCAAGAATGTTTATAAGAAATCAAAAATCATTTGCTGGTACGGCTTTTGAAAGGTGAAACTGTTCTTTCCCTGCTATCTATGTTTACATTAACTAGAATAGAGATTGGACAAGTGTAGGAGAAGGCAAAATAGTAGGGTTCATTGAGTTTGTCCACTCCTTTCTAATATCCTCTGACTTTGGGGCTCCCTAACAGAAGTAGTTATCACACTTAGGTTTCAGGAAAATATGAATCATAAACACTTGAGCAACTCTTGATTGGGTGCTTACAGAGGATTTTTCTGGAATTTCTGAGATAACATACTGAAGAAACCTCTACCAATGTGAAGTTTGATCCACAGAACTCTTTATCTCTCTTGTGCAGGAATCCTTGGCGCTCATTCAAAAGTTAATTAACACTGCTTCTGAAATTGAGTAGCATTTTCTCCCTGAAACCACATTCAATTGCACAACGATTTCTTCACAGTTTGAAAGCAAAGTTTTGGGAATTTCCTGGACACTGTTGCCTCTTTTAATAAGAATCCAGAAGTTATCATAAAGCCTTATATAAGCAGCCCCCTGCAAGGATTTTTCAGGATTGAGCTGAAATAGTCACCAGGGAACCTGGTGACAGAAATGAGTCATGAGAGCCATTCAAGGGCGTGTGAGTGTGTGCACGTGCGTGTATGTGTGAAGATATGGAAGATGTATTTTGAAACTCCTCAGGGTAGAGACTGTGGTTTATTTCTCATTGTATTGTGAATTAATCACCCAGTAAACCTCAACAAAGCAACTACTATGCACCTAGACTTAGGTATAAACAAAACACATTTTCTTCTATAATGTATAGTCCATTTCTTTTGGCACAAATAACTTCACTTCTATCCAATCTGTGGTTGACATTTAGACAGTATTTCTAATTCCACACTAATGTAAATCTACTTTCTTTTCCTGTCAATGAAAATAATTCTTTCATCAACACTCACTGTATTCTTTGTTTGTTTTTTCTTTTTTTAATACTCACCCGAGGATATGCTCATTGATTTTAGAGAGAGATAGAAGTATCGGTGTAGAGAGCAGTGATCCCTTGCCCCATCTGGTGATCAAACTCACAACCCAGGCATGTGCCCTGACTGGGAATAGAACCCACAACCCATTTGATGTATGGGATGACATTCCAACCAAATGAAACACACTGGCCAGGGCCAAGACCCATGGTATTTTTAATGTAAATGAAAAAGCATTTTTCCTTCTAAAAGTCTAAATTTCCAGAGGAACCAAGATGGCGGCATAAGGTATACACCTACATGTGCTGCCTCTCGCAACCACATCAAAATTACAACCAAAAGACAAAACAACTATCTCCCAGAACCTTGGGAAAGCTGGCGGAGTAGAAGTTCTGCAACTAGAAGGAAAGAAAAAAGTGCATTGAGACCTGGTAGGACATGCAGAGGCTCAGAAAGGAAGAGATGTGGAGATGTGTGCTGTTTTTTTCAATTGGGAGGGAGTTATAACTTCCCAAATCCTCTGAACTTCAGTTTCTGGCGAGTTTCTGGGGACCCAGACTCATAGAGGGAGAAACTGGACTGTCTGCCATCAGGTCAGAAAGGGAGGGTGGCTCTCTTGCAGAAGTGCACACAGGAATCATTGTTTACTGCGCTGGGGCGCGGGACGCGGGACACTGAACAGAACACAGCAGAGAGCTGACTGGCAGCCATCGATTTTTGCCACGTCCTAGCCTAGTGACTCCTTGAGACCCTGCCCCCCTCCCCAATTTACAATTGCATATGAATGGCTGGCCTCTAGAAGCTTAACCTAACAAATTGCATCTGGGTCAGACAGCTCCAAAACTTCCAAACCCCAAGCAAAGAGGAGAAATCTGCAAATCTCCCTCTAGCTCCTGCTGGGTTACCTGACACTAGCTGACTTGCACCTCCTTGGAGATCCAAGAACCAGTGCACCTAGAGGTCAATGTGAGACGACACCAGATTTCAATTCCTCACATACATAAGTGACACACTCAAGAGGCAGACTCGGTGAGCACCAAAGCCCCACTGAAGCAAGTCCTGCCCCATAGGGGGTGTTTCCAGCACAGCAGTTCTTCCATTAATAGACACAGCTAATCCTCACAGTCAATTGGCCTGGAGGTCAATTCCTCCCAGTGTACCAATAACAATCAAGGTTTAACTACAAGAAGACTGTGGAGGCTTGGAAAAATGGCAGCAGAATAGAGGGATGCTTCTGGAGCCTTGTTGCTGGGCAGAGGGAGAAAGAGCAGCTGAGAGTCGCACTGGGAGTGTTTGTTGGCAAGTTAAGAGTCAGTTATCCTCCAGGAGAAGGTAGGGGATTGCTGGACGGGACTCCCCTGACCAGGCAGCCCCACTGCCATGGGGTTTTTGTCTACCGGAGCCACCAGCATGAACTCGGAGACCGCACCATCTTGCAGAGGGAGGTGGATGTCTGCGGCTATCCACAAGCTGCAGCTGAAGCACCCACCGAACAGCCGGGGGACCCAGAACAACTGCTCTCTAGTTGGCGCAGACACACGGACTCAGAGGAGCTCCCCTCAGCACATGGACAGGTCAGATTTCACCAGAGGTAAGGTGAGGTCTCCTGTCCTGCAGAAAAGAGACTTGCACACTGTGGGAACAGGGCTGCAGAAAAGCTGCTTCTGGAGAAGTCCAAGGATGTGGAGCAGAACATGATTCCTAAGTGTGGAAGGGGACTCTTGGAGTTGACAGAGAGGAGCTCTAGAAAACAACTCATTTTGATCTGAGGCAGAAGGGCAACCTGGGAGTTATTACAGTGTCCCGGCTGCTCCAATCCCCACAAACCTGTATTGAGAACCACAGAGTAGCAGGATCTAAGCACAGCCTAGAGAGGTCCTGTGCTTAGTCTCAGAGGTCAATTCTGAAACACGGCCACCCAGTGGATGATGCACAAATTGACTCTCACATAACCACAAAAGAATAAAGAGATTAAAACAAACCTCAGCAGTGGAACACAGGGAACTGCAATACCCCCTCCCCACTCCCCACCCCCAAACTGGGAAACAGGAGTGCCAAGCAGAACAAGAGTGGAAGTGAATAACCTCCATTACTGTCCATTCTAATTTTTTTCTTTTTTAAAAATTTATTTTTTATTTTTTATTTTTGCATATTTTAATTAAAAAACTATTTTTTTCTTTTCTCCTCAATTGATTTTATCTTTTTAATTATTAAATTTTTTTCATCCAGTATTATTACTACTACTAGTTTACCTTTTTAGAAAAAAAAAACAAGTGTCATTTTGTTTTCTCTTTATTTTACTTTGGGACTAGAGTTCTACATTCTATTTTCCTCTTTCCTTTAGAATAATTTTACTCTATCTCAACTCTACCTTTATGCCAACACTCTCCTCCTAACTTTCCCCATTTTGTTGTCTTATTTCTCTTTCCCTTTTCCAACTTTAGATTCTTCCTATTCTTTCTCTTTACCTGGTTAAAATTTCATCCCACTTATATATCTAATTTCAAATCCCCTACTCCAAGTCCATACAAACCTCTCTCTTCTTGTCTTCACTATCTAAAAAGTTGTTTTTCTCCATGTCCTTTTGTTGCTCTTTGCCTGAACGGTGATTATATTGATTTTTTGTACTTTTTTGTGAGATTGTTTTAGCTTATTCTACTTGTTTTATTTTGCTTTTTGTTTGCTTTGTTTTGTTTTGTTTTTTACCTCTCTTTTGCCTTGCCTCCCTCGATATTGGTTGTTATTTGTGTAGTTTGTATTAATCTCCGGGTACTTGTTGCTGGCATTTGTTGGGATTAGTGGCTGTTCTATTGGAGTTTTCTCCTCACATCTATATTTTGTTCCCCTTTTCTCTCTTATCCTCTTTCTTTTCTCTCTGACTTTTTTCTCTTTTCCTCTTCTTGTTCTTCTCCTTTTTATTTTTTGTTTTATTTTATTTTTTGTTCATTTTTTATTCTCCCTCTCCCAATTTGATTTTGGCACTTCTTTCTTTTCTTTTTTCGTCATTTTCCTCCTCTTTCTCTACTTACCCATAATTTGTCTTTCATTGGTGGTCACCTTATTTGTGATTATTAACACTGTGAATACATTTCTGTTAAGTGCCTTCTGTGTTGTACCTGGTCATGTTGTAGTTTGTGCCTTTGAATCAAAGTAGGAGAGAGAACTACATAACCAGACACCCGGAGAAGAAAAACCATGGGCAGAAGAAGAAACAGCCCGCATACCACAGAAAGGCAGGTATCACCAGAAAAGGAAGTAAACGAAATAGAAGCAGAAATAAGCCTGCCAGAGAAAGAGTTCAGAGAAATGATCATAAGGTGGATGAAAAGAATGGAAGACAAAATCAACAATGAGAGTAAGAGCTAAGAGGAAATGAAGAAACAGCAAGAAGAAATGCAGAATAATCAAGAAGAAATGAAAAATGACATCACTGCTATAAAGAACTCAAGAGAAAGCATCTAAAGAAGACTAGAAAAAGTAGAGGACCGCATCAGTGAGCTAAGACAAGGTAGGAAAAAATACCCAAGTACAACAGCTTCTAGAAAACAAAATTAAAAAGTAAGAGGAAAGCCTAAGAGAACTTTGGGATAACATGAAACAAAACAACATTCACATAATTGGGGTTCCAGAAAGAGCGGAAACTGAGCAAGGAATGGAAAACTTGTTTGAAGAAATAATAACAGAAAACTTTCCTAATATAGGAAAGAAAAAACCCACACAAATCCAAGAAGCTCACAGAGTCCCGAGCAAAATGAACCCCCAAAAGCCAACATCAAGGCACATTATAATTAAGTTGGCAAACACTGACAACAAAGTAAGAATGTTAAAAGCAGCCAGAGAGAAACAGAAAGTTACCTACAAAGAAGCCCCCATAAGACTAGCAACTGATTTCTCAAAAGAAACTCATCAGGTCAGAAGGGAATGGAATGAAATATACAAAGTCATGCAAAGGAAGGGTCTGAATCCAAGAATACTGGACCCTGCAAGGCTTTCAATCAAAATTGAAGTTGAAATCAGAAGCTTCACAGACAAAAAAGGACTAAGGGAATATATTACCACTAAACCAGCAATGCAAGAAATGTTAAAGTGTCTGCTGTAATAAAAAGAAATAGGAAGCGAAGAAGGAACTTGGGGGTAAAGACTAAAAATGGCGAAAGTTGAGTACCTATCAATAATAACTTTCAATGTAAACAAATTAAATGCTCCAATTAAAAGACATAGGGTAACCGATTGGATAAGAAAACATGATCCAAATATCTGCTGTCTACAGAAACCCACCTCAGGAAAAGAGATGCACACAGATTGAGGGTGAAGGAATGGAATATGGTATTTCAGGCAAATGGAAATGAAAAAAAAGCTGGGGTTGCAATAATTATATATTACAAATTAGATCTCAAAGTGATCTCATAACAATAGATAAAGAAGGCCACTTCATAATACTAAAGGGAACAATCCAACAAGAAGAAATAACTCTGGTAAACATATATGCACCCAATATAGGAGCACCTAAATATATAAAAAAAAACTCCTGGAGGATATTAAGGGAGAGATTGACAGCAATACAATCATAGTAGGAGGCTTTATCACCCCACTGTCACCACTGGACAAATCCTCTAAACAAAAAATCAGCAAAGAAACATCAATCCTAAATGACTCACTGGACCAGATGGAATTAATTGACATCTTCAGAACATTTCACCCCAAAGCCACAGAATATACATTCTTCTCCAGTGCACATGGGTCATTTTCAAAGATAGATCATCTGTTGGGTCATAAGAAAAGTCTCTTCAAATTCAAGAAGATAGAAATCATATCAAGCATTTTCTCAGACCACAGTGGCATAAAACTGGAAATCAACTATAATAAGAACAATATAAATAAATCAAACACATGGAGACTAAACAGCATGCTATTAAACAAGGACTGGGTAACCAGAGAGATCAAGGAAGAAATAAAAAACATCATGGCAACAAATGATGATGACAACACAACAATACAAAATTTATGGGACACAGTGAAAGCAGTCTTGAGAGGGAAGTTCATAGCCCTACTGCAAAAAACAGGAAACAATGGTAATAAATTTCCTAACACTACAACTCAAAAGCTAGAAAGAGAACAACAAGAAATGCCTAGTGTAAACAGAAGGAAGGAAATAGTAAAACCAGAGCAGAGATAAACAACCGGGAGACCAAAAAAAAATAATAATAATAATTCAAAAGATCAACAAAACCAAGAGCTGGTTCTTTGAAAGGATAAACAAGATTAATGGACCTGTAGCCAGGCTCACCAAGAAGCAAAGAGAGAAGACCCAAATAAACAAAATTAGAAATGAAAGAGGAGAAATAACAACAGACCCTGCTGAAATACAAAGGATTGTTAAAAACTACTATGAACAACTCTATTCCAACAAATTGAACAACCTGCAAGAAATGGACATTTTCCTAGAAAAATATAACCTTCCAAAACTCAATCAGGAAGAATCTAAACATCTCAATAGGCCAATAACTTTGGAAGAAATTGAAGCAATCACCAAAAAGCTTCCAGCAAACAAAAGTCCAGGACCAGATGGCTACACAGGAGAGTTTTACCAAACATTCAAGGAAGAATTAAAAGCTATCCTCCTCAGACTATTCCAAAATATTCAAGAAGAAGGAACACTTCCAAACACCTTCTATGAAGCCAGCATCATCCTATTACTAAAACCAGATAAAGACAACACAAGGAAAGAGAATTATAGGCCAATATCTCTCATGAACATAGATCCAAAATCCTCAACAAAATTCTAGCAAATTGGATCCAGCAGTACATCAGAAATATCGTACACAATGACCAAGTAGGATTTATCCCAGGAATGCAAGGATGGTACAATATGCGCAAATCCATAAACGTGATCCATCACATAAACAAATTGAGAAATAAAAATCACATAGTCATATCAATTGATGCAGAAAATTGACAAAATCCAACACCCTTTCTTGATAAAAATTCTCAGCAAAGTGGGAATAGAAGGATCATACCTCAACATCATAAAAGCCATATATGATAAACCCACAGCTAACATCATACTCAATGGTCAAAAACTAAAACCATTTCCCCTAAGAATAGGAACAAGACAGGGATGGCTACTCTCATTTCTCCTGTTCGACATAGTACTGGAAATGTTAGCCATTGAAATTAGACAAGAAGAAGAAATAAAAGGCACCCAAATTGGAAAAGAAGAAGTAAAGCTGTCCTTATTTACAGATGACATGATACTGTACATAAAATACCTGAAGGACTCCATCCAAAAACTAATCGACTTAATGAATGAATTTGGCAATGTAGCAGGATACAAAATTAATGCCAAGAAATCTGTGGCATTTCTATAAACTAATAGTGAAATTACAGAAAAAGAGACTAAAAAAGCAATCCCATTTACCATCACACGAAAAAAATTAAGATATCTAGGAATAAACCTAACTAAGGAGGTAAAAGACCTATATCTAGAAAACTACAGGACACTGAAAAAAGAGATAGAGGAAGATGTTAACAGATGGAAGAGCATACCATGCTCATGGATTAGGAGAATCAACATCATTAAAATGTCCATACTACCCAAAACAATCTATAGATTCAATGCACTACCCATTAAAATACCAATGATGTATTTCACAGACCTAGAAAGAATTCTTCAAAGATTCATCTGGAACAAAAAAAGACTGCGAATAGCCACAGCAATTCTGAGAAAGAAGAATAAAGTAGGTGGGATCTCAATACCAGATTTCAAGCTATATTACAAAGCAACTGTTCTCAAAACAGCCTGGTACTGGCACAAGAACAGACATATAGAGCAATGGAATAGAATAGAGAATCCAGATATCCACCCAAACCACTATGCTCAATTAATATTTGACAAAGAAGTCATGAACATACAATGGAGCCAAGATAGCCTCTTCAATAAATGGTGTTGGGAAAATTAGGCAGATACATGCAAAAAAATGAAACTGGACCACCAACTTACACCAAATACAAAAATAAATTCAAAATGGATGCAGGACTTAAACATTAGAAGGGAAACCATAAAAATACTTGAGGAATCCACAGGCAGCACAATCTTAGACATATGCCGAAAGAACTTCTTCACTGATACTGCTGCAAAGGCAATGGAAGTTAAAGAAAAATAAACAAATGGGACTACATCAAAATAAAGAGCTTTTGCACAGCAAAAGGAACTATCAACAAAACAACAAGAAAGCCGACTGTATGGGGAACATATTTGCAAATGTTATCACTGATAAAGGTTTAATCTCCAACATCTACAGCCAACTTATACAACTTAATAAAAGGAAGATAAATGATAAATTAAAAAATGGGCAACGGATCTAAATAGAACCTTTTCAAAAGACGACAGAGGAAGGCCAAGAGACACATGAAAACATGTGCAAAGTTACTAATTATCTGAGAGATGCAAATCAAAACGACCATGCGATACTATCTTACACCTGTCAGAATGGCAATCATCAACAAATCAACAAATGACAAATGTTGGTGAGGATGCGGAGAAAAAGGAACCCTTGTTCACTGTGGTGGGAATGCAGACTGGTGCAGTCACTGTGGAGAACAATATGGAGTTTCCTCAAAAAACTAAAATTGGATCTCCCATTTGACCCAGCAATCCCACTCTTAGGAATTTATCCTAAGAAATTACAAACACCAATCAGAAAGGATTTATGCACCCCTATGTTCAGAGCAGCACAATTTACAATAGCTACAATTTGGAAACAGCCTAGGTGCCCGTCAGCAGATGAGTGGATCAGAAAACTGTGATACATCTACACAATGGAATTCTATGCTGCCATTAAAAAGAAGGAATTCTGAATTTACAGAACTTCACCGGCTCCCAGTGAACTCTGTGCCCGCGTGAGGCAGAGCGACGAGACGGGCGCCATCCTCGTCCTTGGGGGCAAGTGGGCCATGTTCCGCCTCTCACACCCCAGCGTGGTGACTCAGGTGGAGATCGACACCATGCACTTTAAAGGCAGCTTCGCCTGCCAGCTGCTACCTGGACGGCTGCATCCTGATGGCGTAGGAGGAGGAGGACATGACCTGGCAGCGCTGGGAGCTGCCCGGCCACGGCTGGAAGGCGCTGCTGCCCGCCACCAAGCTCGCAGCAAGCAGCGCGCAGGTGTTCGATAGCCTCACACCGGAGCTGCAGGACGTGGTGACGCAGGCACGGCTGACTGTCTGCCCTGACGGGGGTGTGGCCCGCCTGCGCCTGTGCAGCTTCCCAGCTCCATCTGCCTCCTGTGGCCGCAGGACAAGCCCATGATGCGCTTCTCGGTGAAGGCGGGCTTCCTCTCCGGCCTATAGCCCCGCGGGACCCCCAGCACCGGGGCCCTCGTTCGGAAGTTCAGTCCCGCGTCTTCCCAACCCAGAGCGCTCCCGGTGGAGAATAAAGTGGTCACCACCCCCCGTTAAAAAATAGATAAATATAATAAAAATAAAAATAAAAAAATAAAAATAAAAAAATAAAAAGAAAGAATTCTTACGATTTGCAGCAACCTGGATGGAACTGGAGAGCCTTATGTTTAGTGAAATAAGCCAGTCAATGAAGGAGAAACACCATATGATCTCACTCATTTGTGGATAATAAAGAACATTATAAACTGATGAACAAAAGGATAGACACAGAAGCAGTAAAGCATCAAACAGACTGTGAAATTACAGTAGGAAGTTTAAGGAGAGGTGGGGTAGATAAGAGATCAACCAAAGGACTTGTATGCATGCATATAAGCATAACCAATGAACACAGACACTGGGGGGCTCATGTATGCCTGGGGAGAGGGCAATGGGGAGTTATATATACATGTAACACAATAAAAAATATTAGAAAAAAAAAAGAAGAAGACTGTGAACCCAGCTCACAAAGGAGTGCACCAAGAGTGTCCACCTCAGGTGATTGGGAAGGTGGAGCTACTGGGCCCTAAAGGACAACTAGCACACAAAGCCACTCCATCAACACAGGGAAGCAGCCAAAAAGCAGAGACAAAGAAACATGTCACAAATGAAAGAAATGGAGGAAAGCAAAGGACTGGACATAGAGTTCAAAACCACATTTATAAGGTTACGCAAGAATCTTCTACAAACTGCCGAGAAATTTAATGAGACCTCTGAGAAACTTTGTGAGACCTTCAAGGATCTTAATGAGAATGCCCCTGCCCCCCGCCCCGCAAAAAAAGGAAAAGGACCAGTCAGAAATTAAGCATACACTGTCTAAAATAAAGAATAATATACAGAAATCCAACAGCAGACTAGAAGACCCCAAGGATCAAATCAAAGGTCTAAAATATGAGGAAACAAAAAACACCCAACCAGAAAAACAAAAAGAAAAAAAGAATAAAAAAAATGTGAAGATAGTATAAGTAGCCTCTGGAACAAATTCAAGCCTACTAACATCAGAATTATGGGAGTGCCAGAAGAAGAGAGAGAGCAAGATACTGAAAATCTATTTGAGGAAATAATGACTGAAAACTTTTCCTACCTGGTGAAAGAAATGGACTTACAAGTCCAAGAAGTGCACAAAACCCCAAACAAAAGGAATCCAAAGAGGACCACACCAAGACACATCATAATTAAAATGCCAAGAGTAAAAGACAAAGAGAGAATCTTGAAAGTAGCAAGAGAAAAACAGTTACCTACAAGGGATTACCCATACGACTGTCAGCTTTCTCAACAGCAACTATG
Organism: Lasiurus cinereus; assembly: GCA_011751065.1. Taxonomy (NCBI): domain Eukaryota; kingdom Metazoa; phylum Chordata; class Mammalia; order Chiroptera; family Vespertilionidae; genus Lasiurus; species Lasiurus cinereus. Next base: position 61,567,405 of record JAAGEH010000307.1, on the reverse strand, counting down.
CAGTCCAGAAAGGAGTGGTAGGAAATATTCAAAGTGATGAATAATAAGAGCCTACAACCAAGAGTGCTCTACCCAGCAAAGCTATCATTCAGAATTGAAGGTCAGATAAAGAGCTTCATAGACAAGAAAAAGCTAAAGGAGTTCATCACCACCAAACCAGGATTATATGAAATGCTGAAGGGTATTCTTTAAGAAGAGGAAGAAGAAGAAATAGGTAAAGATAAAAATTATGAACAACAAAGTGATAACAAATACATACCTATCAACAAGTGAATCTGAAAATCAAGTGAATAAAAAATCAATGAACAGAATAAACTGGTGAATATAATAGAAGTAGGGGCATAGAAAGGGAATGAACTAACAATTCTCAGGGGAAAAGGGATGTGAGAGGTGTGGGAAGAGATTGGACAAAAATCTTACACCTATGGATGAAGACCGTGGCGGGGGTAAGAGCATGGGGAGAAGGGTGGAGAATCAGGTGGAGGGGAGTTATGGGGGAGCAGGGAAGAGGAACACCTGTAATAAACTAAACAATAAAAATTTATTTAAAAAAATAAAAAATAAAAGTCTAAATTTTCAAATATATAATGTATATAATGATTTAGGAAAAAATGAATAATAAACAGAAAAAGTCTCTAAATCAGAGAGAGGGGATAATTTTAAATAATAATAATAAAAGGAAGCAATAGTAGATAGTTGAAAATCACATTAATGGAACTGAGTTACTTAAAGCAGTTTTAGTTCTTATATTTTGGTTCATTGCTTCTCATAAAAACTATTGTTTGAGGAAACCATATCTGCTCTTAGATTTCCCTGTCATCTGCTGAGAACAGGTAAGCTTCACTTCCTCATCTGGAAGGATTTTACTTTGTGACATGACACCACAAATAAAAATGCATTTGTCTGACATATAATGGAAATGAGGGATTTAAAGTGCAGGGAATAATAACAGTCAAACCAGACAGAGGGTAAAAGAAAAACACTTGACATTTGTCAGTGCCTCCTTTCTGTGCCCTAATTTACCTATTCTGGTGCCCACTTCTCACCAGATGAAGGCTTGCAGGATTCTCATATTATCCTGTGGTTCTTGCCAGTTCGATCTGTGGGTGCCTCGTATCACAGGATGGTTCCAACTTTCCTTCCTGTGCAGCCAGACTCGGTTCCTCAGAAGTTTTCTCTCCACTGCCACAGAGAGAAAAAATCTGAAAAATAATTCACACTAACCAGGAATGATGGATATGAGCTCTACACCCCTGCATGGGTCACCAACGATGAAATACTAACAGAAGGCTTTGGGTCTCTTGGAAACACATCTTAAGAAATTCTTCAGATCACATCCTATTGTTAACCAGCTCCACAATTAAATTTCACCTCTTTTGTTATTGTTTTTTTTTGCACAGAAAAACATAAATATCTCTTAATCTACACTAATAAAAGAGAAACATGCAAATTGACTGTCATTTCATGCCCAGCCAGTCAGGAGTAAGTATACAAATTAAGCCAACAAAGATGGTGGTGGCCCCATCCCCCAGCTGCTCCAGGCCTCTGGACCACAGGAATGCAGGCGTGAAGCAGCTGGGCAGGACGCCTGCTATAAGGGAGAGAACAGGGGATGGAGGGAGCTATAGGAGTGGCACTCTAGGTGGAGCAGAGACTGAAGGCTCCAACCAGAGCAAAGGCCTGGGTCCTGGGTGCCAGAGGAAAACCAGTGCTAGCACCCAGGGGAAGGAAGGCCTAGTGCATGAATCTTTGTGCAATAGGCCTCTAATATATCATAATTGTGCAGTTTTATCTATCTGACCCAAAATGAATCACACCATTTGTAATCATGGATTAATCCACTTAAAACATCTTCCTTAAAAATATATAAAATATTTAAAAATATTGTTCATTCACTCACTTAGTTATCTACTATGTGCCAGGGAGTTTATATTTGCCACCTCAATTAATTTTCAATTAACCTTTACAGATTTGGAAACTAAAATTTAAAATGGTCAAGTGAAATGTCCCAGGTATGAGTGGTATAACAATGATTCGTATCCGGTTCTTTCTAGATCCTATGGCATATGTCTACCATATGACTATTTATTTGACACAAAACACTAATTCATCATATTTAGAGTTTTATACACAGACTTGGTTGGCTTAAGGGTTGTAGCTCTAGACATTGTTGTCTTTTTATGTCCATTGAACCCAAAAATTAGACATAAATGACATGAAACTCAGGTTCAAGCATGAGAATGAAAGATTCTTTCTTTATACACCGAGTGGCATATTATTATGATCTCTGAACAAATGCATAATAACCTGGTCATTCAGTATACATATTAGAGGCCTGGTGCAAGAAATTCATGCACAGGGGATAGGGTGTGTCCCTCAGCCCAGCCTGCACCCTCTCCAATACGGGACCCTTCAAGGGATGTCCAATTGCCTGTTTAGGCCTGATCCAGACCTAAATGAGCAATCAGACATCTCTCTCACAATCCAGGATTGCTGGCTTTCAACTGCTTGACTGCCTGCCTTCCTGATCGCCCTTAATTGCTTTTGTCTGCCAGCCTGATCACCCCTTAACTGTTCCCCTGCCAGCCTGTTTGCCCCTAACTGCCCTCCCCTGCAAGCCTGGTCTCCCCTAACTGCTCTCCCCTGCAAGCCTGGGTCCCCCCAATTTCCCTTTCCTGCAGGCCCAGTCACCCCCCAACTTCCCTCCTTTACCGGCCTGGTCATCCCTAACTCCCCTCCCCTGCAGGCTTGATTGCCCCCAACTACCCTCCCTTGCAGGCCTGGTCCCTCCTAACTGCCCTCTCCTGCTGGCCTGATCACCCACAACTGCCCTCCCCTGCTGACCATCTTGTGTCCACACGGGGGCAGGATCTCTGACCACATGGGGGCAGCCATCTTGTATGTTGGAATGATGGTCAATCTGCATGTTACTCTTTTATTAGATAGGATAAAGGCCTGGTGCATGGGTGTGAACCAGTTGGTTTGCCCTGAAGGGTGTCCTGGATCAGGGTGGGGTTTCCCTTGGGGTGTGGGGTGACTTGGGCGAGGGGCCTTTGATGATTTTCAGGCCAGCCACGCCCCCTGGAGATCCAAGCAGAGGCCCTGGGATCTGGGATTTATTTATCTTCTACAATTGAAACTTTGAGCTGGAGTGGAGCCAAGCCTCCTCCTTGCTCTGTGGCCATAGCCATTTCTGTTGGGATTTATTTAACTTCTAAAATTGAAACTTTGTAGCCTTAAGCAGAGGGCAAGGTAGGCCAGGGCTGCAGAAAACTTGGCTTCCTCCATCACTGGGGGCAACCCTAACCTCCTGCTCTTTCCAACTCCATGGCTGCCATTATTTTTTTGGAATTTATTTATCTTCTATAACTGAAACTTTGTAGCATTGAGTGGAGACCTGGAGCCGCCAGGGTGTGCGGAAAGCTTGACTTCCTCCATCGCCAGGGAAACTCAAGCCTCCCTCCTGCTTGCTCTGTGACCATAGTCATCTTGGTTGGATTTATTTGCATATTCACTCCTGATTGGCTGGTGGGCATGGCTTGTCATGTAGTGGAGGTGCAGTCAATTTGCATATTACTCTTTTATTAGATAGGATATTTTAGAGGCCTGGTGCATGAATTTGTCCATGGGTGGGGCTAGCCAGCCTGGCCAGGGAGAGGGGACATGGGCAGTTGGCCACCCTGCCTGCTGGTCGAACTCCTGGTGGAGGGGACAATTTGCATATTAGTCTTTTATTCTATAGGATATACATTGAGTGGCCAGATTATTATGCATTCAGAGAGTATAATAATATGGCCACTCCGTGTATATTGTGGTTACCTTCATAAAGAAGTTATATTGTCCTGGACTAGAAGCTTGCATGGATAATCAGCATGAGGGGAGTGGACACCAGCTTTTATGCGGCCATCTCATGTGCTTCTCTCAGGTTTGTGTTCTGGTTGTCCCTTTCTTAGGCCACATTTACTCCTAAATTTGGACTTTTCTTCAGACCATCCCCTTTTCCAAGAACATGCTTCTCTTCTCTTCTTTAAATCCACCCACTCTTGATGTGAGACCTTGCAGCCTCATCTCCAATCTCTTGTTTCCTATAAATTCATCCTGACAATTCTAGTCCTTGCCCCAAACTCCAATTCCTGACTTTCTGTGCATCTGTTCAGGAGGCTCCTTAGTTCAACTGCATCAAAGAATCAAAGATGATCTGAGTGCTTGACAAAATGCAGATTTTTGCCTTATTGAATCAAAATGTGGTTTAGAAATCTTCATGTTTTATTGGCTTCCTACATAGTTTTATGTGCACTAATATATAAGAATCATTGAGTTAGTATCTCTAAGTCACATTTTGGCCCATGAGTAAACTGACATATTTTGTATTATTTTAATAATACATCGAAGCCTTAAGTCCTCAATAAGATTGCTAACTCTTGGAGTACAGGGGACATTAATCTACTTCCTTTATGTCCCTAACAAAGTGCTAAGCACTAGGGACAAGTGAATACTCAGGGAAAAGTTTTTCTAAAATTAACTATAAATATAAATAAGTGGAAACCAATTAGCCTCATTACTTACATATTATATTATAAGTTATAAGAGTGGTTCATCAATACAGTACTTAAGTTTGCAAAGAGACATGACTTGTTCAATATTTCCTCCATTGCAAAATTAACTGTAAACAAATAAGAAAGCGTGTATAGTCATTACACACTTTGCTTAAGGAGAGAAAAAAGGAAAAAACGTTGTTTGTATTTTAATCCTCACCCAAGCACATGCCTACTGATTTTTAGAGAGAGTGGGAGGAGAGAGAGACATTGATGTGAGAGAGAAACATAGATTGGTTACCTCCCATATGTTCCTGGACCAGGAATTAAACCCCAAACCTAGGTATGTGCCCTGACTGAGAATTGAACTAGAAAACCTTTCAGTGCACAGGACAATGCTCCAACCAAACAAGGCACACTGTCCAGGGCCAAACGGTTGGTGACAGAAGCCTGGTACATTTGTACATAAATAGTCAATAATATTATAATAACTGTGTATGGGGTCAAATAGGTATTAGACTTATCAGGGGCGTCACATTGTAAGTTACATAAATGTCTAAGCACTATGATGTATATCTAAAACTAATATACTGTTGAATGGCAAATGTGATTGAAAAATCATTTTTATATATAAAAGCTTAAGTGACCAGCTGACCAGCCAACCGATGTGCACTGACACCAGGGGGAAGACGCTCAAGGTAGGAGCTGCCGAGCTACGTTTTTCAGATGATGCACCCAGAACCAGAGAAGAGGGAGCCCGATTCTAGGGTGTGTCACCCAAGACCCACCTTCTCACAATCTGGGACCCCTCAGGTGATGTCGAAGAGCTGGTTTTAGCTCAATCCCTGCAGGCCAGGCCGTGGGACCCCACTAGTGCACAAATCTGTGCACCGGGCCTCTAGTACAAATATAAACAAAGAAATTTATTTCATTTTAATTTCAATTATGTATTTCTATTTTCATTCTTAGAATTTGTAGAGTTAAAAGTGCATGCCAGTTTTAGTTTATTGCTATTGTTAATAAGATTGAGTCAAGAAATTTAAGTCAGTTTGTGTGCTGACAGTTATTTTCTTCTCAGCCTGGACTAGTCACAATCTCTGAAACTCATTCATGGTGAACCCCCACTTAAATATTTGGATTACCCCCATAAATTCCCTAACTTCCAGACATTGCCCTGTGAAGAGTATACTTTTTGAGGGCCATATGTGAGCTGTGCCCGAAAGCATTTTCAGATACCATAAAAATGAGATCAATTCCCCTTCTTTTAAACCGGTATCCAGAGTCATTCAGCTTGGCACTTTTTAATGTTTTCAGTGTCTTCATGTTTGTCTTTCTTGTTTCTTAAGATGATGAATCTTTCTAAATGAAAGGGAAATGTACAGATAATACATATAGTAAAATTTCCAGGCCCTTGCCAATACTGTGTCAGTTTCTATTTTCACTTCCTAACATAAAGGATAAGTTTTTATCGAGGTTGGGATAACACACCCTAGAGACTTTGGATTTGTGCCCAAGTCCCTAAACACCTGAATTGGTATCATTTATTATTAACCACAACTTCAATAATCATTTCTCCAATGCCATGAAGTAAATAACTGACTGAGCAGATGAAGATTGAACTGTGTCCTACGAGGCGAGAACCTGAACTCCCATGAACTGAGGGTCAAAGCAAGTTCCAAATGAGGGGGTCCTACCTCCAGCAAGAACAGAAGTTGCCAGAACCACTGAGTGCTGGAGCCCAGACAAGACTGCTCATACCCTCCATCAGGCTGGGGGAAATGCTTTTCTCTTGGCCAAGCCTGACCATGCCTTGGTCTTGGTCTTTCTAGGTGAAAAGAGGGACTTTCAGGGAAGGAGGGGAGGATACTGGAAAGGAGAGAAAAGGAAAAAGAACATTCTGGAATACCCAGAAAACATTAGAAAAAGCAATTGAATATTGCTATCCTAAACTTTCTGAAGCCCTGTTTAAACCTGCTACTTTCCCCTGCCTATCCCTCACCTCCTGGTCCAGTCATCTTATGTAATAATCCTACCACAGCAATCTGTACACATGGGATGGTATTATCATCCTCATGGAACTTTTAGGGGATTATAAATTAACCCAAGATTCCTGGATGTAGCATTGATTGTCAGCACCCAGACGGGAAAGCAGACTGGGGTTTAGGTGTTTTGAGAGGATTGCTAGGACTCATAGAAATGGAAACCCAGGATCCACCAAAACAGATCACACAGACCTGCCATATGATCCCAGCTGATTCAACTGTTCATTGCTTTTCTAAAGTCCATGGTGGTCACATTAGTCAATCAGAACTGCTTTGGGGTATAGCTAGAGAGACCTGTTTAAAGAAAGTGACATATAAAACTTCTTCTGGTAATTTCAGTTCTGCTATGAATTCACTGCTGCTTTGCAGCAAAATGTGCCCCTTTTTCTCTCTCAGGGAAAACAAACAAACAAAAAAAGGTATTTCTCTCACCATTTTTACTATCCAAAATATTGTAATTTTGAGCTTAGAACAAGATAAAGTGTTAACATAGTTCCTAATGATGATTTCATTTTAAGTGACCTAAGTGACATTGACACAATTCCATCTACTGTCAAGCTGACTCATGTTCTGTGGAAATTACTTGTTAGCTAAGTATAGAATATCTCACAACATGCCATTAACATGAATGCAGGAGGTTAGTCTTGCAGTGAATTTCTGTTGGCATAGCTACAGCATTCACTGCTCTTCACCATGTGGCTTTTTTGTTTTTTATGTTTTTTTGTTTTTTTGTTTTTTTATGTTGAACCATTTTTTGGTTCAAAATGGTTGCTCATAGAGGAAATTGATTGTTCCAGGGAAGGAAATATGTATCTTGTGATGACTTATGAAGAAACAACCCAAACTATATTCTAAGTTATTTATGCTTACATTTTTGTCCATTTTCTTTTCCACAGAGTCCAGAGGTACATTTTCAGAAAATGTCTTCTTCTCGATGTATATGATTGACAGATTATGAGGACATAGTTTAACTTTGACTTTTGGCATTGATAAACCTGATGTAAAATGAGAGTGGTAAGGAATTGTTTGAAATCCAGAAGGTTGTTTTTTTTTTTAAATGAGGCTAATGAAAATGTACCCACATGAAAATTCTAGTGAGTGGGTTGATGTGAATAAGACACTGTGCCTTCACAAAAAAGAGCACCATGGCCATTGAACAGGCATGATGACCCACCCACAGCAGTAACTCTTAGTGTCTTAGTAGAGCATAAGACACGTGCTCTGGGAAGACAATTAATTCTGATTGCTCTGTTATTTTTTCATAACAATTTCCATGTTCATAGTCCTTAAAATAACTAATTATAAATTATCATGGCAAGAGTCTTCACCTACAACCTATGAATCAGGAGGTAATGGTTCGATTCCCACTCAGGGGGTGTAGGAGGCAGCCCATCAGTGATTTTTTTTCTCATCATTTACGTTTCTATCTCTTCTTCCTCTTCTTTCCTCTCCGAAATCAATATATATATATATATATATATATATATATATATATAATTTCAATATATATATAATTTTAATAGTCTTGACCTAATGTGGCATTATCTAGTTGAGGAGAATCATAGTATCTCTGTTCTAAAAAATTGTTCTAAGTCCCCATGAAATACTAGTGCCTCAAAGCCCATTCTTTCTCAGCCTGTTCTAGAATGACTCAAACAGACTGACTCAGTCCTCATTCCATATTTAAATATTTTCTCTCCCTCCTTTAGACTTTCTTTTCCTGACATTGAGCCAAAAATCAGTCTTCCATCTCTGTTTTAATTCTGCTTTTGAGGATCATTGCAGGTCAGGGGATCAAAGTGCTTTTCCATATGACAGTCATTATATATTAGAAATGTTCCCTTATTCACTTGCTTCAACTATCCTTTTCTCAAATTTTAAGCATCTTTACTATCCTGGAGGACATTCCTCTGGTTAAGAACATGTACTAATTTTTTTCTGGATCCCTGGCTTTTTTCTGGTTCCTGAATTCAATGCTCTCTGGCAGATGTTGTTTGGCAGAGAGAAAAAACACTGGATCATCAGCTGCCTTGTTCTGGATGTAGTGGTTATAGTAATGCAGGCTGTGTTGCAGAACTTTTTACATTTTCCATTATGTGCTGACATAGTTTGAGCTTATATCCAATAAAGATTCAAAATATTTTTCTAGTACTATAGCTTTGTAATCTCTACCTTGTTGTCCCTACTAATTTCCATCTTGTCAGATGTTTCCATATGCTTTAAATTGCCATGATTTTTGTCATCCAGCACATTTGAACTATAAGCACATTTAATAATAGTTCCCTTCATGTTTTTATTCAAAAATCATGGATAACATAATCAACAAGTTGCTTTCTCCAGATGTAATCCTTCAAGTTAATATTCTTACAATAGAAAGGAGTTTTTTGATAACATCATTAACTTAGGTCTACTGAATGGTCTGCTTTTAGCAGTTTCTTACAGAATCTTGTCCAAAATGGACATTTTCACCTTGTTGATAATCAGGATTGCATTTACTTATCTCCTGTTTTTTAGTACAAATTTTATAAAATTTTAAAATTTACCTTCCCAGAAATTTGGATTTCATATCTGATTATATCTACCCTTCCACTCCTTGGCTAGCATAAACACCAAAAAAGGCATAAATAGTTTTTTTTTCTAAGACATAGGTTACTTTCAACTTCACTAACTAATTCTTCCTCTATAATTTGAAATATGCATTTGTCTGGATAACAAGAGTTAGTAATAATGGTCATTGTAGCATTGATTTACCCAAAGGAAGAAGATTAACCTTCAGTAATTATTAAAAAATTAGAATGTACCGAAACCAGTTTGGCTCAGTGGATAGAGCATCGGCCTGAAAGGTCCCAGGTTGGATTCTGGTCAAGGGCATGCACCTTGGTTACGGGCACATCTCCAGTAATGGGCACATCCCCAGGGGCATTGCAGGAGGCAGCTGACTGATGTCTTTCATTGATGTTTCTAACTCTCTTTCCTTCTCCCTTCATCTCTGTAAAAAATCAATAAAAATATTTTTAAAGAATTAGAATGTTCCTATTTTCTAGAAACTAGGAACATTTCTATTTTCTATATGACTCATTCCTATATGTTCCTATTTTCTATATGACTTGTTACTTAGGAAAACACATGTGACATTAGTGTGACTTTAGTAGTACCAGAAACCACTAGCATTTTTCTCCTGAACACTTGTTCCTCTTTTTTCTCCTCTAGAGATGTTACCCCTGGACAGACTCAGCATTAGCCACTCAAGGACCTCCACAGAGGCTGCTGAGAAAAAGAATCTGGACCAAGAAGGACCAAGGTTGAATGAATGAGTGGAACTCAGAGTTTCCCTTTGGAGAAGAAAGTACCACCTGAAATTATAAAGACCCAAAGAAAGAAAAATCAAATTATTTGTGGCTAACATTTTATATTTGTCACATTATTGATTTCCATCAACAATCACATTTTTACAAATAAGGCTCCAATAGGTTAGGTAACTTGCTTGAGGTGACTCAAATGAAATCCAATTCAGACTGTTTGACTTTAAAGCTGTTGTTCTTTTCCCTACTCACTACTAACTCTGACTTCATATGGACATTATAATTGAGAGCCACCTAGTGAGGAGAACACAGAGCACAAGGCTCTAAAAATTAGGGTAGCTAACAACAGAGTGGCTAGAGTTACTTCTGAACTGCCTGTCTTGTTTGCTATATCTTGCCAGAAAGTGGGGAGCAAGGTACAGCCACTGGGAGGAGGAGTGTGCAGAGCCATCTGGCTAATGGCACTTCAGTCCATGCAGCTGTCCTGTCTCATTGAGAAATTAGTTCTTAGACCAGGAACTAAGATGGGGGTGCACATGCATTAAGTTAAGAAACTTGGCAGAGATTGAGGAATGGGGTTGCTGCTTAATGGCCAATGAGGTGCCTGGTGGTGGTGACCTAAGGGGTCAGCATATCAGGCTCATGGCATGGTTGAAAAACCGTACCAGTTTCCGCAGGGACTGAGCATTTTCTGAGACATGGGAGTTTCCGGGTTAAAATTAGGATGGTCCCAGGCAAACTAGACTATACGTTCACCCTATTGTGACATCAATAAGGCTTTCAGTGCTCAACCAGAGATCTGAGCTTCATTGAGGACTCTTCATTTTGCTGGATGTAATGCTCTCAAATCTCCTCATCTTCCCCTCTTCATGAACAGTACTTTTTCTTCAGGCTCTCACCATCTCTTACTGTTAATGGCCTCCTATCTGGTCTCTGTCTCCACTCCAGACACCTACCTTAGTGAAGCATCTTTCACAATACTGCCAGAGAAATGGTCCCAAATGAATCTGATCATAAATTATTTGAGTATATTATATTGAAGGCCCTCTACTCTGAGAAAAAAAAATTGCCCAATAGCCATATATAATTTTAAAGGCCCTGCAGACTATAATGTTAACCTATATACTCAGCCTCATCGTTTTGCACTGCCCTGCTTCACATTTCTTTCTTTCTTTTTTCTTTTTCTTTTTTTTAATTGATTTCAGAATGGAAGGCAGAGGGGAAAAGAGAGAGAAATATCAATGATGGGAGAGAATCATTGATTGGCTGCCTCCTGCACATTCCCTACTGGGGATCAAGCTTGCAATCCAGGCACCTGCCCTTCACCAGAATCGAACGTGGGACCCTTTAGTCTGCAGGCTGATGCTCTATCCAGTCAGCCAAACTGTCTAGGGTATATTTCATGTTTTTCTATAAAGCAGTCCCCCCAACAAATTATCTGCAGTATCACCCACACACATGCACACATATACAAAAGCCCATGTGCTCTTGACTCTTCAAGCCTTTGCACCTGATTTCCATTAACTTAGAGCATTATTCTAAGTTTTGGTTATGTATAATATTCATCTTTCAATGGCCAGTTTAATCTTTCTCATCTTCAAAGTTCTCTCCATATCTAAAACATTCAAGATAGCTATTGTTTGCTATTCCTCACCCCACAATAAAAGGCTACTGCTTGATTTTTATTTCTTATTGTGATACATGCTTGGTCTGAATGCCTTCATGTTAATTCTTTTCATCTTAGCCTAATTCCTGTTGGCTTAGCTAATGTATCATGCTAGATCACAGGTCAACTTTTCATACTGGGAGAAGCTCTCCAGTTCTTTACTAGATAGATTATTTAAATATGTGAAAAATAAGAGTTTATTCTTGTATTATTATTTCTTAATTATTGTATTATTTTCCATACTCACAACTGTAGATCTACTTTTGCCCCATCCTGTATGTATTGTACTTGCATAGTTATTACAAGTTTGAAAGTTTCTTCTATCCTTCAACTTTTTTAAGACCTTCATTACAGGCTCCTACCATCTTTAATCACTGCTTGTTGACATGGGCATTCCCTAGATAAATAAATTTATCTTTGTAGGTGTCCCTATTTTCTCTTTAAAAATCAAGGATTTATATTGTATAATCTCACATCTCTTTGAGCACTTACATTCTATACTTCCAGGTCTTATTTCTATCCAAACTATTTATTTTCAGGTCATGGATTAAAATTTGCCTTGCAATAAATGTAGAATTCTCAAAAATTCCTGGAGAAATCTAGACATTTCTAGCCTTTGATGATATGTTTCTCTTAAAAATGAAAATATAAACGAAATTATTCAAAGTCAATTCAATCAAGCAGTCAAGAGATTTGCCATCCTGCCATAGGGAACCTCAAGAAATATGATCTATATAACATAAAGAAAACTTTAAGATGATTTTGCACAGAATTCATTCTCCCTCTCAGAGACCCAGGAGCTTGCTGTGATCACTCATCCTGGGAGATGCACTCATGAACATAAAGTAAACTGTTCCTCAGAATTGGCTTTTTTGCCAAATGTTTTCACTAATTACCTGGCAGACTGTGCTTTGTCTAGGAAAATGCACTTTGAACTTGGGTGAAAGGCACAGTTAGTCAAGACTAACTTGGAAGCAAAGAAAAATAGGACAAAAGTAAAACCACGCCAATGCGGGTGACAAGATAATTCACAGAGGGAAAGAAGAATCTTTCCAACAAGTAGTGCTAGGACAACTGGATATCCATATGCAAAAATGATGAAGTTGGACCGAACCTCACACTGCATATAAATATTAACTCAAAATGGATCAAAAGACTAAGTGTAAGATCTAAAACTTTAAAACTCTAGAAAAGGCATAGATGTAAATCTTTGTGACTCTGGATTTGGCATTGGAATTTTTAGCTATGACACCAAAAACATGAACAATCAAAGAAAAATTTGACAAATTGAATTTCATCAAAATTAAAAATTGTTTTGCTTCAATGTTCACTATCAAGAAAGTAAACCAGGAAGTCATGGTGCATGCCTAAATTGAGGGTTTAATCCCTAGTAGAGGACTTGTAAAAGGCAGACAATCAGTGATTCTCACTCATCATCAATGTTTCTCTCTCTCCCTCTCCCTTCCTCTCTGAAAACAATTAAAAATATTTTTAAATAAATAAAGGGTGTAAACATTTTTTTAAGTGTAATGGGAGAAATATTTGCAAATCATATATCTGTAAAGGTCAAATATCTAGAATATATAACAAATCTATTACAAAAATAAAACAACAAATAAGATAATTTATTTTAAGTGAGCAAAGGATTTGACTAGATATCTCTGTAAAGAAGATACACAACCCTAGCTGATTTGGCTCAGTGGATAGAGTGTAAGCCTGGGAACTGAAGGGTCCCAGGTTTGATTCTGGTCAAGGGCAATTTGGGTTACAGGCTCTATCTCCCACCCTTGTCAGGGCATGTGCATGAGGCAGCAAATCGATGTGTCTCTCTCACATTGATGTTTCTCTCTCTCTCTCTGTCTCCCCTCCTCCCTTCCACTCTCTCTAAAAAAAAAAAATCAGTGGAAAAATATCATCAGGTGAGGATTAACAGGAGGAGGAGGAAGGGGGGAGGGGGAGGAAAGATATACAAATGACAAATATGCATATGTAAAGATCATTGGACAACAAGAAAATAGAAATTCAAACCACAATGAGCCAGGCCAGTGTGGCTCAGTGGCTGAGCATAGACCTATGAACCAGAAGGTCACAGTCCAATTTCCAGTTAGGGCACATGCCTGGGTTGCAGGATCCATCCCAGTGGGGGGCATACAGGAAGCAGCTGATCAATGATTCTTTCTCATCATTAATGTTTCTATCTGTCTCTCCCTCTCTCTCTCCCTCTCTGAAATAGATTTTTAAAATGTACTTTTTAAAAACCACAATGAAATATTGCTTCATATTCACTAGGATGGTTATTTTTTAAAAAAGACAGACAACAACAAGTATTGGGAAAGATATACAGAAATTGAACCCTCATCCATGGTTGGTAAATATATAAAATTGTGCAGACACTTTGAAAAACAGTTTGGAATTCCTTAAAAGTTAAATATAAAGCTACCAAATGACCCATAAATTCTACTCTTGGGTATATAATCAAGAGAAATGAAAACATGGCTGCACTCAAAAACTTGTACTAAATGCTCATTGAAGCTTTCCATAATAGCTTTGAAAATTTGAAAACAATCCAAATGTCCATCAAATGATGAATGAATAAACAAAATGTGGTATAACCATGCAATGGAATGTCATTCAGTCACAAAAGATGAAATCCTAATTCATGGATAAGCTTTGCAAACACTGTACTGAGTAAAAGAAACCAGACACAAAAGGCCACACATTGCATTTTCCATTTAAAGGCATGTTCTGGATAGCTAATTCTACAGAGACAGAAAGTTGCTAGGGAACAGAGTAAGGGAAGAATAAGACAAGGGATTTCTTTTTAAATTATGAAATACTAAAGGCCCAGTGCATGAAATTTGTGCACATCGGGCAGTGGGACATCCCTCTCACAATCCAGGACTGCTGGCTCCCCAATGCTTGCCTGCCTGCCTTCCTGGTTGCCCCTAACCACTTTTGCCTGCCAGCCTGATCACTCCCTAACCACTCTTCTGCCAGTCTGATTGATGCTTAACTGCTTCCTTGCCAGCCCATTTGCCCCTAACTGCCCTCCCCTGCAGACCTGGTCACCCCTAACTGCCCACCCCTCTAGGCTTGATTGCTCCACTCTCCTCCCTTGCAGACCTGGTCTCTCCCAGCTGCCCTTCCTTGAAAGCCTGATCCTTCCCAACTGCCCTCCCCTGCTGACCATCTTGTGGTGGCCATCTTAGTCCACATGGGGGCAGGATTTTTGACCACATGGGGACAGCCACCTTATGTGTTGGAGGGATGGCCAACCTGCATATTACTCTTTTATTAGATCGGATAGAGACCTGATGCATGGGTAGGGGCCAGTTGGTTTGCCCTGAAGGGTGTCCTGGATCAGGATGGGGGATCCCTTGGGAGGTGGGACATCCTGAGCGAGGGGCCTGTGGTAATTTGCAATTGAAACTTTGTAGCCTTGAGCAGAGCCAAGTCTTCTGCTCGCTCTGTGGTGGCAGCTATTTCTACTGGGATTTATTTATCTTCTATAATTGAAACTTTGTAGCCTGGAGTGGAGGCGTGGGCCCACCAGGGTGTGCGGAAAGTTTGGTGTCCTCCATTGCTGGGGAAATCCAAGCCTGCCTCCTACTCTCTCTGTGGCTGCAGCCATCTTGGTTGGGTTAATTTGCATACTCACTCCTGATTGGCTGGTGGGCATGATTTGTGAGCATAGCTTGTGGGTATAATAGAGTGATGGTTAATTTGCATATTACTCTTTTATTAGATAGGATTCTGGAATTAGACACTGGTGATGGATGCATAACTTTGTGAATATAATAAAATCACCTGAACTGGATACTTTAAAAGTGAACATTATAGTATATGGATCACATCTTAATTTTAGAGAAGTAAAAGTCAAAATTACAAAATAAGTGTGAAATTTTTTGAAAAGTATAAAATGCTTTATCAGCAGTTCTCAAACATTTGCTAGTAGTCTCAGAACCCCTCTATCCTTTGACCTAAATATTATTTTCTAATGCCTGGTTAGAAAGAAAACAGAAAATTTCTGAATGTTTAGCGATTTCTTTAAAACCACAAATAATAACCCTACTATATGCTAACATAAATAACATAGGTAAGAAACATAAATTCACTTTCCAAAAAAATGTGAGAATAGTGTCATTGTTTTACATTTAGTGCAAATCTCCATAGAAAATCAAAACTGTTGTATTCTGCCTATAACCTACTGCCCTATCATGTTTCCTCTGGAAAACTCCACTGTATACTTATGGGAGAATAAGAGAGGAAAAAGAAATAATGTGTTGACTTTGAAGACCCTCCAAAACTGAACCCACAACCTTTTGCTTGAAAGATTTGATACTCTAACCAACTGAGCCACTTGGCCAGGGCTAGAACTTTATTTTTAAACATAAAATTGGGACACTAAAATTTAAAAACCATAGTTCTTGATATTAACATTTTTATTCAGTGGGCACAGCAGGATGATTACAAAGTTTTACATTATTTTCAACAACATCTCACTTATTTATTATTTCTTGCCCCCAGGTTTAAGAGATTCTCTTCCTTCATGAGACTGATTTCCAAAAATCAAACTCTCTGGCTCAGACATTTCAGTTGCAAGTGCTATTCATTTTCCCAGTTTCTCTGTAAAGCCCAAAGGCCCTAAAAAACCAAGCCAAGGTCTATGATTTTCTTTCTTTCTTCTTTCTTTTCTTTCTTCCACCCTCTCCTTATTATGTAAAAAAATTACATAATAAGTGTGAAATTTTTTGAAAAGTATAAAATGCTTTATCAGCAGTTCTCAAACTCAAACTACAAAGTGTCTGGGTTTTGGTACCCTCCTTTGAAGTTTATATATGGGGCATTGATTTATTATAGGAACCTCACTTGCAGAGAAAATGTTTTGCCAGTCACTTACTATTTGTTTTTCTTTTTTCTTCTCGGTTTGAGGATCATGATCTAAATTCTTGTGTTTTTTTTTTAATTGTTGTGTTTTCTATGGCTCCTGTTTCAAACAACCAAACCTTCCAGCTATTTTCCTTCCATTTCTTTTGCAAGTCATCCTCTCAAGGCCTGGTTCTCAGTTATTGTCTACACCTAACTCTTCTGACATTCCCGCAACTCAAAACTTGGGTACCTGAGCCTCTTGGCCATCTAGATTGATGTAAGCTTTTTGCTGTTTAGTATGATTCTAATTTCTTGAATGGCACCACCTCTTGCCTGTCTGACCCAGCTTCAAGTTCTATACCGTGGTCTAGGCAGATTCCCAGTACAGTGCTGAACACAGCAGATCCACCCGGACTTGAGTCTTCTGTGCACTCTGGACATGCACGTTTCCACTGCTGCTTACAGATGCCATGCTTCTTCCTGTCTCAGGGTGTGTGTATCTGATATTCCTCCTGTTGAAATGCCCTTCCTCTCTCTTCTTGCCTTTTTGAATCTACCTATATTTTTAATGTCTGACTTTGTGTACTTCATCCTTCTACAAATCCACAGCAGTCTATGGTGTGGTAATATGTGCACTCGTTTGGCATCAGACAATCTTGCATTCAATGGATTCTGGCATTGTGGGGCCCTTGGATTGAATTACATAACCACTTTAAGACTCAGTATCCCCATTTATGAAATGGGACTAATAAGATTATGTTGTTTCTATTTGTAAGTGGAAATAATGAAAAGGGTTGTGAAGATTAAATCAGAGAAGGCACACAAGTGCTTTGCATAGTATTTGGCATAGGGTAAGCACTTACTAGATAATGCTCAATAAATACTAGTCATGTTGTTGTAATGATAGTGATGGATAATAATAAATGGTTAACTGTTGAGCCCACACTGATCTCACTTTTTTCTAAGTTCTATTTCACTGAGAGTCAGCTCCATGCATTTAAACTTCATTGTTCTCTTATTTCATACTAGAGGCCCAGTGCATGAAATTCATGCATGGAGGGAAGGGGTCCCCTCAGCTCAGCCTGCACCCTCTCCAATCTGAGACCCCTTCTGGAATGTCCAGCTGAAACCGGCAGTCAGTCATCCCTCTCACAATCTGGGGCCACTGGCTCCAGACTGCTCACCTGCCTGCCAGCCTGATCACCCCAACTGCCCCCTCCCTGTCAACCTGGTTGCCCCGAAGTGCCCCTTTGCCAACCTGGACACCCCCAACTGCCCCCCCACTGGCCTATTTGCCCCCAACTTCTCCCCTTGCTGGCCTAGTTGCCCCTCACTTTCTCCCTCTGCTGGCCTGGTTACCCCTCATTGTCCCCCATGCCAGCCTGGTAGCCCCATACAGCCTGCTGGTCAGTTGTTACTGTGAGAGCATTGTGACTAATTTGTATATTACCCTTTTATTAATATAGATGTGTAGGTTTTGCCACTTCACTTCCATTGTAGGCTCCTTATACAAAGCCAACTGCATAGTAGGGATGCTGTGTAAACTTGCATATTGGTTGATGGGTTTTGCCTTCAGATTGCTAAAATAACACCCAACAAAGTCATCGAGGGAAATAATTCAGATAAGGAGTGGGCCCTTTTCTGAATCCTTCAAAACCTAATTAAGCTAAGATTTGTGCTCTAGCACCAGACACAAGAAGAGAACAATTAATGTTCTTGTTGAAATCAGAATAGAGGCCATTCTCACACCAAGTGTCCTAAACCTGGCCTATAGAGCATAGCATGTGCTGTTATCCCAATGAATTTGAGAGTAGTACCCTTGCAAAATCTATTCTAGTTTTGTAAACATTCATTTGTTTTCAGACTGGAACTTTATTTTTTGAAGCCACAGATTTGTTTGCCATCAGCACCTGTGATATGAAACTTCTTCATTTTGACAAGGGTGATGAAAAACATTCACCACATTCCATGCCAAACAGAGTAGAGAATGATCAAAAAAAAAAAAAATCCAGAAAACAATAAGGAATATAAATGAACAAAAGTCACTTCATTCATTTGTTCTTTGAACTTATTACAAATGCTCCCACTGTTTACCTAATAGAATATATAATTGAATATGCATAAAATGTGGCTTTCAAACAGCAAGTGTGTTACCTAGAGCAGCTCTGATAAGGTGGAACTTCAGCTAGTAGAAAAGAAAGAAGCAAACTTCCCAAAGGATTCTGTGACTGCTTTTGGAGGGTTTTACTCTCTCTTCCAAATATCCACTTATTTAAATTCTTCCTCAATCATTGCTGCTGCCACCATCTCCTTTCCTCTGCTTGTTCTGCTGCCCCGTCCTGCTGGAGCCACTTTTGTCCTCTACATGTCCGCAACAACTCATTTTGTTTTTCCTCTTTGCCTTTCCCTCCTTACCTGGCAATCCCAAGTTCCATGCTAATCTAACACGCTGATATCAACATGTATCCCATTCCTCTATAGCATGTGCCTGAGACTGTGCTAATAAATACTTACATATAACCTCACTTAATCTGCAATACATCTAGGAAGCAAGCATTCTTTCTTCAACTATACTGAAGGAAGTTACTCATTTCCATGCCACATTAGCCATTTGCCACCCCAGCTAAGCACTGGATCCTATCATGGCAGACACATCCCCAGTATCTAAGTCAGCTTGGGCTGCTATAACAGAATAACAAATCTTGGGTGTCTTAAACAACAGACATTTATTTTCAGTTCTAGGAAGTCTGAGATCTGGGTGCCAGGATGGTAGGGTTCTGTTGAGAGCTCTCTTTCTAGTGGGCAGATGGCAACCCCCACACAGCCTGCTGGTCAGTTGTTACTGTCAGGGCATCATGACCAATTTGCATATTACCCTTTTATTAGTATAGATGTTTAGGTTTTGCCACTTCACTTCCATTGTAGGCTCCTTATACAAAGCCAACTGCATAGTAGGGATGCTGTGTAAACTTGCTTATTGGTTAATGGGTTTGATGGAGGAAAGGATCTTCTCTGTTGTGTCTCTTCTTGTAAGGACACTAATTCTATTCATGAGGATTCCCTCCTATGACCTAATTGAACCCCAAGTACCCTACCTCTAAAAGCCATCACATAAATCTTCAATAGATGAATTTTGGGGGACATGAACAATCAGTCCATAACACTCAGCATCCTGAATTTGATGCTTTCCCAACTTGGGCTGTCATTACCTCTATAACCTAATTTTCTTAACATCTGAACATCTAGAGGTACTCTTCGAGTCTGTCTTAAACCCTCTTAATCCTTTGATCTTTTTTCTCTTTATTAATTCCACATGCTCAGTTTGGATGACACAGCTGGCTCCTTCAATATGGTTTCAGCATCTCACACACATTACTCTTGCTATTCTGGCATTCCACTCGCTAGTAATACATCCCCAGCCTTGTCTGCTCCTACATTCTAGCCTGGTGTGGGATTGTAAAATCATATATCATATATCAGCCAGGCAAGTCTAGTTCTCATTACAGAATACTATGTATATTTGCTCAGCTCTCATCAAGCCTTTCTGGGCACTTGATGGATTTGAAAGTTCACTTATCCAGCTTTTATTGATTTGCTGGTACTCTCCTTATTTCTGGCCATGCATAAACTTGAAAGTATAGTGGTGTGGAAAAAGCACTGGGAAATAGGTAATACAATGCATTTTGTTTCTTACTAATTAATCCATTTTATCTATTTCATGTGCTTATGTCATACTTCCTAACCTAAGTATTGTATTAGTAACCTTCTTGCTAACAGAAATAGTTGAGAAAATCAGCTCTATAATAAATATGTCAGCATACACTATTTGTACAACCGTTGGCAATTTACTTATTATTCTGTGCTTCCATTTCTTTTTTTAAAAACCTATATAATGACAATAAAAGTATTTACCCTATAAAGTTCTTGCATTAAATGAGCTAATGCTTATAAAGTGCCTAGTATATTTCCAGAACATAGTAAGCACAAAATAAATATTACCTGATGAAATCACAGCTGATATTGTTATCATTGCTGATTCTATAGTAGTTGCTCAATAAAACAACTCAGTTGAAATACAAATTGATCCAGCTTTCTCAAATTGAGACCTCTTCATGATAGTCACAATGACCCATGAGTAGATGCAATTTTTTATCTAAATTGGTATACTCTGAGGAGTTAAAGGGGATACACTAACATTTATACTGGGACAGCAAGCATAAACTTTATCTGCTCTCTGAAACCCAGAATGTATGGTCATGGGAAATAAAATCTTTAGGAAATGGTTTTCCATAGTTCAATTTAATAGCTCTGTGCTTTCCCTTTCCCAATTTGATTTTAAAGAGCTAACCACTTAACTGCTGCCCAGAATCATTGCCTATAATTTTATTATCATCATACCAATAATAGACAAACATGTAAATTGACTGTACCTCTGCTATGCCCACAGCCAATCAGAGTGAGTGTGCAAAGAGAGGCGATATCCCATGAAAGGCACATCTTAAAAATGCCTAAAGAGAGTTGCCATTTTTTCATGGTGAAGGGACTGGAGTCCATGTTGATGAAAACAACTTGGTGGCTGCAGTGACTGGCAGTGGCTGCAGCAGTGGGGTGATGGAGCTGGTGACTTTCCCTGATCAGTCTGGTCAACTCCCACAAAGGGAGGCCAGACTGTGGCTTAGGCCTGCTCCCAGGGGGAGCGGGAGAGGGGAAGCAGGCCTAAGCCATCAGTAGGACATCCCCTGGAGGCTCCCAGTATGTGAAAGGAGGCAGGTTGGGCTGAGGGAAACCCACCCCCCCTAGTGCACAAATTTCATGAACTGGGCCCCTAGTCTTATCTAATAAAAGAGAAACATGCAAATTGACTGTACCTCCACTATGTCCACAAGCCACATCCACCAGCCACTCAAGAGCAAATTAACCCAATAAAGATGGTGGTTAATTTGCATACACAGGCATCAAGTGGCCTGGGTCCCAGGAACATACTTGGGACTCAGGCCACTCCAGCTTGTAGGCCTGCACTTAGGCTCCGAGCAGCAGAGATTCCAGCACACCTCCAGCTACTCTGGGACTGTGGGTACAGCAGCCAAGTAGCTGGGCGTGGGGTGGGAACATCCCCAAATTATTGTTCCTGCTCACCCCCATTTGATTGCACATGCTCTGGCACCAAGTGGCAGTTCAGGTCCATGCCTCCAGCCTACTGTCCACGATGGGGCCTGCTGGCCTCTGGGGCATGCAGAGACCCCGGTGGCCATGCTACATGCAGCCTGGGGGTCCTCACATGCCCCCCAGCCCAGCATCCAAGACAGGGGGTGGCTGCTAGTCTCTGGGGTGTGCAGAGACCCCGGTGGCCATCACCAGGTGGCAGGGACACCCCCCTAGCCCAGAGGATACAACACAAGGAGAGCATGAGCTACAGAGGAAACACCATTTTAAAATAAATATATATTATTGATTTTTTTACAGAGGAGAGAGGGATAGACAATTGGAAACATCAATGAGAAATATCGATTAGCTGCCTCCTGCACACTCCCCACTGGGGATGTGCCTCCAAACCAAAGTACATGCCCTTAATAGGAATCAAACCTGGGACCCTTCAGTCTGCAGGCCCATGGTCTATCCACTGAACCAAACCAGTTCCAGCGTAAGCACCTTTTCTGACCGCTCATTGGCTAAGCTCCTGTATGCCACTACTTGCAGTGTTCTTGGTAACTTGGGTTATAAGAATCCAAGAAGGTAATCTAGGGTTTTTCCACCACACTCCTGGAGAAAAAAAAAAACAAAGGTCTGCTGCTGGAGGGGCTAAGAAGTGTCTTATCCTGCCCTAGTGGTTTGGCTCAGTGGATAGAGCCTCAGCCTGCTGACTCCAGGGTCCGGGTTCGATTCTGATCAAGGGCATGTACCTATGTTGCATGCTCCTCCCTGGCTGGGTGCCAGGTCAGGGCTCATGCAGGTAACCAATCAAAGTGTCCCTCTCACATTGATGTTTCTCTCTGTCTCTCCCTCTCTCTTCCACATTCTCTAAAAAATCAATGGAAATATATCCTTAGGTGAGGATAAAAAAATAAAAGAAAGAAAGAAATGTCATATCCTCTGAAAGGCACATCTTAAAAATGCCTAAAGAAAATTTTCATTTTTTCACAGTGAAAGGATTAGAGTCCATGTTGATGAAAACACCTTGGCAGCTGCAGTGGCTGCCATTGGTGCAGCAGCAGGGTAATAGGTCTGGCGCCTTCTCCTGATTAGCCCAGTCACCTCCCAGAGAGGGTGGCCAGGGGAAGCGGACCTCAGTCATAAGTAGGACATCTCCTGAGAGCTCCCAGTCTGTGAGAGGGGGCAGGCTGGGCTGAGGGAACCCCCCACCATGCACAAATTTGTGCACTGGGTCACTTATATTAATTCTCAAATCAGTCATTGTTAACTGCTTTTTATGCATTGGTGTTCTTGTTGTGGATAGTTGTTCATGGGTATTTATTTTATTTTTTTAACATATTTTATTGATTTTTTACAGAGAGTAGTTAGAAACATCGATGAGAGAAAAATTGATCAGCTTCCTCCTGCACACCCCCCACTGGGGATGTGCTTGCAACCAAGGTACATGCTCTTGACTGTAATTGAATCTGGAACCCTGTAGTCCACAAGCTGATGCTCTACCCATTGAGCAAAACCAGCTAGGGCATGGGTATTTATTTATAAGTGAACCCTTGCCAAAGTATCTGGAGAATCAAAAGGTGAATTACTTAACCAGTATTGGGAGGTACATATTCTTACCATTATTCAGACAAGATAATAGTTTCCATGTATTGTCTGGTAACATCCATGTATGTAGATCTTATCTTTATATTCCTCCTGGGGTTTTTTTGTGGGGGAATAAGGGGGTGGGTAGGAGTGGTCTTCTTTTAGAATAAATGTCTTCTTTATGGCAAAAGCCAGGTTCTTAAAAAAAAACAACACATTGATGTGTGCTTTCCAGGTAGAAGAAAAACATCAGATGTGCTGATATCAAATAGAGTCTTATTAGTTCTATCTTTATTATAACCCATCCTCATCTAGCTATTTTAAACACAAAACACAATGGAAGCCTAATAAATATTTGTTAACAGATAGCACCAGGTTGGTATTGAGAAAAAAATTAAGCTATGAACAATACAAAATGTAACCCAAATCATACTGCCTTGTATTTTGTAGAATCATTTTCATTCCTGTCATACTGAATGAATAAAGTAATGGATTCTGTGAGTCTCCATATACAATTTTCCTAGAGGGGTATTCATTTACAATGCCAAAAGTGAAAAGAAAACAAATGATTTTCTTCTTTTACAATGGCCCACTTCAGAGAGTGCCAAAAGGCCATTTTATTTGAACTAGTAATTTGTAAATTTTGAAAAATGCCCTTCCTCTCTGGACATCCACATTTGGTCCTGTCTCCAGACTCACAAACATCAAAGCAAAAAAAAAAAAGAGAGAGAGAGAGAGAGCCAGTGAATAGCAGCCTTTGTCTCAAACTCCACTCCTGTCCTTCTTTTCACTGCTAAAGTGTGGGACAAATGTAATTTTCCTTCTCAGAAGCAGCACTGCCCTCGGGGCTAGTTAAAGCTTTCTTTGGGGCAAGAGAGAGTTTGCAGGCCCATTGTAAGGAAATAAGAAGCCAGAAATGAATGACTTATGCTTTCTTACTAACTTCTTGCAGATACAGATCAACATCTGCTACCAGTATTGAGGGTTGTCATCAAAAATAAAATGTGTTTTCAGATATTTTTTTATTAATAACAAGGTATTTTTTTTCCTGTCTGTGTACATAAAACTACTGATGTAACTGATAGAAAACCTTCTAGAGTTGTTTTTACTTACAGTTGAGTTGAAATTATGGTCTTCCATCAACAGCCTCTCTTCAGGGGTCCATTGTGGCCAAATAGAGCATATAAGGATAATGGCTGGTTTTAGGGCCACTCTGCACAAAGCCATCTTCACCATTAGAAATACAGCTCATAACTCCATGTACTCATGATGGAACCTCAGCGCTTGACTGCCTCAATGCTGTAATGACTTATAAAGCATAGAATCTCCAGGCAGGTGATACTCAAACCAATTGATAAATCCAGGTTAAATAAATACAATCAACCCAAATGGTCACCCCACCTCTCCCAACTTTCCATTTTGGACATTATAAATTCCCTATTTGTACATGATTTATTGATGTTAGTAAAAGTCCTTATTCTGTACTTTTGTACAATCAACTCTTCATCTAGAATATGAAGTACAATAAAGTCTAGATAAGTACAGTGGTACCTTGAGATACAAGTGCCCTAACATACGAGATTTTTGAGATACGAGCCGTCGAGCGAGCGATTTTTGCTTTGAAATCCAAGCAACAGTTGAGATACGAGTAATCGCGCGGATCGGCTGGCTGCACATGACCCACCAGTTTACCTCGACTCTAGAGTCTCATTGTTTCCCACGCCTCAAGGTTACAGAACGAATTAAACTCGTATCTCAAGGTACCACTGTATATAATAAAATGAGATTAGACCTTACCCGTTTCAAATAGCCCCTAAACACAAGTCCAACTGCATTCCCATCTTACTCCTGACCACTTCCACTTCATCTACCTGGCTTGAGCTAAAATGTCACCCCTTCTGAGAAGCCTTCATTACTTCTCCCACATCCACCCCCTTGAAAAAGAAAAAAAAAAAGACACTATGCTTTAAAATCTGCCAGCATCCCTTGTTTATAGCTACTTGTGGAAGAGGGATATTATAGCTCAGGCATCTAAGACATGTTCAGTTCAGGGACCCCAAAGTGCAGATATGGCTCTTTCATGCACAATATCCACTTGGTTTTCAGGTTCTCTCCTTTGGATTCAGGGGGGATCAGGTTATCTAATAAGAAGACTATGAATATGCTAAAAGAATAGAAAAGAAAGATCACATGGCAGAGGTGGGAAAGAGAAAATTTCATCTTCAATGAAATTTCATCTAGAATTTTATAACCAAAACAATGATTTTAATAGCAACATCTATATATATAAAACCCTAATATGCAAATAGACCAAATAGCAGAACAACCAAACAACCTGTCACCATTACATGCACTGACCAGCGGGGGCATGCATGGAACATGGTGAGCGTAGGCCGTGGTAGAATGGTGAAGCATGTGAGCTGGGGTGCCAGACTAAGTCGGGGCACCAGTTGCTGTCATTGGGGTGAGCCTCTGGTGGTTATTAAATAATTCTTTGTTCTTGCACATTGCAGGCCCACCTGGTACTCACACCCCCTGCCAGCGCCTGGCATCATCAGTGGGTGCAAGCAGCAATTGCCAGCCCCAATTGCCTGGAGGGCTTCTTCACCTCCCCCTGCTCCTGAGGGACAATCAAGGCAGCAGCTGCAGTTCACACCTGCTGATACAGTCAGTCCTGCTTGCACCCGCTGCTGGTGCCAGCCCCAATTGCTCTGCACATTAAGGGGTGTGAGCATGGCCAGTGCTGTCAGCATGTGGAAGTGGTGGCGGTAGCAGCAGTGGCAGAAGCGGGCTGCTGGCAGACAGAGGACCAGGGGCTTTGGCAGGAGGGGCTGGGCAAGGATGTGGAGGATGGGCTAAGACCCACCCCTGTGCCCACCACAGCCTTGCGACCCACAGTTCCTTTCAAGGTGCATGAATTTGTGCACTGGGCACCTAGTATAAAATATATGCATATATATACTACCCTATTTCCCTGACAATAAGAGTGTCTTATATTAATTTTTGCTCCCAAAGATGCGCTAGATCTTATTTTCAGGGGATGTCTTATTTTTCCATGAAGAATGCGGTACTCATTTATTATTGAACAAAAAAAAGGTACCTGTATACAGTATGGTAGTAGTTGTCATCACAAACCAGTTCACTGATTGGCTGCAGCGCAACCGGAGCTGTTCAGGCAGTGAGAGGTCTCTTTAAATCAGGAGTCAGATGCCTTACGGTAGCTTCGGGGGCTTGATGTTCCAGGGAGGCCTTATGTTTTGGGGAGGCCTTATTGTCGAGGAGATCTTATTTTGGGGAGGGATGCCTTATATTACAGGGAGAGGCAAAACTGGAAGTAGGTCTTATTTTCGGGGGATGTCTTACTTTCAGGGAAACAGGGTAGTATAAGTTTGATTCATTTATGATATTCAGATTAGAATTATATAAAAGAGATACATCAAAATCTTGTTATTTTTTCGGGACTCTCAAGATCTTAATCTGGCTGTTGGGGATATGCACAATGGGAAGTCGGATGGAGGCCAGCCAAATATTTGGCTCCCACTAGCTAAACCATAGTGAGGTGCTGGTGCCACATCCTCAGGAGGGGAACAGACTGGTGTGGGTCTTGGTGTAGATGATGAGCCATCTACTCCTGGGTAAAGGTGGGCAAAGACTCAGCAGGCAAATCTCCTGAGTATTTGAGCATACTCTTTATGGTATTTATTCCCTGAGTCTACTCACTCAGTTCTTCTAGAATGTTCTTGGACTTCTCAGAAATCATCCTCAGGCATTTATTGAACATTCTTTTCTTAGTTTGACCTTTTACCCTGTTCCTTTTTCTTCCTTTTTAAAATATATTTTTATTGATTTTAGAGAGGAAGGGAAAGGGAGAGAGAGAAATATCAATCTTGAGAGAGAATCATTGATCAGCTGCCTCCTGCATGCTCTCTCCTTGGGACTGAGCCCACAACCTAGGCCTGTACTCTTGACCGGAATCGAATGAGGACCCTTTAGTCTGCAGGCCAACATTCTATCCTCTGAACCAGACCAGCTAGGGCCTCTCTTCTTTTTCATTCCTGTCACCCATCTTTGTCCTCTATCTTTCCAACACCTCATTCCTTTGTTCATTTACCACAGACCACACAGCAGAATGACTGTGACATATCTAAAGAATATTTTAGGATAAGTTACTTGGTCAATTTTTCTCAGTAAATTTCTGTTGATAATGAACAGAACTAAAAAGGGCAGCTCTGTCCCTAAGCCAATGTGTCTCAGTTGGTTGGAGCATTGGCCCATACACCAAAAAGTTGCAGGTTCAATCCCTGGTCAGGGCACTAGGGGTGGCAACAGATCATTGTTTCACTCTTATGTTCATATTTCTCTCCCCACTCCTCAACGTCCGTCCCTCTCTCCCTAAAATAAATTTTAAAATATCTTTCAGGTGAGGATAAAAAAGGAAATAAAAAGCAGAAAGCTTATTGACCTTTCCTTGAATATGTATTCCTGATGTTTTTTTCTACCTTGCATTCTGGTAAGTACACTTCACCTACGAGTTAGGTAAATAATTAGTATTTAACATATAATGTGCAAAATTCACTAATTCAATATTTATTTGAGAAAATGATCTGAATACCTTCTTGCTCTCATAGAACTTACAGTCTGTAAGACAACGGATATGGGAATAAAAACAGTTAATATATAATTTCAAATCATGATAAATGCTATTATAGCAGGAGTAAATTATGATGAACCTAAAAAGTCAGAATAATTTGTTTTTACAAAACAAAATTAAACCTACCTCTGAACTCCTAACCTATCAGCCTGGTTGGAAAATGTAATCTCAGTCATTTTAGGGGCCACATCCCCCTCCTCCCTACAATTACAAAGAAACCTCTAAGGAAGCTTTTAAATTGTCTGAAATATGAGAGAGGAACCTGCAATTGTCAGGCCAGGGTGACTGGGATTGGATTGCTGAGGACACTGTTTGTGCCCACACAGTGCTGGATGGGCAGGGATCTTGCTGCAAACTTGAACTTAGAACTCAGATCAGGCAATTAATCTAGTTCTAAGGGACCAGTGTTCCTATAGACACAATACAGAGCCCTGCACATTGGAACTCTGACCCTTCCCTGAATTGCTGCCAAGAAAGTGAAATAAGACTCACCCCTCTGTTTCTTTTCCAGGGCTTGGAAATGTTCTCTTCCATCCTCCAACCCCAACTTCAAAGGCAGGCCTTCCAGCTGCCAGCTGGAGCCTTCCTTTGTTCTGTGCCACTGGCTGATGGTCAGTGCACATCATAGTGAGCGATTGAACTTCCGGTCTCCTGGTCAACCCCCCGAGGGGATACTTTGCATATTAGCTTTTTTTATATATACTACTAGAGACCCAGTGCATGAAATTTATGCATGGGGGCGGGGGGAAGTGTCTTTCAGCCCAGCCTGCTTCCTCTCCAATCTAGGACCCCTTGAGGGATGTCTGACTGCCCATTTAGGCCTAATCCACGGAGGATCGGGCCTAAATGGGCAGTCAGACATCCCTCTCACAATCAAGACTTCTGCTCCCAACTGCTCACCTGCTTGCCTTTCTGATTACCCATAACTGCTTCTGCCTGCCAACCTGATCACCCCCTAACCACTCCCCTGCCAACCTGATTGATGCCTAACTGCTCCCCTGCCAGCCTTTTTGTTCCTAACTGCCCTCCTCTGTGGGCCTAGTCACCCCTAACTGCTGTCCCCTGCAGGCTTGATCACCCCCAACTGCCCTCCCTTGCAGGCCTGGTCCCTCTCAACTGCAGTCCCCTGTTGGCCTCCCTTGCAGACCTGGTTTCTGCCAACTTCCCTCCCGTTCTGGCCATCTTGTGATGGCCATTTTGTGTCCACATGGGGCAGGATCTTTTGACCATATAGGGGCAGTCATCTTGTGTGTTGGAGTGATGGTCTATCTGCATATTACTCTTTTATTAGATAGGATAGAGGCCTGGTACATGGGGAGGGGCCAGCCTGTTTGCTCTGAAGGGTGTCCTGGATCAGGTTGGGTGTTCCCTTTTGGCATGGGGTGGCCTGGGCTAGGGGCCTGTGGTAGTTTGTAGCCTGGTCACGCACCCCAGTGACTCAAGCAGAGGTCCTGGTATCTGGGATTTATTTATCTTGTACAATTGAAACTTTGTAGCCTGGAGCAGAGCCAAGCCTTCTGCTTGCACAGCCATTGAAACTTTGTTGCCTTAAGCAGAAGCCTTGGCCAGGTTGCCAAAAGCTTGGCTTCCTCCATCGCCAGGGGCAACCCAAGCCTTCTTCCTGCTCTCTCTGTGTCCGTAGCCATCTTGGTTGGATTAATTTGCATACTCGCTCTGATTGGCTGGTGGACATGGCTGATGGGCATGGCTTGTGGGTGTATCAGAGTCAATTTGCATATTACTCTTTTATTAGATAGAATTAGATATGATAAAGGGTACAGATGAACATCCAGGTGGAAGACATGCACGGGCAAGGTATGTAGAAAGAAGCACAGAGCTCCCATGCCCCTCCAAGTATGCCATTCTTCCACAACCTTCAAGTGTTCACCAGCCCAGAAGCTCTCCAAACCCAGTCTTTTGGGGATTTTGTGGAGGCTTCATTATATGGCAAAACTGATTAAATCATCTGCCATTGGTGATTGAACTCAATCTCCAGCCCTTCTACCTTCACCTTAAGTCAGGGGGATGAGACTGGACATCCCAAACCTCTAATCACATGAGTAACTCCTCAGAAATCAGCTTTCAGCTTTAAGCTTGGTTCAAAAAATAATCTCATTAACATAAAAATACCATTGTCTCTCATCACTTAAAAAATGTGAATGTTTTAGAAGCTCTATGTTAGAAACAGGGTGAAAAACAAATATTCATATATTTCTGCTACAAATCACAATATCACAATGGTTTTCATTATTCTGATTCTTTTATGTCAGCAAAAAGAAATGCAAATTAATATTTGAACAGATTATCCTGATACATTATGCAAGACACAAACAAGGTTACACTGAAAGGTAACAAAATGGAACCTACAATATAAGCAGTCAGACAAGGTCTACCTGGAGTCTGAGCAAGGTGAAGAAGGCAGATAAAGAGAGAGCAGGGCAGGGGAGCACTCTGGCAGGGAGGCTACCTATGAAAGGCCTGGAGGTGGAGCAGAGCTCTGAGGGCCCCCAGACTGAAAAACCAGTTTAAAGAAAGCTTGTTAGATGATGCAGAATGTTGTAAAATCAAGTTGGAGAGATAATAATAGGTAATCTTTCCAAATAGTAATCACTAATTGTACATATTTAAGTGTACAATTAGTGATTACTAACCCCCATAATGGGCTTTTAATAAGAAACTAGAGGCCTGATGCACAAAATTCGTGCAAGAGTAGGCCTTTCTTCCCCCAGCTGCTGGCACTGGCTTCCCTCTGTCACCTGGGACCCGGCTTCCTCTGGAAAGTCATCTAGTCTAATTAACATATTGTGCTTTTATTATTATAGGATCTCTGTAGCTACCACAAAGACACATGGTGTTTACGGTAATGACGTAAGTAAATGAGCTATTTGAGCATAGAAGAAAGCACCTAATCCAGATTGGAGAAACCATGGAGGTTTTCAAGAGGTGTTACATCTGGGCTGAATCTTAAGGAAAGGATTTGGCAAAGTGGGCAAGGCATTTCATTCATTGAATTCACATGTGTGAGGGGTTGATGGATGAATTCCTTGTTCACTTAGGGCAGTGGTCGGCAAACTGCGGCTCGTGAGCCACATGTGACTCTTTGGCCCCTTGAGTGTGGCTCTTCCACAAAATACCATGGCCTGAATGAGTCTATTTTGAAGAAGTGGAATTAGAAGAAGTTTAAGTTTAAAAAATTTGGCTCTCACAAGAAATTTTAATCGTTGTACTGTTGATATTTGGCTCTGTTGACTAATGGATTTGCCAACAGTTGACTTAGGGAATGAAGGAAGTTTCTCACAAGTATCAATAGTCCAAATTACCCTCATAACCAGCTAGCTAATATTAATAATAGGAAAGGACCAAAGGAGAGGCAAGAAATTATAAGCATGGTCATCTGGGCAGCTTCACCAGGAAGCTGCAACTTCACACTGCTAGGAACCAGTGGTCCATTCCTTGCCAGCCCCTGGGGGAAGGGATCCAACAAAGGGGAAATGGATGAATGCATAGTGAAGGTGGTTGTGTGTCATTCTAACTTGGGAACAAAGATCATTGGCTAGGAGGGTGGACTTTACAAACAAGGAACAGCAGCTGGGACCACAAGCTAACCTAGCCAGATTCTGGACCAGATGGTGGAAGTATGAAGTGGAAACTCTGGGCAATGGCTTTGATCTTAGCCCTGCTGAAGACAAAAATGTGACTTTTCCCATGGTGTTATAGAGGGGGAGATGGGACCTTGAAACTCAGAGGATTAATTAAAGCTTTCTAAAATAACTCATTCCCTCATGGGGATTTCAGAAAATTATTTTTCTTATGGTACCCCAAAAAGCCCATCTCCACCAGCAACAGTTGGGAGGACACAGGAAGCACCTCTCTGATAACAGAACTATTCCTTAGGACTTCATTAATTTACAGTTTGGCATAGCTTGGACTCTGGAGCCAGTCTGGCTCGGTTGGAGTCCTGATGCTTTCATTTGTTAACTAGGTTGTGATACCAGTTTCCTTAAACTTCTGTGTCTCAGTTTTTTCACCTGCAAAATAGGGGTAATAAGAGTGCCAACCTCCTATGGTCATTGCTATGAGGATGAAATGAGTAAATCAAAATAAAAAACTGGCACCATGTATTTCTTATGCTTAAAACATTCATTTTCATTCTTCTTTGTCCCTTTTTAAAATGCTATACTCCAGTCTTATACTGTATCATATTACAATATTTATTAAATCACTCTCGGGCAAAATACAGTGGGGTACTTTAGGTTTCTCCTTTTGTTAGAATGCAAGAAGGAGATGTTACACCCCCACCCCCACCTCCTAGATACTCTAGTGCTCCTTCATAAGTCCAGGAGTCTTTACTCCTTTAATCTGCATAGTATATTGTAATGTCTAAGGTAGTAGGAGATTAATAATACTTATTAGGAAAATCAATAAATGAAAAGATTCAATAAATACCAACTTGGAGTTCAAGGAGAAAAACAGAAACAAACTATGGTTCTTAGCAAGCATTCACTGATGTGTTGGGAATAAACAATTCATGACTTGTATGGTTAGGCAATAGAAGTAAGGTTTAGTTTAAAATATAATATTTGTGGGGGTGAGAGTACGCGAGGGGAAGAGTGGCCAGGAAGAGGTCAATGGAGGGAAAATACTTTAAACAATAAAAAATTTAAATAAATTAAGAAAAAGGAATCTTTGAACTATAATAAATAAATAAATAAAGAAATAATAAAGAAATAAATTAAATAAAACAAAACATAACATTGACTATCTATTTCACATCATTGCACAATTGGATTAAGAAGTCTACCCTAAACCCAATGTACTACTCCAGCATGAAACCAATTCTTTCAGAACTCAAAGTCTTGAGATAAGAATTAAATGAGATAATGCCAGTTTAGTGCCTTTAACCAATAAGTGTCCCATTAATAGTAGTTATGATTGTATTAGTTAGCTATTGCTGCATAACCAACCACCCAAAAGTATATAAACTTAAAAAAATGGCTATATGTATACTGATCAGCTGAAGGTTGGCTGGCCTAGATCAGATTTCCTTGCTGGTCTTCTCCACATAGGTCATTCTGGGGCCCAGGCTGAAGGAACAGCAGCTTCCTGGGGGAAGTATGGCAACAGCACACTTCATCTTGTCAAGACTTTGTTGGGTTTCTTGCCTGTATATCACTTCTACCCCAAGAAAAGTCACCAGTGAGATTCCTTAATTTTCTAGCCTCTAGTCTGAGCCTCCCTCTCGAGTCTCCTCAGGATCTAGTGTAAGAGACCATTCATTGAGGGTCCTACTTCACATAGGCACACTTGCTCCCATTTCATAAGTTATTATGAGACTTTTCCTTTTTTTTGTTTTTTATATTAACCAGTTTTTATAGCCATAAGAAAATAAAAGAGATGGTTCAAATAATCATACTCACACTAGTGTTTGTTTTCTCTAGTGCATATTCTGATTTGAAGTGTCACCCAAGAATAAAGACTCGAGTATTCAGTGCAAGCTCGATGTGGGAAATGTTTGCTTCTGACACTTTTCCCCTGATCTCTACAGCCTTCCCTCCTGCTGTGCCCACTGCCCCAAACCCAGACTCCATTTTTAGCTTCTCAGGGTTCCCTTCCACAATGTTCAGCAGAGGTTTGCAGCTCCCCATTGCTCTCTATATTCTGTCATATTACGCTTCTATTCATTCATTCATTCTACAAATATTTATTGAGCACATAACATGTTCAAAATACTGCACTAGATGCTCTGGATACAACAGCATGTAAGACAAACATGCCTTTCTCTCTTGGAATTGCATTTGTAGGTACACAAAATAATTACAACCTGTGGTAATACTCTAAGAGAAACAAGCAGGGTGATGAGAAAGAAAATAATAAAGAGGCAGCTACTTTAAGTTGGCAGGTAGCCCTTTCTGAAATCCAAAGAATGGGGAAAGGCCAGCCACGAAAGAACAAAGAAAATATGCCCATGAAAATAAACACACACACAAAAGTTTCAGGTAGGTAAAAGCATAGCAAATGGAATGAGATCACAGAGGAGAACAGATCACACATGGCCTATAGGCCTTGGTAGGGAGGTCAGATTTAGGTCCTGTTTGGAACCAGCTATTGATTTTAATGAATAATTATTATATTCTAGAAGCATTTAACAACATTGACTTTGGAGTCATAAAACTCTGGGTTTAAATAGTGGCTCTGACATTATCTATACCTTCTTTCAACATTTAGAGCAGTGGTTCTCAACCTTTCTAATGCCTCAACAGTTCCTCATGTTGTGGTGACCCCCAACCATAAAATTATTTTCGTTGCTACTTCATAACTGTAAATTTGCTACTGTTAATGAATCGTAATGTAAATATCTGTGTTTTCCGATGGTCTTAGGCTCTATAGCAGCAGTTCTCAACCCACAGGTTAAGAATTGCTAGCAAGCTGAGACTGGCTTGGCTCAGTGGATAGAGCATCGGCTTGTGGACTGAAAGATCCCAGGTTCAATTCCGGTTGGGGGCATGTACCTTGCTTGCGGGCACATCACTGTGGGCGTGCAGGAGACAGCTGATCAATGTCTCTCTCTCATCGATGTTTCTGACTTTCTATCTCTCTCCCTTCCTCTCTGTAAAAAAAATCAATAAAATATATATATTTTTAAAAAATAGAATCGCTAGCAGGATCACCTAAGACAGAAATGGAAGAGATCAAGGCCAATATGCAATCACATTTCAAGTCTAATATCCCTCTGGCCAAAGCAAAGCACACACTGAGCTCAAAATCAAAAAGCATGGAATAATATCCTGCCCACCATGAATCTCAAGCATATCACATGCCAAGTCTAGTACATAAATATTTTGAATAATATCTTAATCTATCCCCATTCCTGTGGTCCATAATAACCTAATATTGTTACCTTCCCCAAGAATGCTTACATTTTAAAGAGATTACTATTAACATACTAGAGGCCTGTTGCATGAAGAGATTCTTGCAATAGGACTTCCTCCCCTTGGCTTCCAGCACTGGTTTTCTTCCAGCACCCAGGACCCAGGCCTTCACTCCAGCCAGAGTCTGCCTTCTTCATCTTCACTGCAGACTCAGGAGTCTGCAGTCTTGTGGCACTCCACTCCTGTAGATCATCCCTTCACCCCTGCTTTCCCTCTCATAGCAGGCGTCCTGCCCCACCTGGCTACTCTGGCACCATCTTTGGCCTTGTAATTTGCATACTTACTCTGATTGGCTATGGGCACAGCCAATTTACATGTTTGTCTACTATTAGGTAAAATTAGTATAAATAAGTCTATAGCAAATAATTGCTAGAATAAAAAGTAGTTTCTTCTTATTCAATAACTATATGACCACAACCACAATCTATTTGTTTTATACATTTGGAAAATAGTACTTTATTGAATTTATACCAGAAGGTCACACTTGTATTTCCCTTTAAAAATTATTTTTATATCAAAAGCATATGCACAGCAAAAGAAACTGACAACAAAACAAAGAGGCAGACAACCAGATGGGAGATATTTGCAAACCGTTGTTCCTACAAAGATTTCATTTCCAAAATATATAAAGAACTCATAAAACTCAACACCTAACAAACAACCTAACAAAAAGTGGGCAGAGGTCCTAAAAATACACCTCTCCAAGAAGACATACTACTAACAGCCAATAGATATATGAAAAGATGCTCAATCTCACTGACAATTAGGAAAATGCAAATCAAAACTTTACCTCACAACTGTTAGAGTGGCCATTTATCAACAAGACAAGAAACAACAAGTGTTGGAGAGGTTGTGGGAAAAAGGGAACCCTCATTCACTGCTGGTGGAAAAGAAGACTGGTACAACCACCATGGAAAGCAGTCTGGTGATTCCTCAAAAAATTAAGAATAGAGCTACTATATGACCCAGCAATCCTTTCCTAGGTATAAACACAAAAAACTCAAAATCATGTATTCTCCAAGCTATATGCACCCCTATGTTCATTGTAACATCATTCATGGTGGCCAAGACATGGAAACAACCAAAGTGTCCTGTGATAAAAGACTGGATAAAGACGTGGCACATGTACACAACAGAATACTACTCAGTCATAAGAAAGAATGAAATAGCAACAACATGGATGGATCTTGAGAACATTATGCTAAGTGAAATAAGTTGGTCAGAAAAAGCTAAGAACTATATGATTTCACTTATAGGTGGGACAGTAAACTGAAACTCATGAACACAAATAGCAGTGTGGTGATTGGCAGGGGGAAGGGGGTGTAGGGTAGGGGTAAAGGGAGTCTTAATATAAGATGACAGGAGAAGATTTGACTTTGGGTGGTGGGAACACGGTGAAATATGCAGATTTTGTAACATAGAATCCCACATCTGAAACCTATCTATACATATAAAGGCTAAGTGTCCATCCATCTGACCAGTAACTATGATGCACACTGACCACCAGGGGACAGATGCTCAACACAGGAGCTTCCATGACATGCACTGGCCATTTAAAAATAAACAGCATCATGGACCTGGTACCCACAAACCAACATTTGACTTCTCCACAAATGGGACATAGTCCAGAGCCACCATCCCAGAGTGACACCCCACCAAATCACAGCCAATGCTGCCAAGACCTCATGGCGCAAAATGTAGCCCACAGCCCAGCCAAGCCTGGAAATGGTTGCTGTAGGTACTGAGTAATGACATCACGTATCAACGCTGAGCTTCCTCTCCCTAGCAACTGGCCTCCTTGGAGTTTATTCAGCCCAGGAACCCAACTTGCTTTATAGCCAGGTATAAATTTTCTCTTTTGGCCACGACCAGCATGGCTAGAGAGCAGATGAGTCCTGAGTAAGAGTGGCTGGGGATTGAAGAAAGGGGGAAAAGAGACAGGCACAAAGACTTTATGTAAAGCTGGGGCCAAGTGGGACGTTGTCCTTGGATGGAGAGACAATGACCCAGAGCTAATGCAGTGCATTTATTTTATGCAGCATAATACTTGGAAATTTTACTAGAGCTTAAGACAAAGAAAATTATGTGAAATCATGGTCAAAGATCAAGCTGCAATTCTTCATCCTTGTGGCTTCTTTGTAATTGTCACTCCAGGCTGGTAATTCCTCTGCTCAAGGCTACAAAGTTTAAATTACAGAAGATAAATAAATTCCGGATACCTGCTTCCAGCTGGCCCTGGCCTCCACTCAAGTAGGCACTGAAAAAAAAGGAAAAGAAAAAGAAAAAAAGGAGGGGGCTGGGAGTTTGGATCGCCAGGGGTGTGGCCAGCCTGCAAACAGCCATCAACCCCTCACCCAGGCTGGCCAGACACCTCAGCAGGGACCCCCACCCTAAAGGGGGTGTGGCCAGCCTTAAAACAGCCCTGGGCCCCTCACCAAGGCTGGCCTGATCCCTATAAATGAGCAGTCGAACATCCCTCAAGAGGTCCCAGATTGGAGAAGGTGCAGGCTGGGCTGAGGGATACCTCCCCATTACCCCATGCATAAATTTTGTGCACCAGGCCTCTAGTATATTTATAAAAGACTAAGTTGACTCGTGCATGCAGGATACATATAAAGCTCTCACTGCCACCAATCACACATGTGTGTTTTGATCTGTCATTGTCAATTGTGAATTTGGTTGACACTTCTATTATAGGGAAAGGGCGGATAGCGACATTAAAATATTTCTTCTAATTAATCCCCTTTCAATGTGCACGAATCCATGCACAAGGACTTGACCAATGTCACCCTAACAAATTTAATAAATATAAAAAGATAAAAATTAAAAAATAAAAATCATTATTATAGAACCACTGAGGTTGCCAATCATTTCACTGATTGATCCTAATGTAGGATTTGCCATTTTTCAGAAGTGACTACTTACGCATAGGCCAGTGAAACAAAGTCCTGGAGTAACAGAATCAATGTAATTGTCTTTAGTAGAGAGATGAATGATCAGAAAGGCTGTGCGTAGCTTTTCCTTTCTGTAACTTCAGCCAACCAGTCAGACTCATTTTACAAAGAGAGGAAATGGAAGAATGGGGAGTTGTACCCATAAGTAATAATGATTAGGAGCCGGGACACTCTCCCACTCTCCATGGGGCGGGGGAGGGAGATACTAAACTAAAATGCATTACAGCTCGATTCCTGATGAAGTCAATCCAGCCAAATTGCCTTCTATTAGTGCCATGACAGCTCTGGGAGAAAGGCATCCTGCATGCCAAAATCAAGAATGAGAGCTGCTTTCTGTGTCTCTCTCCACAGATGCACCATAGCCTTAGAGTCACCGAGAGAGCAGGAAGGTTGTCTGGAGACAAAACAGTTACCACTTCCATACTGTGCTTGCTTTTACACAAAAGCAAATAGAACCTAAAGTGAACAAAATTGCCAAAGGTAGCATTTGAGTTTTCATTCCCAGGCCTTTAAGAGACTGTTTATCCCAGGAATAGAAATTAACTTGCTTTTCATAAGGTACTAAACTAGAATCACTTTATGTTTGATCGCAGTAAAGATGCTGTTAATTTTCATTTATTCCTCACTATTAAAGGGAGGGGGGAAATCAGCATCATGCTGTTTAAATTCTAATTTTGTTCAAGGAAATAAACTTGCCTACTTTAAAATTTCCCTGACTCCATATCACTGTCACATCTGCTTCCTCCTCCAGTCCTATTCCTGAAATATCTTAAATACAAAAGTTATTTTGTTTTTATGCTAAGACAAAGATAAAAACCCAAAAGAACGTCTTTGTGATATCTGAGATTTTAATCACTATTTTCCAAGAGGATTGATTCATACTTTCTGTTTTGGTGCATTGACAAATTTTGTTCTCTGTTCTTCCAGATCAGAAAATAAACACTGAAGTGGCCATATTAACCTGGAAACTATACTTAATAAGGTTAAAGTAGTTTCATGAGTATAATCAACTAATATGTGTGCGTGTGTGTGTGTGTGTGTGTGTGTGTGTGTATGTGTGTGAGTGTGTGTGTGTGGGGGGGTGCAGGTATGTGGTGTTGGGGATTTGGTGACCAGGGTCGAGGTGGGGAGTCCAGTCAGAGACAAAGCTGAAGAGACTGCCTATCACCAGATGATTGCCTATCACCAGATGAAGAAAGAAGTTACTGAACCAGCTCAAGGAGTTGGAATTTTCTCCTCTGGTCACTATGAAGCCATTGGGTAAGTCTGGGGAATCCTTAGTGGTGTAATAGTATTGATGTGAAATAGGAAGGCACTAAGAACTGAACTAAAATCTTTGTTAAATAGATGGTGTAGGATATTTTTAAAGGATCCTTAAAACAACTGGTGGGGAAAGGGTCCTGTACAGGAAAAGGCAGCTGGGAATAAGAAGACCAAGTTCAAGATCACATGTCTGTACCACATTAACACCATAGATAATCAATTCTCCCTTTTAGGAAGTGTAACAACTGCCTCTCACCTTGTTTGGAGCATTAAATGACACAACATACTAATGCACAGAACATTTTGTCATCTGTGATAAGCTGATCCACTTTATCTTTAAACTATATCCCAAAGATCACCATTTCCATAGTCTTTATGCTGTCCAACTTTAACTCTGACTGGATTATTACTTTTTTTCATGTACATATTTTTTGAGATTATTAATAATTTTATTGTTGGAAGTATTACATATTCATGTATGCATTTGTTATTTTATTTTTATTGTTGACATTATTATAGATGTCCCCGTTTCTCCCGGCTTTGTTCTCCTCCATCCAGTCCCATTGCCCTCTGGCCATCACCACACTGTTGTCAGTGTCCTTGGGTTATGTATATATGTTTTTTAGCAAATCCTTTCACTTTCCTTTATCCAATCCCCTTTGACAGCTGTCTGTCTGTTTCATGTATCTATGCCTCTGTTTCTATTTTTATCATCCATTTATTAGATTCTACATATTTGTCAATTTTTGAGTGGCTTACTTTGCTTAGCATAATAATCTCCAGGTCCATCCATGCTCTTGCAAAAAATAAGACTTCCTTCTTTATTACAGTCATGAAGTATTCTATTGTGTAAATGTACTACAGCTTTTTTATCCACTCATCTACCAATAAGCACTTGGGCTGTTTCCATATCTTGGCTCTTGTAAACAACACTACTATGAACATAGAGATACAAACATTCTTTCCAAATTGTTTTTTGGGGGGATTCTTAGTATATATTCCCAGAAGTGGGATTGCTGGGTCAAATGGGAGTTTCATTTTTAATTTTTTTCAGGAAACTCCATAGTGTTTTTCATAGTGGCTGCACCAGTCTGCATTTCCACCAACAATGTACTAACTAGGTTCCTCTTTTCTCCACATCCTCATCAGCATTTGTTGTTTATTGATGGTAGCCATTTTGGCAGGTGTGAGGTGATATCTCATTATGATTTTAATTTGCATCTCTCTATGAGTAGTGACGTTGGACATTTTTTTATATGTCTATTGGTCATCTGTATGCCCCCTTTGGAGAAGTGTCTATTCAGGTCTTGGCCCATTGTTTAATTGGATTGTTTATCTTCCTGGTATTGAGTTATAAGTTCTTTATAAATTTTGAATATTAATCCCTTATCAAATGTATCACTTGCAAATGTGTTTTTCCACACAGTGGATTCCCTTTTTATTTTGTTGATGGTTTCTTTTGCTGTGCAGAAGCCTTTTAGTTTGATGTAGTCCCTTTTGTTTGTTTATTTATCAGCAAAAATATTGCTATTAGAGATGTCTGATATTTTGCAGCCTGTTTTCTTCTAAGAATTTTATGGTTTTGTGACTTACATTTAAGTCTTTTATACATTTTAATTACATCTTTGCCCCCACTACCAGCTTCCTTCAGTCTATTCTATGCAGAATAACTGGAGCGACCCTTTCCACTCGAAAACTCACCACTGGCTTCCCCCTTTCATGCAGATAAAAGTCAAAACCCTTATATTGCTCTAATGACACTATGTATTCTGCCCACTTTCCAGCCCCCACTTCTGTGGCCTCATTTCTTCCATGAGTCTTTTTGCTGTGCATAAAGAAAGCAGTATGGATGTTCCTGTCTCTGGGACTTTGCATTTTCTAATACCTCTGCTTGGTATTCTCTTCCTATAGATGTCTTCTTTGCTTTCTCACTCTCTTCCCTCCTAACTGGACATAAATCTCAGGATTTCCTTTACATAATTAATCAATGCTATCAATTCTTAAGTGTCCATAATAATGCTAAGTTAATGTTGCTGTTCTTTTATTCTGTCTTCTCAGAAATTTATATCTGGAAATGTTGCTTTGTGTTAGGAAATGCTGAAGTACACCATTCAGCTTCTAGCTTTAGGCTCCGTTCTAGCTCTGGGCTGTTGATATTACTCTCAGTTTCTCTTCCAGAGTACAATTGTACTCTTCTATATTCTCAGCATTTCCTCATGCAAAGAACTGTTGTTTCTTCAGTGTGCTCAACCTGGCAGCCCCAGCCTATCCTAGACCCATGCCACCTGATTGTACTGAAATGGCTGCTATCTGCTTGCAAATATGCTCTCCTAATGGAACTAATACAGGCCAGATAGGCAAGAGAGCAGTAGGCTCCACAAAATAAAATAATAATTCCACACTTCTCATACCCTCCAACTTTATTTTTCTCTGTTATACTGTTACCATCTCATACACTGTATATTTACTGATTTATTTATTGCTGTCTCCCTTCCCTAGGATGTAAGCAAGGAAAAGTACTTCGTGTTTTAGTCACTGTTGCATTCTCCAGTGCCTATAACAGTGGACATAGTAGACATTCAATACATATTTGTGAAAATAGATTTAAATAACTGAATAAATATTTGTGAAGAATGGAAATCTTCAAGGAGCCAACACAGTAACAATTACATTTCGTAAATCCTTATATGTATGCATCCTACTCCTTTAAAAGTACCTGTCCTCTCTTCTGTTTCATCCATTCATTGGAATTGTGCTGGAGATCACAGCTCCAAGAAAAACTTAAAGCACACACACCTACACCTACACACATTCACACATACAAACACTTCCAAAGTCACAGACCGAGATCATCACTGTGACAACCCACGTTAGGATAATGAAAATATACGAGGGACTATGCTCAGCATTTTATATGGATATTTTGAACCTATTTGATCAAGGCAGTCTAACCCCATAAGCCATGCTTTTTTTATATATGTATATTTAATTTATTTTTTACAGAGAGGAAGAGAGAGGGATAGAAAGCCAGAAACATCGATGAGAGAGAAACATCAATCAGGTGCTTCCTGCACGCCCCCCACTAGGGATGTGCCTACAACCAAGGTACATGCCCTTGACCGGAATTGAACTTGGGACCCTTCAGTCCACAGGCCAACGCTCTATCCACTGAGCCAAATCAGTTTTGGCCAAGCCATGCTTTTAATTGTTATATCTCTTATCTTAGCCTCTGTCATGCTTGAGATTTCTTCTTGGATACATAGCAAAAGTCCTAGGCATTTTTGTTTGTTTGTTGTTTGTTTTTATTGTTTTGTTAATCCTCGGGAGAGGACTTTTTTTTCCCCATTGATTTTCAGAGAGAATGAAAGGAATGGGGAGAGACAGAGATATAGAAATGTCGATATGCAAGAGACACATTGATTGGTTGCCTCCCAAACACAACCCAACCAGGACTGGGGATAGAACCTGCAACCCAGGTGCACACCTTTGATCAGAAATTGACACTCTAAGTACTGAGCCATGCCAGCCAGAGCTATGGCATTCATTTTTATGCAAAAACGAATTGATTTATATAGAATTAAAGAATCATTAGCTTCTGCATATATATGCTTACTCTTCTAGATTTGTGTGAAGCCAGAGGTTTTAACTGATATATTGCATTTAACCAGGAAACAGAAAATTAATAATTTAGGAATTCAACAAAACTGTGCTCAAAATATGT
This sequence comes from Lasiurus cinereus, assembly GCA_011751065.1. Classification (NCBI taxonomy): domain Eukaryota; kingdom Metazoa; phylum Chordata; class Mammalia; order Chiroptera; family Vespertilionidae; genus Lasiurus; species Lasiurus cinereus. The sequence continues at coordinate 61,524,738 of JAAGEH010000307.1, read as the reverse complement.
TTTTAACTAATTAATTCTCATGTTAAGATTTTGTCAGCTATCTGAATAGAAGGCAACTGTTAGGAAGACAGCAGAGCTCTTAATGTCAGATTCTAGAGATTAGCAGGCAGGAGAGTTTGAGAAGGGCAGAGATCCAAGGCAGAGGAGGAAAATGTAACACTGTAGCAGGAGAGAAGAGTAGGGAAGACGGAAGAGATTGGAAAGATTTCAAATGGTGTAACAGATGGAATCTTCTGAGTTAACAACTGAGGGTGAGGAGCAGTGAAGGACTGAGTAGCAACTCAGAGACCCAAAAGGTTTCTACTCATATAATTGGGTACACGTTTAGATGGTGCCTTTAGTTGAACTGAAGGAGTTGAGTTTAGTAATTTCAATTTCATTAATGTCAACTAGTTATCTAAGAGTTAATCAACTAGTCATAAGTTCATCATGGGGAACTATCATCCTACAAGCTTGGTTTTTATTCACATGAACATTATTAAGGTATCTTTTAAATGCTAGCTAAAATCTAGATACCCTTTTCTAGCCATTCCTCTCATGTACCAATTTATAATTGGGAATAAAAATACTCTATAACTTAGCAGTATAATATAATACCATCCTATATAATAAAAGGATAATATGAAAATTGACCTTAATGGTGGAAGGACTGGTCACTATGATGCACACTGACCACTAGGGGGTAGATGCTTAATGCAGGAGCTGCCCCCTGGTGTTCAGTGCACTTCCACAGGAGGAGCGCTGCTCAGCCAGAAGTCGGCTTATGGCTGGCCAGAACAGCGGTGGTGGTGGGAGCCTCTCCCGCCTCCACTGAAGCACTAAGGATGTCTGACTAAGGTCTCTCGGGCTGCCAGAGGGATGTCTAACTGCCAACTTAGACCCAATCCCCCAGAGAGCAGGCTTAAGCTGGCAGGTGGACATCTCCTGAGGGGTCCCAGACTGGGAGAGGGCACAGGCCAGGCTGCGGGACCCCCCATAGAGAGCACAAATTTTTATATATTCTATATCCTAGATAATAAAGATGTAATATGCAAATGGTCATTATGCCATGAAGCATAATGATGGGCCATGTAACAACTAGATCATGCATCAGCAGGAGAGTGGGGCAGCGAGCTACAAGTGGGCGATAGAGAGCTATAGGAAGGGAAAGGGTAGCAAGCTATGAGGAGGGGGCAGAAGGTGGAGGGAGCTACAGGAGGGTGGGGCAGTGGGTGGAGAGCTACAGGAGGGTGGCAGCGAGCTACTGGCTACAAGCAGGTGGTGGAAAGCTACAGGAGGGGACAAGGCAGCAAGCTCTAGGGGGTCCAGGGGGCAGGGGAGCTACAGGAGGGCAGGCAGCGGGCAGAGAGCTACTGGAGGGAGGCAGTGAGCTATTGGGGAGCTACTGGCACACAGCTTCATGTGCAGGGCTACTAGTATATATATAAAAACCCAAGCCACTGGTCGACCAGTAGCTATGATGCACACTGACCACCAAGGGGAAAACACTCAATGCAGGAGCTTTCCCTTGGTGGTCAGTGTGCTTCCAGAGGGGAGCACTGGTCAGCTGACCAGGATGAGAGGGGCCAGGAAGAGCAGAAGCAGCTCCTTCCTGGCTGCCTGCCACTTCCCTCACTACTACATCTCTTGGGGGATGTTGGATGCCAGTTTCAGCCCTATCTCCGCTGGCCAAGCCAAGAGACCCCACTGGTGCATGAATCCATGCACTGGGCCTCTAGTTTAATATAATATAACTAATGATCCAGTGCACGAAATTCATGCACATTAAAAGAAAATTAATTAGAGGAAATATTTTAACATTGCTATTTGCCCTCTCTCTATAATAGAAGTGTCAGAGATGAAAGAAAATTAGGAAAATGTATATGAAAATCTTGCTCCTGTCAGAGTCTGGAAAACACCACAGGAACCAGAGTCAAGTCCCCGCCCACCCACCTGCACCTTGAAATCACAAGAGACCCAGACTCGGCCAGCCCCATCCCCATTGGGTTAGATCCAGACCCTGCCAGTCCTACACCCATCAAGTCCTGCCAGGCGGGGGGCACAGCATCAGGTCCCCTAGCCCAGCGCTGGGGCGGGGTGCACAACCTCAGGTCCCTCGGCCCTGCATAGGACAAGGGGCATGCCTTGAGGTCCCCTGTCAAGCCCCATCAAGCGGGGGGCACAGCCTCAGGTCCCTTCTGATTGCTCATTAAGGCTTGTTAATTGAACTTGGCCCCCACTGTGGGTGCAGCCATCTTGTATTATAGAATCCCTGCCTCCATTGTAGGTGCAGCCATTTTTGTAATGGTGTGATGGTCAATTTGCATATTCTATCCTTATTAGATAAGATGTGATACACAGAAAACTATCATAATCTGTCCTGTTAATAATAACAGATCACCACTACGAAGCACTTAGTAAGTCACACATGTTGTTTACTTCTATTCTCACAATAAACATATGAGTTCAGCAGCACCGAAATAAGGCTTTGAATGGTCAAATAACTTTCCCCTTTCACAAAAAAGTGGGTGAGCTATAATTTAATCTCATGTTATTTAATTTCAGAGCCAAGGTGCCTAACAACTAGGTATCTTGCTTTTCTTTTCACTTTCTTTTAATCATTCTCCTCAAAATATTTGTTAACTTATTAGAGACTTTCAGCCCTTATAACTATTTTTTCATGTGATTTCTACTCACCATACCTGCTTTAATATGTCTGTAAACAAAACATCATTGTTAAATACATGAAAAGCAAAATTATTATTTTAATTCAGTCACAGGAACTAGAATTATATAGATTAGCAGGTTGGTATAGAATATTTCTTTTTATTCTTCCTCTCTAAATTATCTTTACTTTTTTATGTCTTGTGGTTGAAATTTTCACACTTAAATATTGATCTTGATACACATAATTAAATTTAGAACAATTCAAGCTTAAATGTCTACATTTTGACAGCACTAAATTAAATGCATGGGTTATAGTGATGGACTAAGATAGTATATAATTTTTGAATATCACTACTGAAATTTTACTTTCTGTTGCCTGAGTCCATCATGCTAATTTGAAAAGAAAAAGCTCTTTGATTTGGAAAGATGCAGCAGAAAATTGATGAGCACAAATCTGGCATTTTGTCACTCAAGTGAAAATGATAATATGGCATCATTAGGCAAAATAATGTGACAGTTTCATTTCATAAAGGAACAGAACATTTAAATGGTGAGCACCTGGATTCCCAGATGTTTACCAGTTTCAGCCACACAAAAACCTCTGCTAACCTGTGCTTTCTGAATAATAACTTTGAGAGCTATTAGGTAAATATAGAGCAGAGGCCAAAACATATAATCATTGCTGGTGGTGGGGATATTAATCTTCCTTTGTTCATTTGTTAAGATCAATTTTTATTTACTCAATTAGCATATCATAATTTGGAAGAGAGACAATAGAATTCAGTTGTGACCTTCATTTTCTAATCATTTTTAAGTATAGCTGTTCCTTTATAAAGATATTTTCATCTCCTATGCATACCAGTTTCTTCAGATATAAACAGTTTTGAGTGTATGTATATGTGTATATGTGTATGGGAGGAGGGAGGAAGGGAAGGAGGGAGAGAGAGATAGAGAGAGAGAGAGAGAGAGAGAGAGATTGATTTAGGGTGGGAGTATCTTTCTGTTGGGAGTTATTTTTCTCCACAATTAGAAACAATCCCAGTTTCCTTCTATTGTCCCATGATTATTGGTTTACAGAAACCTGGGATTTTATATGGAAGCCAAGTTCCTAAGTGGGCAGTGTTTATTCACCTCCTTACTTATATAGATGTCCTGGCACCTGGTGGAACAGGTAATTACTAAGCTTCCTCTCTCATTGTCCTTCTAAGGTCCTGCCTTCTTTTTAGTTGAGAAATACAATGTAATCACCAAGCAGGTCTGAGGAAACAACTGTTCAGGTGGCGCCAACTGTTCTTACCCGGTTCTTCAAAGCAATTGAAGGGCACATACCTGCTTACCAACAGTGAGAAGCAAATCTTGCCAATTTCCTTGTGCCCTTTGTCAAAAGAACTTCTCATGCAGAGAATTCTAAATTTCATGTACATTTGGAGCAAAATGCCTAAGTAACCCTGATGTGCCTGGAGGTTAAACATCATTGGTATGCGGTAGCAGTTCCCTTAAGGCTGCCTTTGGGGTCACTGGGACAGCCTGGAAAAGTGATGCTCAGCTCCCTCCTAATTGGTCTGAAGTGTAGCCCAAGAGTCTGCACTTTTCAAAGCTTCTCCAGGGATTCCAATGAGCAGCCAAGGTTGAGGTCTTCCAGTCAATGTGCATTCACTGTTTGAATGCTCTTCTGGCTATTGGTTGTGGTTTTCCACACGGATATGGCCTCACTTCACTGACTTAACTACTTACAATTCTCAGGATACAGCAAATCACACTTTGTGAATGTCAATTTGTTCAAGAGTCCCATTGAAGCAGAACATATTTGAGTTTTTGACGCTAAAAAAAATCAATCTAAGCTTATTTGCAAGGGATTTAGGAAGGATGTGCAAGTTTTCTTTCTTGTGACCATTCTATTATTAACATGTTTACAGGTAAGAGAAAAAAAAAAGGCAGGAAATTTTTACTTTTGGGCTGCTAGGCAGAATATTTTTAATGTAGAAAAATGACTTCTACCAATTAATTTAGTTAGTGCTCTTATGACTTCTAATAAAGAGAACAAGGAGTGATTAATGAGCTTCAGTTACCATTCTGGAGGTGGGGTGACTTTCAAGGGAATATAAACAGTCATGACGTCTTATAGAAACTTCTGTCTAGATGCAAAGGGCTTATGGCTTTTTATCAAACAGGGTCCCTCTGCAGTATTCCTATAAAAAATAAAATACCTTTGAATGGTAAGTGTTAGTATTTGCTAGAAAATGTCACTTTGATTTGGAAAACTTGGCATTTGCTATGTGTAGGTCAAAGAATCTCCTATCCTTCTTTCAGTATCTGGATCCTTTCCTGATTCAAACAATTAGAAACTCTCCAGGGAGCTGAAAGTCAACCTATGAAGTCTGTTTTAATTAACAGGTGATATACTGTATAGGCTTTCCAGAGTTTCTTAGGCTTGCGATGGCATCATTCGAATGTCTAGAGATAAGTTCAATTAGAAACTGGCTTTTCTATAAGCCAAGATTCATATGTAAACATTCTGCCAGGTTTCCAATTTTTCCAGGAGAGTTGACGGTTGCAGGCATACATGGCAAAGCCCGGAGCAGGCAGAAATTGCCTGGCCTGGCTGAGTGGTCACACAAGAGTCAGAATGCTAGTCCTGGGGATATTTTTGAGGAAGGGCAGCAAAGAAGTGGACTTCCCTAGCTTTGTTTGGGCCCAATTTTAAGCTTCTGACATTGAGATCAAGCAATCAGTCTTGATTTTAATGCTGCCAAGATCTCTATACTATGCAACCTCTGCTATCATATTTAGGGCCTTTTGCCTTGGTTGGCTTTTAGCTCCCCTATGACACAAACTAGCCTGAATATTTGCCCAACATAATGCTTTCCTTTAAGGTCTGAGTAATGTGTTCTGCCTCCAAAGTATATTCCCCCCTTCTCTCCACTGCTTAGTCCAGTGGTAAGCAAACTCATTAGTAATAGAGCGGCAAACCATGGCTCGGTTTGCCAACCACTGGCTTAGTCAAAGTCACCGCTTCAATGCATGGACAGCTGGCATAGCTGCCTTTTTAACGGTCTCCTCTCATCCACTTCTGCTGCTCTTCCCCCACCCCACTCTGCCCCCATTTCCCCCATCTATTCTTCACGCAGTTGTCAAGTGATCTTTGTTCTGATCATTCTGCTTTTCTCTCTAATTCTCTCCACTTAGAATAAAACCCAAGCTTTTTACCACATTCCTGCCTCCCTCCCAGCCTGGCCTGTGCTCTCCCCTCCCACCTCTCAGCAATGCAGGCTTTTCAAGGTCACAAACTTGAGAACAACTCAGCACCTCAAGCCTATTGGTTTAAAAGACAGTGTTCTCCCCTTCACGTCAGACAGAGATAAACCCACAAAAGGGAGGCATTTATTTGTCTCCCAATTATCTCACAGGATTGTAATAAATGTTAAATATACATGGAAATACTGATAGATATATCTATATTATGTTTGATCCTCTGAAAGACCAAGCACATTTTATATATGGCATACAGAATATATTTTCTGAATTCAATTAAATAGAATTTAAGTCTTCTTTTTAGCAAGTTTGATTAAAAGCAGCATTAAGGTTAGCTGGTGGAAGCTTATAAACAGCCAACAGCAAGAAATGATGAGAGCCCCGATCAGTGTGCCTCAGTTGGGTGTTGTCCTGTGCACTGAAAGGTTGTTGGTAGATTCCCAGTCAGGGCACATGCTGGGGTTATGGGCTTAGTCCCCAGGAGGGGGGCGCGTAGGAGGCAGGCAACCAATTGATGCTTGGTCTCTTGCTGATGTTTCTTTTTCCCTCTGCCTTCTTCTCCCTCTGAAAATTAATTTTAAAAAAGAAGGAAGGAAGGAAGGAAGGAAGGGAGGGAGGGAGGGAGGGAGGGAGGGAGGGAGGGGAGTAAAAGGGCCCAAGAACTCAAAAAAATAGCAACAAACAGGGCTGGGCTTATTTCATGTAACAGCTAAGAGCCCTTTTTATATCAACAACCCCGGAGCAGGCAGAAACAAGATATTTTGTTTCAAACCTTTGTAGCCCACAATTGTTAAAAGAAAGCTAAATTGTGGTCCATGTATCCTGCTTAATGTAGTATAGAAATGCAAATGATATTTAAGTGATAGTTCCATCTAAAACATTAAAACTGTCCACCAAACTCATACTTCAACCATTCCCTTGGGTGGAATATCTAATTCTTAGTTTTCTCTGGCTGCTGTAACAAATTAATTTCAAACTTAGGGACTTAAAACAGTTCAAAATTTACAGTCTTACACTTCTATAGGTTAGAAGTTCAACACATGTTTAACTGGGCCAAAGTCAAGTGGACTATGTTCCATTCCGGAAGCTCTAGGGGAGAGTCTGTTTCCTGGTTGTGGGAACCTCGCCAGAGTCTCCAGGCAGTCAAGGCCACTCAGAGTATGGAGGCCTTAACTAAGCTGGAATGTCCACAGCTGCCTGCACCTAGGTTGAGATCCCATAGCAGCTGCAAGGCCACAGCGATCTCACGGCACACTGTGCCCTTCTGTAACCCAAATGACTGTGTCACTGTTGGCAGCTAGCCTTCCTTGTCTCTAGAGTAATATACAGGTTACTGACCAGCTAGTCGGTGAGAGAATAGGCTGGGGTAGGGGTTGGGGGGAGCTAGAGAGCTCAGATGCAGCTGAGAGCTGGTACTGCTACCATGTAAGGCTAAGAGCTCAGAGAGAGCTCAGATATAGCTACATGGTAACCAGCCCATGTGCTGAGAGAGAAGCTCAGAGATAGTTATTACGTGAGGCTACAGAGCCCTGCCGGTGTGCTGGGCAGGGGAGACAGGAGAAGCTGCTGAGCCAGAGAGGCTCCAGAAGCTGCAGAGGCAGAGAGCTCAGATACAGCCAGGATGTGGCAGTAAGTCTGGAGGTAGCGTGCGAGGTGGCTTAGATAATAGCTGTGGTACAGAGACTGATGCTGCTTTAAAGGAGAGATATGTATTTACCAGCTGGTATGTGGCTGCCTGATTGGGACACTGTTATGGACTGGTCTCTCGCTTATGTTTCTCTTTCCCTCTCCCTTATTCTCTCTCTAAAAATTAATTTTAAAAAAGAAGGAAGGAAGGAAAGAAGGAAGGGAGGGAGGGGGGAGGGAAGGAGGGAGAGAGGGGAGGAGGGAGGGAGGAAAGAAAAGGAGAAAAAGGGCCCAAGAACTCAAAAAAAAGCAACAAACAGGGCTAGGCTTATTTCAGTAAGATGTGTATATGACCACTGGCTTCTGCAATAAAGACTCATTCTTATATACCCACAACTTCTCATGGCTTCTCTGTCTAAGATCCGGTGTCCAAGGAGATCCTGCCTTAGGCAGAGGGGCTCCGACTCAACATCTGTTACTAGTGAGCAGAGGATAAAGGAGGAACTGACCAAGTTCCCAACAGTTAGTACAGTGGGCAGTGTTCGAAAAGAAACTGCCCTAGTGTAGTTGGGATGAATTTAGAAGAATATCTAGACGCAGAGCAACTCAGAGCAACAGAGCTGGGCAGGGCTCTGGCTATGTTCTCACAGTTGCCTTTTCCCGCTTCTAAGGGCCACCCACACTCTCTGCCTCCTGGTCCCACTCCTTCATCTTCAAAGCCAGCAATAGGGCTAGTCCTTCTCACACAGCATCCCTCTGACCTCTGCTGTCTGCTCTTCCCCTTGTGAGCTCCTTTAGGTTCACAGTGGGCCCACCGAAATAATTCAGGATACACTCCTTATGTTAAGGAATTGGCAAACTTAATTCCATCTGCAATCTCAATTCTCTTTAGCCGTGTAACTTTAACAAATTCGCCGAATCCAGAGATTAGGATAATGATGTTTGGGGGGCAGGGTGGGGAGGTGGTTATTCTGTAGATCACAGTGTTATAGAGTTAAGTAATTTTTGTTGAAACAGCTTATAAAGAAAAAAAGTGCATTGGGACAGTCATCAAGATAATAATATCCACCTCAAGGATGATTGTGAAAATTAAATGAGGAAACATCCATATTTTTTGTTCAGAAACAACAAATTCCCTTTAAAGTTAAGTGTATATAATGAGTCTATAAACATGAAGAAAGTTCTGGAATCAATACTGGCCAAGATTTTAGACTTGCCAAAATGTCTGCTATTGTGGTGAGGTTTGATGGTGAACAACTGTATAATCTGTTCTTAGCACAGGCCAGGCTGAGAGGAGGCAGCCTGTGCCCCTCCTGCTACCACTCCCTTTGGGCGGAGGAGACACTTGCTGAGAGAAGGGTGGGATCCCGGAGGGATTTTCCTAATGAAGGCCTCCAGCTGAGTAAGTCCACATCAATGCCCTACCAGGCCCCAGCTGGTCCAGGAGCAGGTGTCAACATAAAATGCAATAGCCACAACAAGAAGCCAAGGACAGCTGTCCAAACTAGGACTGTCTGACCGTGAGACTCTATGCCTATCCTGAACACACACAGGTTCCCATCCTGTGTGCGGCCACACATGTGCTACAAAGTTGTCAAAATATTAACCCTTCAATCCCAGGGTGCTCTCTGTATGTACCTGATCAATTTCTATGTAGACTATGATGCAGAGAAAGAAGAAGAAAAAAAGATGGATACTATTTCAAGGTCAAGTAGTCACCTTGGTGCCTCCTCACCCCACTGCAGTGACCTCATGACCATCAGGCCTCTCGGCAGCACTCCAATCATTTCCGATGGAAACTCTCCACCTTCCCTATTCCTCCGCTCTTCTTTTCAATTCTATTGTGTGAACCATTTTCTCGTAGGTCAGGTTAGTTCCACTAGGAAGCTTAGAAAACAATCTCACACCAAGATGCTCACTCTGATCTTGATTAGATTATTATGGTAATTTCCATTACCCCGAAAGAAGCTTGGCGACCACCGTCTTTGTATCCTGCAGCAGTGAGAGATGCTGGTATGTCAGTCATGGGAACAAGCCTAAGATGAACTGACTTTGAAAAAGCGCTGTCACATCTGTGACCATCTTTTCCACCACCAAGTCCACCCTGTACTACATGCCCATTTTTATCCAGTTTTAGACTTTCGCAGACATAAAGGCCAGAATGTTACTTATTCAACAATCAATGAGACCAATTTTTATGATTATTTCTGAGAACAAGTTATTTTTAAAATCTTGACTTTAAGTTCCAGGTTCCATAACTTCTATAAAAGAACAACTCCAAATGAGAGTTAAGTATGTATTAAGGATATATGATTTCTATATTTTCTGCCTCCAAACTCCTGCTGAGTAGCTTATTATAAAGGAACTAGAGGCCCTGTGCATGAAATTTCTACATAAGTACAGCCCCTAGGCCTGTCCTGCAATCAGGGTCAATCTGTGGGGTAATCAGTGGGGCAATTGGGGGGTCCCCACTGGCACTTGCCTTGGCTGGCCTGGGGCCTGTGGACTGGGGGCAGCTACTGTGTTGAGTATCTGCCTCCTGGTGGTCACTGCACATCATGGCAACTGGTTGTTCCACTGTTAAGTTGTTTGCATATTAGACTTTTATTATATAGGATGAAGGATCAGCCCTCTCCAGTAACTTAGAATGTAAAATAGCTAACACTCTCATTCTCAAAGCTTCTTTCTGGATAAAGGCAGCAAATTACACACTGACCAGAGTGGTTACTTGGGAGCAGATATGTGTACATATTTGTGTCCATGCCTATGTATGTACTAGACACCTAAAAAACATTGAAAAATAAGACAATAAGTTTAACAAGCATGACTTACTGCCTCCTTCATCATGGCTAAATGAAGGTGTCGCTGCTTATGTCGTGAGTTCCCAGTTTGCTTTAATCACTTCAGATATCTTTCTGGGGCCAGTGCCACAAAGGCATAGATAGTTACATTCAGATGCATGCCCTGTGCATCCCAGCAGCAGGCAACTAACTAAACTTGAAATTGAATTTCTTCCCTGGACTCTAATTCTGTATTTCTGCTCCCGCTGCAACTGTTACATAGAAGTAGGCCTGAGACCCATTTCTCTGCACCCTCCTGTAAAATGTACTATGGGATTCTGAAGGAGTGACCCAAGCTCCTCAGTGTTGCTCAAATACAGTGGTATCTCGAGATACGAGTTTAATTCGTTCCGTAACCTTGAGGCGTGGGAAACTATGAGATGCTCGAGTCATGGTAAACTGGTGGATCTTGTGCAGCCAGCCTGATTACTCATATCTCAACTGTTGCTTGTATTTCAAATCAAAAATCGCTCGCTTGACGACTCGTATCTCAAAAATCTCATATGTTAGGGCACTCGAGATATCACTGTACCAGGAACCATGTTCTGTATCGAAGGGAAATTGCTGCGGAGGAGATCCAGGCTATTTCCGCATCCCTTAGCCATGCAGAAAAAAAGCCTGATGTTTCAGGAGAGGCAACAGAGGAAGGAAACAAACACAACTTTCACATGTCAGAGGGGACGAGGGGATGAGTGAAGAGCTAGAGTGACCTATTATGAGGCCACCATTTTACTGAGTCCCCAAGGGAGAACATGAGGAAATCCTAGTTAATATTTACAAGTATGTGGCACTCAGAAGTGTTGATTTGGTCTTTCTAGGATAGAAAAAACAAAACAAAACCTTTGAAAGTTATCATAGGAAGAAAAAATATAAAAGACTTCAAATTTCTGGTATGAATGACAGGACTTGAGAAGGAAAACAAATATTTAAGCAAATAACAGAGAGCTATGGTTAGGTAAATCCCATCACACAGAACTTCATTTTCTAAACCCTCGTATCATCTGGGAATAAGAGGCCAAAACGGGCTTTACTTAGCAAAAGGGTAAAGGGAAGTTTCTTTTGAGTCTTTCACCCCTTGCCCTAAAGAGTATTAAATTACACAATTTAAACAGCTAGGGGATTACTTTTAAGAATCAAATTTCAATGTATGTCTCTTTTGTCTGACCTGCAAACTGCTCAGAGCTGAGGACATTATAAACAATAGGAAATGCAACCTCCTTCTATTTCCTTGCACTCCAGTAAAAAGAATCAGACCAAAATGAGAGATATGATGAAAGGAGTTTTTAGGGGTGAAATAGGCAGGTTTAGGAAATTTTAGAAAATGAAGGGGTCCATTTGAAAAGAACAGGGCTACAGAGCTACAAAAGGTTACATTTCCATAAAACAAGGGAACTGGGAGTGGCAGAAGTTACATTTCCATAAGATAAGAGAGGAGGAAACAATAGAAGGTCTATATTTACAAAATAATGGAGGAGGAAGAAAGCCCAAAGAGAATAGGAAAATAGTAAGGGAGGAGAGGAGGAGGACCTCTCATGACCCTTGTGAGGTTGGACCTTTGAGCTTAGGAGTTACTATAGTAACCAATCAGAGGTGTTATCAAGGCACAAAGATCTGCAGCCTTTATAAGCCTTAGAGAAATGGGATTCAGTGGGACTCTTCCCCTTCCCATGTAGGAGTCTGTGCTGTGATACTCTTTCTCCCCTCCCCACGTGGGCATCTGTGATTATTTCTTAATAAATTTCCACCTTTGCTATAACACCTTCCATCCATGGTTTCATTCTTCAACTCCACCCAACAAAGAGCCCAGGAGACATCCTGGCCAGAGGAAACAGCACATGTTCCAGTCCAACTTTCCTGTATCAGTCACACACTAGATATGATAGTGTTTTCTAGGCTAGTTTTTGAAAAGACAAAAAAAAAAAAAAAAGCCACTTGATTTCAACCGATTTGCGCTAGGAGCCCTGGGCCTGGTGGCACAGCTCAGAACCTATGATTTTGCCTTTGTATCTGGCTTCCCTTGCTTGCTGGGAAATTCTGGGCTTAGTTTGCCTCTCTCCTCCTCCTCTTCCTCTCTTCCCCCTCCTCCTCCCTCCCCTCCTTCTCCTCCTTTTCTTCTTCCTCCTACTCCTCCTCCTTCTTCTCCTCCTCTTCTTCTCTCTCCCCCCTCCTTCCCTTCTTCCCTCCCAGCTTTCACTGTATGCAAATTGAAAATCAAGATCAAATGAACTTTTGCCCTTCTTTGTATGGGAGGTTTCTATCCTCCCTGAGCTCACTTTGTTGAGTTTGCTTTTTATTAAAATGGAGGAACTAGAGAAGCCAAGATGGCAGCATAGGTAATCACCTATACTCGATGCCTCTCACAAGCACTTCAAAACCACAACTAAACAGCAGAACAACTACCACTCAGAACCTCGGGGAAAGCTGGCTGAGTGGAAGTTCCACAACTAGAGACATGAAGAAACCTCATTGAGACCGGTAAGAGGTGCTGAGGCGTGGAAAGTACTGACACCCAAATGTACTACTTTTTAAACCAGGTGGAAGATACAAGCTCCCACTTGCTCAGAACTCCAGTTCTGGGTGATATTCTGGGGGACCCACACACATACAGGGAGAAACTGGACTATCTGGCATCGGGACAGGAACACGAGGGTGGCTTACTCTTAGAGGTGCTCACAATGATCATTGTTCCTGCGTGGGGATGCAGCATGTGGAGAAGCAGTGACTTCTCAGGTTCAGGGCAGCCTTTGTTATTTGTTCTGCTCTGGTGATTCCCAGAGACCCCACCCCACCCAATTTACAACCACACCCAAGTTGTGAGCAGCGCCTCTTGCTTATGAATGCCCCATTCTTTTGCCCAAACTGCAGCTGGGTCAGAGAGCCCCAGAGATTCCAAAAGAAGGCCCACAACCTGGCAGCAGTGGCCTTACTTCACAGCTGGGCCTCATCTGGATGCTTCCAAACCCCGTACAAAGAGGAGGAATCTGCAGATGTCTCTATAGCTCCAGCTGGGCAGCCCCAGACAGTGGCTGACCTTGCACCTCCTTGGAGACTCAAGAGCCAGTGTACCCAATGGTCAGAGTAATACAATTTCAGAATACAACTCTTCACATCCCATAAGAGACACACTCAAATGGCAGACTCAGTGAGCACCAAGCTCCACTGAAGCAAGGCCCGCCCCATAAAGGTGTCCCCTGTGCAACAGATCTTCCAGTGTAGACACAGCTGGTCATCACAGCCAACTGGCCTGGAGGTCAATTCCTCCCAGTGATACCAACAGCAATCAAGGGTTAACTACAACAAGGCTGTGCAAACAGCCCACAAAGGGGTGGTGCACCAACAGTGTCCACCTCAGGTGACTGGGAAGGCTGAGACACTGGGCCCTATAGAATACCAACCACAAAAGACCACTCTATCAACTCAAGGAGACTTAGCAGCTACCCAACACATAGAAAAAAACACAGGGAAGCAGCCAAAATGTGGAGACAAAGAAACATGTTACAAATGAAAGAAATGGATATAGAGTTCAAAACCAAAGTTATAAGGTTACTCTGGAATCTTTGGAGAAATTTAGTGAGACCCTGAAGGATATGAAAAAGGACCAATAAAAAATTAAGCATACACTGACTGAAATAGAGAATAATATACAGAAATCCAACAGCATACTAGAGGACCCCAAGAATCAAGTTAAAGATTTGAAATACAAAGAAACAAAAAACACCCAACTGGAAAAGAAAAAAGAATCCAAAAGTATGACAATAATGTAAGGAGCCTCTGGGACAACTTCAAGCATACCAACATCTGAATTATGGGGTTTCCAGAAGAAGAAAGAGAGCAAGATACTGAAAACCTATTTGAAGAAATAATGACAGAAAACTTCTTCTACTTGGTGAAAGAAATAGACTTACAAGTCCAGGAAGTGCAGAGAACCCTAAACAAGAGGAATCTAAAGAGGATCACATCAAGACACATCATAATTAAAATGCCAAGGGCAAAAGACAAAGAGAGAATATTAAAAGTGGCAAGAGAAAAGCAGTTTTTTATCTACAAGAGAATACCCATACAACTGTTAGCTGATTTCTCAACAGAAACTATGCATGGCAGAAGGGGACATCAAGAAATACACAAAGTGATGAATAACAAGAACCTACAACCAAGATTACACTCCAGCAAAGGTACCATTCAGAATTGAAGATCAGATAAAAAGCTTCACAGACAAGAAAAAACTAAAAGAGTTCATTACCACCAAAGTAGTATTATATGAAATGCTGAAGGGTATTCTCTAAAAGGAAGAAAAAGGTAAAGATAAAAATTATGAACAACAAAGTGATAACATATCTATCAACAAGTGAATCTAAAAATCAAGTGAATAAAAAATCTGAAGAACAGATTAAACTGGTGAATGTAATAGAACCAGGGGCATAAAAAGGGAGTGGACTGACAATTATCAGAGGGAAAAGGATGTGGAGGGTGTGGAAAGAGATTGGACAAAGATCATACACCTATGGACAAGGACAGTGGGGCGGCGGGTGGGGGGGGGCGGGTGTTAAGGACATGGGGTAGGGTGAGAATCAGGTGGAAGGGAGCGATTGGAGGGGGAGAAGAAGAACAACTGTAATAATCTGAACAATAAAGATTTATTTTTTAAAAAAATGAAGGCACTGAACTAGATGATCTCTAAATGATAATTCTTCTCCTTCTCCCCCTCCCACTCTCCCTCCTCCTTCTCCCCCTCCCACTTCCCCTCCCCCTTCTCCTCCTCCTCCTCCTCCCCCTCCTCCTCCTCCTCCTCCTCCTCCTCCTCCTCCTCCTCCTTCTTTCTCACAAATTTGTAGATTCTTTGCCACTTAAAATTTGTTTGCCCCAAGCCCAATCATTCACAAACATGAGTGCATAACTCCATAAGGCACTGGGCTTTAATATGGTGTCCTTGGGGTTGTCTGTGATTCCAAACAATTGAAGAACACCACCACCACCACTACCACCATCCCCAGGAATATTGAATTGTGTGAAGTGATTGGATTAGCAACTGTATTACAGTTAGAAGGACAATTTGGGAAAGCTCTCTGATAGGAGAAGAATTCGCCCATCAACCCACTATTCCTGTGCACTGAGCCTTAGAGAAAAAAAATCTCCATATTTATGACTAGACAAAGGATTGTCAAGGAAGCAGGTCATTTGGAATAAAGCCTACTTAGTAAGAGAGAAGAGACAAGTGGAAGAGGTTGAGGGCCAAAAGGAGAGATTGGAATGGACAGGAAATGAGGCAAATCAGAATAGCACCTGGCCCCTGTGGGAGAGTCAAGAAAATGTCAATAATCAATGAATCAATGTTTCATCACCGCACTCTGCTCCTCTCAGGTCCCGCACGTCTCCGCGCCCACCCTGGCCTCCATTCAGCAGCTGATCGGGGGATGGCGCTCAGTGGAGAGCAAAGGCTCCCAGGAGTTCACGAGGGAATGGCTCTGCAGAAAGTGGGCGCCATGGCTAAGCCAGACTGTGTCATCACTTCCAACGGTAAACGCCTCACGGTCAAAACCGAGAGCCCCGTTGAAGACCACCCCGTTCTCATGCAACCTGGGAGAGACGTTTGCCACCACAGCACATGGCAGGAAAACTCAGACCGTCTGCAACTTCGTCAAGGGTGCGCTGGCCCAGCCCCAGGAGTGGGCGGGAAGGAGAGCACCTTCATGCAGCTGCTGGAGGAGGGAAGCTAGTGGTGGGATGCATCATGAACGATGTCAGCTGCACTCGGATCTGTGAGAAAGTGGAGTAAAAATCCCATCATCCTTCCATAGGGGAATTAGCCACAAGGATAAACAAGCTCAGTTCAATGAGCAAATCTCTCCATGCTTTTTTCCCCATTACTGTCTTCAGTTATCACAACCATTTTACATGCAAATATTTCTGAGTTGGTTTAATTAAGATCAACCGTTTCGTTAATAAATAAATGTGTTTATGCTACAAAAACAAAGAAAGAGAGAGAGAGAGAAAGAAAGAAAAGAAAACGCTAACAGTAAGAGTTGAGGGTGTTTTTTTTTTTTCCTTTACATTTTTCACCTAGAAGTTGATGTTCCTCAAACTGAAATAAGTAACTATTTCATTCGCATTCATTTACTAATTGGGAGGTAAAAGATAACATTTCTAGCCCTGGCCAGTATGGCTCAGTTGGTTGAGTGTCCTTCAGTACACACATTGGTCGCCCATTTTGTTGTTAAGGGTGAGAGTACATGCCCAGCTTTCAGGTTTGATCTCCGGTCTGGGTGTGTATGGGAGACAATGAATCAATGTTTCTCTCTTACATCTCTCTCCCTCTCTCCCTCTCCCTTCTTCTCCCTCTAAAATCAATAAAAACATGTTTAAAAAGATAATATTTCTAAAGATGCTTCAATTATTAGGAAAGGAAGAACAGAAAGAAAGTAGTGTCTAAGTCTTGAAAGAATGGATTAAATTTGCCAGGGAGTTCAGAGGGGGGGTGGGGGGGGCAATTTTATCATCATAAGTAGTCAATTTACACCACAACCATTACATTTTAATGTATCCTGAGGTTTCTATCTTCCCAAGTAAAGTACTTACATTTGCAGTTTATATGACAAACAATCTTGAAACAGTTTTATTAGCTAAATGTCTTTCATACTCAGAAAACAATGATAAGTCATCTCAAATCACCCCGATGGATCTATATTACCACAAAGGGTCTTGCAAGTGCATATCCTCTTATGAAATTAGAAACATGCTTCTTTTTATTTTTAAAAAATCTTTATTGCTGAAAGTACTACATATAATCTCCCTTATTGATCCCTTTGAGGTTAATACAAAATTTTTAAAATCACTTGTTTTAGGGGAGTGAAAATCACAATTTTCAGATAAGGCAGTGCTGTTTTTTCTATTGTTTTTCTCCACACGGTGATATCTTAAAATGTCATCCTTTTCCCCATGGTTGAAATCAGCTTCCCCACCCAGACTGCCTGAAAAATGCATTCTTCAAGTCTCTGCTAAGACACTACCTCCAGTCTGAAATTTCTTCCTGAACCACCCCCACAGCCCACAAGTGAGGGTTTCATCCTACTTGTCATTATTTGTTTACCACCTCATCTGCTCAACTTTGAGCAACTTAAAAAACAAGTAATAGCAAATATGTAAGTGATATGAGATTTTTGGACTGGAACACATGGTTTTCCCCTGGAAATTCACTGAAGAGCAAGCACAGACTCCCAAGTGGGGAGGGAGAAAGAGTCCCACAGAGTTCCTCCTCCTCCACTCCGCAGTTTATAAAGGCTACAAATTTTTGTGCCTTGATATCTCCTCTGATTGATCACTATTCCTTTCTGATTTGGTCACTATAGCAACTCCTGAGCTCCAAGGGCAAACCTCACATGGGACAGGTGAGGCTCTCCTTCTTTATTTTGTAAATATAGACCTTTTGCTACTCCTACTTCCCTTGTCTTACAGAAATGTAATTGCTGGTTCTCCCTACTCCCTTGTTTTATGAAATGTAACTTCTGCTGGCTCCCTGCTTTCTGTCTTATGGAAATGTACCCTTTTTGCAACTCTGTAGCCTTGTGTTTTTTCCATGGACACCCTTAATTTTAAAAATTCCCTAAACTTGCCATTTTTACCCATAAAAATTCCTATTTTATCAGGAACAAAATGAGTTATCATTCCAGGGCATCTATTAGAGTCAACAAGCATAGTACATGATCAATTTTCAACTGTATACACCCACCCTATTTACTTTGATAAAATATTTTGCACAAGCATCCATACATTCATGTAAGCAAATTTCATGGACCCCCTTTGATAACTTCCGAGGCTTTGGAGTCAGCCTATGATCTAAACCCTGGACCACCCACCATGATGAACTTCTGAATCCCAGTCAAAAGCATACAACATGATTGAGGAATTTTATTGGTTGATCATTCACTGAAAATCCTTTTTGTCTTCATTTCATCACCTGTAAAATAAAATAAAATAAAATAAAATAAAATAACCACCTATGAGAATGTGCTATGGTGACACTTAAATGAGAAATATATAAAAATGTACATTATATTATCTAGCACATAAAAGGTGTTTATAAATGGTATCTATCAATTCTATTGCAAAATGAAGTAGAGGGATTTGGTCTGGACCAGAAAATACTACTGCATTTCCCTTCCTCCTGTGCCTATTAAGGAAAATTTTCTCATTTCCTTTCCTCTGTGCCTACTTATATAGTAAACATTTCATCATTCCTATTACTATAGTATGACCTGTCATAAATCATGGATGGTGATTCTTTAGATAACAAAGTAAATAAATTATCATCTGCTAGAGAAAACAAACAGCATAGTTTACTTTACAGCTGTGTGATTTGAGGCAAGTTACTTAAATTCTCTGTCCCTTGTAAATGTAGGATACAAATAGTACCTATTTCACAAAATGTTATGAGAAAATGAATGAGAAAACACACACACACACACAAATCTCCTAGAATATTACCTGCATGTTGTAAATGCTACATGAGTGTGCACTATTATCATGACTCACTTTTAATCAATAAATACTAAAACAGACAAGAACATACAACACAATCTAGTTAGCAGTCCGTCTATTCCTCAATACTCTAATTTTGGAGCCAAAGACTCACGGGATCCATTCCTGATTATTGTGCTCTTTGAAACACAGCTGGGCCCTAAGAATGTTATCTTGCATAAGATATCACATACCCCCAAGAACTATATGCCTGCTATATATTGTTTTCTAAAAATGTTTCACTCTGCAACAACAAACTGTTTAATATAGAGAAAAAAAGAAGAATAGAAGTTACTTAAAATTTATAAGCCACAGTAACAAATAACTTTCAAAGAGGAATTTCATGTTAAATACAGAGATGGAAAACAGAATATTTAGATGGAAACAATTTTTTTGGTAACTTTATAAATTCCCATTACCATATCTCTGAGCTATATTTTATTTTCCTATCAAGTTCCTCTGTTTGTTACATCAGAGCTTGTTGCTATGGTGATGATAAAGATGGCACAGTTTCAACAACCTGGACCATTTTCTGAACAACTAAGCATCTTTCCCTCCCATATAAGAAATATATACCTGTCTCAGGCATGCCTTCTATTTGCATTCTGAGAAATAAAGATAGATCTCACATGTTACATTTAATAATGAAATGGGCCATTAGGCATGGTGAATCCTACATAATAAAAGCATAATATGCAAATTGTCCCCTTGACTAGGAGTTTGACTGCTTGCTATGACATGAGCTGACCATCAGGGGGAAGCCTGGAACATGGCAGGCATTGGTAATGCAGCACTGGCAGCAGGTGGCAGTGGAAGCACTGTAGGCCTTAATGGGCCCCAGCAAGATGGGGATGGGGGAGGGAAATAGTGGGGAAGGGGATGGTGGAGTGGGTGGGTGAGTGGGTGGCACCAGGTCAAGGTGGATGTGAACCATTGGTGGCTGGGCAGAGGCCTGATTGCCCTGCTGATCTAATCACTCCTCCACTGCTGGGCTCATAGGTGCTGAGGGCAAAAGAACAAATAGCAATATTAAAATATTTATTCTTATTATTTTACTTTCAATGTGCATGAATCCATGCACCAGGCCACTAATTTCCTAAGAAAATGTAGTTAGTAATTTTGCAACTCAAAAAATTATTATCACATATGCTATATTATTTAATTCACTCAACCTCTGGTGACACAGGAAGATGTGGTTTTATTTTCCCACTTTCTAAATTAGCACATAGAGGCCCAGCGAAGCAAATTTTCCCAAGAGAAAATGACAAATACTGGAACTCACATCCAGGTCTCTTGATCATCCCTCTTCTACTTATTGCACCTCCCCATGTCTCGGGATACAGTGTTAACTTCAAGTCTAATACTTAATTACAGTTTTCTGGCTCCATAATCTTCCTTTTCCTCCTCCTCATAACTAACTTTTATTGAGTGGTCACATGCTCAGACACCCCCTCAAGTACTGTTCATGTGTCACAGTTATCATATGGAGGTCATATAACCATCACTTAACATTTCAATTAAGCAATGAAGGGTGTGTATTCTGTTTTCTCTCAAGGCTTTGGCCAACCCTCTTTTTTCTTAGAGTATGTAAATAAAGCCCTGTATTTTCATGTGTTACCTAGCCTTTTTGTACAGCTTAGAAAAATCTGTTTCCGGGGAGAAAGGGCTACTTGGCTCCAGTCATGAGGATCCATAGGTGTTTTCAGTAATTCTACAAATTCCAGTTTGAATAGAGATAGCTACAAAACAAGGAGAGGAAGCTAGAGAACCAACAGATTCTCAGTCTCCTCCCTTTCTCTGGCTCCACTTAGCATTCCCCTCCCTTGGTTTCTTTTTCTGCTTCCCTTTCCATCCTTATACAAGCCCCTATCAACATTGAAACGACTAAAATGGGTTTTTGAGGTCAAAAAGTGCCCCCATCTTCCCAAAATGTCAGCACTTGAATAAACCATTTTTCTTCTCCTCAGCACCTGCCTCATGAATTTCACTTTTGCTGCCACGGATAGCCTGAACCTGGATGTGGATCATTTTCATGGTTGCAGTAACTTAGGAAATAACTGCTAAAAAAGGCAATATTTATAGTGTAATTTTTTTTATCTGTTTGCCACTAAGTACTTTAAGGAAACTAGAAAAGCTTAATTAAAAACCAAAAAAATCTATAATAAAAGTATAAACAATTAAGCTATAATCTAAGCTGTATTTGTTGTATTCATTGCTTTATCTCCAGCACTGAGCATAAGGCATGCTTTGCAATAAACACCCAAAAAGTGGTTGCACTTTGCTCCATAGTAGCAGAACTTCTACTTTAATCTGAGAATATTGCCATGTAGGTGAAGGATTGCATTTCCCAGGCTCCCTTACAGGTAGGTGGAGCCATGTGACCAATCCTAAGATCAACTAAAAGTATTGTGTAAACTTTTTGAATAGTTCCCTTAAAATGCAGGCATGGGGGCATTCCACTCAGAATAATGGGCTAGGTAATTCACAATAACCCTGTCACTAAAAGCAATTAGAAAGGCTAAGCAATATATTTTGAAAAATAAAATAAATTGAGATATTAGAGATTTAATAAGGTAGGAAAAGTTATAGGGCTAAGATCCAGGAACCCCAGAAAAGAGAGTACAGTAGCACTTGTGTTATTTTTTTCCCCTGGGTATATTTCTATCAGGGTGTGGCAAGTGACAGATGACACACTCATAAGCGTAATTGAAATGTGCTTAATGATGCGACTACTTACAAAATTGTGTGGATGGTTAAGAAAAGCAATACAAAATACATGGTGAAGTTCCTAAGGTTAGAAACAACTAAGAAGCTACTAGGACTGAAGGAACAGGAAGGGAGCAATTATTTGAACTTGGGAAAACACCTTGAGCTGTAGAAAGATATGATAGTGGGAAACAGGTGAATCTAGGAGAATAAATGGGCTGTACGGCACAGGACTTACCATATTTTTCGGCATATAAGACGACCCCCGATTTTTTAGAAGATTTTCTTGGGTTAAAAGGTGATTTATATGCCTGAAAATATGGTACATATGATCCTAAAAAAGTTCTCTGAGAAGCTGAGCAGAGTTTTTTAAATACTTACTGGGCTAAATTAATAAAATCTGGATTACAAAACTTAGATCCCAAAATAAAGATCTAAGACTTTAGATTTGAGACTATGAGGAATTATAGTTTAAGCAAAACGATGAATCAGCAATAGACCAGAATTACAGAAGATTACAGAAAATTGAGTTTCAAGTAATCCCAGGTTTTCATTGGATTAAAATGATCTAGGATGGCTATTAGTTACCAGCCAAAAGCAAAGACAAATTCTCTCTTAAGAAAATAGTATCATCCTAATCCTCAGATTATATTGATAAATAAAGTATGTCTAATATGTTTAAATAAATAAAAGACAAGATTAAAAATCTCAGCAAAGCCCTAACCGGTTTGGCTCAGTGGATAGAGCATCAGCCTGTGGACTGAAGGGTCCCAGGTTCGATTCTGGTTGGGGACATGTATCTTGGTTTTGGGCACATCTCCAGTAGGAGGTATGCAGGAGGCAGCTGAATCAATGTTTCTCTTTCTTCAGTGTTTCTAACTCTCTATCCCTCTCCTTTCCTTTCTGTAAAAAGTCAATAAAATATATTTTAAAAAAAAATCTCAGCAAAAACTAATGCCTATTAAAAAGAACCAGATAAAAATTCTAACACTAAAAATAGAATAACTGATATTAATATCGCAATTATGGATTAGTGACATATTACTTACAGTTTAAGAACAAATTAATGAAGTAGAAGGTAGGTCAGAAGACAATATCAAGAATGGAGAAAAATTATGGAAACAGTATTAAGCGATACAGGTCATATACACTGATTTATGTATGTACAACAGAATCTGAGAAGAGAAAGGAGGAGGGAGAAAGGGACGAGAAGATAGAAAAAAGGAAGAGGAACAAAGGAGCCGATGCCACAGCAGAGAAGGAACAGAATGGGGCAGAAGCAACATTTGAAGATATAATTGTCGGAAACCAAACATTGTTCTTACTAAATGGATGTAAACAGGAGGCCAGAAGGCTGGTCAACCTTAACTGCTCTGAAAGGTCAGAGCTAATCACTCACTGTTTAGTTGAAACATTGTTGGCTGAAGCAACCTCTATCTGTTTGTTTCATGTTAATTTGTTTTGTTATTTCCTGCCTAAAGGCTAGGGGTGTGTCCCAAAGCCTTAATAAAAGGGAGAAAAAGGCCAGAGCAAGTGGCAGTCCTTTCCACTAGAGGAAGGCTCCCACCTGGCCCCCCAATATCGCCAAATTAATATTTTCTAGTCTCTCATTTCGTTTGCGTGCAGCCTCCTTCAGAACCCGAACCCTGAACCGGGAACCCTGAACCACGTGGGACGTGGAAAGAAGTTCCCACATATAATCACTCATCATTTCCAAAACTGATGAAATATATCAGTTCATAGATCCAAAAATCACTACAAATCTCAAGCAAGATAAATTTAAAGAAAACCAGACCTAGTATATCATGACAAAACTACTCAATATCAAAAGCCAAAGAGAAAAAAGAGAGATTTACCTTCGAAATTTCAACAATAAATTTTACAGGTGACTTCTCAACAGGAACAATGGAAGCTAGAAGAACAACAAACAAACAAACAAAAAAACATTTCAAAGTATTTGGATAGAATGTAACTACTTACAAGAACATAGATTCGTTAACAACAACAAAAAATCATGTTTCATGGAAGAACCCAAACACAAAAGAATAAATACTGTATTGCTTCCATATAGAAAAAATGGAGAAGTAGAAAAAGCTCATTTATAATGGTAGAAGCTGAAATCGGTTTGGCTCAGTGGATAGAGCATCGGCCTGCGTACTGAAGGGTCCCAAGTTCGATTCTGTTTGGGGGCATGTACCTTGGTTGTGGGCACATCCCCAGTAGGGAGTGTGCAGGAGGCGGCTGATTGATGTCTCTCTCTCATCGATATTTCTAACTCTCTATCCCTCTCTCTTCCTCTCTGTAAAAAATCAATAAAATATATTTAAACAAACAAAAAAAAGTATAATGGTAGAAGTGGGCATTTTGTTTGTTTTTATTGTTGTTGTTTAGGGAAGGTGCTAAGTTTATTATAAATTTTCTTAAACTGGATTATAAAATTGCACATATAAAGTACCTTTCTTGTTAAAAAGAAAAATTCTGAACTATCCTTGCCCGTGTTTGTAAACAAAAGGAAATGAAAGACTACCCACTGACAAGAAATTGGTGTTTCTTTTTGAATTATGGGATATGGGCTCAGAAATCATTTTCTTCTTTCTTATCAGTATTCTTCAATTTAGTTATATGCACATATTTATTTTTTTAGCCTGAATATGTATTGTTTTTGTGAGTACATGTGGGAAGCTAGAGCCCAATGTTGTTGAGGGCATGCCCATCAAGGTGATGACGTCAAAGTCAATGTTCTTGTCTCTGAAGGGTGTAAAGGTATCAGAGATCACCCCTACGAAGTCAGACAGACCCTGTTCATTTTCTCCGTCACCCAGGAGCCTACAGTAGCCAGCTTGACTATGCTGGCTGTAGCTACTCTGGTATAGACCATGTCATGCTATACCACCTACATGATCTCTCAGGTCTCGCTTCATAAACTCCAAGGTTCAAAGGACTTTTCCTTCACTTTTTTTTTTTCCCTATTGCCCTCCCCACTCTCCAGTACATGCCCTTATCCTCTCCCGCCCCCTACCATTGCCCTGTATCCACTGGCTATGCCTACACACACATGCATACAAGTCTGGCAGCCAGCTCCACCACACTCCTGTGTCCTCCCCTCCCACCATCATGCCTGCCTCAGGAATTCTGTATATCTTTTGAAGAGGAGGGGGAAGCTTTGGGGATGGGCAGAAGGCATAAGAAGGGTTCCTATGATACTGATTATATTCCTTCCATTCCTTGACCTACTGAGGTGAGTTGCCTTTGTGATAATTTTTTTTGATCTATACTCATGATGTGGAAACTATTTTTTTGTATAAGCATTAAGTATTACATTCAATTATGAAATTTAAAAAATAAAAAAGTGTTCTCTTTTTCTCACCTTCCTCTTTTCTTCTTGTCGGAATGCAGATGTCATGGCTAGATATCCAGCAGCCACTTTGGCCTGAGGATGAAGACAACTTACTAGCATGACATAACAGTGATTTGAAAGATATCTGGGACAGACTACTTGGCAGAATTTCTACATCAGTCTGGGCAGTCTATCTCTCAAATTCATTTACCTGAGAGAAAAGAAGTCTATAGATTATTTAAGCCAGGCTTCCTTTGCATTTTTATTTTATACACAGCAAATCTCTTGCACCAGAGTACCTACTTTCTCTTTCCCCATCTCCGCAATTGAATTACATCTCAATTTTTAATTAACTCATTACTAATATTTACATTAGCATAACTATATAATTATTGTAATTCTCTTTCCATGGCACAGTATAGATGGGAGATTTGCTTACTTCCTTTCTAGGCACATTAATGCCTCTATGCAGAGTTGTCCATTGACTAATCTTATTTATAGTGTTCTATAAAAGAAACATAATATTATTCCCTAAAAATTGCCGGGTCAGATTGTAGGTTCACCAGTGGAAATGACTAAGTGATTATGGAAATAACAACAAACAAACAAACAAAAACCAAAGAAACAAAACTTCAGGATTTTAAACATCTCAGTAGTTCATGCACCAGCCATGATCCCTCTCTAAATAGTTAAGGATGCCCACTCACTGAAAATTAATTTATCATAAGGTATGTTTGAAGATAATGTACTGTTATTTATAAAAATGTGTGGGCCTAAGCTGCAGTCCCACACAGACTAGGGAAAACAAGCACAACAAATTGTATGTAAGGCTGTCTGGGAGGTGACTAGAGAGAAGTGTAAATAAGAACCTACAGAAGTTAAGCAAAGAGGATTATAGACTTCATCTCTATTAATAATCTAAAATAGAAAATTAATTTCTCAAAAACAATGATGATTTCAAATTGGAAGTTGTCATACCAATCTAGTATGAAAAGAAAGATAATACACATTTCCAAGACAAGTTTGGAAATGGGAAAAAAAATGAACAAAATGAGATTTGATTTGATAAAAGAAGGCAGAGAAGGCATACAGATATCTGAAAGGTAATCATTCAGAAGCATTATGTATCCAGTGGGCAGAAACCTAGAAAGCATCATTGCCCCAAAACTATGGGCTAATGGATGACACATTGGTTGCAGCTCAATGTTACAGACCAAGAGCCTAAATTCAGGGTAGTTAGTATGTGAATAAGATGAAGGAACCTCCAGGAATAGAGCATGAATAGCAGATTTATTCTAGTAATCACAGCTAGCAAAGAATATTCCATTACCTCCAAAAATAAGATAAGCACATCAAAAAAAGCATTGGAGATCTTTATCAAATCAAGAACAGGAAAAGAAACAAAATTCCTCGTTTAGATAATTATATCATTTAAGTAAAAACAAAGTTAAAGTATAGTAGGGAGAAATAGTTGAACAAATCAGAATCATATGAGGCAGAAATAAAACCAGCCAATGGTGTTTGCCTACCAGCTAAGACATTGACATGACCTTGTGCCACAACAGGGCTGATTCAGAAACTGATGGATGTTAACTAAACGTATTGTGGTAATCATTTCATAATGTATACACACATCAAATCATTATGTGGTAGACCTTCTACAATGTTATATGTCAATTCATCCCAATAAAATTGATATTTTAAAAAATCTTACAACTGAAAAAATACTGTCACAAATGTCTTAAGCATACATGCAACTCAAATTAAAATGAGCTAGATTATAGAGTATGTACATGTACAACAGATCCTGATTATTCCCAGATGTCAGGTCCTCTCAAAACAAGACCTTAATTCTAGGTGCCAAGGTTCAGGATAATGAACAAACATTTGGTGAAATAATAGCATGAAACAGAACTAGATAAACTGAAGGAATTCGAGAAATAAATGCAGATAGTAAAGTAATGCCAGACATTAGTGGTTTATTTCAGACCCTAGTGATCTCATGAGCCAGTGTCCAGCCTGCTTGGGGACAGGTCTCCTGGACACCTTAGTCTCCACTATTGCCAAAGCTCAGGCCTCTTAAGTTTTCCCTTTTCTGTAGCTCTCAAACATGAGTGTTTCCTCTTTCTCACTTTCTGTGTTGCACTTGCTGCCTTCTGGGGCTTCCAGTTTTTAATATCACAAGTCTTTATACATTGTATTTTGAGTTGAAATTTCTTTTTAATTATCTAGGAGTTTGACCATGTCTCAGCTTATCATTTGTTAATCAATGACTTATTTCCTATGAAATAAGAACCTTCGGCATTACTACCTTTGATAATAAATAATGAATTGTGGGTTGACATCACTGGTCATTTTAATAAATAACTTGAGTAAGAAGAGCCTTTGACTTCATTCCAGGTCTTTATCTCAAACAGTGATTAAGTCTTAGGTGGCAGCTGGCTGGACTGTCATTGTCACTGAGAAGTTATCAGTGTGGAGCTGCCATTATGACCAGGACCACAGTGTTTCTATATCTACCTTCGGAGGATTTTTAAGCTGATTGGCAATTAGAAAAGATGTCTTTGCTCTCCATGTCAAACCAAAAATAGTGTACAATGGTACCTCAAGATATGAGTTTAATTCGTTCTATAACCTTGAGGTGTGGGAAACTATGAGACGCTCGAGTCGCGGTAAACTGGTGGGTCGTGTGCAGCTGGCCCATCCGCGTGATTACTCCTATCTCAAATGTTGCTTATATTTCAAAGCAAAAATCACTCGCTCGACAGCTTGTATCTCAAAAATCTCGTATGTTAGGGCACTCGTATCTCAAGGTACCACTAAACATTCATTCACAACACGATACTAAGAAACTACACAAAGGTAAGTCATACAAGACAGTATTTTCTGAATATCTGACCAAGCTTGGTCCCCCTGGTTATTATCTACTCTATAGCTCACTGTTAAGATCACATGGATTTTAAACTCCAGGCTCCAAAGTGAATTCATTAGTGTTCTCCAGGTAGCCAAATATCAGGAAAGAGAAAAGAGAGTCGACGCATACACAGGGATTTTGGCGGCAAAGCCTAGAATATACAACAGAGAGGTTGTGGCAGGCACAGAAAAATTCCTGGCAGGTTTGCTCTGCTAATATTAGTTTTAAGATAAATTGGAATAAATTTTTACTTCAAATAATTTCTTTTCCTCTGAGGAGTCACAGATCTTTACTAATATAATCTTTATTTACCAGCTGTTCTACTCATTTTGCAAATTCTACCCTGTTGAAATATAATACCAGAGAGAAGGTATTGAGGAAAGTTCTGCAATCATTTAATAGTTGGTGTTTTCTTATAACTGGTATGAAACTCACCATCTGTAAATGTTAGAAAGGAACATAAAAATAAAGTTATCAGATCTTGATTAGAAGCTACCAGAAAGCTTAGAAATTGTCTTATTTTTAATGAGAAGGCAAAGTAATAATATCAGAGCAGGGATGAGGAAGGAAGATGATGACAGAGGTAAATGCCTATACTTGCCACCTCCCACACCACATCAAAATTACAACTAAAATACTTCCATAGCCTCTTCAATAAATGGTGTTGGGAAAATTGGACAGATACATGCAAATAAATGAAACTGGAGCACCAACTTACACCAAATACAAAAATAAACTCAAAATGGATACAGGACTTAAACATTAGAAGGGAAACCATAAAAATACTAGAGGAATCCACAGGCAGCACAATCTCAGATATATGCCGAAAGAACTTCTTCACTGATACTGCTCCAAAGGCAATGGAAGCTAAAGAAAAAATAAACAAATGGGACTACATCAAAATAAAAAGCTTTTGCACAGCAAAAGAAACAATCAACAAAACAACAAGAAAGATCACTGTATGGGAGAACATATTTGCAAATGTTATCACTGATAAAGGCTTAATCTCCAAAATCTACAGCCAACTTATACAACTTAATAAAAGGAAGATAAACGATCCAATAAAAAAAAATGGGCAACGGACCTAAATAGAACCTTTTCCAAAGACGACAGAAGGAAGGCCAAGAGACACATGAAAACATGTTCCAAGTCATTAATCATCCGAGAGATGCAAATCAAAACGACAATGCGATACCATCTTACACCTGTCAGAATGGCAATCATCAACAAATCAACAAACGACAAGTATTGGCGAGGATGCGGAGAAAAAGGAACCCTTGTGCACTGCTGGTGGGAATGCAGACTGGTGCAGCCACTGTGGAGAACAGTATGGAGTTTCCTCAAAAAACTAAAAGTGGATCTCCCATTTGACCCAGCAATCCCACTCTTAGGAATTTATCCTAAGAAATTACAAACACCAATCAGAAAGGATTTATGCACCCCTATGTTCATAGCAGCACAATTTACAATAGCTACAATTTGGAAACAGCCTAGGTGCCCGTCAGCAGATGAGTGGATCAGAAAACTGTGGTACATCTACACAATGGAATTCTATGCTGCCATTAAAAAGAAGGAATTCTTACCATTTGCAGCAACCTGGTTGGAACTGGAGAGCCTTATGCTTAGTGAAATAAGCCAGTCAATGAAGGAGAAGCATCACATGATCTCACTCATTTGTGGATAATAAAGAACATTATAAACTGATGAACAAAAGGATAGATACAGAGACAATAAAGCTTCAAACAGACTGTGAAATTACAGCAGGAAGATTAAAGTTAGCTGAGCTAGATAAGAGATCAATCAAAGGACTTGTATGCATGCATATAAACATAACCAATGAACATAGACATTGGGGGGTTGGGGTATGCCCGGGAGGGAGGGGGAGCAATGGAGAGATATGTATAAAAATTAATAAAAATTTAAAAAAAATTACAACTAAAATAAAGAACAACCATCATTCAGAACTGCCTGAGAGCTGGCTGAATGAAAGTCCTACAACTAGAGAAGTAAAGAAGGAAGCACATTGAGACTGGCAAAAGTGGTGAAGGCATGAACCTGGCAGGATTGGCACTCATGTGTGCCGCTTTTTTAATCCGAAGGTAGATCATCTCTTTGGAGGCCACCTATGAGGAGCAAGGGCTCCCAGCCCTAGCCTAGGGTCCCAGATCTGGGAAGAGAAGTTCCTGTAACTATGAACTATAAAAAAAAACACAATGGGGATTGGGGATCAGTGACACAGAGGTTGTTGGAGACCCTGGTGTTCCTTTTAAAGAACTAACTCCCGAACTAAACTTATAAGGTCCTGCTTCCTTGAGCCCTAGTACCAGTATGAGGCTCTGGGGAACACAGACACTATGAGGAGAAACTGGATTGTCTGGCATTAGGGCAGGAACTTGGGGGCGGTTTTCTCCCAGACAGAGATGCTGGGATCTCCCTGGTGGCAGAAGTGACTAGCAGCCATATTTGTTTGCTCCACCCTAGTGATTCCCTAAGATCATGCTCTATCCAATTTGCAGCCCTACCCAAACTGTTTGCAGTGACTTTTACATATGAGTGGCCTGTCCTTGCTCAGCCTTCAGACTTTGCTACAATCTCTCAAATAAGCTGCAGTTGGGTCAGTGTACCCCAAACCTATCAGTAAAAAACCTAAGACCCTGAACTAGCATGAGCCTGCCTTGCTCTCAGATGAGCCTCATCTGGGTACTTCCAAGTCCAATAGCTTCTGCAGGGTGGCCCCCAGCAGTGGCTAACTTTACACCTTGCTGAAGGTCTTAGAGCTAGTACACCTGGTGGACAGCTTTAGACCATACCAGATTACAACTCTACACATCCATAAGTGACACACTCAAGGGGAAGACTCAGTGAGCACTAAAGCCCCACTGAAGCAAGCCCTGCTCCATAGGGATGTTTCCTGCACAGCTGCTCTCCCACTTTAGCTACAGCTGGTCCTCACAGCCTATTGGCCTATTCCAACAGCAATCAAGGCTCAGCTACAAGATTGTGCACACAGCCCACAAAAGGGAGCAGCTAGAGTTCCAAGCTCAGGTGACTGGGGAGGCTGAGCCACTGTGCCCTATAGGACACCTACTACACAAGGCCACTCTACCAATTCCAGGAGATATATAGAAGCTCTGCCAAATACATAGAAACAAATATAAGGAAGCAGCCAAAACAGGAACAAAGGAACATGTCACAAATGAAAGAAATGGAAGAAGAAATCTTTTGGATCTCTATCCAAAAGATTGAAACCATGTTTACAAGGTTATACAAGGATCTTCTTAAGACTTTCAAGGATCTTAGTGAAAAAGTCAAAGACATGAAAAAGGACCAGTCAGAAATAAAGCATACCTAACTGAAATAAAGAATAATTACGGAATTCAAAGGAATAAAGGAATCTGAGAATCAAGTCAACAATGTGGAATATGAGGAAGCAAACAAACAAACAAACAAACACCCAATTAGAAGAGCAAAAAGAAAAGAGAACTCCAAAATATGAAGATAGTGTAAGGAGCCTCAAGCATACCAATATTTGCATTATTGGGATACCAGAAGAAGAAGAGAGAGAGCAAAATATTGAAAACCTAATTGAAGAAATAATGACAGAAAACTTCCCCTACCTGGTGAAAGAAATAGATTTATATGTCCAGGAAGCAGAGTCCCAAACAAGAGGAACCCAGAGAAGCCCACATCTTAATCCAAATGTCAAAAGTTAAAGAATCTTAAAAGCAGTAAGAGAAAAGCAGTTAGTTACCTATAAGGGAGAGCCTATACGACTGTCAGCTGATTTCTCAACAGGAACTTTGCAGTCCAGAAAGTGGCAAGAAATATTCTAAGTGATGAATAATAAAGCTTTCATTCAGAATTAAAGGTCAAAAAAAGAGCTTCACAAACAAGAAAAAGCTAAAGGAGTTCATCATCACCACACTGGTATTAGATGAAATGTTGAAGTGTCTTCTTGAAGAAGAAGAAATAAAAAATGTGAGCAAGAAAATGGCAATAAATATATATCTGTCAACAATTGAATCTAAACATCAAAATAAACCAACAAGAAATCTAATGAATAAAATAAACTGGTAAATACAATAGGATCAGAAGTGTGAAAGCATGGAACAGATTGATGAATCTTAGAGGGAAAAGGGGCAGAGGCAGGAAGAGATAAACCAAAGATCTTACCTATGGACACAGATAGTAGGGTAGTGAAGACATAAGGCAGGTGGGGAATTGGGTGGAAGGGAGCAATGGAGGGATAAAGAGGTACATCTGTAATACTCTCAACAATAAATATTTAGTTAGCATTTAAGAAAAATAATAATATCAGAGCAAAAAATAAGCTCTATTCTGAAAAATAGAAGTGTGAGCTTTTGTCTTCTTAATCTAAAAGTGTTGATCTATCTGACTTCCTCATTCTTTGATTTATGCATACAAATGGAAGTGAGAATGATACTATAATCTTCCATCTATAGTTGGGGGTAATTAAAATATGAGTAAGAGGTTATCTTTGATTATTAATTAAGGCTTCTTTTTTCTAGTTCTCACATTTAAGAAAAGCAGTGTTTGGGAGAGAAAAACCCTACTTATTGTACTAATAGGTTGAATTGTGACTATTCAACCATTTTTTACTTACAAATTATCGGAGATTTTTATGTCAAACTTTACTTGCTAACTCCATATGAGTCTCTAGAAGGAAAAGGAAAGTTGACGGCAAATAAAGTTAAAACTATGTACATCATTTGTTACTATTTCATAACATAATATCATGTATCAAGTACATGTACCACTGACCTCCCTTAGATCTACCTGAGTGACCAGAGAGGATGTAGTGTTGGTATAAAGCAAAATCAGAGGTCTTCTCAGATGATGCCCCTTGGGGTTAGTAGCATAACCAAGGTCTATCATGGTTAAAAAGAGTTTATGTATCTTGATATGTAGACTTTTATATTCGGCTATAGCAATGCTAACAGATAAGAAGATCACTTGTGATCTTGATCCTTTGGTCTCCATCCTAGCTCTAAAGCCCTGGAACAATAATGTGGTATGTAAACTTTGAAAAGTCAGAGAACAAAACAAGGTCCTCTATAAGTAACTGAAGTGGTAGTGACTCAGTTTAATGTCTTAGTGCTGGTTTCTATTTGTTACCTATGCTAGGCTTTGCTGTTCTCACTTATTTCCATGAGTTGTTACAAGAGGAAAAAAAAATGGGAGAAACTAATTTAAATTGGAACTTTTGTAAGAATCCATATTAAAGAATTAATATTATCTTTATAGATGCACTTATTAATGTTTTCTCATTCCTACCACACAGCAAACTCCCAATGTCCATCCTATATAATAAAGAGGTAATATGCAAATTGACTCTCAGACCCTCACATAAGATAGCCGCCCCATGTGGTCAAAGATGGCCTCCACAAGATGGCCAGCAGGGGAGAGCAATTGGGGGAGTGGGCAGGCCTGCAGGGTAGGGCAGTTAGAGGTGAACAGGCCAGTAGGGAGGGCAGCAGGGGGTGGGAGGAGGCCAGCAAGTGAGGGCAGTTGGAGGCAACCAGGCTGGCAGGGGAACAGTTAGGCATCTATTAGGCTGGCAGGGCAATGGTTAGGGGGTGATCAGGCTGGCAGGCAGGCAAGTGGTTGGGAGCCAGCAGTCCTGGATTGTGAGAGGGATATCCCAGATAGAGAGGTGAAAGCTGGGCTGAGGGACACCCCCACCTTCTCAATACACAAATTTCATGCACCAGGCCTCTAGTGTATATATATATATTCTTTATTGTTGATAGTATTACAGATGTCCTCAATTTTCCTCCTTTGCCCCCCTCCACCTGGTTCCAATTCCATCTCAGTCCGTATTTTAGCTATGAAGCATTCAATAACAGATATCACAAATATCTCACTAAAAATGCTTAGGATTGAAATTACTTTCTTTTTTTTTAATATATTTTATTGATATTTCACAGAGAGGAAGGGAGAGGAATAGAGAGCTAGAAATATCGATGAGAGAAAAACATCGATCAGCTGCATCCTGCACACCTCCTACTGGGGATGTGCCCCCAACCAAGGTACATGCCCTTGACTGGAATCGAACCTGGGACCTTTCAGTCCACAGGCCAATGCTCTATCCACTGAGCCAAACCAGTTTCGGCTGAAATTACTTTCACTAATTAATTATACTTTGAAATAATCAATCAAAGCTTCCTGTCAATGGCTAAAACATTTTTAAATATACAAATCTTCATAATTCTTCTTTAAGTAAATATTATTAGCTTTGCTCCAAAATGCAAGTCATTTGATGGCCATAAAACTATGTGGTTTGATAGGTGGAGCCAAGGCTAAAATACAAGTAAAATGATTCAGAGACATTGTGATAAGTTTGACCTAGTTAGTGTTTTTATAGATTCCTAGATTAAAGGTTATATATCTTCCCTGAAAGATGTCAACTTTAGCATAATATTGTGTGAGTGATAATTGACTGGTGTGTAGATAATTAAACTCTCAGTTTGTGACATACAGTGCCATCACATAATAAGATAATTATCCACAAAGTAAAAAGGTAAATGTTTTCATGAGAATTATTTGGATAATAGACTGACCAGATTAGATAAGATACATGAAAATGGTAACACAAATGTTAAAAATAAATGTGATATTTATTAGAGTCATTACATAAATTATTAATTTGTCATCAAAATATGCAAAATGGTGACAAAGCTTTGCTTTATAATAAAAAAAAACATAGCATAAGATATATCTAAGTTTTTTATTTGTTTGTTTGTTCATTACTGTATAAAAGGACTAGAGGCCCGATGCATGAAATTCATGAACAGTAGAGAGGTGTCCCTCAGCCCAGCCTTCACCCTCTCGAATCTGGGACCCTCAAGGGGTGTCCAACTGCCCGTTTAGGCCCGATCTTTGGGCCTAAATGAGCAATTGGACATCCATTTCACAATCCAGGACTGCTGGCTCCCAACTGCCTGCCTGCCTTCCTGATTGCCCCTAACCACTCCCCTGCCAGCCTGTTTGCCCATAACTTCCTTCCCCTGCAGGCATGGTCACCCCTAACTGCCCTCAACTGCAGGCCTAGTACTTCCCCACCCCCCAAACTGCTCTCTCCTGCAGGCCTGGGTAGCCCCCAACTGCCCGCCCCTGCAGGTCCAGTCACTCCCAAATTCCCTCCTCTGCCAGCCTGGTCACCCCTAACTGCCCTCCCTTGTAGGCTTGATTGCCCCCAACTGCCCTCTTTTGCAAGACTGGTCTCTCCCAACTGCCCTCCCCTGTTGGCCATCTTGTGGTGGCCATCTTGTGTCCACATGGGAGCAGAATCTTTGACCATATGGGGGCAGACATTTTGTGTGTTGGAGTGATGGTCAATCTGCATATTACTCTTTTATTAGATCAGATAGATGCCTGGTGCATGGGAGGGAGCCAGCTGGTCTGCCCTGAAGGGTGTCCCGGATCAGGGTAGGGGTTCCTTAGGGTGTGGGGAGACCTGGGTGAGGGACCTGTGGTGGTTTGCAGACAAGCCATGCCCCTCGGTGACCCAAGCAGAGGCCCTGATATCTGGGATTTATTTATCTTCTACAATTGAAACTTTGTAGCCTGAAGCAGAGCCAAGCCTCCTGCTCGCTTCATGGTGGCAGCCATTTTTGTTGAGATATATTTATCTTCTATAATTGAAACATTGTAGCTTTGAGTGGAAGCCTGGGCCAACCAGGGTATGTGGAAAGCTTAGCTTCCTCCATTGCCAGGGAAACCCAAGCCTCCCTCCTGCTTGCTCCATGGTCGCAGCCATCTTGGTTGGAGTTAATTTGCATATTTGCTACTGATTGGCTGGTGGGTGTGACAGGTGGGTGTGACTTTTGTGTGTAGCAGAGTGATGATTAATTTACATATTATTCTTTTACTAGATTGGATAATACATACACACCCACACAAAAAGATCTGATTTCTTCTACTTCAGCTTTCCGGATGCAAATTTGCTTTTTTACCTGGTCCAACTCCTAGATAGTAGTCTTTATTCTTCTCTGCTAACTGAGAGACTTCTCTACTTATCCAAACTTTCTACCACATCCACTTCTGTGTAGATGACATGTGTATGTACATGTTCACGTAAAAGAAAACAAAATCAGGGGGAAAAATGGAGAGAGGAAAAAACTAAGTTACTAGCTGCTGTTTTTTTCTGACAGATGTTCCTGTCAGTGGAATAAATGGAGAAAGACAGCCCACTGGCTACTATTGGGCCCATACTCCATTTTCCATTTCAGATTTATTGTGTTGGAAAATTCCAACCCCTCATATAAGGAGGATCCTCTGAAAATGGCAGATCTTCTCACCTCCATTTTTGCTACTCACCACCCAAACTGGGCAGATGTACAAGCTCTCCTGAATATCCTGCTAATAGCAGATGAAAGGCAGCTGGTTATAAATAAGATGATTGAAGAGGCTCATTATCTCCATCAAGAGAATCCCATGTGTCCCCCAACCCATACAGGTCAATTCCCTCAACAGAGCCCAACTGGAACCCGAATAGTGGGGATTTAGCCTTTTTAGAACATTACAAAAGGTGCATATTAGAAGGGCTTCAGAAAGGGGTGGCTAAACAAAAGAGCCTGAATATGATACAGGCCGTTCAACAGAAACCAAATGAAAACCCTTCCTTATTTTTAGAAAGAATCTACCAGGCTTTCCCTATTGAAAGCACACTGACTGATGCTGAACCTCAGGCACCAGAAAATGTCTGGGGATGGTAAACAAGACTTTTATTGGGCAAAGTGCCCAGATAGCAGAAGGAAGCTCCAACATTTAGACCAGACTTTGGGAATGAATCCCTCCCATTAGTGGACATCGCCTTTAACATTTACCCAGGAAACAAATGAATCAACAAAGGCCACTGTTTTGGTTTTTTATTGTTTTGGGGTTTTTTAGATCAAGTGCAGGAAAACCAGAGAAAGATGAGCCTTGAAAGGATAAGGGAAAGACCCAGGAGATGCCAATCATTGCACCTATTGCAAAGAGGAAGGCCACTGGAGAAAAATCAACCTGGAACTCAAGAAGAAAAATTAAAAAGATAGAAATGCTTGCAGAGAAATGTTAGAAAGGAATGACAAATCTGATGACAAATGAGGGACTCAGGCTACCAACCTACTACTGTTTCCCCACAGGAGCCCCAGGTTCAGTTGACAGTGGGAAACAAGCTAATTGACTTCCTTATAGATATGGGAGCTACACACTCAGTGCTAAATACACAGTTAACCAAGGAAAGTCCTGCTGTGGTGCTGGTTACTGGAATGACCAGACAATTACAAAAATAGGCATTCCTTCAACCTCGAGCTTGAGTATCAAAAACATGAGCATAGTTTTCTCTATGTGCCAGACTGCCCCATTCCATTGTTGGGAGATTCACTTTGTAAATTGCCTGGACCAGTGCTCGGCTCGAGAGCCACATGTGGCTTGTGAGCTGCGGTTTGCCGCTCTGTTGACTAATGAGTTTGCCGACCACTGACCCAACCATTCAAAAGAGGAACACTGTGGCTCAGCAGTTGAACTTTGACCTATGAACTAGGACAGTGGTTGGCAAACTCATTAGTCAAGAGAGCAGCAAACTGCGACGCTGCGGTTTGCCCACCACTGGAGACAATACCGTAACTTGTTCCTCTGAAAAGCAGCAGTCACGTTTAGAAGTCCTGCTGGAACATGCTCTCTCCAACTCCAAGTGCTTCTGCTTTGCCTGGAAGGACCCAGAGATGAACTCTTCCCACCTGACCTCTATGAGCAGGTATTGGGTCGATGGAACCTCAGATAGTGCAGTTAACATCCAACCTGTAAAACTTAACCCAAAAGAAGGGGCACAGATCCCTCCAAAAGGAAACAATACCACCTTAAAAAGGAAGCATTAGAGGCAATTCAACTTTCATTATTGAGAAATATTGCAGAAATTCTTAAAATCAGGAAAAATTTGACTATGCCAGTCTCCCTATACTATTCCCATTTTGCCAGACAAAAAGCCTCAATCTGATGAATATTAATTTGTATAATACCTTAAAGCCATAAATTATCTTGTCCAGGACATTCATCTTAATGTGCCCAACATTTATACTTTGTTGACCAAGTGCCCAGGGACAGCACATGGTTTTCAGTCCTGAGCTTGAAGAATACTTTTTTTCCCGCATCCCAATAGGTGAACTGGCTCAACTATTATTTGCCTTTTAATGGCAGTAACTAAAGCCTTTCTCCAATACTGTTAGACTGGGTTGCCATAATGACTAAAGAACTCCCCAACCATATCTGTGGAAATAACTAGCAAACGTGTAAAGGGAACCCTAGTCAGTTTGGCTCTGTGTGTGGAACATGGGCCTGTGGACTGAAAGATCAAGGGTATATACCTGGGTTGCCTCGATTCCCAGTATGGGGCATGCAGAAGGCAGCCAATCAATGATTCTCTCTCATCATTATTGTTTCTAACTCTCTCTCCTCTCCCTTCCTTTCTGAAATCAATCAATCAATATATATATATTTAAAAAAGACTAAAGAGATGTTCAATTGAAATCAGGAATTCTTCTACAATATGTAAATAACTTACTAATAGCTAGCAATACTTACAAAGACTGTTTGCTCAATACTATCACAGTCCTGAATCATTTGGCAAAAGATGATATAAAGTATTGCCTCATAAGACCCAGATTTGCCAGGAGCATACCTGGGATTCCAACTGAAACAGGAGCTTGATGTCTGGTAGAAAACAAGCCATCAATCACTACAATAAAAATCCCAGAGTATCAGAGACAGCTTCATAGATTCTTAGGGATTTCAGGGGATGGCCCAATTTGCATTCCAAACTTGGGCATTATAGAAAAACCATTGTATAAACTCTTTGAAAGGATTAGACTCTGAACCTCTTAAATGGACAAGGCAACATTTTACAACCTGAAGAAAAAACTAGTTTGGGCTCCTGTAATAAGATTGCCCAATTTACAGAAAGTTTTCAAAACATACGTTCATGAAAGGCAAGGAATTGGACTTGGGATACTAACACAGACTCTGGGGAATATCCTTCAATCCAAAACCCATTTCTCGAAGAAACTAGATCATACAACAAAATAATGGCTGCTATGTCTCTGGGCAATAGCAGCTACCTGAGACATCTTACAAGAAACAAAGAAATTCACTCTGGGGAAACCTACTATGGTATTTATACCACACTAAATCCTAAGCCTATTGGAACAGAAAGGGGGGTATTGGCTGAAAGCAAGAAGCATGGAATATCAGGCCATTTTATTAATCAACCCAAATGTTACCTTACAAGCCATCATTACCTTAAACCCAGCTACCCTACTCTCAGACTCAGGAGGAAGCCCAGACCTCAACATGATTGCTTAGAGATCACTGACAAAGTTTATTTCAGCAGATCAGTTCTAGTAGACCAGCCGCTGACAGAACCTGGTCAGGAGTTGTATACAGATGGGAGCAACTTCATGAGAATGGTCAACAATGAGCTGAGTACATGGTAGTCACCACAGAAAAAGGAATAGGAGCCCATGCCCTTGCCATAGGAACCTCATCACAAAAGGCTGAACTTATAGCCCTCCCCAGAGCTTTAGAATTGTTTCAGGGAAAGAATCTTAACATCTACACTGACCCTTCCATATGGAAGACCAATACTCAATGGTATGATCTTACTCCTGGAAGCTCCAGTATATCCTATCCTCAAACACCTACATGAAAGGACCCATTATGGAAGAGATGCTTTAATGGAGCTCATTAGACAGTATCTGAAGGGCCCTGATTTACAAAACACCATTCAGAAGATTATCCAAGCCTGTCAGGTAGGCACCAAATTTACCAGTTTTTTCCTTAATAGCTTCCAGATATTTTGTCATCATTGGGAAAGGTGTTTTCGTTTTGTTTTTTTCATTTCTAGTTTATAGAGGAATTCACTTATTGATTTTTTACAGAGAGGAAGGGAGAGGGATAAAGAGTTAGAAACATCGAAGAGAGAGAGACATCAATCAGCCGCCTCCTGCACACCTCCTACTGGGGATGTGCCCACAACCCAGGTACGTGCCCTTGACCGGAATCGAACCTGGAACCCTTCAGTCCACAGGCCGACGCTCTATCCACTGAGCCAAACCGGTTTCGGCAAAAATACAAATTTTTACTTGTAGGTGTACAATTAAATGTATTCAGCAATACTTACTAGAAGTCCTTTTGCTAAAATTATCTCTTGAGTAGTTAAAGTCTATTCTCTAGCACAGTGATTTTCAACCTTTTTCATCTCATGTAACACATAAACTAATTACTAAAATTTCACAGGACACCAAAAAATATATTTTTTTGCCAATCTGACCAAAAGATAGGTATAATTTTGATTCATTTATACTGGACAGCTATTGTTGTGTTGGTTGTTGTCATTTTTTGTCTAACCATCTAAAAGAAAAGCGGTTAGAGCCCCAGACTAAATAGTCAGGTATTGCATGTTTTAAAAATTCTTGTGGCATACTTATTAAAAATTGCTGCTCTAGCAAATTCTTCAGGAAGAACTTATGAGTGCAATAGTTCCTGAGTTCTTAATGGTTAAAATGAGTTTTCTATAGCTAAAGGATGGCATGTAAAGCTTCTTGAAAATGTTACTCTACTTTTATTTAACACATAATTGACAATTTTTAGTCTGATTTTTTTAAATTTCTGATTTGTGATTGTCTTTTATATCTTTTATTACTTGTTTAATTATATTAAATTCACATTTCAGTACTGTGTTACAATTCTCCTTTGCTTTAGCCGTTTTTTCATGGCAAGGCAATTATCATTATCTTACACAAATCTATTTTCTTTTCCTTTACTTTTTAAAAAAATAAAGTAGTGCTCCCCTCTCATTTAGAGCAAGATAAGAGATATCTCAATGTCATTGTAAAGAGTTGCACAATTTCCCATCAGTACTGCACATGGTTGCACTTCATCTCTCTTACAACTTGATTTTCTCTCCCTAGGACTCAGATGTCTCTTTGCTATCAAATAAATCCTCTTGCATTACCTATTTTCAATTATTCTTTCTAATGCTGTTTTCTTTGTTTCTTTCTTTCTTTGTTTATTTCTTTCTTTATCAGAAATGATGAGAAATTGAGCATTTTTCCCTTGGAGAATATAAGTTGGCCTATCTTGCTAGTGAGCTGTAGATATCCAAAATCAATAACCTCAGTTTCTTCCCTCATTCCCTAAGTTTTAAAGAAAAAGTAGGATGCTGTAAATAAATGTGGTACCAGATGCAGTCCAGCAAATGATAGCTCTTGGAATAGCATCTGAAATGACAATATGTACTCACTTGGAATTCAGAAATGAAAATGTCCCAGTGCCTTGCTTCATTACTGAAGGGAATCAGCCTTATACCACAGCAATTGCCTGTTCCCACCAGCTGACAATGAAATGAATACTCTGTAGGAGCTGAGATGATTGCGGCATTAAACTTAGCAGTCTCTCCATGATCCTGCACGACTGCTACTGAATCTAAACTAAATCAGTTCTCAGAAGAGTCTGTACAGAACTTGCTCATCGTTTAAAATATGGAGGGCGAAAATGAGTGAAATCAAATGAGTTAGGGAAGATATTAGCAACTAAGAGACAGCTCAGGGATCTGTTTTAGATCAGGCTGAGAAAATACAATGGAAACAGCCAAACAACCTGAGGAGAATTGACATCACCTACAAAAGCCTGAGAGATTGTTTTATTATTGTCATCAGTTGCAATGATGATGATAATAATAATGATCTGGTATCAAGTGAACATAAAACAATGCAATTGCAACAGCGCTGGCTATAAAAAGAAGAGCATAATATACTAATAGATTCCCTGGCTGGCAAGCTTGGCATCTAAGTCTCCCAGACTATGATTCAGGGTAGGGACACTGGGGGAATGAAGAATAGATGCCTGAAGGTTCAGTTAAGATCAAATTGATCTTTGTCAGGGAAGATACCAGCCTAGGACATGACTACTCACCATACATTGCTTTCAGTTAGGAAAAAAATTAATTAATTTCAGACCATCTTTTGTGGTTACTTTAGGTCTTTGCATTTACAAGGCCACCAAGCAGGCCTTCCCTGAGCTAGTCAGGTTAGCATGTGGTAACTTTTCGTCCACATAGATTAAAGCATGCTGCCTATGAGCTGAGCTAGAAATCATCTCAAACCTTCCCGTGTGTCTCAGCCTTCACTCCCCCATCCACAAAGCTGCCTAGAAATGCCTGAGATTATAGTCCCCCATCCCCATCATCCTGGGAACCAAAGGAGCTAGGCTCACATTCATGCAGTTAAAAGATTTTATTCAGACCCCTAAGCAGCAGTTGGACATCTGCCAAGGGCTCCCGGACTAAGAGAGGGCACAGGCCAGGCTGAGGGACCCACCCCCCAAGTGCACAAATTTCATGCACCAGGCCTCTAGTATTACTATAATTTCAAGAGCTTTTGTTTGGTTAGGAAAATCTTTTCCTACTCTTTGGTTTTCAGTACTTCTGGATCATTGTATTTAGCTGTGCCTCTTATTAATAAGATATAGCATGTGTGTGTGTTTTTAAATCCAGTCAGAAAAAAATTAATTGACCCAATCTGCCAATTATTAAACTGGAACATTTACTCCATTTATATCTATAACTAGAGGCCCAATGCACAAAAATTCATGCCAGAGTAGACCTTTCTTCCCCCAGCTGCTGGCATCAGGGACCAGGGCTGCTTCCCTCTGGCTGCTGCCTCAAGGCACCCAGGACCCAGGAAGGCTTGTCTGGCCCTGGTTTTATCTGGAAAGATGTCTGGAATGACACCCAGAGGGCATTTGGTTTAATTAGCATATTACCCTTTTATTATTATAGGTAATTATTGACATCTTTAACTTATTTCTGTGACTTTGTTTTTGCTTTCAATGTTGTTTTTATCCCTTCTTGCTTTTTTATTTATCATATATTTTTATTGTACATCTCACTATATGTTTTGAGAATACCACATTCCTATTCTTTTATTAGTCACCTTTAGCTATCATAGCACTTAGCTTTTTAAGAATCTGAAATCTCTAAATATCCTCATCAACCTCCCAAACAAGGCAAAGACATTAGGAGCTCCAAACAGGTCCGGCCTATTTGATATTGTTAAGCATTTGAGTTCTTTGTAGTTTTCTTTTATCCCACAACAAAGCATTGTTCTTATTGTTTTCTAGTCAATGTTTGCTCAGCAAATTCTTTGCTCCTTATTTCTTTGTTCATGTCAGATCATTCCTGAGGTCACTCTTCTGCTGTCTGAAGTATACCTTTAAAATTCCTTTAGTAAGGATTGCTTGCGGCATTTCTCTTACATTATAGTAATTCTCTCCTGTACAGCTATCAACATCAGAAAATTAACATGCATATAAGACCACTATCTAATCTGTAAATCTTATCTTACTCAATCTTTGTCATTTATGGCAGTAGTGTTTATTACATGCCTCTGGTCTCCTTTAAGCTGGAATCATTCCTGACTTTTTTTTTCCTTCATGAGTTTACCATTTTTGAACAGAACAGCACAGTTATTTTATAGAATTATCCTCAGTTTGGGTTTGTCTGGTGGTTTCTCACGGTTAAATTAAGGTATCACCTTTGGCAGCAGTGACGCAGAATGAATAGTGCTTCTGCTTTGTCCCATGCTGGTTATGTTAACCTTATTATTTTATAAGGGTGATGTATGCCCTGCTCCACATTGTATGCTGATAATCTTCTCTTAGCACAAACTTGCTTATAAGTTCTTCCTGCTTATGATTAAGTAATCTATTTTTATTTCTTAGTACTTCAAAAAGAACTTGTCAGTTTTGATTAAGTTGTGTTGCTTTTTCTCAAATGGCAAATGTAAGGGCTTGACATATTTAGAAAATAATTGTAAAGCAGAAAAGGAGTGGTGGGTGGATAGCTCAGTTGATTAGAGTGTTGTCCTAATATGCCAAGGTTTTGGGTTTGATCCCAGGTCAGGGCACATTCAAGAATCAACCAATGTATGCATAAGTAAGTGGATCCAACAAATCTCTCTACCTCGTTTCTCTCATCCTTTATCCCTCCTTCCCTTTCTCTTTCTCTCAAATCAATACATTAAAATTTGAAAAAATAAAGCAGAAAAGGAAATACATTTAAATATTGGGGTATATATTTAAGGAATTCCTATCTAGTTCCCTCAAAATATCTAAGCTATTAATAAGATTTTGATAAGGAATTTTGAAAGAATGTGTAATTTCAGAAGAAAAAATGTTCACCAGTCATCTCAACCTATATAAAACCTGTGCAGCCCTGACAGGTTAGGCTCAGTGGATAGTGTTTGCCTGCAAACTCAAGGGTCCCAGGTTTGATTCTGGTCAAGGGCATGTACCTTGGTTGCAGGCACATATCCTGTAGGAAGTGTGCAGGAGGCAGCTGATCAATGTTTCTCATCAATGTTTCTAACTCTCTATCCCTCTCCCTTTCTCTTTGTAAAAAATTAATAAAATATTTATAAGAATAAATAAATAAAACCTGTGCGGAATCTTATAAA
Organism: Lasiurus cinereus; assembly: GCA_011751065.1. Lineage (NCBI taxonomy): Eukaryota > Metazoa > Chordata > Mammalia > Chiroptera > Vespertilionidae > Lasiurus > Lasiurus cinereus. The sequence goes on along the minus strand of JAAGEH010000307.1, from coordinate 61,480,392 downwards.
TTTAGGAACATAGCTAAAGGCATATTTCTTCCTAATAAAATTTTATCTAATGTATAATTTTATTTTTTTTTATTATAACTTTTTCTAAAATTTCCTTTCAGATCATTAAAACTTATTTTCCTAAAGTAATAACATGAATACTTGATTTATTTTCTATGTTTTAAATCACATCAGGAATATTTTTAAAACTGTTAAGTTCACTTTGATTACTTATTTGGCCTCCTTCCAAGGAGTTCCAATTTATACAGAGGTTAAGTTATTATCATTTCATAAACAATCTGTTACTGTTTTCTTGGCTTAGTTTTATTTTAATCTTTTTTGATTTCTTGGTACAACTGTTACTTCAGATGATGTGGTTGTTGTTTTTAAATTACAAATATGTCAGCTTTCTTTTTTCTAGTTTTCTTGGATAATGATTTGAAAATATGTTCTTCAAATTTTTGGTATTTTGAATTTATATAGGTTTTCTTTGTTTTCTGTTATACAGGCAATTTTGGTATATAAACAATGTGCATTATTAAATGAATAATCCTTATTATAGTCTATAAATTTTGACAAATATCAATCTTTTCAATTATAGATTACTCATCTTTTCTATTTTCTTATTTTATTTTGAATTAGACATAAATACCCGTGAGCTAAAATCAGAACAGGTTCAAATCTTAGGCCCACTAGGTGCTTTAAATTCCACTTGAAATTTATTTTTATTTATTTTTTTTTGGTTTCCCTATTTAATCTTTCATTCTTAATTTTTCTGCTTTAGTGTTATGTCAGAATAATACAAATTACTGTATTTTATATGCAATACACTATTTTTGGTGAGTAATTTAGACAACATCATTCACAGAAATAATTGTTGTGCCAGTCTTAACAGATGTCATTCTGCATTTGCTTTATTTTAAAGTTACACTTTTTGAGGAGGGTGTCTATTGCCTCAGATTGCATATTTTTATATATACTTTTTTCGTTTGTAACATTAAAACTTTTATTATGCTATTTTTTTTCAATGTTTCTCTCTCATTGATGTTGTTTTTTTTAATTAAATCTTTATTATTCAGATTATTACATTTGTTTCTCTTTTTTCCCCTCCATAGCTCCCCTCCACCTGGCTCCCACCCCTCCCTCTACCCTTACCTCCTCCCCATTGACCTCATCCATAGGTGTATGATTTTTGTCCAGTCTCTCCCTGCACCCCTCTGACCCCGACCCCTTTTCCCCTGAGAATTATCAGTCCACCCCCTTTCTGTGCCCTGATTCTATTACACTCATCAGTTTATTCTGTTGATCAAATTTTTAATTCACTTAATTTTTAGATTCATTTGTTGATAGATATGTATTTGTTGTTCATGATTTTTTATCTTTTACCTTTTTTTTTCTTCCTCTTCTTAAAGAGTACCTTTCAGCATTTCATATAATACTGTTTTGGAGTTGATGAACTCCTTTAGCTTTTTCTTATCTGTGAAGCTCTTTATCTGCCCTTCAATTCTGAATGATAGCTTTGCTGGATAGAGTATTCTTGGTTGTAGGTTCTTGCTATTCATCACGTTGAATATTTCTTGCCACTCCCATCTGGCCTGCATCGTTTCTGTTGAGAAATCAGCTGACAATCGCATGGGTGCTCCCTTGTAGGTAATGAACTGTTTTTCTCTTGCTGCTTTTAATATTCTCTCTTTGTCTTTTGCTCTTGGTATTTTAATTATGATGTGTCTTGATGTAGTTCTCTTTGGATTCCTTTTATTTGAGATTCTCTGTGCTGCTTGGACTTGTAAGTCTATTTCTTTCACCAGATGTGGGTGAAAGAAATATTTCAGTCATTATTTTTTCAAATAGGTTTTCATATCTTGCTCTCTCTCTTCTTCTGGCACCCCCACAATTCTGATGTTCGTACGCTTGAAGCTATCCCAGAGGCTCCTTACATTATCTTCACATTTTTGGATTCTTTTTTCTTCTTGCTTTTCCAATTGAGTGTTTTCTGATTCTTTATATTTCAAATTTTTGACTTGATTCTTGCCTTCCTCTAGTTTGCTTTTAGGTCTCTGTATTATATATATATATAAATATATATATATATATATATATATATATATATATATTTTTTTTACAGAGAGGAAGGGAGAGGGATAGAAAGTCAGAAACATCGATGAGAGAGAGACATCAATCTGCCACCTCTTGCATGCCCCACACTAGAGATGTGCCCACAAGCAGGGTACATGCCCCCGACCAGAATCGAACCTGGGACCTTTCAGTCTGCAGGCCAACGCTCTATCCACTGAGCCAAACCAGTCTCGGCTGTATAATATTTTTTATTTCTGTCAGTATATGTTTAATTTCTAGTTGGTCTTTTTTCATCTTCTCTTGGGTCTTGCTAAATTTATCCATCTTTTCTACGAAATTCTTGAAAACCCTTATAACCGTGGTTTTGAACTGTATATCTAGTCATTTGTTTTCCTCCATTTCTTTTGTTTGTGATCTCTTCCTTTGTCTCCACATTTTCACTATGCCAGGAGAACTTCTGTGTTGCATTCAGCCTTATGATATGAGACTTGCAAAACTGCAAAAGCCTCTCTGTTGAGCTTGGGATGGGTGGAGTCTCAGGGCTTAACAGACCGCATTGCCTTTTAGTCGGCCCTGCCCTCCATGGCCTTGTGTCTCACGTGTCTCTGGGTAATGGCTGGAGCAGTCAGGGTCTCTAGACCGCTGCCTTTCCAGCTCCCTTGCGCTCCGGGACCATATGAGTCTGGCGTCCCAGAGTTTCGCCCAAAACTGGGGTTCAGTGGAGTTAGAAGTGGTGCAGTTGGGAGGGTCTGTCTCCCACCCTCTGGTGAAAGCCGGCAGCACAATCAGCAGTTGGTCTTCTGTGCGCAGTGCTGTGCGCACCACCAGACTTTTGCCCTTTCGCATCTTCCTTAAATTTCTGTGTACTTCTCACTTTTCACAGTCCAAACTCACCCTCGTATGAGTTTTGGCTGGATCTGGGTTTCAGTGCTGTAGGATAAGAAGTTCAATGCCTTTGGGAGTCTCTGTCTCCATCCCACCAGAGAAAGCCAGCCTGGTACTCCGGCACCCGCTCTCTCCATGCATGCGTCTCTGTACCTCAGCTTTTTGCAGCTCCTCTGGGTCTCCGTGGGCCCCTCTCTTTCCTTCTAGTTGTAGAATTTCCACTCAGCCAGCTTTCCTGTGGTTCTAGATGATTTCTGTTCTGTCTTTTAGTTGTAGTTTTGAAATTGTTGTGCAAGGCAGCAGTGTAGGTGTTTACCTATGCTACCATCTTGGATTCTCCTATTATGCTATTCTTGAAAGCATTTTAAAAATCAGAGGAAATCACCCATGACAGCTATTTCAAGCTAACTGTTGATTTTGTCTTTCAAACAAACTCAACAACTTTAAAACCCTTTTATGGAGGAGAAGCAGTCCCCATTTGTGGCTTTCCCTCCTTGTTTCTTCAGAGTCTGATCTGAGGATACATTTCAGTGGGACATAGGAGAAAGTTGAATAAAGCCCAGCTTTTGGTCTAACAATTAACTAAAATAATTCCTTCCTGTTCTCAGTCTTATCATTTCTTCTGTGCCATCATTGTCAGTTCTCTCAACTCACTATTTAAACTTTTGCTTATGTAAATTCTTCCAGAAAGGGAAAAAAAAGATACTTTATTTTTAAATGGTAGCTGTTTTGCAGTATAGGGTGAGATGGAGGCTGCTGCTTTGTTTAGGAAGAAGTGTGGGAATTTAGACTCAATGAATAGCTTTACTACCGTAAATAATAGGAAATAAAATAAAATTTGTGGGCCGAGTGGCACCTTCACAAAGACATCATGATTTGGGGCTGGAGGAGGGAGAAGATTGAGGAGTGTGGGACTGGAGGAGGGAGAGGAGAGAGGTGATATGTAAAAGAGAGAAAAATACTGTCCGATATATAAGCCTCAAAGCATAGGAATGGGTTGAGTTGGAAAATTTTTGTAAAGGCGCAGAGGTAATATCCCTTAGAAGCTATGCTTCATGGTATCCAATTTAGACTTATCTTTGCTTTGTTAAAATTACTTCGAAGTTTTAGCATATCCATTATCTAGTATTTGCTGAGACCTGGTGCATGGCAGAGATCCCTTTGTGTACAGTTCACCTGCCACATAGTGGACAGAGTGGTATAGTGATGGCCAGATATGTCTGAAAACCTCTAACCAAGGTTGAGAGCAAGGAGGGAGAAGTGATTTGCTCTACACATGTACCCTCATGTCTTATGGGAGTGGATTGCCTACAATCTACCATAATGGGACTACGTGTTAAAACAAATGTGACCATGGAGAACATGAAAATTAGAAAACTATACAGGTAATTTCCCCCCTTGGTCATACCAAAGTCCTTAACAGATCTCCAATTTGAGAACATTTGTTTAAAGTGCTTCTTGTAAACTTGTGAAAAACAGCCTCTACTACAATAAAGGGTTTAAACAGTTTGAAGTCAGAGATCACTTTGGGAAAAAGAGGTGGGGTTTTTCTTTCAGGGGAGGGGAAATACTCTCACTAGAAAAAATGCATTTTCATTCATACGTACAAAATTTTGTCTAAAGTTTAATTCTTGTTAAAAATCCAGAAACTTAGATCATTCTTTCTCCTTCCTTAAAACAATAATTTTACATGGAAATAGGTTTCTCTTTGCTAGTGTTTTCATGTCACAATGAGCCCCTACAATTTCTGGCCTCATTTTATTTTTAAGTTGCATTTACTCCTCAAGTTAACTCTTGATGATAGTTTTACTTACTGTTTTCAGAAACTTCTATTATTTCTATTAATCTGCCTTCTTGCAAGTCATTTGTCTCACATTGTCTTGGTGCATTTTAATTGTGTTCCTCAATCTGTCTTTTGTGAGCTGACTAGAAATTCCATGAGCGTGGAAAGGAGTAGGGTTACTTTGCTCATCATTTCCTCTCCAGCATTTTACACAGCAGCTCAAATGTTTGCTGAATGAAATTGAGTTTTACTTTTCTGATAATTTGCAGCATGCGTTCTATTATTATTATTATTATTATTATTATTATTATTATTATTATTACTATTGTCTAAAGTTTTATGTGTCTCCTTTTTCCCCCCATTGACCTTCTCCATCCCCCAACCCCCACCAAGCCATTCCCACCCCAGGCCAGCCCCCCACACCCCAGTGTCTGTGTCCATTGGTTATGCTAATATGCATGCATACAAATCCTTTGGTTGCTCTCTAAATTCCTCCCTACTCCCTCTCTCCTGCCATTTGTCTCTGAATCTATTTTTGTTCATCAAATTATGTTGTTTATTCCATAAAGGTCAAATCACTTTGGACAACTAATTTTGAATAAAAATATGATCAAAGGCAATAAAAATCAGCATGCATTCTTACCATCTCCAGTAATTATTAATTTTCTAAATAGTAGAATATAATCTGCTAAAGAATGACTAGTAAGACTTTTATAAAATGTTCTTTGGGTTTCTTTAAATAAAGTGACCATAAATCTGTTAATCAAACAAGGACATCTTTGAGAGAGGGAAGCCTGTCTGTTAATATTTATGCCAATTCCAGGCATAAAAATGGACTGTTATGAACATAACAGGATATGTAGATATGCCTACCAGGTGTTAGAGTCATCAAACAAGGAGGCCATTACCTTTACCAACATCTCAGAATGTGACAGTTTTGGGGGAAAGGGCCTTTATAGGGGTAGTTAAGATAAAATGAGCGAATTGGGTGGGCCCTAATCCAATACAACTGATGTCCTTTTTAGAAGAGATTAAAACATAGACAGGCACAAAGGGAAGACCTTCTAAAGACAATGGGAAAAGTCATAAATCTACAAACCCAAGAAGAGATGTCTCAAAATGAAACCAACCTTGCTGACATCTTGACCTTGGACTTCTCTCCAGAATTGTGAAGAAATACATATCTGTTGCTTAAGCCACCTAGTCTGTGGAATCATACAGTGATTGTCTTTTTGTGACTGATTTCTTTCACATAACATAGAGTTCTCATGTTTCATTTATGTGTACCATTTGTCAGAATGTCATTCCTTTTTAAGGAATGATATTGGATTGAATGGATATACCACAGTTTGCTTATCCATTCATTCACCAATGCACACTTGGGTTCATGGGCAGGAATATTTATCTGTTTTGTTCACTGCCCTATCCCTAGTCCTAAGAAATGTTCCTGACTTAGATTAGGTTTTCAGTGATTATTTGTAAGAAAATGAATGGTTAAATGTGTGGTCTTGATTGTACTTATAGCAGCATAATGTACACTGAATAAATTATAAATCTTGACATAAGCCTGCTTCTGGGTGACCTGTGCTTTCTTATCTCTTCTGTTCCCACACCTTATCTCTCTGGTTCTTTCTTTTATTATCTCTTCAATATCATTCTATTGACTTTGCCCATTGTCTCTATTCGATCTCTTAGACAAAATCAATAAAACACTACAACATTTATGCAGCAAAGCTGGAAAAATGCAGAGTTGCTTGATCCAATAAATAGTCCTTGAGCATCTACATTGTGCTGGACTCTGTGCCAGCATGAAAAATATGGTACCAAGATAATACTGTCTTCTGAGATCTTAATTTCATATCTTAAAAAGCTGAGCATTACACAAATGAAGTTTAGGACTTAAAAGTATTCACTTAAACCACTTAATTTAAGCAAAAAAAAAGTAGTAAATCTATTTTAAAATTAATGCTGCCTAAAAATTGTTATAAAGCTTACTGTGTACATTTATCCAAATTGATGGACCTGTGAAGAGCATTTTATCACACTTATATATCCCCAAAATGTGTCTGAAAGAAATCAACTTCAATCCCAGGTCAAATGAGATTGGACACATTCAGGGTTGTTTGGCAGTAGAGCAATTTGCAGGGCCTAAAGTTAAAAATGATTGGGGGCATATTATTCAATTTTTCTGAAATTGCTTGCTGGCTAAAATATAGTGTATTTTATTTCAGGTCTAACTGAATTTTATAAGCACCCAAAAAAGGGAATTTGTAAAGTCAACCCTGACAGAACAATAGCTCTGTTGGGCCCAACTATTCAATTCTCAAACTGAATTTCTTGTTTTCCTGCTTATTTTATTACTAGAGGCCCAGTGCATGAAATTTGTGCCAAGGGGCGGAGGGGGGGGATGGCGGGGTGTCCCTCAGCCCAGCCTGCACCTCTCCAATCTGGGACTCCTTGAGGGATGTCTGACTACCATTTTAGAACCAATCCTACCTGGATTGGGTCTACCTGGATCAGACCTAAATGGGCAGTAGGACATTCCTCTCACAATCCAGGACTGCTGGCTCCTAACTGCTTGCCTGCCTGCCTTCCTGATTGCCCCTAACCACTTCTGGCTGCCAGCCTGATCACCACCTAACCACTCCCCTGCCAACCTGATTGATGCCTAACTGCTCCTCTGCCAGCCTGTTTGCCTTTAACTACCCTCCCCTGCAGGCCTAGTCACCCCTAACTGCCCTTTCCTGCAGGTTTGGTTCCCCCACCACTACCACCACTGCTCTCCCATGCAGGTTTGGGTCCCCCACAACTGCCCTTCCCTGCAGGCCTGGTCACCCCCAACTTCCCTCCTCTGCCATCCTAGTAACCCCAAACTTCCCTCCCCTTAAGGATTGATCACCCCCAACTGCCCTCCCTTGCAGATCTGGTCCCTGCCTACTGCCCTCCCCTGCTAGCCATCTTGAGATGGCCATCTTGTGTCCACATGGAGGCAGCCATCTTTGACCACATAGGGGCAGCCATATTGTATGTTGGGGTGATTTTCAATTTGCAAATTATTCTTTTATTATATAGGATAGAGTCCTGGTGCATGGGTGGGGGCCAGCTGGTTTGCTAAGAAGGGTGTCCTGGATCAGGGTGAGAGTTCCCTTGGGGCATGGGGCAGCCTGGGTGAGGGGCCTGTGGTGGTTTGCAGGCTGGCCATGTCCCCTGGCGACCCAAGCAGAGGCCCTGGTATCTGGGTTTTACTTATCTTCTATAATTGAAACTTTGTAGCCTTAAGGCAGGCCAAGGTGTGTGGAAAGCTTGGCTTCCTCCATTGCTGGGGAAACCCAACATCTTGCTCTCTCCATGGCTGCAGCCATCTTGATTAGGTTAATTTGCATTGCTCCTGATTGGCTGATGGGCATGGCTTGTGGGTGTGGTGGAGGCACAGTCAATTTACATATTACTCTTTTATAGATAGGATGTCTTTGAATACTATAACTTACCAAAAAAAAAAAAACCCTTTCTTATCTTCCTTCACTAGACCTAGAAGTATATTTTATGTCATATCTCCTTTTTCTAAAACATAATACCAAGAACCCTTTGCACTTCTTTTTTCTTTTTTTCAGATTCCTAGCTTCCTTAAGCAAGGCCTGTCTTCATCCAAGCACAGGTACACAGGTAACAGAAAACAATCTGCATTCCTTACCCATATCAGCAATCATGCCCTGGTGGATTGATATTCATAGATTTATAATAGCATCACTGAAAGTACATCAATCCTCATCAGCATTTTAAAACCCAGAGTTGAGTAAGAAAAAAAGTAAAGGATCTCAAAGCACCTATGGTATGCAGGTCAGACAGAAACAAAATTCTATGGGCAGTGATTAATTATGCTTGCTAACAATTTGCTATCCACATACTCAAGCTGGGTAGCTACCTACATAATACCACTAAAAGATCCCCAAATTACCTTTCTTATCCCCCAATAATTGCCCTCACACATTGCCATTTTACCAACCTTGTTCTCTCTTGCTTAGCTTGACATTACCACCATCTCTTTTGGGTTATAGAACTAACGAGTCATTTGCTTAGAAGTACCATGAAAGTTTATCAAATGGTTGAAGGAAATGAAAGAAAAGTTCCCTTCACATAGTCCCATGCATTATTATGTGAAATTAGCTTATATCACCTGAACACATCAGAGGTCCTGGAGAGACTGAGGGAAATAGGTGCTAACAGGTTAACACAAGGTCATCCTGAGGTATCTGAAAATCTGAAACTGCTAACGATCAGTTTGACCAGCATCCATTTTTTTCTTATTAGTCATTTGTTCTCGTGCCCTATGGCCTGGGAAAGTTGTAAGTGAATGCTAGACATGGTATATGGAAAAACTCTAGAGACATTTAGGTAGTTAGGGTAAAGGAGATTCATCTTAATCCAGTCTGTGGTTGAGATTGAGAAAGTTTGAAACTGAGTTTAGTCTATATGTGGGCCGGTATACTAGTATTTCTGGTTAGTCTCTACTATTAGGGAGTAACTCTGTAGCAGTCACCATTGAAATCCTAAATGGTTAACTAAGTTTTGATCTCTGAATTCCAATTTTGTTTCACAAGCCCTGATCAGAAAGATTTCAAGCCTCTCAACCATTAGTTACAAATTGACAAATGTCTGGAGTGAGGGGCAGGAGGGTGGGGCAGAGTAGCACTGAATGCTGCACTCATTCCCTTTTCTTCCTTCTCTTCAATAATCTGGTCTTCAAGTCCATCTATATCACCTTGGACTCCCTGATGTCTTCCAATAGGTAATGTGTGGCATGTGTGGGGGTGTATATTAATACAGTTCTTCACTTTTCTTGTTTTTCTCAAGAGTATGATCATCTGTTGTAAGTTAGTCTGCCCTCGCTGGAAGCAGAAATCTTCATGGCTATTTGTAATTAACATGTCATACCAATGGAGAAAACATAGAAAGGGGAAGAAAGAATAAGCTTTTATATTTTTGTGTTGTTGTTGTTGTTGTTTAAACCCATGGGAATTGCTTTTCTACTCATTGACATAACATTTTCTCAGACTCCTCCCTCTGGGGTCCACTTCTTCAGAAACATGATTGCTTTGACACCTTCTCAACTGTAATAAATTATTGTCTCCTTATTTTTGGAGGGGGTCAAATCTTTTATTCATCATTCATTGTGGCCTCTGGAATTCTCTTTGAATCAACTTATAAAGAAATAATGACTTGTAATAATTTTTTATAAAATATAGTTTTATGTATCTATTTGAGAGAGAGCGAGAGAGGAAGGGAGAAGAGAGAGAGAGAGAAAAAAAACACCATTGATTTGTGGCTCCACTTATTTTTGCATCCATTAGTTGCTTTCTATGTGTGCCCTGATGGGGGATTGAACCCACATCCTTGGTGTATTAGGAACATGCTCTAAGCAATTGAGCTACCCGGTCAGGACAATATCCTATTAATTTTTTTGAATTCTCCCTCAAGGATATGTTTGTTTGTTTGTTTGTTTGCTACTGATTTTAGAGAGAGAGGAAGGGAGAGGGAGAGAGAAAAAGAAACATCACATCAATTGGAGAGAGAAACATTGATCCATTGCCTCCTACATAAAAGCCTTTTTAGGCTTTTATTGTATTGAACCTGGAACTTGGGCATGTGCTCTGATCAGAAATAAAACTTGAGATTCTTCAGTGCACAGGACCAACTGAGCCACAGTGGCCAGGGCCTGATATTTTTAATAGCTAAGTATAAGTCATAGTTCTTCCACACGCTCAGAAAAACATCATATACCCATGGAATTGGAACACGGTCCAATTTCTCACAAAGAAACCAATTTGTCCCAGGTCCCACACTGATGCTGTTATGGAATTCAAATGGTTTGTTGTTTGAGCTGCTGAAATGTGGTCATCCCAAGGTAAATTTTATTTACTTATATCACATGAAGGAGACAGGGGATTCCTATTCCAAGTTCTGTCTCCTCGAAGGAAGTCTTAGGATTGCTTATATACTCTGTTTGATCATTTACATGTTGATTTCTTTTTTGCAAGGGTTACTTTCATCTGGTTGAGTTCCTGTCAGCTTATCCTGTTTACAGTAGTTTACAAAATACTATGCTCCATTTTAATATTTAGCAAGAAATAACATTTAGATCTGCCCAGACCTTAGGCCCTTCTCCTATCTAACATTTGGAGAAAGGAACAGTAAGTGTCTTCTTGTATAGGACTCTTTATAATACCCTGTTGCTTGCAGGATATAGGTTATTTCATGGGAAGATTTGTGTTCACTGATAATTCTTGAATTCTGAAGCTATAATGTCCTCCATGGGGGGAAAAAGACTTTTATGATTGTTGTCTATTATAACCTCACTCTATTCCATACCCAAAACTTTCTCTTTTAGATACTGGTGTAGGGTGTCAAAAGATGGTGAGTCCCAAACTTCATGTTACTGTGTACTATATGAAGGTATTGTTTTCAGTCAGTTCTCCATGGAAGAGACATTTGCATGCAGAAGTTTACTTGCAAATTTTGTAGGGGAGAATAAGAAGGATTGGGCAAAAGAAAGATTTGAACTGGGTGAGGTCACAACAAAGACTTATCTGATCACATGAGTGCCAGGACTGACCAGCAGACCCTGAGCAATGGATGTATGGATTACTCTGTGAAAGAGAGAGATAAGGGACTGCTTGGCTACAGGAATTAAGCAGTCCCCTTCAGCTGCTTCCTTAGGCTTTTATTGTAGCAACATCTTGAACTAAAATTAACCTCTAGATACAATCAGCAGGGTAACTGTTTGGAAAAGTCAAGGCAGGAGCTGCTGCCTTCAGCAAGGTTCCCCCTAGAGGCTCCAACCTTTTGGAGAATCCTCCTTACAGACTTTCTAACCAAGTGTCATGCATCCCCACATATGAGTACTGCTCTCAAGCAGGATAGTGCCCACAGAGTTGTTTTGCATTTAGGCAAGGGGTTCAAATCACTATGCCACTACCTGGATAAGTCAACCACTCATTTGATGCAGGCTGACCTCAGGAGAAGGGTATGATCTTGATCAGAGTGGCTTTCTTTGGCAAACAGCTCAGTTGAGTCATCAGTGATACATCTCCTAAGCCTCATTCCTGGAAGGGGAACCTGGGCTGCACACTAGAGCATCCACCACAGGTTCTTAGTTAAACCAAAATCTACAACAAGAAAAATTAAAAGGAACTAACTAAAAATGGAATTCAAACAAACAAAAATGGATCTTTATTTGTCTCTCTGTTGGGTTGTCCAACAGACAGCAACAGTCTGGATATGAAATAACCTAAATATTTTATTCACAAACATATCACTTGTATTAAGTATTAAGGAGACATACAAATTTCACATTCATCTGTCCACCAGAAGATTATCAAAGTTCAGGCAATTGCTTTCTTGAAGAGGACCTGCATTTTATTCATGTTCCTTGAGCAAGTTTTACTAAGAGGCATAGTAGAATAATGAAAATGAAGTCAGTGAAACTAAGGAGAAGACATTATCCTCCAGCCATTCATATAACCATCTTTAGAGCTGAATAAATGGTTATTTAATAAGAGCAGTCCCTGTATAGCCAAAAAAGAGAATTTTTTTATTTAACTTTGGCAGTGACTGCATTTATTCATTAATATATTTAATGAAAAGAATTAATGTTCTTCAATAGAAGAGCTATTGTGTTAATATCTTTATTGAACTAGAGTAAAAGCATGAATCAATCACATAATTTCTAAAATTGTTAGATTACAAATTTTAAAGACAAAAATTGGGCAAATTTTAATGATTTTTTTATACATCTTCAACTTTCTCAGCTGGCTTTCTTCCAGCCAAATTGAAAAAGAAAGTAAGTTTGTTTGGCCATCTCGAATTTTTAAAGCTTATCTCTTATTAGACCTTAAATTGCCTTCATTTGGATGTAGGTGTGCATGGAGTTACTCTTAGAAGTTAAATTGAATAGGCTATGTATTTTAGATCAGTATGTTCTCAGAGAGAATAAAGAAATAATATTTCATTGTGAGAACATCAAATGAGAAATTAAGGATCAATTTGAAGAATGGAAAAATCTCCTTTAATTTGTGATCTCTTTAACTTGCCTAAGAATCCTGATTTTTAAAACCCAGTCTAATCTAGAAATAAAATTTGGTGATTGGAGGTCTATAAAGCCATCTTATTTCTTTGTGTTCTCATAGTCCAAACAAACTCCCAAAATTTCAGGCTCTTAATCTGTCTAGAAATACCCATTACTGGAAGACCTAATGGGAATGCTGTTACCATTAAACGTAACACTTGGAAGAAAGCCCAAGTGTTGCAGTAGTTTTTATGCACTTAGTAGCCTGCAAGTATTTGATGCTTACATATTGTTTTTATTGTTAACACAGAGAAATTAGCAAGTTATGTATTGAAGAACATCTGAGGAGATGACAGAACAAAGTAGGTACTTTCCAGTTAGAAAAGGACTGTAAAAAGATTGGGAGAAAGGGGCTGTGGGCATCTAATGAAGGAAGCCTAAGAATTCATGGCCAGGAGTTGTAGTCAAGAATATAAAGACATACTTCATAGACTTCATGGTTTCTACTGATGCCAAGTATGTTAGCTGACCTCCTATTTTTTAATGCTCTCTCAAGTAGTAACTTTCTCTAATTTATATTGTGGCTTCCTTGCACCTTTTCATACTTTTAATTTGAGAATGTTAACATGCCTCCAGTTCCTTTCTTTTCTTAACTCTGAAGACATTTATTCCCAAGCACAACCAAAAGCCATATTAAGAAGTATGATTGTCCCTGTAAATATTGCCATTTTGTAGTGTAATATTCTACTGAAATCATAATCTGATTATTCCAATAATTGCTCTTTTCATATTTGATCAACCCTGGGTGAAAGCTTTTATGACTTTTGGTGAGGATATGGGAAAATTTAACATGGTTAGTAATGATGACCTTTATAAGAGTATCATGGCAATGAATTCATAATCTATATCTCAGTATAGATTTAGATGAGTTTCTGCTGTAATTGTAGTTTTCTTTTATGTGAGAGCTGTTGGTTTAGTATCTGGTTAGACAGAAGTTAATCTCACTCTTTGATAAATTTTATTTAAAATTTTTTATGTGTGTCATGTATAATGATGGGGGAAAAATTCTAAAAAATTGTTGTATATGGGCATGTGTATGTGTATGTAAACTGACATATGTATGGGGGTACCTAGTCATGTAACTATTGTAAAAATAAGAATTTTTAATGAGCACACCTCAAAAATTTGAATACTTATCTACAGCATTGACACATGAATTTCTAACATGGCTTCCAAAGTGCATTATTTTCTAAATTCTAGCAATAGAAATGCATGAGTTACATGAAATTGCTTTTTTCAGGTTCCAGGTTTATGAGTAGAAAAGGCTACTCTCTAAAATTCTAAGACCTAAACTTCAGAAGCACATTAGAACTTTGAAAGTTCTGAGATTTAATATGAGCAATTGCCTTGCTCTTTTGCCTCTCTGGCAATTATTTACTCCAGAGAATAACATTTTTTCTTTTAAAAATGCTCCTTTTAGAAAAAAAAAACAACAACACACACACACACCTTAAAATAGAGCTGAAATAGGAGCATTGTGTACTTTCTTCCAATACAAACCTACCAAAATAGGAAACTGGTTGGCTTTTCAACTTAAAAACCAGTAGGAAAAAGGGGGTGATGGGGAGGATGAATTTTAATGAAAACTGTAATCTAAAGTTCTTTTTACTAAATAGAAGGAAAACTACAAATTATTGGATAGAGAGTTGAAACATTCTTATTAATGGATGTATATAAGTGTACATATATTATGTCTAAAAAACATCTGGAGGGCAAAATAACCCTTTATTCTGGAGCTTAATATCTAGCTTAAGAAATAGGACAGCCTTAGGAAACTGACAGTCCCGAGTCCAAGTTACAAGCATTCCAACAATACTTGTTTATATTTCTCACCCAGAATGGAGAGGAAAACGGTATTCCGAATCAAAATCATAACCAGAAAGAGGTGTTATATAAAAGAGTAGCTAAAATTATATCACATTAAATAAAAATCCTATTTCCTTAGCTTGTGTATGCACCACTCCAAACTCTGCCTTCATCTTCCTGTGCCCGACACGGTTGCATGCTGTTGGGAGAGACCGAGCTTGGCCTGGATCCTGGCTCCAGCAAATGCCCTGCCGTGAAAGCATCATTAAAGACTATGACCTTGCTAGCAGTGATCACCATGAAGACCACTTTGTAAAACTGGCCTTCCCATCAGTGTCCACGGTGAAATTGGTCACCAAGCCTCGCTTTCTATCAGTCAGAATAATTATGTTTGGTGTTCATCAGCCAAACCCTCTAAACTCTTCAAGTAAAAATAGTTGCCTAATCCATAGGTTCAATCAGAGCATTGAATGTTTAGTATCAACCAAAGAGATAGATTGAAATTTTAAACTTAGAAATGCACTGGAAGTTTTATTACTAGTACAACACAATTCTCAGGATTTTAAGTACCTACTTATGGAGAAAACATTTATGCAATACAGTATTTTAATCCATGATAAAATGAAGACTAATCCAGTAATACATAGTGTATTTTCTGCAACTATCTATGCCACTGATAAGAAGAAAAGAGAAAAGTAGCCTCCAGGCATCCAGACTAAACTGCACCCCAAATAGAAAAGGAAACAAACAAAAAGAAAATACAATAGAAAAATATATTCTCTTAGTTATTTCAGCAAAATTATTCTGATTTGCACCTTATCCATCATAGATGAAAGATGTAAACAACACCAGAAATCATCCTTCCAGCAGAGATGTCAGTCATAAATGAGGGTTCATCATTTAGATGCTTGTCCAAGATGGTAATTTAGAACTACTGCTACCAACTCTGGCTGTATCCAGAAGGATAATTAAGTGGTGAGCAGATGCATGGAAATAAAAGTTTTCTCTGGGCTGCCAGGGGCCTAAGGACAAAGCTAGCAGGTCCTATAAACCATTAGCCTAAGAACAGAATTGTCAGTGCAGCCATAGTCTACCAATCTGCTAAACATCTATGGGCATTAGCCATGACATTACAAATATGAACAATTTAAAAAAAAACTATCTCTGAAACATAATGTTTTGCTTTTCTTTTTACAGATCTGAGCCTACTCTGAATATCTTAAAATAGCAACTCAAAATTAATTCGCCAGAAAAAGGGAAGCAAGCTAATAAAAATTATATTTATAAGCTCACAGCAAGAAATATGTGCTTAAAATGGGATTTATTCTTTTTTATTGCTATTGGAATGGATGCTTAATTTTCTCCCTAAAATGAAATGAAACTTTTAGAAAATGTACGATGCTGGAAGAGTGGTTTCTCACATGTCAAGTAATGTAGCAAAGTTGGGAATAAATCATCAAGGAAATCTGACTAGTACTACACTGCAGCAGCAACAGTAGGACAACTGCTGTGAATGAGTTCACTGCATTGCACAAAATCCTATCCTCCAGCCACTGACAACGAGCATTCTGCCCCTTTACTCTCAGCTCTGATTGGTCTTTTAGTATCTTTCCCTGTTCACAGACTCTCTCCATTGCTACTTCTCAAAAAAATACATTCCTTGTTCTGAGATTGGAAGGTTTGCTTGGCTACCCTTGTGGCCTCGGTTTTTCCCCTCCTCGTTTTTCTTCTGTCACTTGTATTAATGCCACTTTCCTTCAAGCCTTTCCAGATAACAATGGCGAGAATCACAGACTTGTCTTCCATCTTCCCATACTGTTCATGGAGCATGTATTAATCGTTTAGAATGAGAACTATGTCTGCTATGCTTTCTACAAGTCGGCTTAGATTACTTGGCTTTTTACTTGACTGCATCTTGAAATTGTTAACTAAACAAATTGAAAAAATATTTAATTAACAATTATATAACCTAAAAATTTTTGAGATGAAGGATTGTTTTTGTCCTTTTGTGGCTTCTGATACATATTTAACCATTGATTGGAAATTCCTGGCTAGGAAATTATGGATCCCCTTTATATTAATTTAAAAAAACAAACAAACATGCAGTGCATTAGAATAAGAACCCATTGTACTGTAAAAAAACAAGGTAATAATAAAAACATATTTTAGTGTCCACTGTGTATCAGAGACTGTATTCATTATAAGCACATGCATAGCCTTCTGACTGTTATTATTATCTGTTACAGTGATGCGCACACTTAGTGTCTGAGAAATTACATAGATTTTTACTATAATTTCACTCCAGTAAGTCTTACTAGTAAATGTCTCTGAGTTTGAGATTCTTAAATCATAAGACTAAACTCTACACTCCTTTTTCCTTTGGGCTACTTAAGAGTCTCTCTCTGAAAAATTCAGGGAAAGCCAACCTGTCACCTTAGTAATAGATTCTGCCAAAAATTCTTTGCTAATTCGTGTTCCGTTTAATCCAAGGGGCAGGTAAAAATAAGAGACTTTTTCTTAGGCATCAGGGTCTTGATTCTGGTGATAAGGGAAATGCTATTGAGGGCAAAGCATAACTGAGTGCCTAATACCTTGCCCTTTGAAAGGAAAATGGCAATTATTTGTACGCTAGAAATTCAACTGGTCACAGGGCAGTCATGTGAAAATGAAAATCAAGTTAATTATCTCTGTCTGTGAGAATGTGCTTCTAGACATACTGAACATTAGGGCTTAGAGAAATCAATTTTTTAAACTCCCTACCTCAGAGATTGCAGCAAGAGACAAAAACGTGTATAGAAATTATTTAGAGGTTAAGTTGTATAAAGAGAAAGAAGGCTCTTCTGCTCATATGGGATGTGTGGATCACTTTCATGGAAAGAAGTTTCCATGATTAATTTGACTCTTCACTCTTCTTGTCTATAAGGCATGGAGAGTTGATGAGGATTTAGAGAGTAAAAGTCAATTATAAGAGAGGCACAAAAGTGCTGTTTTCCTCAGTAAAACCCTGAACCCCTTACTACCACAGACCTTGTCTTATTTATCTTAACATCGCCAGAGTCTACCACAGAACTTATGTATTTAGTTGGTCAATTTATATTTACTAAACTGACACAAAAGGAGAAGCAATGAGATGAACATAGTAAGTAAATGCTTCCTTAAACATGAAATTATATTTATGGTAGTCTGATATCGAATATACACAAGTCTTATAACTTCATATGCAGTTAGTTATTTTGTGCAACCCTGAAATGTGCCTCTTTTTTAGTCCCCGTTTTATAGATGAGGAAACAGAGACACTGAAGAATTTAAGTAATTTCCTTGAAATTGCATAGTTAGTAATAAACTCAATTGGGATTTAAACCCAGGGTTCTCTTGTCCCAGAGTCCACATTCTTAACCAATGGGTGATCATTGTGCCTTATAAAGTCATGTAAGAGAAGGTTTTTCTCTGGCACTGTACATTTGGTCATGCATGTAGCTGTCTCTTCCCTTATTATACTGTGACCTCTTGCACTATTTTTCAGGAAGGATCTGAGGGCTACTCACCTTTGACTCAGATATAGTAAACATACTGAGACCTGTTTATAGTTGAATAAGTATGTCAAAACAAAATCCTCACCTCAGGAGTAAGGAAAACCATAGTGGCAAACTTCAGAGGAATGATAGAGGTATGGAAAATGAGCATGTTTGAATTCTGCATACTCAGAAACAAAGACATTCATTCACTCAAATATTTCATAACTAAAATCCTCTAAGAAAGGAAAAGAAGGGGCTGTACCCAAACTAGGATAGAGACCAAATCAAGGAAACCTGAACTCTTTGGGTAAAGCCTGAAACTTACAGAAGCAAAGAAGAGTTTTCTTAGAGTCAGACCTAATATGGCAACACTTCAAATAGTATATTTGGGGAAGAGGACACGAGCAGCCAGCTCAGAAGTTTTTGTCAAGTGTAATATATTGGGAGATCTTTTCCTATTTGGGTCTTTCATCTTCTCCTATTAGCAGATTGAGTATTAGTTTATCAGATTAGTCAGTTGGTATCTGTGAAATAATGTACAGATTCTGAAGGCAGCAGTAGGTGAGTGGAGGAAGAAATGTAAATAGCACAAGAACAATGACTTCCAGACATCATTGAACCAAGTGGTAGGAGGTGGCATTATAGGGCTGAGCTGGCTTCTGGTGATGGGGAATCTGAAGAGACACTTAGCCATTATTTGTACTTCTAAGTACAAATGAAGATTTTTTGGGTAATGTACATACAGTGGTACCTCAAGATACGAGTTTAATTCATTCCGTAACCTTGAGGCTGGGGAAACTATGAGACGCTCCAGTCGAGGTAAACTGATGGGTCGTGTGCAGCCGGCCGATCCTCGCGATTACTCGTATTTCAACTGTTGCTCGTATTTCAAAGCAAAAATCCCTCGCTCGACGGCTCGTATCTCAAAAATCTCATATGTTAAGGCACTTGTATATCGAGGTACCACTGTAGTGGATAAAACATTTCACTTGGTATAGGAAGACCTGCATTTCTACAAATTGTATAATATTGAACAAGTGGCTATGTTTCTTTGGGTCTTAGTTTTCGCATCTGTAACAGGAGGGAATTGGACTAATTGGTTTCTATGGTCCCTTGCAGTTTTAACATGCTGGAGAATCTACCACAGGTACTAGATCATAAAGTCCAAATTCCACTCAGCAATCAGAAAGAGAGAGAGAGAGAGAGAGAGAGAGAGAGAGAGAGAGAGAGAGAGAGCGGGAGGGAGGGAGAGAGAGAAGAAAGAACGGCTTTGTCAAGAATTTGCAGTGTCTGGGAAGGCTAAAGGGCTAACCCAGCCTTCCCCTTATCCAGTGCTCTTTTTGTCTTCCTGTAACCACTAACGATGAATTGCCTGTTTTAATATCTTTAAAAGCTACCCAAAACCAAGTATCTTAAGTATTTAAAAACATGATTACATTCAAAATCACTGAAAATCTTCTCAAAGGAGGCATCAAAAAAATAATGTATTTATTCTCATTTTAGGAACCCCTTCAACTATTAAAAGCAAAACATTATAAAATCCAAAAATAATTCTCAATTGTACAGTACTCTGTCATGCTGAGGTTTAGCACTGGGTTGAATATGCAACAAACACAGTAAAAAATTATCTTATAGGTTCTCTAAGGGCCTAAATTTTTCTAAATTCAAGTCCATGTTCTTTTCTAAGAAAGTGAGAAATCTGAGATGAAAGCAGGTCACACACAGAAGGGATACATACTGTTCTTACACCATTTGGTTTGAGTAAAGACAATCAAAAAATGGAAACAACAGCAGGTCTCAGGCAGAGCTGCCAGAGATAGCTCCGTTTCTATGTCTGGGCTGTTCTTAGAGCAACGTCCACTCTGTCTGTCCAGGACCAGGCTCTCCTGCTTTAAGAACCTGCCTACAGAACTCCACTTTCCCTTTTCTCCTCAAGGTGAATTAAATGCATGCTTTTCACACCAGGTTAAAAATTTGACCTATTTCAGTGATTCTTCCTTTCAAGAATATTGCTTTGTCTGCTCTAGCTGGTTTGATTCAGTGGATAGAGCGTTGGCCTGTGGACTGAAGGATCCCGGGTTCAATTCTGGTCAATGATACATGACCAGGTTGTGGGCTCAATCCCCAGTGTGGGGCATACAGGAGACAGCCAATCAATGATTCTCTCTCATCATTGATGTTTCTATCTCTCTCTACCTCTCCCTTCCTTCTCTGAAATCAATAAAAATGTTTTGTTTTGTTTTGTTTTTTAAAAAAAGAATATTATTTTGCCTGGCTATTCCCATAAAGTTGAGAACAATAGATGGCCAGGGCACACCAGAAATAAATCATAGACATGAGAAGTTTGTCTTCAGGTACACCATGTTTCACATTTCTGACACCTCTGTTCTTCCTCATCTAGTCGCCCCCATCTCAGCTCTCTGCCCCCTTTCTCCTATCCTGCCTCCCAGCTGTTAAAGGCTCCCAGATGAGGTCTTTCTGCTTCTTCCCCCTCCTTTCTAATGCTGATAGTCCAATCTCTTTGTCCCTGTCACAACCAGACACATTTTTAAAACATATCTATTTACTAGTATGTTCTAATTTCTAATCTATAACAGTGAATTAATGAATCCTAATAACAATATTGGCTAGAAAAGATACATTTAAAGTGACAGCATAAGATAGTGAATATGAATTGTTCTTGAAATCAGAAAATATATATTTAATATGGCATTTTATAATATAACTAGAGGCCCAGTGCATGAAATTTGTGCACTGGAAGGCAGGGTCCCCTTAGCCTGGCCTGTGCTCTCTCACAGTCTAGGCCGCTCACCCCTTACCACCTGCCTGCTTGTTGCTCCTTACTCCTTGGCTCACTGCTCCTTAGCGTTGCAACAGAGGCAGGAGAGGCTCCCACCACTGCCACTACACTCATCAGCCATGAACTCTGCTTCTGGCTGAGCAGCTCCCTTGTGGGAGCTCACTGACCACCAGGAGGCAGCTCCTGCATTGAGCGTCTGCCCCCTGGTGGTCAGTGCGCATCATAGCGACCAGTTGTTCTGGTGGCTTCACCTTACTGGTCACTCAGGCTTTTATTATATATATATATAAAACTTTTCTTCTGTTGGGTCTGAACTTTACAGTCTTCCATTGTAAAATAATAATAATTTCAGAGACTTACTCAGTGTCCATTATGCTAACTATTATGCAAAGTATGTATATGCACTATCCCAGTGGTCTGCAAACCGCGGCTTGCAAGCCACATGCAGTTTGCAGCTCTGTTGACTAATGAGTTTGGACTACACTAAATGTTACCATGTAGTTGGAAGCTGTGAGGATTAAGCAATTGTGATATATTGTGTGCAAAGAGGTAAAGGGTAGTATATGACAATGGTCGGCAAACTCATTAGTCAACAGAGTGGCAAACAGCGCCTCACACACTGCATGTGGCTCGCGAGCTACAGTTTGCCGACCACTGCACTATCACATTGATTTTCACAAACTGTCCATAAGGTATGCAATCCACCTCAGTTTAAAATAAGATTAGGGCATAGAGAGAATAAAAGACCTGGCTAGATCTAGAATATCAACACACATTCTTCTGAATCTAGTACCAAACCTCACCTTACAAGGTTGTTATAGGTGGTGCATGTAAGGGCACTCTATATGTTCTGAAACACTGTGTAAATGTAAGGCATTGTCCTAACAATATTTTCAAATTAAAGAAGCTAGAAAGTTTATACACTATATTAAATTTGGGAAAGAGAAAATTAGAGGGCACAAATTAAACCTATGAACTTCCATTTTGGAGAATAAGGATTCAGTATTCCAGGAT
This sequence comes from Lasiurus cinereus, assembly GCA_011751065.1. NCBI lineage: Eukaryota > Metazoa > Chordata > Mammalia > Chiroptera > Vespertilionidae > Lasiurus > Lasiurus cinereus. The sequence goes on along the minus strand of JAAGEH010000307.1, from coordinate 61,458,412 downwards.
GAACAAAATACTGTACAAGAAATAAGTGTAAGCAAAATATACTCCATGTCTCAGGTAAGAGAGAGGCCTCTTCAGGCAAGGGAGCTCAGGAGTAGAGAAAGATAGAGAAAGAACATATTAAATTTAATAATCATTTATTTCTTCTTTCTTTAGTTTTCTAAGTCATTAATCATGAATTCTTTCCAGACTACCCAATGAATGAATAAATGCCTCTTAATGTTATTTTCTGACCTGGAAAAATAAAAAATAAAAAAAATTGCCCTGGACAGTTTAGACAGGAAAGGATGGCTTAATTCAAGACTATTGCAATAGGCCCCTTAGCCAGTTTGGCTCAGTGGATAAAGTATCCACCATGGACTGAAGAGTCCTGGGTTTGATTCTGGTTAAGGGCATGTACTGTTTGCAGCCATATGCAGGAGGCAACTAATCAATGTGTCTCTGTTACATTGATGTCTCTCTCTCTGTCTCTATAGATCAGTGGAACCCTAGCTGGTTTAACTCAGTGGATGGAGCGTTGGCCTGTGGATTGAAGGGTCCCTGGTTTGATTCCAGTCAAGGACACATGCCTGGGTTGGAGGCTCGATCCTCAGTAGGGGACATGCAAGAGGCAGCCAATCAATGATTCTCTCTCATCATTGATGTTTCTATCTCTCACACCCTCTCCCTTCCTCTCTGAAATCAATAAAAATATATATTTTTTAAAAGATCAGTGGAAAAAAATCTTCTGGTGAGCATTAATAACAACAAAAACGACTATTGCAATAAGTAGATAGGTTGAACTCACTTCCTCTGCAACAAATAGTGGTGGAATTATTAGGCACTGGAGTGAGTTATTGGGAAAGGACTGCTGATCAATATGATAGAGCAATAAGTGTTTGTTAATTGGCACTTACTGAAGTTAGTCTCCTATCCTTCCAAAGAGACTAAGCCCTCTCTTCTATAATGATTATATTTTAAAGAGATGACTCCCAGATCCTAGAGAAAGACGTTCTTGGGTAGTAAGACTGGAAAGAGGTTGGGAGAAAGTTTACATCTCAAAAGGGCAGAGAAAGAGTGCCCTTTTGTTTTCCAAAGTACATGCCACAAGAAAAGGGAGGTCATGAAGAAGCCTAACTAATTAGTTAAGCTGTGAGGAATGCTAAAGCCATTTTAGGCACTCCATCTAAGCACATAGCACATCAAATAATTAGATCCTTCTTTTTTTCTAGACACATCCATCTTGGAACTCTCTCTTCTCCTTCAAGCCAAACTGGTTGCTTTCTAGGCCTGATGTACAGCTGTCAACCTAGGAGGTCCCTTTTCCCCTCTTCCCTAATGAGACACTCATTTAGTAGAATACATCAATACAGTAGCATGTATTCTTTATCAACACCCAAGACATAGCACACAAAATAAATTTTTGAGAATGCAGATACTTGAAAGTGTATTTTCCAGTTTCGATCTTGACAAATCATTAAGATGGGAATAAAATTCTAAGTTAAAAATCATTTTTTCCTCATAATTTTGAAGATATATTTTCACTATCTTCTGTTGCTGTTGGGAAGAATAATGATACTTTGTCCTCAACTGCTTGAATATAAATTCATTTTGTTCCTAACAGCTTTTTAAAAATTCCTCTTATTCCTGGTGATTTGAAATTGTATTGATTTCACTGAACCTCCAGTGACCCCTTTTACTCTGTAATCACATGTTCTGAAGCAATGCAGATGTTATTTTATTAATTATTAGAGGCCTGGTGCATGAAATTTGTGCCTGAAGGGGGGGCGGTGTCCTTTAGCCCAGCCTGCTCTCTCTCCAATCTGGGATCTCTTGAGGGATGTCCAAGTAGGATCGGGCCTAAATGGGCAGTCGGACATCCCTCTCACAATCCAGGACTGCTGGCTCCCAACTGCTCACTTGCCTGCCTCCCTGATTGCCCCTAACTGCTTCTGCCTGACAACCTGATCACTCCATAACCACTCCCCTGCCAGCCTGATTGATGCCTAATTGTTCCCCTTGCCAGCCTGTTTGCCCCTAAATGCCTTCCCCTGTGGGCCTGATCACCCCTAACTGTCCTCCCCTGTAGGCCTGGGTCCCCTCCAACTTCCCTCCTCTGCTGGCCTGGGCACTCCTAACTGCCCTCCCCTGCAGGCTTGATCACCCCCAACTGCCCTCCCTTACAAGCCTAGTCCCTCCCAACTGCCCTCCCCTGCTGGCCTAATCGCCCACAACTGCCCTCCCTTGGAGGCCTGGTTCCTCTCAACTTCCCTCCCCCTGCTGGCCATCTTGTAGTGGCCATCTTGTGTCCACATGGGGGCAGGATCTTTTGACCACATGGGGGCAGTCATCTGCATATTACTCTTTTATTAGATAGGATAGAGGCCTGGTGCACAGGTCAGGGTCAGCTGATTTTCCCTGAAGGGTGTCCCAAATCAGGGTGGGGGTTTCCTTGGGGCATGGGGTGGCCTGGGAAAGGAGCCTATGGTGGTTTGTAGGCTGGCCACATCCCCTGGCAACCCAAGCAGAGGCCCAGTTGTCTGGGATTTATTTATCTACTACAATTGAAACTTTGTAGCCTGGAGTGGAGCCAAGCTTTCTGCTCCCATAGCCATTGAAACTTTGTTGCCTTAAGCAGAGGCCAGGGTGTGCAGAAAGCTTGGCTTCCTCCATGGCCGGGGGCAACCCAAGCCTCCCTCCTGCTCTGTCTGTAGTCATAGCCATCTTTGTTGGGCTAATCTGCATACTCACTCTGATTGGCTGGTGGGCATGGCTGGTGGGTATAGCTCAAGTATGGTCAATTCGCATATTACTCTTTTATTAGATAGGATTTGAAATTTTTCTCTGATCTCTCTTTGGGGAACTCTTATGAGTGGGATGTTGGGTCTCGTGGATTTATCACCTAGTTTTTTTCTCCTTTAAATTTACCTTTTGCTTTATTTCCTCAAAGATTTCCTCAACTTTATAATCTTTTCATTGATTAAACATATTATGTTAAAAGTCCCCTGTCTTGTTTCTTTTTTGTATTCTGGAGTTCTTTGTTTTTGATTATTTGGTTGGTTTGTATTTTAACTGTCTTTTAAATTGGGAACATTTTCAAATGGGTAATCTGCCACTGTCTGTCCATATTTAAGAGTGGCACTAGGAAGTACTTTGTGCTATACACTAGCAGACTTCTAGGATGTTAAAACTAGCACACACAGGTTTCATTAGAGAACTTCTGAATGTCAGTAACTTTGTTAGATATTCTGTTTATACACTACCCCATCATGTCCCTTTTTCATTCTTCTCTGTTCTACTCTGTGTCCAAGGAGGCTGACCCTGATAACTATACACATGGGCTCCCTAAAGAGCTGAACTCAGTGAGCAGGCACTATGAGGATATTAATGAACAGAAGGGGACAAAGGTCAAGGGATTGCCCTCACCCCCCAATTCAACCCCTACTTCAGCATGGATTCTATAGTAGTATCTACAGCTTTCTATGCTTCAGTTTCTGTGGTGAGGGTTTGTTCCACTGTCATACTTCTCACTAGCCTCTATTTTCCTACATTGTCCTGTGGATATAAGTGTTGCAAGTGGAAATGGAGCCTTCATGAGTCATAAAGAAAGCATTCCAGGGACTCACATATGGGAGGATAAGATGCAGTAATATTTATTGTAGAAGCACTTCAGCAAGCCAGTTTCCATAAGTTCTGTGCCATTGGTTCAGTACAGTTCAGTCCCCATCCAGCTAGCTTAGTCGATGTTCCCAGTGGAGATCCAACTGACATTGCATTGCCTACCCTGGTTCATGCTTAGAGTCTGCACACCTGCTGGCTGCATGGCTGCTATGATGGCATGGCTGCTATGGAGAGAACATGCAAGCACACAGGGAAGGCATATGTTACTGAGAGAGAGAAATGAGAGAGAGAGAGAGAGAGACAGAGAGAGAGAGAGAGAGAGAGAGAGGAGGCACTTTGCTAAGCTTGGATTATATTATCTACATCTTGGGGAAGATCAGGTTCTCTTTTAAACTAACCAATCAATTTCCAAATGCTTTACTGTCTGGTGTTGGGCCCTTTCCCTAATCCATTTTCTAGATCTTCCAGGTTCTATGTGCCTTATCCAATCAATTTTTTTTCCCCAGGTGAGACAGGCCTTTATGGTTGACATCCTGGCTCCAACTGCATACCCATGCCTCAAAGTAGAACTTCCCCCTGTGCTTTCTTGACTTCTATTGGACATGTGTTCAGCAGATCATTTCTTCTGCTGTTTTTTTCTTCCCTCAATAATGACTAGTAATGACCCTTCCTGTCCACTTTGGGAATTAGATCCCAAGGGCAGAGCTGCAGCAGTCCCCTGGGGAGTATATGAAGCTGTAGCTTTCTAATGAAGCAGGCTAATTGTCTGGCTCAGCTCCCTAGTTTATTGGGCTTGATGTCTGTTTCCCTTTGCTTCCTCCTTTGTTACTATCTACCTAAGCACACTAATATAATGGCTTCCTGCTATTGCTAGTTGCCATGTGACTCATCATTCTTTATTTGTTCACTTATAGACTGACTTTCTTCATTAATTTCTCTTCATTTGAATCATCTAGAGTGAATATGCTTTCCTGCCAGGACAGAACCACAAGTCTTTTCTTTGGAACCTTCAGTTTCTCCAGAGAAGAATTCTGTAATATTTATCTAGACCATGAGGAATGCATATGCCTGGCTTTTGATACTCACAAAGCAAGGAGCATTGGGATGGAGGTTCAAGTTTCAATATGTAGTTATATTAACACACATTTTCATTATTTTATTGAGATAGTTCTTTCTACCTGCTCTTACCCTGGTGTTCTTGAGATTTATTCAACTTATGAACCAGGAGGTCACAGTTCAATTCCTGGTCATGGCACATGCCCAGGCTGGAGTGTGCAAGAGGCAACCCTATCAAAGATTCTCTCTCATCATTGATGTTTCTGTCTCTCCCTCTTCCTTCCTCGGTGAACTCAATAAAAACATATTAAATAGTTTTTTAAAAAAGATGGCAGCAGTGGAGGCTTTTAACTGAGTATGCCAAGTGTTAGAAAGATGAATGGACAGGGCCCTGCGGGCACCAAAAGATGGGAAGATGAGTGGATAGGACCCCAGCATGCCAAAATCTAGAAAGATGAGTGGATGGGGACCTGGGGGCATGAAGAGCTAGCAAGGTAATTGGATGGTAAAAAATTCCCTCCCCTTTCTATCCCTTTAAGAAGAGCAGGCTTGAGCAGAAAGAGAGATGATCTTTGAGAGAGAGGGAGATGAAATTTGTCTTTGAGATGAGAGTCCACCATTCTCCCAGGTCATGTGGCTCTGAACAAAACCTCTTTCCTTTTGCACCATCACCTACCTCACAAGTTTGGTTTTCAGGGTGGCAGGCAGCCAAACCTCCATTTTATTGTTTGGTTGCACTACAATAGTGGGTTAACCTATTTTCCCTTACTGTTCTATTAATTTTTGCCTCATATTATTTGATACTGTGTTGTTATATGTATGTACATTAAGAATTGCTATCTCTTCTTGGAAGCGGGGGGGATTAAGTAGGAACATTTATAACATTTACTAAGTGTTTTTGTGTTCTAAAACCTTTCCTTGTCCTCCCCAAGTCTTCCAAACAACAGTGTAAGACTTGCTTAATTCACTTACGCTTTCTGGCACGGGTAGGCTTTAAGGGAAAAGTGCTGACCCTTTATGAGTTAATGCTGCATTTGGAGACAAGCAGCATTTAGGTTCTGCTGCTTTTTACCCTTTCTTTTACTTTCTTCCATTCAACAAATATTAACTAGGTGCTACAGATTATTAATCTGTGCTTTTAATACATTTACAATATAGAATTGCATTGATATTATGGGAAAGTGAAGAAATTGGATAAAGTGTTTCAGCAGAGTAATTAACAGAGCATTTGGTGTAGAGATGAACAAATTAAACAGTCTCTGCCCATAAAGGGAAGGTAGAACATAAGTATTAATAGAAAAATAAAGTAGAACCTAGACAATTCAAATATTTGTGCAGGAACAGTGAACCTGAGACTGAACGACACATTCAGGGGCAGACAAGCCATTCAGTGTCATTCAACATGGATGCAGGGAAGTGTATAGTGGAAAATTGGGCAAGAGCAGACTGAGGAGGAACCAGTGTATTTTAAACTTCATCCTCAAAACTGTGGAGAGATTTTCAAGAATTTTCATATAAGAGATGGGATATAAATAGGTTTTGATTATTAGAAGACCACTTGGGAATATTATAAAGGGGGGCAAGATGGGCAGCAGAGCGACCCGAAAAAAAGTGGCTGCAGTGCAGTCATCATAATGACTCCATGTTGACAAAACTCTAACAGTGGCATGAGATCTGCAGATGAAGAAGAGGAGAAGGAAGATATTGATAGACTTTGGTAATGAATTGTTGCTGTAGAAGAGGAGGCGGAAGAAAGATGATCTAAGATGATTCTGGGTTTCTGGCTTTGGAAACTGATTTCAAGGGACTCAAAGGTCTTTTAGAGATATTAAATGCACACAATGATGTTTGGAGAGATGGGATTCAAGAAAAAAAAGAAAAAATAGATTGAAGTAATGAGCCTAACAAATAGTATTTGCTTATGTGAGGATACTAGAGGCTAGATGTTTCTAGTTAAAATTCAATTTTAATTGAATTCCTAATATTTTTCTTATTTTTAATTATTTTTTCTTTATTTTATTTTACTTTTCTATCACCCTATATCTTCCCTATACCTTCTTCCACCTCCAGCCATGACCCTTCCCCCCTCCACATTCACCACAACATTGTCCATGTCCATGAGCTCTTTCTCTTTTGTGTTTTGCTCAATCCTTCCACCCCTTCACCCCAAACTTCCCCAACCCAAGCTATCTGCCTGCTCCCTATCTATGACTCTGTCTCTTTTTTTCTTGTTAGTTGACTTCTGTTCATTACATTCCACATATGAATGAAATCATATGGTACTTGTCTTTCTCTGAGTGGCTTATTTCACATAGCATAAAGTTCTCCAGGTCCATCCATGCTGTTACAAAAATATTTCTCTCTTTTTTTTACAGCCAAGTAGTATTTTATTGTGTAAATGTACCATAACATTTTTATCTACTCATTTACTGATGGACACTTGGGCTATTTCTAAATAATCTTGGCTATTGTAAATAATGCTGCAATGAACACAAAGGTGCATATACTATTTCAAATTAGTGTTTCAGGTTTCTTCAGATAAATTCCCAGAAATGGATTTGCTGGGTCATAAGGCAGTTCCATTTTTTTTTTCCAGGTAATTCTATACTGCCTTTCACAGCAGTTGCACCAATCTGCATTCCTACCAACAGTGCACAAGGGTTTCCTGTTCTCCACATCCTCACCACCAACACTTGTTGTTTGTTGATTTTATTGATGATAGCCATTCTGACAGGTGTGAGGTGATATCTCATTGTAGTTTTGATTTGCATATCTCTGATGATTAGTGATGTTGAGCATCTTCTCATATGTCTATTGGCCATCTGTATGTTCTCTTTGGAGAAATGTCTATTCAGATCCTTTGCCCATTGTTTAATTAGATTGTTTATGTTTTTGGGTGTTGAATTGTGTAAGTTCTTTATAAATTTTGGATATTAACCCCTTATCTGATTTATCAGTGAATATGTCTCCCATTCACTGGCTTGTCTTTTCATTTTGTTGATAGTTTTCTTTGCTGTACAAATATGTCTACAATGCAGGGAGTCCAGGAAAAGCTTACAAACTCCAAGGAAAAATGTGGTGCTTGTGTTGGAACTGAAGCTGGATACATAGAACAGGATATGAGGAAATTACTAGGTCCCTCACTGAACATCCTGAGAAACAACCTACTGAACTGACTGCTTAGTGGCCCAGTGGGAGCACAACTAACAGTAACAGGAAATAGCAAGTTTGTGGCTTCTTAATTATTCATAAAATATAGCTGAATAGGCAAACTTGTAGATACAGAAAGTAGAATCCTGGTTGAAAGGGACTAAAGAGATGGGGGATTGAGATGTAATTGCTAATGAGTGATGGAGTTTCTTTTTGGGATGATGAAAATGTTCTGGAATTCAATAATGATGACGGTTGCACAAATTTGTGAATATACTAAACAACATTCAATACTTTAAAAAAGTAAATTTGTGGTATGTGAGTTATATCTCAATTTTTTCCAAAAAAAGAAAAAAATATGGCCAATACTCAGGACCCCAGTGGCACCAAACAGACCATATGGGGCATCTCCTTTTCTTAGGACCTCTGGACCACAGAACCATCCTTTGAGCTGGGCTCAGCCTGTCTCACTGGAGACCTTTGGACAGTAGAAAACAGTGGCCTTAATGATATGTCTTGTAACCTATAGTTTCTCTGATCCATGGCCCCAACGAGAAGGAACAGAGAGAGAAGATAATAATTTCAACCAGGTCAGATGAAAAGTATCTACAGCTTCTAGCTGATAACCATTTTCTGTATAATATCAAGACTTACTCCCTCAAAGAAATAATTCCACACAGAAACATACCGAATATGCATCTACTAAGAAACTATAATCTCCATCTCCTTCATCTTCATTATGTTTGAAACCTAATAAACTTTTTATTAGTTTAACACTTACATTTCATTTTAGTAAAATTGGAATGAGTTTTCCTTACCAAAAATTAGATACCAATATTTTGGGCTAACATGACACAATGAAAAAATCATAGGTTTAACATATGAGGTTCACCACTGGTAGGTTGTGGTCTTGGACAAGTATCTTGTAACACTGTAAGCCTTTGTTTCTTTAACTCACTGTTGAAGATAATACCTAATAATCAAAGGATTAAACACCATAAAGCATGCACAGTGTCTAGTAGCCTTTGGCAAGGTGTTCTCAATGAACATTGACTACATTTCTTGTTATGGCAAAGGAGGATCCAGTTCTCTGGTCCTTTTTCTAACTCTTGAGTCCATCTTCCCTACCTCCCTCTCTCTTTACATTTCTTTCAAAATCTGGGCTGCCTGGCTCTTGTACCAAGAGGAGATAACAAAATCTAAGATTCCATATGATTTTTGAATGCTTTATTTTTAAAAGAGGAGTAAGTAATCGACCCTTTTTTAATTTTTACTTGCTTTTATGAGTCATGTAAACATTAAGATAAAGATTTTGGTAGCTCGGTGCTTTTCCATTACTTAAGCATAATAATGTAGCTGATAGGTCTCTCTGGTCCTTTCATCATCATTTTCATCCAAACCATGTTCAGATAGGGTATCATTTCCATGTTTGCAAGACATTTACTTTAATATGCAGTAATAAAAAAAGAAAACTAGGCAGACCCAAACATGCAAATAGGACACTTTTTAATAACATGCATTGAATAAGGATGTTTTCTTTCATGAGAGTATATTACTTGACTTTCTGCAGAGACAAGATCATTAGATTTAATTTTGAGGAACTGATTACATTTTTCTAGCCAGAGATGGTTTGATTTGACTGACGTCTGGTTAAAATGCAAAGAGGCTATTAAAAATGATATCCAGTCCACTTTCTAAAGAGCAGTCCATTAATTTCTTGTGAATTTTCGTCCCTCAAACTTCCTACTCTGTTAAGGCTCAAACCAGAATTGTAAGGTTATGATGTTTTTATTAATATAATTAATAACAAATGTTACTTGTTAACTTGGTTATCAACAAATTGGACAGTTGGCAAATGTACTCAGGGCCTTGCTCCAGTGAATTTAATATAGATATGAGGCAACATATCGACCTCAAAAAATGAAATCAAGAACATTACTCAGAGGGAAAAAAAAAAAGGTAAAGAAAGCACTTTATCAGATTTTGGAAAAGCAAACAATAATGATTTTTAAAACTAATTCTTTTTAGGTTTCTCTGAACACCATACTCAAATAATTTAAGACATCTGTTCAATATATAACATCAATTGAAATGTTAAAACATAGTTTAAATACCAGAAACAAACCAAAAAAATGCTACAAAAGCAATAATATGCAATATGTAGAGATTAGATAATGTAGGGAAAAAAACACTACTTTGCTTCACTCCTGATTCTTCAAGCAAGAAAATCTAGTCCTGTATAATCACAAAATCTAAGGAGAAACAGCACTGAAATCTTTCTGCCCTATTATAATTTTACAAATTGTAAATTTGAAAATTGTATTGAAATGAGTACCAATGAATATCAATTATAAAAAGGCATAGGCAACTAGATTCCCAAATGTAGTCTAATGACCCAGAATAAGCTTTCTTTTTCTTTTTTTTATTAATTAAGGTATTACATATGTGTTCTTATCCCCCCATTACCCTCTTACCCCTCTCCCCCCAAATAAGATTTTTAAAATCAAACTACGTTAATTTGGAATTTGTCCATTGGCTGTGTGTATGTTTATTTTCATATTATTTAAAAGAAAAATCAGAATGTAGCAAGGATTTTTCTTTTATTTAGAAAAATAGACAATTTTCCAATTTTAAGCACTAACCTTTACTATATTAATTCGTGGCCCATGTGAACGGACAGAATGGGGAGAGTAGGTGAGGTGAACACTTGTGTTCACTTGACCAGACATAATCACCAGGCAGCTAGAAAGGAAATTGGGTTCCATGAGGCCATGATGACTGTTTTATTTCATTTTACAAATAGGAACTGAAGCTGAGAGGTTACTTGTGCAAAACCCCACAGCTGGGAACCACTTCAAAGAATTGATTCTAGAATTCTATTAATTCTAATTTTTGCCTCTAAAGCCCACAGTTTTCCTATGAAGCCATCTTCAGAAAGAATGCAAAATTCTTATAGAATACCTGGTCAACAAAACACCTCCATGGTTAACACTCCTCCAAAAAAAATGAGAGCAGGCAAGGGTGGCTCAAGATTCCCTGCCCCTACTCACCAGTGCCTCTACTGAGGCTGTGTGTTTTCAAGGGGCAGCTGGAAATGAAAATGTCTAACTTCTCTAACATGTGAATGTTCCCTGTATATACACACATCACTGTTATGTACTGCATGGGGGTTCAAAGAAATAGGATACAATCCTGGTTAATAAGATGCTTATAGGCTAATTAGAAGACAAGGCTGAATCATCCTTGCTTTTCCCCTCAAATATAAATATAATGAGAATTTCAGGAAAGTCAAAAGATACTTTTGGTGAAGAGGACTTTCAGATGTCCTATATAATTAAACTGCATTGGTGGGAATCAAACTCACCGGTAGTAAGGATATGTGGATCTCTGTAGATGTGAAAATATTACTTCACTAGAAGCCTGATGCACAAAGATTTCTGCAAGAATGGGCCTTCCTTACCCTGGCTGCCAGCACTGCCTTTGCTCTAGCCTGGAGCCTCCTTTCCACCTTCCCACACTGCCCAGAGGCCCAGAGTGGCTGGGGCAGTGCAGAAAGTCTGCATTGTCACCATGACAACAATGCAAGCATCCCACCCTGCCCCCAGACACTCGGTGCCTGGGGATACAAATTAACCCACCTTTGTTGGGTTAATTTGCATACTCACCCCTGATTGACTATGGGTGTCACAGAAGTATGGTTAATTTGCATCTTACTCTTTTATTAGTGTAGATTCCTTTTGCTAAACCCCCTTTCTTGTTTTTAGTACTTTCACACCCCATATAGCACACCTGCAGTCTCCAACTACCTAAGCCCTACCTCAACTGTGCAGAACAATTTTATGCTCAACATTTTTTTTTCCCCTTCAAAACTCACCAGTTCTATTTCCCCCTTCTTAGTACTCTGCTCTCTCCTGGAAGATTCAAACTTAAATATCTATTCTCCCAGATAAAAATTATCCTTCATCCTGGCTGGCATAGATCAGTGATTGGGTGTCAACCTATGAACCAGGAAGTCACAGTTCAATTCCTGGTCAAGGCATATGCCCAGGTTGTGGGCTCAGTCCCCAATGGGGTATTCAGAAGGCTGATCAATAGTCTCTATCATCATTGATGTTTCTATCTATTTCTCCCTCTCCCTTCCTCTCTGAAATCAATAAATATATATATATGCTTCAGTGGTTTGGTGAGCTATTGTTGCTGGCTACATTAAGCATCAAGTTAGGCTATGTAGATATTTTTAGGAAGATCACAAAAAATCACTTCCAATTATTTATCCTTGCTCAGACATCTCAGGACAATGGCTCCTAGACCAAGTTATCTTGGGAAGTTTCTTAATTAATTTTATTTTAACTTATAAAATAAATACAATCAATATCTTAAACCAGAACTAACTTGACTTTGTTCAAGTTTCTTTTTTAAGCCAAAAAAAAAAAGATTTGAGCAATCTTATTTAAATTAATAAAAAAAAAACACTTCATTTTAGACACTTCAAATGCTTTAATAACTTCAAATGACTCAAATTCCTGGTTATAAATTTATTTTAGCTTTATTTTTGAATTTTCATTGTATTTTATAATTACTGATTCTTAATAAATATTGAAAACAAAGTTCAATGCATTTGAGCTCCTACTATACCTATCTACACTAATAAAAGACTGAGATGTAAGTTGACTGTACCTTTGCAATGCCCACCAGGAGTAAGAATGCAAAAGATGGTGGGTTAATTTGCATATGCAGGCACTGAGCAGCCAGGGGCAGGGCAGGATGTTTGTGCCATCATCATGGCGATGATGCAGATGTTCTGCACCGCCTCAGCCTCTTCGGGCCTCTGGGCAGCATGGGAAGGCAGAAAGGCGGCTCTGATTGGAGCAAAGGCAGTGCTGGCAGCTAGGGGAAGGAAGGCCCATTCTTGCATGAATCTTCATGCATCGGACTTCTAGTACCTATATAAAAAAGAAAAATAATCTTGTAGGTAAATCATATCTTGGATAAAATGTGAAAAAAAAATGAAAGACTAAGCTAGAGTTGCCATTTAAGTACATATTACAAAATTTTAACAAATCCTTGAGTCCCACTATGTAGTTGTTAAGCTATTTGCCTGTTGAAACCAACCTCAGTTCATTTCTATGAACTTGCAAGGGTTTCAGATCCAAAATAAGGCTTATTTATGAACATCGGTAAGAAACAAAAGCTAACGATAACCACATAAGCATCAATGGCTTTGACATTCCTTTAAGAAGTAACTCTCTAAGGAAAAGATTGTTCCTGCAATTCTATTTCCTAAATCTCAATAAGTGACTACTTTTGCTGTATAAAACAAAGCATTTTGAAATATAATTAAGTTGGGAGAACTTTAATATAGGAAAATAATACATCTTCTATTGATAAAGTACATACCACAAAGACTAAAGTTGATGGCAACTAAGTCATTCTAAATATAGAGATTTAATAGTAAAAATTCACCAATTTGTCTCCCTCACTGTCTAAGGAACTGGTTAATTCTCATTTAGAAATAAAGTCCTATAATTTTCACTATGATTTTATTAAACCCAGGAGATTGCATAACTTCCCACTCTATAACATGGAGTTACCAAATAGCCTTGAAATATTGATTTGATTTTGTAAATAAACTCCAGTAGGAAATACAATTTACTGACCAGCTCTATGGGATACTAGTCTACTTCTTAGTTATTTTAGGTTATAAATTAACAAATTGGTGTTATTATCTATAAATAAATTCTTTCAGTATGATTCATTATTTTATAACTTATTTACCCTAACTAAAATAAGGAAATTTGACTTCAGTATTTGCAAATTGAAGGAAATTCAATACCCCCAGCAAGATGGAGACACCTTGCCTCATCCAGTTTTCTCTGTGGTTAGAATGTCGCCCGAAGACTAAAAAATCCTGGTTTGGATTCCAGTCAAGGGTCCATCTCCACCCCAAGTCTGAGTGCATGCGTGAGGCAACCAGTCGATGTGTCTCTCTCACATCTATATTTCTCTCTGTGTGTCTCACATCCTCTCTCCCTCTCCAGCTAAAAATCAGTGAAAAAAATATCCTTGGGTGAGGATTAACAAAACAAAGAAAAATGGAGACACTCTGAGACTCAGGCTCTGAACAGCGGCTCTCCCTTTTGCATGGCACTTTCCTCATTACCACAACCAGCGTTCATTTTTAAGATAAAGTATCATTACTTTCATCCTTTTCACATGCATGCTTAGGACTAATTTCTACTGTCCTGGTTTTACTGTGGGAAGCATAAATCATCTGCATATTTATATGAATGTGTTGGGAAGCATATCTGTAGCCTAGTTAATTTGAATAATATGTGTCAAGCATAGTTTCAAAAGTGAACAATTCCCTGAAACGAATCCTAGATAGTAAAAGCTTAATATGCTAAGTATCCAGTCATCCAGTCGGCTATTCAACCAATCAAAGCATAATATGCTAAAGATATGCTAAGGCTGCTCAACCACTCCCTATGACATGCTCTGACCACCAGAGGGCAGATGCTCCAACCGGTAGATTAGCTTGCTGCTGGGGTCCGGCCCATCAGGAATGAGCAAGACAGACGGGACATGCCCTGGAGCCCTCCTGCAGTCCCTTCCCAGCTGGCCAACCTCCTGCATCCTTCCCTGGCCCCAATGGTGCACCAGTGGGGTCCCTCAGCCTGGTCTGCACCCTCTCACATTTTAGGACCCTTTGGGAGATGTCAGAAAGCTGGTTTTGACCTAATGGCAGAACGACCAGTCACTATGACATGCACTGACCAAGGGGTATACACTTGGTCAGTGTATATGCAGGAACTACCCCCTGGTGGTCAGTGCACTCCCACAAGGGGAGCACCACTCAACCAGAAGCCAGGGTCATGGCTGGCAAGCACAGCTGTGATAGTGGGGTCTCTCCCACCTCCGTGGCAGCACTAAGGATGTTCAATGATAGCTTAGGTATCCCCCAAGGGCTTCTGGACTACAAGAGGGTACAGGCAGGACTGAAGGACACACACACACCCTGAGTGCACAAATTTCATGCACTGGACCTCTAGTCAGTAAATAAAAGGGAATAACTAAAAAAAACATGATGTGGCTTCCATTTCTGAAATGGTAAGGACTGTATGTGGGATGAAAAGATATATCAGTTGCCACAATACAAATATTTAGGGCATTAGAGGTGACAAAGCCCAGTCTGGGGCTCAATTCATAACTTACTTACTCACAACTACAAAAAAGTAGAAAAGAACTAAACCATTCCAGCTAACAAGATAAAGGAACAGCCCACAGCAAAGATAATCAGAAACCAGGTTGACATATACTCTTTCTTTACTCTTAGATTTTTTTTTAAAAGTCTCTGAAGAATTACTATCCTGAAGCAAAGTGAATATAAAT
Organism: Lasiurus cinereus; assembly: GCA_011751065.1. Taxonomy (NCBI): domain Eukaryota; kingdom Metazoa; phylum Chordata; class Mammalia; order Chiroptera; family Vespertilionidae; genus Lasiurus; species Lasiurus cinereus. Next base: position 61,443,220 of record JAAGEH010000307.1, on the reverse strand, counting down.
TTCTTCATTTTAAATAGTCCCAAATTGAAAATATAAATAGTCTTTTTCTACAATAGATAAACATTAAGTGAAAAATGACTCTCATCTAGAATGTATCTCACCATATGTGAAAATAACATGAGAAATAACAGTTTTTAAAATTACTTTTAATATCTTTTAAGTAATTAACTACTAGTTATCTTTTAAATGGCATTATAGAATTTGTTTTCTTTGGGAAACAAGTTTGTCTACTATTATTCCACAAATCCAATTTAATTAACCCATTCAGTTCATCAAATATACAGCAGGGAAGTGTAGAGAGAGCAGATGGCTCAGGACAATTTGCCTGTGGGGACAATGCAACACATGGGTCTAGTGGAGTGTGTCATGAGCATCATCTAATATGAAGGACAGCACATTTTCCTCAAGTTAAACTAATGTCTAAGTTTAAATGGTACTAGGCAATCCTGAAGTCATACAAAGTTTTCCCACTGACCTGGCTGGGGATTGAACCTGCAACCCTTTGGTATGCAGGCCAATGCTCTAACCACTGAGCAATTCCAGCCAGGACACCACTGAATGTTTTAATAGAGATTCTTACAAGGTTCAGAAGAAATTTCATCAACAAGAAGTGGTGAAATTTACATGATGGTATTTGAGAAGACTTCACAGAGAACATGATATTGGAGTCTTCAAGAATGAAAGTTGGGAGTGGGGGCAGAAATGGGGGAAGGAACTTGAAGGGATCAGGAAATCTGGGCATTATCAGAATTGTCAGGGTATACTCTTTCTTACCGAATAATATTTGGATGAAACTCAAGTGCTACTACCACACAATACTATATAATAAATTCCTAATATGCAAATTGACCAAATGGCAGAATGACCGGCCACTATGATGCACATTGACCACCAAGGGGCAGACACTCAATGCAGGAGCTGCCCCCGGCCTACAGACACCAGGTCAGCTAAGGCAGGTGCCAGCAGGGGCCCTCCAATCACCCCACCAGTCACCTCACAAATCGACCCTGATCACCAGCCAGGCCTAGGAACCCTACCTGTGTAACAATTTTGTGCACTGGGCTTCTAGTATTTATAATAATCTATAATAATAAAAGCATAACATGCTAATTAGACCAGACCTTCTTCCTGACAAAGCTGGGGCTGCCAATGGCCGCAGGAAGGAAGCCCAGGTCCCAGGTGCCTTTTTTCATTGTAAATAAAGAAAGACTGGACAAAATCTATGAAACATCTATTTGCAAACATCGGACAACTGGCAATGCAGAATTTTGATCATGGAGAGAAGTGAAACAAAGGGAGAGAGCCCTAATATTCATATCCCTGATTTTCTGCCTTGAGAAACTTTCTGGATCATACATTATATGTGAAAGGGGATTCTAAACAGAGCATGGAGGTCTCACTGAGTTGAGAAAACATATTGGAGGTCAGAGAGCCTGCAGTGGCTGGACTTTGTGGACCAGTGTATCAGAGAGAAGGGCATTGCCTAAATAAAGAGCCCCAAACATCTGCATGGGGTATCATTGAGTCTCTAGCTGAATACCTTGCCCTGCATACTTAAATGAGATTTCAAGTTGTTGGTCAAAGAACAATTACAGAGAACAGAACAAACTAAGAAGCTATAGACTAAACAAGTCCCAGCACTAACAAAGAATTAAGAGATGGTGGAGTTCTGATCTTTTTTTAACATCTGGTACAATTAATAGAGATCCCAGAAGGGCCATGCCTTGACATTAAGGCTAAATAGCCCTTTATTAAAGGCTACCATAAATCCATACCAACAGAGCTTAAATTCAAGTCTTGAAAGCTGATCTTCAGGCAATTTAACTGTCTTCCAAGTTAAGTTGATCTTTAAAAGAAGAACAAAAAATTTAGACACTTAGCAATTACTGGGAAGAAGCAGGAAAGTGGGAATCAAAGTCAGGAAATATAAAAAGAATAGAAAAAACAATAATGGCCAAAAGCAGACAAGAATTTTAGACAGCTATTATAAATATGTTGAGGAACTTTAAGAAAAGCATGAACATAATAAAGAGATAAATAGAAGATATAGAAAAGAGAAAAGTATGCCCTAACTGGTTTGGTTCAGTGGACAGAGCATTGGCCTGTGGACTGAAGGGTCCTGGGTTCAATTCCAGTCAAAGGCATATACCTGGGCTGCTGGCTTGATCCCCAGCTGGGGGCATTTAGGCAGTAGCCAATCAATGATTCTCTCTCATCATTGATGTTTCTATCTCTCTGAAATAAATAAAAATATATATAAAATTAAAAAAAGAAAAGAGGAAAGTGGAACTTCTAGAAATAAAAGATCCTATATAATAAAAGGCTAATATGCAAATCAACCAAACGGCAGAACAACTAGTTGCTATGACATGCACTGACCATCAGGAGGCAGATGCTCAATGCAGGAGCTGCCCCCTGCTGATCAGTGTGCTCCTACAGGGAGAGCACCACTCAGCTAGAAGCCCTGAGCCAGGCACACAGCTGGTAAGTAAGTGCAGCAGCGGTGGTGAGAGCCTTTCCCACCTCCAAGGCAGTAGTACTAAGGATGTCCTACTGATTGCTTAAGCCCACTCCCCAAGGACTCCCGGACTGCAAAAGGGCACAGGCCAGGCTAAGGAACGCCCATCCTCTGGTGCACGAATTTTGTTCACTGGGCCTTCAGTATATTATAATTAATAAAGCAATTGCATTTAGATTGTGAATGAAAAAAGGACAACGTGCTAATCTATCTCAGGGAAGTACTGCTTGATAGCCTTGCAAACTCAAGAGACCTCAAGTAATCACAAAGGATGGTCTGAAATTAAAAACCCTTAATTAAAAAGCAGTTTATAGCGGGTAGTTATATCCTAGGTCAATATCTTCCTTGACAAAGATCAACTTTGATCTTTACTGAGCCTATTGGCTTTTTGCATCTAAGATAACAACCTGTGAAATGTCAGGGTAACTTGTAACTTCCCTTTTACTGGACCCCTCAGGGCACAACCAAATGCGCCTGGGCACCAGGACAGAACCCATAAATTCCTTCATTGTTATTGTTATCCTGTTAATTATTGATTATTAACTATCATGTACCCACCTAAATAAAAGAAGGATATGTCTATCATTTTACTTTTTATCCAACCCCCGAGGTTCCCCTGCCCCCCAACCTCCACTTTGCTTTCTCCTGCCTCCCTAATCTATCACCAATGGATTTCATGTAACCCACGTATGTCCCCTTCTTTTTTAAAATGTATTTATTTAATCCTCTATTGTTTAAAGTATTACATATGTTTCCCTTTTCCCCCATTGACCTCTCCTTGGTCCTACCTCCCCACCCACCCCCCTCGCAGCACATGCCCTCAACCCCCTACTGTCTGTGTCCATGGGTTGTGTTTATATGCATGCATACAAGTCCTTTGGTTGATCTCTCACACCCCCCTCCCATTTCCCACCCCCCACACCTCCACACCTCACCCCCACATCTGCCTTCCCTCTGTGGTTGGATGGTCTGTTTGATACCCTCCTTTGATTGAAATATATAAAATAAGGTGAAAAACTTCCATTCTCCAGAGCATTATCCCATTCCTTTGAGATTCTGCTTCCCAGTAATTGTTGACAGTTTGGCTTAAATAAACTCACAAAAATTGTTTACAGTTTTGGATTTTTTTTTTACATTAACAAGATGATAAATAAATAAGACTACCCTTCATATTTTCCCAAAATATTCAAGGGTATCTGAGAGTGTTGTTTGAAAATAAATAAATAAATAAATAAAAGGTAAAGCAATAAATAACTAGAAAATAGGAAAGATTGTAGCTTCAATAATTGGAGAAGAGTTGTTTAGATGGAAACTTTCTCTTATTTTCCATTTCCTGGACGCTAGCCTTCGCAGTCATTGAGTTTGGATGGAGAATGCTCAGGAGGAGCTGGAGGAGGGAGGCGGGGGGTATTTTTTGGCTGACTGCCATCCTTTGAACTTTTGATAAAACACAGAAGCACAATAATAATGGTAAATTATTCTGTCTTGTTACAAATGATTTTTCAAATTCTTCAGAGAGTTTTTGAATTAAGAAAATGATTGCAATCCAAAATTTTAAGAATGTGAGAAAACTTAAAATGATTCTATTATTTTAGAGTTATGAACTGTCATTCTTAATACATATTATTTTACAAATCCCTACACATTTCAATATCTCACAGATTTTTTAATGTTTTTAGAGCTTTAACTTCTTTAACAGAAATTAATACAGACTAATATTTAAGTGTATAAATTAAATACATATTCAAATATCCAAAACAGAGCACATCGAATTTTATCTTGTTAGTTAAATTATATTTTGTGAGTAAACAAACTTAGAGCTTATAAATGACACCAGATGGAGAACCAAAAGTATTCAGCATCATTTTAACCACAAATAATGAAAGGAGCTTAGCTCTGCACTGTGCCTCAATCCTGACCTCCAGAGGCCATTCTAAGAATGACAGAGGGTTTCTAACATTTAACAGTTGACTCCACTTTATTAAAGCTCTCAACTTTGCTTGCCTCGGTTAACCTGTCCCAGATCACAGCAAACAAATGAGGATATTACCCTGTCTTAATCAAGAAAGCAAAACTCCAGACATTCTTTCATTGCCAAATCAATCCTTAATATTTTCTAACTAGCTGGAATTTCTGAGTTATTCAGTGCTACAATAAGTATTTATTCACTCTTCTTCTATTCTTTACAAATAATGACAAAACACCAACCTTCTCCTTATTTTACTAGAAAAATCAGGATTATCAGAAAAAATGCTTCTCAGTTTTCCTGAAAGATCCTTTAATCTTTTCCAACAGGTCTCATTTTCTAATCTTGTCTTCTCTTTCCTCTCATCAGTCTTGGTGAGATTCACCAGATAGAGATTAGGCATATGCAAAGATCAAGACAAAGAGAGCTTTCTAGCTGTGAACCAACACTGCCTTCAAGCAGTTCACCATCTAGCAGAATAAGTCAATATAAGTATTTTCAAATAAAATACTGAAAGGTCACCTGTATAAATAATTATTTAGCAATTTAATATATAGTCAACAGACCTGTTCTGATAGGCTGCATCTTTAGAAATCACATAAATGCTAATGGCTATTTCAACTCTGTTTTTAATAGCCTGACCCAAGACAGCTACGTATCTCCTGGCCTGTGAAGACAAGCTGCAAATACCAAAAGCTGTTTGCAGCCCTCCTCACTTGTTTCTGGTCTCCTGTTCTAATCCAATTTATTTTGTCCTGATTCTTGGCCTTGGTCTCATCTTTTTAAACTTGTTCTTGTGACTTTGGATATGACATCTACCTAATAAAGGAGTAATATGCTAATTGACCATACCTTCACAATGCACATCAGCCAATCAATAGTAAGTATGCATATTAACCCAACAAAGATGGGTTAATTTGCATACACAGGTGCTGAGCAGCCATGGTGATGACGAAGGCATTCTGCACCAACCCTCGGCCACTCTGGGCTTTTGGGCAGTGTGGGAAGGCAGAAAGGCCGCTCTGAACCAGAGCAGAAAGGTGGCTCCATCTACAGTGAAGGAATGCCAGCAGCCAAGGGAAGGAAAGCCCATTCTTACAAGAATCTTTTTGCATTGGGCCTCTAGTTTATATATGATCTCTTTGGCTCCTGGCTTATGGATTTTCCAGCCAAGTCTCTCTGGTCATTAGACCTGGTCAAATACCAACCAGAAGGGGTCCCTGCAGGCTTGACCCTCGAACTCCAGTTATTTATCTAGACATAACCTTCTCAGACTAATTAGCACCCATGGAAAAATACCAACTACTTAAACTCCATAAATGTGCTCATTTTATAGGATTTTCATCCTTGAAGATCTTGACCCAATGAAACTGGCAGAAGCTAAAGGTTATTTCCAGTTTCCTAATTATTATTCTTAATCTAAAAAAGCTCATAGGTGTCGGAAACCAAACATTGTTCTCACTAAATGGATGTAAACAGGAAACCAGAAGGCTGGTCAACCTTAATTGCTCTGAAAGGTCAGAGCTAATTACTCAATGTTTAGTTGAAAACATTGTTAGCTGAAGCATACTCTACCTGTTTGTTTCATGTTAATTTCTGTTTTGTTATTTCCTGCCTAAAGGCTAGGGGTGTGTCCCAAAGTCTTAATAAAAGGAGAGAAAGGCCAGAGCAAGTGGTAGTCCTTTCCACTAGAGGAAGGTTCCCACCTGGTCCCCCAATATCGCCAAATTAATATCTTCTAGTCTCTCTTTTCGTTTGCGTGCGGCCTCCTTCAGAACCCGAACCCTGAACTGGGAACCCTGAACCACGCGGGATGTGGAAAGGGGCTCCCACACATAGGAAACTGACAAGGTAAGGGTTAAAGTAAAATAATGAAGCGTACTGATGGCAACTCAAGTAAAATAACACATAAGTGGGCCTGATACTCCATCATAGTTACAGACCCCACTGATCTTCACTGGGACCAGTCGCTCTCAACAGGTAGGTACTGTCCCCTAGCCCTGAGGCCAGTTTGAAATACTGTGTGTGTGTGTGTGTGTGTGTGTGTGTGTGTGTGTGTGGAGGCGGGTGGTGGGGAGGAAGGTTGTTAAAGATTATGAAGTGCTATTGAGTTTAGTGGGCATGAGTGAGCTGAAGACATAGTGCAATGGACAATCTGGCATAAAGAACTGTCTGACATCCCTCACATAGATGAAAACCTTGTTTATAATTTTCTAAGCTTAGACCTCATCTCTTCATGACAAAAATATATGAAATATTTATTACAGCATTTTAAACGTATCAAATTTTTCAGGAATACTGCAAATTAAGGGACTGTTTGTTTCATTTATTCAGGAATTTCACCAGAGTTGTTGTTCATTTCACATGACATCATAGACAGCAATGTTGTTTGTGCTGGTTGAGTCATTAATATGATGTACATCAATCTGTTATCTGTAGTAATTCTACATAAATAAAGTCAAATTAATTATTTGTTATATCTTTAGATATAGCCATCCATGACTGTTTACTTATTGAAATAGATATTATTATAAATCACTTTTATTTTACTTTTCACTCATAGTTTAGTTAAAATATTTTATTGATTATTATTTTTTAAATTTTATCTTTATTGTTGAGAATATTACAGATACCCCTATTTTTCCCTCACTGACCCTCCACCTCACTCTTGCCCCCTCCTCAGGCCTTCACCACACTATTTCTGTTCATGGGTTATGTATATCCCATATAATAAAAGGCTAATATGCAAATTGATCAAGCAGGGGAACAACCATTCACTATTACCAGCTCTGACCACCAGGGGGCATATGCTCAATGCAGAGCTGAGCCCTGATGATCAGTGTGCTCCCACCTTCTGAGTGTTAGTCAGCCAGAAGCCAGACTCATGGTTGGTGAGTTCAGCAGCACAGGAGCCTCTCCCACCTCTGCGGGAGCCTCTCCTATCTCCACTGTACCACTAAAGACCCCTCCAGGGATATCCAATTGCCAGCTTGAGCCAGGAGCTGGGCCCTGGTGGTCAGTGCACTCCCAAAGGGGAGCACTGCTCAGACAGAAGCTGGGCTTACAGCTGGTGAGCACAGCAACAGTGATGGGAGCCTCTCCCACCTCCATGGCAGCACTAAAGATGTCTGACTGCCAGCCTAGGCCCACTCCCCATGGGGATTGGACCTAAGCCATCAGTCGGACATCCCCTGAGGGCTCCCAGACTGTAAGAGGGTGCAGGCCAGGCTGAGAGACCCTTTCCAAGTGCACAATTTTGTGCACCAGACCTCTATTATGCATATAAGTTCTTTGGTTAATCTCTCCCACCCTCACCTCCTTCCCTCTGAAATTTGTCAGTCTGTTCTATGCTTCAATGTCCCAGGATCTATTTTGTTCATCAGATTCCACATATAAGTGAGATCATGTGATACTTTTCTTTCTCTGGTTGGCTTATTTTGCTTAGCATAATATTAACCAGGTCCCTCCATGCTTCTCAAAGGGTAGTTATTGTTTTTAATTATATAATAGTAAGTAAGGATAGTAAAAAGTGATATTGTGAAATATTTTTTCTAAAAATGGCATGGAGCCTAGCATAATTGAGAACCACTGATTTGGTTCTATTTTAAAGTCCCAAAGGCAGTTCCACTTTCTTACATCTCTGTTACCAGTTCCTCTACCAAGGAAATAAAGTCAAATAAATTTATTTAACTACAATCAAGCCCAACATAGAAGAGAATCTTTCCTATATAGGCAAAGAAATCTGAAGGAATCAACTCATCAAAACTAATTTTTTTCCAATGATGTTGCTAAACTCAAGCAGTTTCTCTAGTGTTTAGAGTGTATGTGTGTGTGTGGGGGGTAGGCTTGCGGGGAGAACACTACTAAAAGAGTAGTAAGCCTCCGAAATCATTAGGAAGTCAATTCTGATGGTGACAGAATAACAAAATATTGCTTAAGTGGTAAAAATGTCCACTCAAATAATTCCTGTGTTTTGTCAGTGTGTTTTTCTGTATTCTTTGTGTTCATTACAATTGAAAGAGAGAATGGCTTCCAGGACTCGCACAAATCTACTTTCCAGCCCAAGTTGAGTTGGAGTTACACCCCCAGCAATGATGTAGAAAAACACTGGGAAAGAGTTCTATGTGGTATATCAAGTACTCTATTTCCTCGGGGGAAATGCCACATCTTGGACATAATAGCAAAGATTAGCAAACCTGTTTTAGAGGATATTGATTAAAGTATTTCTATTTTACTAAACATATGACTTTTAGTATAACTAGGGGAGTAAATTTTGTAATCTCCTCATAAATGCTTTCTCATCAATAAGAACTGGGGAGACGAGTATTGTTCACCTCTTTCCTTCTCCACAGATTGAGTAGCGACCCTTCCCACAAGAGCCATCAGGGTTGTGAGGATGTGAGTCACATCCCCAAGCCTTAAGTCAATTTCCAGACTCTTGTATTTGTTACAATTGTTCCTCCAAGCTGGAAGAAATGTTTCAATTTTGGGTGAATATTTTTAAATCATTTTTATACTATTTTGACAAGTTTGTATGGATTAGTTAATTAAAATGTAATGTCATCATTATCTGGAAGTAGCTTTGGAATAATCATTAATTAAATAAATTAGTTATTTTATTTTAGTGAAGAGAAAACATTTCCCTAGAAAATACTTCTTTTAATTCATATATTTGTTCTCTAAGTTATAGGGCATTAGCATTCACATCTTGCCTGTGCTTTGCAGCTAGACGTCACTTTTGTCATTAAGAAAAGGAAATAATGACTAACACTCAACAACAGGAACATTGCCTGGAAAAATAAGCGTTTATCTTATTAAGGCTTTCAAAATGACTGTAAAATGATGATACATTATTTTATACTAGAGGCCTGGTGCAAGAGATTCATGCACTTGGTAGTGGGGGGGGATCCCTCAACTGGCCTGCACTCCAAGCTGGCAGTAGGACATCCTTAGCACTGCCCCTCAGGCAGGAGAGGCTTCCACCACCTCCACTGTGCTCACCATGAGCCTGGCTTCTGACTGAGCGGCGATCCCCCTATGGAAGCGCACTGACCACCAGGGGCAGCTGCTGCATTGAGCACCTGTCTCCTGATGATCAGTGCACATCATAGCAACCAGTCTTTCTGTGTTGGGTCGATTTGCATATTAACCTTTTATTATATAGGATTCCATGAAAAAATGAGACAACTGTAACTATAGTTATCAAGTGTATCAGGGACCCCTGCTTTCTTCCTCCACCTCCTGCCCCAAGTATGTTCACATGACAACTTCCTTGAATAAACACTTAGCCTGGAGGCTCCAGAATAAGTATTTGGTAAAGAAAGTTGTCATGTGAACATATTTAGGGGCAGGAGGTGGAAGAAGACTTTAAAGTCATCTGTCACAAACATTTTAACGTGCAACATTTCTTAATTTTTTAAAATAAAACACTCTGTACTTTGAAAACATCTTTTAGGAGATATATTCCCTTAGGTTGTCTGGGACTAAAAAGAAATTAGATGGTCTTGATCCTGGTACAACTGGTATTTATTTTCTAGGCCTCCCATGCCTGGAATGTTATGTTCAGTGGTGGCCTTGCCTTACTTAATAATTTTAACTGGAAGGAAGAAACTCCTATTGTTTTAGAGACAGAAAGCAGAATGCCCAGCTCACCTTGCCTCCAGAAAACACCCCCTCTACTCAATCCTGAGGTTGTAAAATTCCAGTATGCTTGGTCACTTCTGGAAGTAATAGTGTCTATACTGCAGCTGTCCTATAGGCTGTATTATTTATACTACATATTGGTGCTCAATATATTTGGCTTGTTTAGAGCATTTAAGAATGTAGGATCTAAAATCAGGTGGCTGAAGTTTTAATACTACCAGATACTTCACTAACTACATTTTTTAGCATAACTAAGTTAATCTCTCTAAAACTCTATTTTCCCTTCTATAAAATGAGTGAAATAGTAGTATCTTCCTCATAGGCCAATTTTGAGGATTAAATGAGATAACTCAGGCATAGCATAAAGTATAGGAAAATCAGGTACTCAGCAACTATTACTGTTATTATTTTTGTTTATGTTGTTACATATGCTTTCTTCACCATATTCTTGTTTTATCCTCTCCTAACTTTTGCATAACTGAACAAATTAATTTTATTCTATTTTGGTGTGACTTTGTAATGTACATTCGATTTCTATTGGACTAATGGTTATTTTTAAAAAACAATTCTTGACTAATATTTGAACCTTTTTTTTCCATAACAACTTCAAAAATTAAAAAGTATCTGTAACATTACTCTCTTTGAGGATTTGATCATGAAAATTGGGGCATAGCCCTAACCGGTTTGGCTCAGTGGATAGAGTGTTGGCCTGCAGACTGATTTTATTCCCATCCAGGGCATGTACCTGGGTTGCAGGTACATCCCCAGTAGAGGGTGTGCAGGAGGCAGCTGATCTATGTTTCTCTCTCATCGATATTTCTAAATCTCCATCCCTCTTCCTACCTCTCTGTAAAAAAATCAATAAAATATATTTTTTAAGTTGTGGCATAAATATTAAATAAGAAGCATCTCAGTTATCATAATTATCATTCAGATATAAAATTAAATAAGAGATACATGAATTTATTGACTTCAGAGAGAGTAGAAGGGAGAAAGAGAAACATCAATGTGAGAGAAACATTGATTGGTTTCCTCTAGCACACAGCTGAATGAACCAGGAGTGAACCACAACCTGGGCATGTGCCCTGACTGGGAATCTTAGGTGCACAGACAACACTCAATTATCTGAGCTCACCAGCCAAGACTCATGAATTTATTTAACTGTTGTGTAAGACAATTTTCACCTTCCCTGCTCCAGATGTCACCTATCTGGTGCATTTGGCAAATGGGGGTCATCTTATGCCCTCTCCCAAGTCATCTTCTGAGGACTCTCTGCTCTTCTGAGCTTCCCTGCTTCACTGAGACCACTGTCCTTGATGCAGTGTTAATGCCACAATCTGGGCAAGACTGCGCTTTCCTTACCTCTCCTTTATGTAACTGTTCACAATGCTAACACACAACTACAGAAGTATGCTAGGAAGGATAAGGGTAAATTAAAGAAACTAGAACATTTGAGAAAAATAAAATCATGTGGTAAAGCACTCCTATAGTCCCTGGGGGGGAAAAAAAGTTGTTTTTGGATTTTTTTTCACAGATCATCTCTTTGTAGTTCTGACCCTTTTGTCCTTCTCTTCAAAGTGTCTCTTCTTTTATACTCTCACAAAGCTAGTCATCATGATTCTTTAGAAAAACATCACCTTTCTTGTCCACAGAAGTTGTTTCTAATAAGGACCTATCCCCCTTTTCTTATAATATGATCCATAGGACATCATTTATAATGTCCCAAAGACTTAGTTAATCACTTTGGTATTACAGCTTGAAGGAAAGCTGGTAGTTTATACACACAGACAGTGGAACAGTTTAGGATGAGCTTTACATCTCCAAGGCTTAGCAACTTCCCAGATTTCACTACCAACAGGGAACTAATTCTTACACACACACACACACACACACATCAAAGGAAGGGGTGAAATTCAGAGGCTGTATAGTACTGGAGAAAGGATGTTTCTAAGGAAAAAATAAAAGTGTAGTCTATATCCCACAGAGATGGTAGCCTGTTATATGATTCTGCACAGATCAGTTCCCTTTTGTTCATCCCTTTGAGAGCTATGGGCTACAATCCTAATCTCAGTATATTCATCCTGGTGCAGTTTCCACTCCTGTTGGAGACCTTCATTATATCTCCTGCATTAGCTAGAGTTGAGGGGAACCAAGAAACTGTGCCCCGGGCTGCTGTGGCTCCTCTGCCAGGAGCTAATGGTATACAGAAGACTCTTAATTTTGTGGCTAAACTATTGAATTATCTTAGTAGATGCAATAAATTTCAGTTCATTCTTTTAGACTTTCTAGGTATAAATAATAACACAGTAAATTATAATAACTGAGATGCTTATATAATATTTATGTCCTGATTTTCATGATCAAATCCTCAAAGAGAGTAATCTTACAGATATTTTTTAATCATTGAAGTTGTTATGGAAACAAAGGTTCAAATATTAGTTAAGAATTGTTTTTAAAAATAACAACTAATCTAATAGAAAATGAATCTACATTACAAAGTCATACAAAAAAAGAATAAAATTAATTTGTTCAATTACCAAAAGTCAGGACAGGATAAAATAAGACTATGGTGAAGAAAGCATAATAAAAAGTAAATAGAACTTCTGCTTCAGGATTTGGTAGAACAACTGGTACACTTGCCTCTCATGCTGTAAAATAGCAATAAAACTGGACAAAACATGTAAAGTAACTGTTTCAGATACTGAACAATGGGCAGTGCAGGACTGGGATTCTCCAGGGAAGAAAAACATGCAAGGTGACCTCAGAGAGCCCTGGGTTTCTGCCTGCAGGTTATTTCTCTACTTTGGCTCAAAGAGAGGGATTCCCTCTGAGAGGAGTGACAGAAATTATAAAGGCTGGAGAAGTTTGCATTTAAGGGGAAGTTACCAGACTTATATTGATGGAGGACAAACAGAAGTCTGCTGAGAAACTGATCATGGGTTGTTGTGCTTGGTTAAATACATATAAGATGAGACTTTGGGAAACTTAGCAGAAATTGTCTTCTGTAGGGCTGAAAACATACCTCAACAAATTTCGAAAGGCACTTTGTAAGGGGTCAACATTCCTTTTCAGTTGAGACAGGGGCAATATTATTAAAAACTAGAAATTCATGCAATGGGTTGGCCCTTGTAGCCACAGCAGCTGCCTCATCCCTTGCAGACCTGGCTTCAAATGGAAGGACATCCGGAAGGTCATTCAGCTGTCTGGTCTAATTAGAATATTACACTTTTATTATTATAGATTATCTTCAGGCAACCTAATCAGAAAATATAAGCAAGCACAGAGGCTACTCGGTGGAGAAACTAAATGAAAATGCAGTTAAATTGGAAAAATAACCCAGAGTGCACAACAATTAGGTTACCCATAGAGAGCTTCAATGAGTTTCTTTAAACTCGTTTCAAAAATCATATAGGGCTCTATTTTAGCTATCTTTAGCAAACAAGATAACTAAAGTAGATCTGCAACTGGTTTCTCATTTATATGAGTCAGTTCAGTTTTTAGTTTTGCTGGACTAGTAGAGCAAAAAGGCCAAAACATACCAGCCTAGGTTTCCTCATATGTAAACTAGAGGCAGATATCTGTAGGCTCCAAACACGAAAGGTAATGAATAAATGCATTTTGATTATTTAGATTTATTCTGCCAAAGGGACCTATAAAATGCATAGAAGTCACAGTTTTAATACCAGGATTCTCTTGGTATTAATATATGGCAGATATTTTCTGGGCACAGGAATTAAGCAGTGAACAAAACTAACAAAAACTTTTGCCCTCCTGTAGTGTAATTAAATTGACATGACCAAAAGGACTGAGTTGGCTTCTTTTATTTTTTCCTGGATAAAAATTTTAGGAATAAATTGCCATTTTCATTTTCTTCAGGTAGTTTGGCTTTATTCCTTATCTTAATCATTTAAACTACTTATTAAAAATGACATTTGATTTATTTATAACAATCAAGTATCAATAGGTAGTTTTAAACATCTATACTTGAAAATTTATACACACTGGGAATTTATTCTGAATTATTTACAATAGATAACACTATTTCACCAAAAGGATATTCAACACAGTTTTATTATACATGCTTTATTTTTAAATTTTGTTTACATTTTTTTCTTCAATATGATTGTGTGCTGATTTTGTCAGAAAATTTTAAATGCAGTTCCTTATATTGTCATAGAAAAATTAGGTCATAAATAAATAAATATAAAACTTGTTTAAAATATTTTATTGAACCTAGAAATCTACAAATATAGCTAACACCTAAGCAAATTGTGCCTCTTTAGTTGAATAATTAGGGCATTTTCTAAGAAAAGGATTGAAGAAAAGCCTTCTTGTGAAATATTCCTTGGATGACCAAGTCGTTTCTGATGTGCATCACAATATATTTTTATGTGAAACATTAGTCTGTAGGACCAAGCTTTCTGTTGCTTAAATGGAAATGCACTTACACTAGTGACAACTGCCCTGAGTTGAAAAATTGCTTTGAATAAATACAGTCAAATCCTTCACAGCTAAGACTGTCCTGAAAGAGGCTGCTAACAATTTAAAAAAAAAAGGCTGGTAATACAAAGATTAGATTCTCATATCCTATCTAAATCTTTGCAGAGATTTACAAGTAGACTAGAACAACTATTGAAAGAAGGGCTAATATTTATAGATACAGCTTTCACTTTAAAAAACACACACCACAAAATGCTTAGCCATCAAAACCTGTCTATGAATCAGGCATGATGCCAATATTTCCTAACCCCTGCTGTGAATTGATAACCATTAGGTTTTCTGATTGCTGTACATGAAAGGAGTAACAGAATACATGGTGTTTCTACATGCCCTGCATTGGTAACAAGAAATATTTGGAGTACTTTTATTTTTTCCAAGTCATATTAGATTGAAGAAAAATGTCCTTAATTTTTATTTTAGTTCAGAATTTTGCTAATATCTGGATTTTTTTAATGGAACTTTATCTCCTTTCCCCCTCTCCCACCCTCCCCACCCCCATTTCTTAGGCAAATGTAAATTAAGCTCTAAAGCTCTAATTCTGGGTATACTCACTGATTTCAATAATACAAACGCTTGCTAACATAGTGGAAAAATCATATCTGGGAGTGTCTTTTAGGATTATCCTTTATAATAAAGATAATTTATTCTGCCAAAGGGCCCTTTAAAATGCATAGAAGTGTAATTAAATGGACATGACCAAAGATAGATTGAGTTGGCTTCTTTTATTTTGACCCTCATGTCCTCACAAGATGGCTGCCTATGACCAGGCTGGCAGGGGGGTTAGTGAGGGACAACCAAACGACTAAACAAGCAGGCTGCATGGGGCAACGAAGCCAGCAGTGGGGTTAGTAGGGGCAAACAGGCCAGAAGAGGGGGGCAGTTGGGAGAAACCAGGCCAGCAGGAGAGCATTTAGGGGCAACCAGGCTGGCAGAGAGGGACAGTTACGGGCAACCAGGATGGCAGAGAAGGGCAATTGGGTGTGACCAGACTGGCAGGGGGACAGTAAGGGGTGATCAGGCTAGCAGGGAGGGGGCAGTTGGGGATGACCTGGCCAGTAGCAGGGGGCAGTTATGGATGATCAGACTGGCATGCAAAGGCAGTGAGGGGTGATCAAGCCAGCAAGGGGGCCAGTTAGGGCAACCAGGCAGGCAAGCAGGTGAGCAATTAGGAACCAGAAGTCCAGGATTGTAAGAGGGATGTCCCCCAAGGGGTCCAGGATTGAAGTGGATGCAGACTGGGTTGAGAGGAATCCCCCCTCCCCCATGCATGAATTTGGTGCACCAAGCCTCTAGTAATTTCATAAATCTAGTGTCCTTTAGGTTTTTACCTAATGCCAGAGTGTGTTCTCAATGTATTTTGTATTCAACAAATATTTTCTGAACATCTACTATTTGCAGGCACTGAGGTAGGCACATGAAATTTGAAAGGAAATAAAATAGACAAGATTCTTGTCTATTTGAGGGTTTAGGTTAAAAGTAAATAAATTATATACACATTTGGATGTGTTTTAAATGAAATAAATGGGAAGAAGAGAATCTGCATTAGATGGAAAAAATCTAAGAGATGATATCTAAGCTGAGACTTGAAGTCTGGGGAGAAGCCCAAGGCGAGTGAGGGTGGTGGGGGTGGCAGGAAGAGAAGGAAAAGTATTTCTTGTAGAACAAAAGTCCTAAATAAAACGAAGTTCATTGTGTTCCATCAACTCAAAGATGTTGAAAAGAGATAAGATCAGACAAATAGTAGCGGTCAGAGGTTGATTGCTATTCTCATAAATTAGCTGCTCTTAACTTTGCCTACATCATGACACCCTTTGATTATTAGTTAAAAGTTAAAAAAAAAAGAAATTTCATTCCCCAAAAGTACATATGAAATTTTTATGTGAAATTTTATATACAATTTCAGGGTTTTCCAAGATTCATACTTGATTTATCCTTAATACAAAAGACCCAGACTACTTGATTTGAGTGAAACACTTTTTTGGGCACAAACCTTTCCCCAGAAATATGGGACAAATTTCTCCTACTGAAGAGCCCAGCAATGTGCCCTCAGTTCCTGAACATAAAGCTACATAAGCCAATACCTATCAAAAGAAAGGTTTAACTGTCAATGCATAAATGACAGTTTCCCTTCACCAAGAGTTATCACAATGACTATGAGTATTCCCAAATAGCAGTTAGGATCCTAATTGGGTAACTATTTTTAATTTTTTAAATATATAAAAGTTTTTATTGATTTCATATAGGAAGGGAGAGGGAAAAAGAGATAGAAACATCAATGATGAGAGCAAATAATTGATTGTTTGCCTCCTGCATGCCCCACATTGGGGATTGAGTCCGAGCCCAAAACCCGGGGATGTGCCCTGATTGGGAATCAAACTGTGACCTCCTGGTTCATAGGTCGATGCTCAACCACTAAGCCATGTGGCTGAGTAGAGGCTGACACTCTGATTTGGGACTTCCAGCTTCCTGAACTGTGAACAAATACCATTTTGTTGTTTGAAGCCACCCTCTTTGTGGTATTGTTATGGTAAGCCTCGGAAACTAAAATGGCTTCATACAAGGGAAGACAGTACAAGGTATTTTCTCTATTGTAATACGTAGAATGTAATTTTTTTAAAAGAGAGAAAACATCTACAAAACAGGTGTACTTCAGGGAAAGGCTAAAACCAGTTAATAGTCCCATCAGTTCTTGAAATGCTATAATTCTCTAACTCTTAAACCAGAAAAATTGTGTATTAAGCAATTATCCACACAGTCCTCATGAGAATTTACTTGCTAATTCGGGAACCTATTGAAATTCAGCGTGCTAGCTTCACCATCTGAGTCAGGAGGCATTCACTCCTGTTCCTTGGTAAAGTGCTACGGTAATCTATCTTCTTTCTTTCCTTCCTTCCTTCCTTCCTTCCTTCCTTCCTTCCTTCCTTCCTTCCTCCTTCCTTCCTTCCTTCCTTCCTTCCTTCCTTCCTTCCTTTCTTTCTTTCTTTCTTTCTTTCTCTTTTAGAATTTATTTTATTTTATTGTTTAAGGTATTACAAATAGTAGTACATATGTCTCCTTTTTTCCCCCCACTGACCTTCCTCCCTCCCCCAGTGTCTTGTGTCCATTGGTTGTGCTTATATGCATGCATACAAGTCCTTCCATTGATTTCTTATCCCAGCCCCCCAACCCTCCCCTGCCTTCCTGCTATAGTTTGACAGTCTGATTTTTCTTTGCCTCTGTATCTATTTTTGTTCAACAGTTTATAATGTTCTTTATATTCCACAAATGAGTGAGGTCATGTGGTATTTATCTTTCACTGACTGGCTTATTTCACTTAGCATAACATTGATATTTCTTTACACCAAAGAAGAGTTTGGACCTAAATTATTCATCCTGCCTATCAATATTGAGTTCAACAAAATTGCATGTATTGCATAAATATGGTTTTGTGTTCATATAATTATGTGTGTGTGTTTTCCAGAAGCTAAATACTTAAAATCCTTTCACTTATTTCTCTTCTGGGGTACATATATTTCAAGTATAAAATTTTTTAAATAAAGGAGAATAGCATACATCTTTCTTTAAATTGTATTTTAACCATGACCCAAATAAAAGTGATTTTGTATTTTCTTGGAGAGACATGCCCCTATAAAGCAGGAAGAAAAACACACACAATAGAAATAGTTTAAAATAAAGAGCTTGATTTGTGTTAAGACAAATATAAACAAAGTAAAACAGAAAAAGTCTCACCTCCAACCAAATACCACAGAAAATGTCAATGTAACAGAAAATGTCAAAAGAGAAATTTAATCTTTTTTTAATCCTTTTCATTTCCTTGGATTTTAAGAATATTTCTCTTTTAAGTAAAAAGTGTCTCCCTCTTTTTCATTGCAGGAAAGAATAATAATCAACCTGGCACTGCCCTGTAAAACCCAGACTTGTACGAAACAGGAGCAGCAAATGTGTGAAATGCTTTTCCCTTGCCCAGTCTGCCTTTTCTTCAAAAGCTTTTGAACATCAATAATAGAAACTACTTACAGTTCATGTCATGTCATAGAGAAGGAAATGAGCCTTCATTTTAAGTCCACCCTTCCCTTTGCCCAGGGCAGTAGAGCAAACTGGAAGGGCTACCATTCTCCCAATCCCAGGATGCCCTGCCCATCACATAATCTATGTTTGAAGCTTCTCAGGAGAATGATTCAGAGCTGATGATGGGAACCACTACGGCCTCATTACTTACTAGTCCTGTCACCGTGGCAACTTACTTAACCTCCTGAGCTTCAGATTCCTCATTTATTGAACAGGGAAATAATATCCCTTCTTTCCTAGGTTGTAAAGCTGACATAAAATAATGAAAGTACCTGGCATTTCTAGAGGAAACTCAACAAATCACATGTGTACTGTTCACATAGATAAGCTTAGTTAGTAAAGACACCCATTGTCTTTACTATCAGAGGCATGTAAAGAAGGATCCGGGAATGCTGGTGACCCTGGAGCCCCTGGCAAGGGCCAGAGCTATGCACCTATTGTTTAGTCCAGACAATGGGGCTCAAGCAATTTCCTGATCAAATAGTCCCAGAGTAAATCTTTCTAATATTTACTGACCTTTAGGATTGTCTGTTATGGCAATTAGGTGCTTAAGGGCTAGATGTGTATCCAAAATTGAATAAAAGGTTGGCGAGGCCTGAGCATTGGTGGAGTCCTTCCCCTTGAATTGGGCTCCCACCTGGTCCCCCAATTTCCAAATTATTATTTCTTGTCTCTTTTATTTGTGTGCAGCCCCTTTTCCAGATCCTGAACCCAGAACCACACAGGACGTGAGACTTCACAGCTTAAGGTATGGAAAATGAAGAGAGATTTCCTCCTGTGGAGATTTCTTCTCCACATGGGTGTTCGTATAATTGTTCCCCACCTCACTTCCTGACATGCTCATCTATTTTGTTCTCACACTTGTATTAACCAGCGAGAGCTCCAGTTACAAGGTGATATGCTCTGGATAGAAGATAGCTTTTGCCGCAGCTGCATAGGTGGGAGAAAGGGGAAGGTAGAAGCCTGCCCCCAGCATGTGCTGCTAGGACAAGCTGCTGCCTAATTTTGGGATTCAAAATCGGAATTTCACATGGCTTTGGGACCTAAAATTTCCTTGGAAGTTGGAGGAGGGAATTGCTGCAGAGATTTGAAAGCCAAATCTATTCTAGAATATATACCTCTGTGAGGTGATGAGTCAGTAGCTAAACATATTTTTAACTAGGGATATCAAGCATAAAAGTTAAGTGAACCTAGAACCCATATAAGAACCACCTTCTCCTAATGACTAATCTAAAGGGGTAAACCAGATTGTGCTGAAACTGAAAGGTGAAAGATGTCCTATCACAACAATCATAAACTCATCATTTGGGGTCTGGTGTGCCTGCAGGGAATACTGGAAAGAACACGGTTTTACAGTAAAACAAAGATCCCAGTTCTACTTTGCCACTTGTTTATAAAGCTTCTTTAAGCCTTATGTTCTCATCTATGGGGCACTAACACCAAACATGGCAGGATGGTATGAAGTTTAGAAATGTGTATGTTTATGCATTGCAGTGCCATGTGTTTACAAAGCAGTCATATAATAAATGGAAGCTAGAAGGAGATGCCTCTTTAAAACCAGGAGAAGTGATAAGGAAGGACTGAACATGATTATGCTGTGACTGAAACCTATGCCAAGAAAAGAGAAATATGCAAAAGAGACATGCATCATCTGTATATGGTTTGATTCCTCCAATTATTCACATGAGGGGAGTTTATTCTGTGCTTCATAGATAAGCATTGAGGAGATGACCGAGAGCTCTCAGGTTAAAGCAGATATGACAGTGTTCCCAGCATTAGTTTAAAATCTAAATTTAACAAAATGTGAACACTGTCTAAACATTTCAGTTTTGTTTTTTGAATCCTATTAACAGATATGCCTAACTTAGTCTTCACTGAAAAAAAAAAAATCCATGAGCCCATAAAGGTCTTTTCAAATGTACCCAGCTAGTCAAAGTATATTTAAGTATGTTTTATGTAATCCACATAGCCTATTTCTCTATTTTAAATATTTTAAATTTCAATAACATACTGAGATAAAATGTTAATCAATGTGCTAACCTGTAAAATTAATACCACAAAAACAAGATGAATACTTATTTATTCAATAAATATTGATGGCATGCTGAATAAGGGCACTGATATGGCACAAGCAACACAGCACATCAACCCTTCTTTGCTTTCTCATTGATCCTGACAGGAAGATCTGATCACAAACCAATCTGCTCAAAACTCAAACACTGAGTGGTGAACTGTGCCAAGTTAATGAGTTCCAGCAAATGAAGAGCGAACTCTCCTTTAGAGATTTGGGTCCTCATAATAGTTTTACTTTTCAGGGGTTTGTTTTGGTAAGGTCCCTACTAACTCTATCTCAGTACTTTGCTCTTAAAGATGGATAGATTTAGCATCAGAGAAACTTTGTTCAAAGAATAATTTTAACTAATTTGCAAAAGCAACCAACTATGGAAAAAAATAAACTAGTAAAAGTTGTTTACCTCATGCCTTAAAGACAGGTTACAAAGGAATTGGTTTAATTCATGCTATCCCAACTGCTCTTTAACAGCTTAGAGGCCTCTTCCCACTTCTGTTTTGTTGTCAAAAGCATTGTTTTCTACTCCACTGCTATTGTTTGGGCAGACATTTCTCTTCTACTGAACTAGAGAGGAAACTTCTCTAGATATATTTGGTTTTTCTCTAGGCATCACACTCACATTTTCTCTGGAAGAGTTCCCACCGGTGACCGAAGATATCTTGATGCATTTGCCCCTTGCCAATGGCCAGTGATTGACTGGAGTACAAATGCTTGCTCCCTGGTCTCAAAGCGGAATAGTGTTTGTGGTACAATTTACATTCCCAAATTCCCACTGTATCAGGATGACACTACACTCTTCCTAAAGCTACCACAGATTGGATTCTCCCATAACTCCTTCCTCTTCTTTTTACTGCTTCCCTCTCTTACATTTTACTCTGACCAAGCTGCAGGCTCTGGCTCTACCAGCTGGAACAAGGAAAGTATGCCTAGGAGGGATGTTAATGGCAAAACATAAGCCTGGATAAGGCAGAGTTTTTGCATAGGGGAGCATGCTCCTGGGAGACAGAATCTAACGTCCTGGTGAGAGTCCCAGTCCTGGAGCACTGCTGGGAAGTCTCTTGAGGCCTGGGAAAGTGTTTGCTGCCTTTAAATGAATAGCAATACCAGAACTGCCTTGGCGGCAGGTGGAAAGAGAAGAAAGGCTCAGGGGATTGGGCTCACAAGAACAGAACGATTATGCAAGTCCCCAAAACTAACAAATGGACTGTGTTTCTTATAAGGCCAAAGGAATATCCTTTACTTCATGGGCCTCACTACTGTCTGGTGTCTGGGAGAGAAGGTGAGAACAGATCTTTAGGGAGGCAAACCTTGTCTAGTTTGGTAGTTTTTTTCCAGGGTGCATTAGAAAGGAACCCTTGGTGAGTGTGACCAGATGGACAGAATCTGAAATACAATATATAGGGGCTTTTCTCTTAAAAATAAGAATATATGGGAAATCACAGAAAAAATTGGAAGGAAATATAAACCCTTTCAAGAAAATCAGCAAGATATGTGATTCTGAATTAATCAGAAAAACCCTCTCCTACTTAGAAAAAGGCAGCAACAATGGACATTGATTCAATTCAGAAACTGTGTCTAGACCTACATAAGTCTCCCTGTCCCTTCCCTGTTCAGCCCAGTGATCTTGGAGTGGGAGGTTAGGAAACAGCACAGAGCAGAACCTCCGCAATGAAGGCTTTTTCTTATCAGGAAGTAAACACTGTAGATGCTACTGCATGATCCATAGCAAGAGCAGTTACAGCGAGAGTGGTTGCAGCCTCAAGGATCAGTGCTGCTGCCACAGAGGAGCATTTGGAGTCACTGATGCATGGCATGTTGGGAAGGAACAGAAGGTGGGTCCTCGAGATAGATGCTCTGTAGCCATGAAAACTACAGGCCTCCTCAGAGCAACAGCTGTCACCTTTGCTGTGCCCGAAGTGTGGTTACTGTTGCTTTTTCCAGACCGTGTTTTAGACTTTTATTTTAAGCAAGAGATCACACATACATCGCCCATCAGCCCTATGACAGCATTTGCTGAGACATATGGGAAGAAGAGTGAGGAGCAGGAAAAAGTGGAAAGAAGGGGAAAAAAAAGAGCCAAGATTGGTTCTTATTGCTACCCCAGAGTTCAACCAGAATTCTAGGAGCAATAATATTTGCAAAACATAAGATATTTTAGTTGTCTTTATAAATCTCTTGAAGTAAACTGTTCGACTGCTGCCTGTGTTTGAAGATAATAACGTATGCGACGTAAGGTGCTCATCAATGTGCACAAGCTAGAGGCTCCAGCCCAAGTACCATGTATTATTTGTATGTCTTCGGTTATCGTGACATGTGTCAGGTTAATGTTTCTATTTGAGTTCCACTGGGGCTTTTGTCTTTGAAAAATGTACCAAAACAAGAAATCTGGTTTGATTTAGCATTTCTTGTTCCTAGGTTTGCTTATTACAGCCAAGTAGCTGCAAGATAACACCACAACTCTTTGCGCTCCCTGCGCTATAATTTTGTCATCTGACAGATGATTTTCTCTCCTCATCCGCTGTCTTCCAATCTGACATTTGCCTTCATTCATCACTGCCAGCACAATGATGCATCACACGAAAAAAGGCCCCATGCCTACAGACAAAGCAGAAGCTGCCAAGGACCCAAAGGCACCAAGTCCAAATTCCTCCAGGACAGGATAGCCTCTGACATTAAGGCCTTTCTTAGTTTTCCACTTAAAAACAATCAGAATATCCAAATAAATAGCATCTTTATACCATGTGGTGTCTAGCCCTTTCTCCAATGCAATAGACAGTCCTCAGGAGGCCCGCCGTTGTCTTTCCTGCACAAAGAGCATTTTGCCAGGATGCAGTCATGCTGCCAGACCAACATCACAGGTGCATTTCAACAGTGCTTCCTCAGCTAGCGGCTCCTGTCACGTGGCTGTTCTCCAGACCCATGGCATCTGTGACTGTTCTTTCTGCGAGAACTGACCTCTTTGAAGTTTGGTTACTGTGTAGGGGTTAGATGAGATAATGTTGGTGGAAACTCTTTATGAATAGGGCAGTGTTATGCAAATTTCAGAAAATGGTATGTAAGATTCTGATCCCTTGTCTTTGGAGTGGACTGTGCTATCTTGGAGATAGATTCTGCCCCCTGTCAGGTTCATTGTATGTGTACGTGGGGGGATGAGTGCCTGGGGAGGGCAGAGTTGCAGTTAAAGTTATTGGGTATTTTCTATAAAAAATGCACCACCTACCAAAATACTTTTGTGATTGTTTGATTATATAAAACAATACATAAAATATTACTAATTGACAATCATAAACAATGAACCCTCAAAAACTTAGTAATGAGATGAAGAGAATGATGAAAACTTGTAAAAAAGCTGATCATAGAATACTGGAAATATATATATATATTTAAGATGTAACAATTAGCCCTTCATCTAAAAGATCAGACACTTCTAAGCACATAAGAAGTGATGACTTACATATAAAACATACCCCTGACAAGCAATAGGCTCACAAGTAATAATAACAAATCAAAATTCCAAATCATTGTTCACTATTAATTAGTGAAATTCTCAAATGACCTTTTAAATATTTAGATGCAGATATCATTACATATGGGGAAAAGCCATATTTCTTTTAAAATATCCTATGGTCAGGCTTTTATAATTGCAGAACAAACTTCTCCTTTTCCTTCCCTTCCTCTCCTGAGAAAGTCAATCCCCATTACCAATATTTTATAAATTCTACTGTTGCTCAAAATAAATCATAGGTTTTAATAATCACTTTAATATTACTTAAGGCCTCAACTCAATCCAAAAGTATGTTAGTGATTGGCCAGAGTGTTCCAAAGTTTTCAAGAAAAGAAGAAATTCACATAGAATTTTGCCATGTTAACCAAATGAGATCCAAATAAGTGAACAAGAATAGATCACCTTTTTTCAGGTGCTGCAGGAATTACATGGAGAGAGAATGCATAGCCATATTATTCTATGTCAATGAAAACGCATAGCAAGCCACCAGTTTATTTGCTGGGACTTTGAATAGCTTTCCACTCAAAGATTAAAAAGATTCCTGTTTAAATATTTTAATGCTCATTTTGTCATTACTAGTAATGCTTTCATCTTGAAACCAAATTCACCACTCTAATAAAGCCTGCTGTTGTCTCTCTACTTAGAAATGTAATCTGTTATTATTCGAATTGCTAACCCTTGAAATGAGAGGTTATAGATGATTCACACACCAGGAGAAATTCTCTCTGTTTCTTGGCAGACTTCTCTACTCTCTTGAAGTAAATCCTCCTTATTATGCCTTTCTGAACTTCATAAAACCAATTTTGTTTTTACTTTGAATCTTTTTTTTTATACCAGCAATTTATTCACAAATAAATATATACTAAGCAGAACCTCTTGCCTGCCTCCAAGTGTCTATGTTATGAGTCCCATCACAGGAGGGTCTGGGGAACATGGGCCTGGTGGGGCAGGCTCTCATAAGCAGGAATGCCCTTGCCAGCCTCCCTGGTCCCCTGGGCTAGAAGAGGGAGTCTGGGGAGGGACCCCCTGGAAGGTGCTGCAGCCAAAAGACCGCAGTGCGCATAGTCAGGGCTCCTGCTATCTGTCCTCACTTCAACCACTCAGGCCCCGGGCCACCCAGAGGCAAAAAGGGCATCCCAACTGGGACAGTCCCAGCCAGGAAGTAGCCAACCCTGCAGCAGGCTGTCTGGTGGTAGAGCCCCGTGTGGGCACTGCTGGGGCCTCAGGGCAGGCGGTGGGGGGGACCCTCTGAACCCCATGTTGGGGCAACTGAGGCAGCGGGGACCACATGAGGGAGTGGGTGCTGCGCCTGGGCGCCCCAGGCTCTCCTGGCTCCTCCCTTTGAGCTTCCGCACGTGGCAAGCCTCCCTGAAGCTGTGGGTCAGAGCCTCCTGAGAGCAAGTGAAGGCCAGGCTTACTCCTTTGCTTCAATTAGATTGCTGCTCAAACTCCTCATCAAAGACGACCTTCCTGACCACTGTACCTAACAGTGTCTTTCTGCTTACCTTGAGTGACTTTTGCTGATGGCATTTATTATCTCTATCTAGCATCATATACTCTTATATTCAACTAGAGGCCCCGTACACGAAATTCGTGCATGGGGGGAGCAGGGGGGACATGTCCCTCAGGCCAGCCTACACCCTGTCCAATCTGGGACCCCTTGAGGAATGTCTGACTACCAGGATCGGGCCTCAATGGGCAGTTGGACATCCCTCTCATAATCTGGGACTGCTGGCTCTGAACTGCTCGCCTGCTTGCCTGCCTGATTGCCCTAACCTCTTCCACCTGCCAGACTGATCACCCCCTAACTCTCCCCTGCTGGCCTGATTGCCCCCAACTGACCTCCCCTGCTGGCCTGTTCACCCCCAACTGCCTTCCCCTGCCAGTCATCTTGTGGTGATCATCTTGTGGTGGCCATCTTGTGATAGTGATCTTGTGGTGGCCATCTTGTGATGAAATCACAGTGGCCATCTTGTGATGGCATTACATGATGCCACTTAGGCTTTTATTATATAGGATTACCATTGGGATGGTGAACTTTTTAATCAATTAACAAAATTACTGGAATTTTTCCAAGTAAAGTTCAACCAAGTTTCTGTGATTTGGTTTTATTGCATTTTCAACTTTAGAATTCTTCTTGAAAGTTAGAACAAGAGGTATATGAAATTATTATACAAATATTAACAGTATCTACATTTCAGTTCTACATTGGCAACCTAGGGAGGTATGGGGAAAGGAAAAGGAAGAGGGGTGGAAGACACAAATTAGATGGAAGAAAGATAAAGACAAGTAGATGGGTTTGGTTTGGCCTGCACCTTATTTTAAAATGTTTAAATCTGTTCCAACACTTACAGACTGGGGAGTTCACATAAGTGTACATAATTCTGCCTCTTCTTGACAAATCAGGACTATGGGCCCCTCTAAGCTGAGTAGCAGTTGCCCTGATGAAGCACATGCATTTCAGTTCAGTCCCTACTGCCCACAGACACTGAAAGCTATTCCTGGTCATCATCACTCAATTAACTTGTACTGTTGTTATTCTTACACCTGGTCAGCTTCACTCATTCATTTCACCTGCCTGGCCCAGCTGTGAGGCTCAGGTATGGCTTACAAATTGCATTAACTCATCAAAATAATCTTGAAGAGCAACCCAAATCACCCAAGTGTGTGTGTGTGTGTGTGTGTGTGTGTGTGTGTACCATCTAATTAAAGAAACAGTGCGTTTGGTGAGCAAAAACAGCTTAAAACAAGTCATCTAGACCAAAAGGCTTCAGTTGTTTCTTCTTAGCTATCTTCTAAAGGAATTTTGAAAACTTTGTACATCTGGAACATTTTTATGTTGAAATCTAAAATTAGTTTTCATTGGTTTAAATGGTGGAAATGATATAATTTCTAGCATAATATGAGCACTGAATTTTAAAATAAAACTCATATCACTTCATTAATTTTAGCATTTTATATTGAAATAATTTTAGACTTTCAAAAAAGAATAGTATAGAGTTCCCTACGTCTTTTTCCCAACTTCTTCTAATGTTACTATTTTACATAACTGTGGAGTAATTATCAAAACTAAAAAATTAACATTACTACAATACTATTAACAAATATCAACAATAATAGGCTTACCTGGATTACTCCAGTTTTTCCACTAATATCCCTAGAATTCTATTCTAGGATTCTATCCAGGGAACTACATTGCATTTAGTTGTTATGTCTCCTTTAGTCTCCTCCAAACTGTGGCAGTTCCTTGGTCTCTCCTTGTCTTTCAGTATTTTCACACTCCTTTGGAGTACTGATCCAGTATTTTCTAGAATGTCCCTCGATTTGGGTTGGTCTTCTGTTTTCTCATGGTCAGACAAAGGTCATAGATTTTGTGGAAGAATCCCACAGAGATGTTGTTGCCTTCTATTGACATCATATCAGGGGCTATATGATGATATCCATATGTCTTATTATTGGTGATGTTAATCTTCTCTGCTTGATTAAGGTGGTACTTGCCAGTTTTCTCCATTCTAAAGTTATTAGTCTGCCTTTATAATGAATAAATACATGCTTTGAAGGAGATATTTTGAGATGATACAAATATCCTGTTTTATCCATTTAGTTTAATATCTATGGATGGATTTTGCTCACTCAACTATTACTCTGGTGTTTTAATGATTTTCTGTTTCCTTTAACCCTTCTTCATAGAAATTCTTTTGTAAAGAACACTTATCTCTTTTTTCTCATTTATTTATTCTGTTATTTATATCAGCATGGATATTTATTTAATTCTCTGGATTATGTATTAGTCATGGTTCCCCAGAGAGACAGAACCAACAGGATGTGTATATACACCTAAAGAGAGATTTATTTTAAGGAATGACTCACACTGTTGAGGATGTGCACAGTCCAAACTCTGCAGGGGAGGCCAACAGGCTGGAGATCCAGGGAACAAATGTTGTCCTAGTCCAAAAGTGGTCAGCTTGCAGAATTCCTTCTTGTCTCAGGGGGAGGTCAGTCTTTGTTCTGTTCAAGCCTTGTGCTGGTTGCATGAAGCCCACCCACATTATGGAACGTAATATACTTTAGTCCACGTCTACTAATTTAAATATTAATCTCACTTTGAAAAAAAGCAAAACAAAACAAAGCAGCTTCACAGAAACATCCAGAATAACATGTGACCAAATGTCCGAACTAATTGGTAACACGACCCAGCCAAATTGACACACAATATTAACTATTAAAGGTTATAACCTAATATGACCATTATTTATTTTGTTTCTCAAATTGCTCCAGCTTTAGCCATTTGGAGCTCATTCAGGTTGGTTCCTGTGTTCTTTTGACAAGTTTCTATTTTTTTGCACTTCTCTACTTTCTGGAACTAGAGTATTTCAGGCTCATCTTGTATATTACCTGCCCCAGTCCTGAAATCAAACACCTTTCCAAGGAACTTTTGTTTCTTTCATGGAAAAAGGCATTTAGAAACAAAAATCTAGGTACTGAGTGCTGCTGGGATAGCAAAGCTTGTAAACCTCCTCTGTGGACAGAGCTAGGAAATGTGCCTGTGACACTTATCTACACATACGTATTTACTTCTATATCTATCTTTTGCATATTTGGAAATATGGGTTTACACAGCAATATCCAACTCCAATTTAGCACCACAGGGTTCAGTTCTAGCCTTCTCCATTTCCTTATTTGTAAAGTCTTTCTCCAGTAGAGAAGCTTTGCTGACATATGTAACATGTTAACTTATTTGTTCAATCCTAGTTTACATATAAAGTAGTTTCAGTATAGTTAACCCATGTTCCTGTAAGAGAGACTTACCAAACAATGCACAGTTTTTGTGTATAGTAATTTGGTCTTTAGTCTTACCTTATCCAATCAAAAGTTGGCTTTTCAAAAGTACTGGGGTCAGAACTACTTTCATTCCTACCTGCTTTACTATGGTTATGCCATTCATTTGAAATACAGTCCAAGTCATTTTTCACAATTTGTCTTCCATCTTCAGGTTACCTCTACAACATTGTAGTTAAATTTTCTTTTATTTGCAAAAAATAAAATCCTCTCTGTGTGTGTACAGTTCTATGGGCTTTCCCATAGTCATATATCCAATGCCATGGTTCCATCATTCCTGAAACAGAACAGTTCAGTCATCCTCCAGTTTTCCTTGCACTGTCTCATTGTACTTATGTTTTAAATTATGTGATATCCTTCACAGAGTAGCAATCCTTGGAAATTGGTGGGATACAAAAATTGGATTATAGAACATTAAAAATTTTTTACATTACAAGTGGTTTTCCAATAACTACTTGCCCCTTCTCCCATAGTCTAGAATTCTCAATTCTCAATGAGACATTCAATCCTTCAGAATCAATTTTATACTCACCTATGGCTAAGCCCAACAGACAGAAGTATGTCAAGCAAGAGCATCTATAGTACTTTCAAGGTTACTGTACTGTACTGTACATGCCCTTTAACCTTTCTTTCTTTACACACACACACACACACACACACACACACACACACACACAGGCCCAGTGTACGAATTCGTGCACCAGTGGGGTCCCTCGGCCTGGCCTGTAGGATCAGACTGAAACTGGCTCTCCAACATTCCCTGAAGGGTCCTGAATTGTGAGAGGGTGCAGCCCAGTGCATGATTGGGGCCAGGGAGAGACACGGGAGGTTGGCCAGATGGGGAGACACCACAGGAGGGCTCCAGGGCATATCTGGCCTGTCTTGCTCAGTTCTAATCATCCAGTCCCCAGCAGCAAGCTAAACTACCAGTCACAGTATCTGCCCCTTGATGGTCACTGCATGTCATGACAAGTGGTTGAGCAGCCTTCATGTATCATTAGCATATTACACTTTGATTGAACAGCTGACTGGACGACCAGACACTTAGCATATCAAGGGTGGGATCCCTTGAGGTGGCTATAGATATTAGGCCCCAGCTCATTCCCCCAGCCTTGCTACCCCAGCTTGCACCCCAAGCCTTGCAGCCCTGCAGTCCCACCTGGCACCCCACTTTGGCCTGGTGCCACCCCCTCATCTGCTCCACCATCCTGCCTATGTGGCGATCAATCAGGACCAGGCCCCCTGCCCGGCTCCCTCAGCACCTAGGAGCCAGATGGCAACCTTGTTCCCTGCCCCCCACCACTGGTTGCCATCTACTGGGCTATCGGCAGGGTGATTGTGCCCCTGCTTGCACCTGCCTTGGCCTGGCGCCACTTGTTCACCTGTTCCACCATCCCACCATAGCCCGCTCTTGTTGGGGCTTATCAGAGTCAGCAGTGCTTCCACTGCTGCCTGCTGCCAGAGCCACATGGCTGATGCCCACCATGTTCCGCACCACCCCCTGGTGATGAACAGTTGAACTCAGTCGAATGACCACCAGAGAGGGCAGTTTGCATATTAGGTTCTTATTATATAGGATATTTATTTATTGACTTCAGAGAAGAAGGGAGAGGGAGAGATAGAAAAATCAATAATGAGAAAGAATCATTGATTGGCTGCCTCCTGCATGATCCACACTGGGAATCAAGCCCCCAACATGGGCATATGTCCTGACCAGGCATCCAACCATGACCTCCTGGTTCATAGATCAATACTTAACCACTGAGCCACACAGGCTGGGGCTTGCCCTTTCTGCTTCATCCCTATCTCTATTGTCCTAACTTAAACTGGAATGATGGTTTAATATTTAATACTGTTTCCCCAGAAGGTCAAATGAGATCGTTCTACAACTTTAAGTTTGGTAGCAGATATTTGGCTTCAAATATTTGGATTATCATACTTATTTTTCTCCTGGGAAATGTAGTTTGGGCTCTTATGGATATTAAAGTGAATGAATTCATTTTTAAAAATAAACTGAAGTAAAAATAAGCGATCTTTCAATTATCCAAGTTTATTATAGGACCTCTGTGATCCATATGTTGGTTCTAAAGATACTTTTCAAAAGCCATATCCATACATAAATTTACACTGGCAACATCCCTTTTTTCTTCCTGTAGTGCTCTAAAATTCAAATGCAAAAAAACTATCCTTAAATTATCTTGCCTTGTGAATGACATCCTCCACTAAGGCCTAGATGCACCTTTCAGGACTGGAGGTGCATCTAGGCCTTAGTGGAGGATGTCACTAGTAGATCCAGTTCATCGAGAATGCTGCTAATAATAGATGGAATGAAGGACAGTGGAACAGAGGTGTGGTAAGTGACTTGTGCTGGAAAAACAGCCTCATGTCAGTTTACATAGCCTTTCTGAGCATTTTGTTTCAGAAGGGAGGATTCACAGAGAAACCAATCATCGACCTGGACTCAAGGAGGCATATGTCAACATAGCTATAGCAGGTGCTTGTTCTGTCACTTGAAATTAGTAGCATCTTCCATACAGTAGAGCTGGAGTTAAAGGGGCTGGTGTGGAACTAGATTCCTGTAGTGTGTTCCTTTGCATGAAATTTCAAAATTTTTATAATAATGCCTGTGGAAATGAAGAATAAACATTAGCTGAAAAAGGTTAATGAAATTTCTAGCTAATAATAAGATGTTATTGTATTTTTCAAAAATAGCACATAGGGTTCTCCCTCTTCATTTAAAATGGACAGAGGACATGGGCCTGGTCTGTGACATGAGAGAGGTTGGTGTAGCAGAAATTTCCCAGGAGGGAGGACTTGGAGACTGTGGAAAGGGCTCACAAGTGAAGGTATTGGGGTTTGCTAAATTAATCTTATTCCCTCATATAATAGTGTTTTTATTTTTAGGATGATAAATAGCAAAAGTCACTTGATTACTAGTCCAATGCCTCTTTCCAATGCTCCTTCCCCATAACCAACTCATTCTCTAATTAAGGGACAGGTAACATCTCCACTAATTATGAAAAAAAGACTTGCCACAGAAATATAACACTAAGTAGACGTAGATGGTGAATGTACAGTAATTGGAAAGAATCCTGAAACAAGAGGGAAAGACTGTGAAATTAAGAGCGGTATCTGGGAGAGAGCAGTGGACAGAAGAGGAAAAGACAGAGGGAGGCCCTCCAGCACCTTAGTATACCCACTTAAGCCTCTCTCTTTTTCATCCCCCAAAGCTCACAAATTGAGAGAGGGCTGCATTCATTTGTGTCTTTTCGTGGTTCTTTCTTAAATAATCACACAAAAGCAAGGTCTAACATTATTTTCTATCTCCTGGGAATTTTGTTTTCTTTCCTTCTCTGTCATCTTCCCTCAGTG
The DNA here is from genome assembly GCA_011751065.1 of Lasiurus cinereus. Taxonomy (NCBI): domain Eukaryota; kingdom Metazoa; phylum Chordata; class Mammalia; order Chiroptera; family Vespertilionidae; genus Lasiurus; species Lasiurus cinereus. The sequence goes on along the minus strand of JAAGEH010000307.1, from coordinate 61,410,738 downwards.
TCTACTTTCCTATACCTTGTAGGTAGATGTCATGTGAGGGTACAGTGATACACAAGCAATAGATTATTCAAGTACTTCCAGATATGTTTGGATTATGACCCCCCAAATTATGATCCAACAGTTTAGAAAAGTCTGAATCAACAGGTCTAGAAGAGGATTAGACTCCATGTTTTGTTTTGTTTTTAAATCCTCACCCAAAGATATATTCCTTGATTTGAAAGAGAGAGAGAAAGAGAGACATCTATTGGTTGTCTCCCATATGCCTCTGATGGGGAATCAAACCCACAACCTTTTGGTACATGGACCAATGCTCCCACCAACTGAGCCACCCAGTCAGTGCACACTCCATGTTTTTTAATGTTCCTTTGGTTATGCCAGTGGATCCAGTTGGGAACAACTAGATCAATGAATATTTTAAATGGAAGTTATCAAACACCCACTTCTAAATGAAAAAGTTATACCAACCAAGTCTTCTAAAACTACTGGGTCTTAAATAGGGACATGAAGCCTCAGGGCAAACCCAATGGTGGATCCAAAAAGCAGCATCCAGGACTATCTGTCCACAAGCAAGTTAATTGATGTGTTCCACAGCTGTCACCAATGGAATGAGTTCATCTACAAGCTGTAGTTTTAAGTTTTGAGAAGGATATATTTAAAAGATGTAATATGATAAAAAGCATCCTTAACTGAAATATTGTATTGGCAAAGGTCTTTGGAAATTAACAATGTTTTAATTTTCAAAGACTTGTCTGGACATTTTGGATTAAAACATGAAAAAAACTTTAAAAGTCTCTAAGTGAAAAACTAATAGATATTCATTTGATGTCTTATTAATCCTCAAATTAGAAATGCAAATGATTATAATGTCTGAATAACAAATCCTATTGCAAACCAGGTGGTTTTCAGTCCTTTGCTTTGAACAAAAATTAAATAATCTAATTGAGACACTAAATGATGAATCAATAAAAAATAATTTTGGCCGAGACTGGTTTGGCTCAGTGGATAGAGCGTCAGCTTGTGGACTGAAAGGTCCCAGGTTCGATTCCGGTCGGGGGCATGTACCTTGCTTGCGGGCACATCTCCACTGTGGGGCGTGCAGGAGGCGGCAGATCGATGTCTCTCTCTCATCGATGTTTCTGACTTTCTATCTCTCTCCCTTCCTCTCTGTAAAAAATCAATAAAAAAAAATATTTTAAAAAAAATAAATAAAAAATAAAATATAATAATTTTGAAGACAGAACACTGTATGTTTCTTGGCATACAATTCAGGAGTTTAGAAATAAATGCATAGCCAAAAATTTGGAATTCCAATTTGTATGAATGTTTTACTGCAGAGAAGTATGACATATGATAAATAAAATACTGTCAGCCATTAATACATACTGCATCAAGATAAATTTCTATAAGAGGAGAATTGAGAAAATATGATGAACCTATATTATTGAAAAGGTGTTTGTTTAAGTGGATAGTGAAGAATATCAAATTGCTATTGTATCACCTTAGAAACTGGAAAGAGCACCATTCTCACTCTTCCAACAAAGAAAAACCTGGGTACCTCTAAGCCCATCACAAGTAGCAGTCATCAGCAAATCACGTTGTAACTTATGCTGGGTGGCCCTCAGTAGAACACAGATGGTGGCTGAGTTTTATCTGTACCTCTCAGGAGGCCCCAAAGCATGTGAACCCAGTGGACAGTTTCAGACCACATTGAAGCACCACCCAACCACCTCCACAAGTGACACACTCAAGAGGCAGACTCAGTGGGCACCAGAGCCCCGCTTAAGTAAGTCCTACTCTGTGGGGTGGATCCCTACGCAGCTGATCCTCCACAGTGCTCTCAGCCAGTCCTTGCAGCTGATCAGACTGGGGGTAAATTTCTCCCAATGATGTGCCAATAGCAGTCAATGCTCAAATACAACAAGAAGGGGTACACAGCCCATATGGGGCAGCATACCTGGTGTGCCTAGTTTGGGTGATTTGGGAGGCTGTGTCACTGGACCCTGTAGAGCACTTAGTGCATTAGGTGCTCTACCCAGCTTGGGAAACATCATAATTCGACTTAATACATAAAAACAAACACAGGGAAGCAGCCAAAATGAGGAAACAAAGAGACATGTCCCAAACCAAAGAATAGGACAAAACTCCAGAAAACTAAAGAAAATGGAGATAAGCAATCTACTAGATACAGAGTTCAAAACACTGGTTATAAGGATGCTCAATTATCTTAGGGGAAGAGTAGATGAACTTAGTGATTACTTCATCAAAGAGATAGGAAACATAAAAATAGAACTAGAAAATATAGAAGAATCAGTCAGAAATGAAGGCTGCATTAACTGAAATGAAGAATACATTACAGGGAATTGACAGTGGAGTAGATAAATCAGAGAATCAAATCAGAGATTTAGAAGCTAAGGAAGTAGAAAACTATCAGAACAACTACAACAAAATGAGGAGAGTGTAAGGAGCTTCTGGGATAACTTGAAAGTACCAACATTCACATGAGGGGGTGTGCCAGAAAAAGAAGAGAGAGAGCAAGGGATCAAGAACCTATTTGAAGGGATAATTGCTAAAATCTTTCCTAACCTGGTGAAGGAAACAGACATACAAATCCAGAAAGTGCAGATTCCCAAGCAAAATAATCCAAAGAGGCCCACATCAAGGCACATCATAATTAAAATGACAACGGTTAAATACAAAGAGAGAACCTTGAAAGAAGCAAGAAAAAGGCAGTTGGTTACCTACAAGGGAGCTCCCATAAGATAGTCAACACATTTCTCAGGAGAAACATTTCAAGTCAGAAGGAATTGGAACAAAATATTCAAAGTAATAAAAAGTAAAGAACAACCAAAATTACTCTCTGCATCAAAAGCTATCATTTAGAATCAAAAGACATATAAAGAGCTTCCCAGACAAGAAAAAGCTAAAGAAATTCATCACCATCTACCCAGTATTACATGAATGTTAAAGGGTCTACTTTCAGGAGAAGAAAAACAAAGAAAAAATGTAAATAATAAATGGCAATAAATACATATCTATCAACAATTGAATCTAAAAAGCAAAATAAAGGAATAAGCAAAACAGAAATAGATTCATAGATACAGAGAACATTTTGATGGTTGCCAGATTGTGAGAGATGTAAAAGGGAGATGGGTGAAAAATATAAAGGGATTAAGAAGTACAAGTTGGTTGTCATAGAATACTCACAAAGATATAAAGTACAGTATAGGGAATATAGTCAATAGCATGTTAATATCTATGTATGATAAGTACTAGATTTATCAAGATGATTACTAAGTAAGTTATATACTGAGTGGGCAAATTATTGTGATCTCTGAATGCATAATAATCTGGCCACTCAGTGTATATTGTATATAATAAAAGGCTAATATGCTAATTATCCCCTCAACCAGGAGTTTGACCAGCAGACAGGCCAGCCAACCGCCCATGTCCCTCCTCCTGACCAGGCTGGCCAGACTCCACCCATGCATAAATTCATGCACCCGGCCTCTAATATATAGATATACTAGAAGCCCGGTGCATGAAATTCATGCACCTAGTCAGCCCAGCCTACACCCTCTCCAATCTGGGATGTTCTATCCACTGAGCCAGACCAGTTAGGGTAACAAGTTAAATATTTATTAAGGTATCCACTTAACTGTTGTGTTCTTAAATTATTTAATTTGAAATTATTTCAAAACATATTTTAAAAGAATTAACTGGATCATTTGAAATTAGCATATAGGAACTCTAGTACATTTATATATTGGGATCAGGGTTCAGTACTTCTTTTGCAACTATTAATACCACAAACATTTACTATTCCTACACAGACAACATATAATTTTTAAAAACTAAACTGTTTTAAAAATACATTTATGCAATAATTGGTATATACTAACTACTGGTGGGATCAAGCCTAAACAGGAAGTCAGACATCCTTCTCACAATCCAGGACTGCTGACTCCCAACTGCTCACCTGCCTTCCTGCCTGATTGCCCCAACCACTTCTGCCTGCCAGCCTGATCACCCCCTAACCACTCACTGCCAGCCTGATCAACGCCAAACTGCTCCCCTGCTGGCTTGATTACCCCTAACTGCCCTCCCCTGCTGGCCTGATCATCCCTAACTGCCCTTTCCTGCCAGCCTGGCCATCCCTAACTGTACTCCCCTGCAGGCCTGGTTCCCCCCAACTGCCCTCTTCTGCTGGCCCAGTCACTCGAACTTTCCTCCCTTGCCAGTCTGGTTGTCCCTAACTGCCCTCCACTGCTGGCCTGATTGCCCCTTACTGTCTGCCTCTGCCAGTCTGGTCACTCCAACTGCCCTCTCCTGCAGCCCTGGTTGCCCTCAACTGCCCTTCCCTGCTGGCCTGGGTTCCCCCCAACTGTCCTCCCCTACAGACCTGATCACCCACAACTGCCCTCTCCTGCCAGCCATCTTGTGGTGGCCATCTTGTGTCCACATGGGGGTGGTCATCTTTGACCAAATGGGGGTGGTCATTTTGTATGTTGGAGTGATGTTCAATTTGCATATATTATTATATAGGATATACACTGAATTGCCAGATTATTATGCATTCAGAGATCATAATAATCTGGACACTCAGTGTAATATCTAATTACTGAGTTGTACACCTGGTACACATGAAACTAATATAATATTATAAACTAATTTTAATATTATTTTAAAATAAACAAAACAAAAATTTAAAAACTGCTTCAAATATTTCTTTTCAGAAATGTGTCTTAAGGTTGTATGTGAATGTGAGGAATATAATATGCATAAAGTCAAATATATAAGAAACATGTGACTGAATGTTATCTTGGAAAATATAGCTTTTATTAAAAGGATAGCACTTGACTATATTGCATCTTTCATAATATAAAATTATATTCAGCACTGCTTACAGTGGAATTTGTTATATGAAATGCTTATATGAGAAAAGATAAAATAATTCAAATAAATTATCTAAATTTCTACTGGGAAGTCACCAATAATGGAGAAAAAAATTATTTTTAACAAATGGTGCTAAACTCCTGAAAGTAATACAAAATAATCTCTCTATATAAAAGCCTAAGTGACCATCTGACCAACTGTTCACCTGGTAGATATAATGTGCAATGACCACCAGGGGGCAGATGCTCCAACCAGTAGAGGAGGGGTCCCGATTCCTCATGAAATTGGCCGTGGGTTAGGTTGCTGTTGGGGCACTATCAGTCCTGAATCTGCTTTACTGTACCCTGGACCCAGAGATGAGGGAGCTCAATTCTGGGGTGTGTCACCCAAGAACCACCCTCTCAGCAATCCAGGACCCCTTTGGGGATGTCAGAAAACCGGTTTTGGTCCAATCTCTATAGGCCAGGTTGAGAAACCCCACTGGGTCTCTAATAGTGAATATAAAATGTCATTGAAAAAAAAAGGTTCTAGAACAACTAGACATCCAGGTTGATAAAAGAAACTGTAATCAATGCCTATCCTATATAATAAAACTCTAACATGCAAATCGACCAAACAGTGGAATGACCAGTCACTATGAGGTGCACTGACTACCAGGGGGCAGACGCTCAATGCAGAAGCTGCCCCCTGGTGGTCAGTGCACTCCCACAGGGGGAGCACCACTAAGCCAGAAGCCAGGCTCACAGCTGGCAAGTGCAGTGACATAGGAACCTCTATTGCCTCCACGGGAGCCTCCCTTACTTCCACAGCAGTGCTAAGGAACCTTCTGGGGATGTCTGACTGCCAGCTTGGGCCCGGAGCTGGCAGTTAGACATCCCCAAGTGGTCCTGGACTGCAAGAGGGCACAAACCAGGCTGAGGTGCACAAATGTCATGTACCACACCAGGCCTCTAGTTGCACATAACCTACAGAAATGAACTCAAGATGGATCAAATGTGAAGCTAAAACTATAAGACAATTACAAAAACATTAACATAAAACAAGAGGTTTTTGTTTAGCAAATAAAAATTCTTTATTCTTTATTCAAAAGCAACTTATTTTTTCAACTTCAGGATCTTTTCCTAGCCACTTGCTGCTGTGTATAATGGAAATTACTTTCTTTCTTACAATGGGAGACAAAGTCCAGTTGGTTTTGTTCACATCAATTTAAAAATAGGTAAAAAGAATAGAGCTATCACAACACATACTATTTTTTATTCTAATAACTGATATTTTTAAAACTTCACATTGTTACAAAATATTTATCCTCTATAATCCTATATAATAAAGAGGTAATATGCAAACGGACCATCACTCCAACACACAAGATGGCCGCCCTCATGTAATCAAAGATGGCCAACCCCATGTGGATACAAGATGGCCTCCACAAGATGGCCAGCAGGGGAGGGCAATTTTGGGCAATCAGTTCAGCAGGGGAGGGCAGTTGGGAGAAACCAGGCCTGCAAGGGAGGGCAGTTGAGAGTGATCAGGCCAGCAGGGGAGGGAAGTTAGGGGTGACAGGCCTATAGGGGATGACAGTTGGGGGTGACCAGGTGTGCAGGGGAGGGCCATTGGGAGAAACTAGGCCTAAAGGGGAGGGCAGTTGAGGGCAACCACCTGCAGGGGAGGCAGTTGGGGGAAACCAGGCCTGCAGGAGAGGGCAGTTGGGGTGACCAGGCTGGCAAAGGAAGAAGTTAGAAGTGACCGCACCAGCAGGGGAAGGCAGTTGGGGGGAACTAGGCTTTCAGGGGAGGACAGTTAGGGGCAACGAAGCTGTCAGAGGAGGGCAGTTAGGGGCAATCAGGACGGTAGTAGAAGCAGGTAAGTGTTGATCAGGCTGGCAGCGGAATGGTTAGGGGGTGACCAGGCTGGCAGGCAGAAGTGGTTAGGGCCAATCAGGCAGGCAGGTGAGAGTTTGAAGCCAGCAGTCCTGGATTGTGAGAGGAATGTCCCAGATTGGAGAGTGTGCAGGCTGGGCTATGAGACACACTCACACCCACTCCCACTGTCTTACACAAATTTTGTGCACCAGGCCTCTAATAAAATAATAAAGCCTAAAAAGTTTAAGACCACATACAATTCTCTGTTTCAAAGCCAAATCAATCTCTTGAAGTTTGAATTACTGACTTAATAAATTAGAAAAGAGGGAATTAGTGAGTTGTTGTCTTCTTAAAATTGCCCAGCTGCCTCTAATTTGGAAAAGATAAATGCAGGTAGGAAGACCATTGGAAGCTGCCAAACGTAAGCATTAGTCAGAAGCCAAGCTGAGTGGGAGGAGAAACGGAGCGATCTATTTCCAGATAAAGCTCTTTTGAAATCTGGAAGATTTTTTCCTAAGGAAGTCCCACCGAAAATTCATAATAACCTGTTGAACACCTGTAAATTTCAGAGCTAAAAATATCAGCAATAGCTGTCCGCACTTTATATACCTGGAACCTTCACCTTGGAAAAGCAGAATTCTGTCTCTTTTGAATAAAAGGGAACAGTAAGGACAAGGAATGACTCCTGGGTCAAATTGGAATACAATGGCTTTTGGACAAATTCTCACAGGGCTATGTGACTATTCTACAGTTAATAACCTTTAGACCACTAAGAAAATGACCAGTCATTGGAGGGCAAACCAAATTCTGCGTGTATCCCATCAACATATTACATATAAAATAATAAAGAAAAGTATGCTGTTGTAACACTTAAAGAAAACAAACATTAATTTTTCATTTAATAAATGTTTAACACTGCCTGTGTCCCAAATATTTTACCTATACATCCTAATTTTCAGCAATCCTAGAGCTGAAGCATTCCCAACATTAAAAAGATTTTAACTCTTTGTCTGTCTGTTTTCATAAGTTCATGAGAGAATAAATAGTTTATTGAACATTGTGGCCCCAAGGCATAATAGTCCATATTAAACTAAAAAATATGTATTAAATAAATTAGTAAATGAATGAATGATATAGTTAGGTTGACCTTAAAAAATACCTAGGATAAAGAGAAGCAGGGGAATGAAGGCAGAAAAAAACAAACAGAAAATCCAGTCGTCTCCCGTGGCTTGTTACTGTTAAGGAAAGCAAAATTAACAAAGTAAATCACCTTAAACCTAGCTACAAAAAGAAAGGCATTATCACCCTTAAGCTGAAGAAGTGAAGAGAAAGAATGAGTCCCAGAATTCACAGAGTTGTAGAGCATGCAGCTGAATGCATTCACTAACAGACCAAAAATCAGATGAGAGAAGCCAAGGGAATAAATACCACAATCTTGCCTTTCTTTCAGACCTCAGGTTTCCTGCTGAGGTTTCCACTGATGTAGTGCAGAATGATCTTAGGGCACAAAGCAGAGAGAGGAAGGGTGGAAGGCAGAGCTCAAGAGGCAAAGGAAGGATATCCAGCAAAAGCCACTTATTTTACATTTCAATATGCTTTTATTTGAAAAACAATTAAAATCAATTTAACACATTCTATTTCCACATGGTGTGACCTCTTTATTATTCTATTTGTGTGGACAAAATGCTGATTATCAAACAAATACTCCTGGGTCTTCTAAGGATTGGGCATCTGGGGCTCTATAATCTTAGGTGTTGTGTCTTCCTGATATTTCTGTCTGATTTCATCTATTTCGGCATCATCAAGTATAAATGAAGCGAGGACTGGAATCTGTGAAAAGTAGTTCTTTGCCAGGATATGTTTGTGTTTGATCTTGTGAATGAACAAGGCTTCATATCCCTGAAAAAAAACAAAAAACAAATTCTTTATTAAATGTCACAGTTATATGTAGCCAAGTAAAAACACTTTCATGCCTCACTGCCCTTGCTTATCACTTTTCGGAACCCAATACAGGTTTTTTCCCCACTTTAACCATTATCTTTCAGGGCTCAGCTCCTATGACTTTTAACCTGCCAGCCTTTCTTGACTCTCCCTTCTTCTCAACCAAGTGATGGCTACTACCTGTACCTTCTCTTACCACCTGTTTTTTGAGAGTAAAACATCCTCTCAGTAAAGATCCCTCCATAGTGTCGATCAAAAGTAAAGAGCCCTTGAGGATAGGAGCTAACCTCTGAGTCCAAACTAATTCTTCCTGCCTTTGTTTTTGCAAACACTTTTATGTATTTTCATTGTAATTTTAGATCATTCTGCCTGAACTTCAATATATTCTTGAAAATTTCTCCCATGATAAAGAGAACTTGAGGGTTCAAATTGGGTCTTTCTCATAGCCGTGTCCCTAAGGTAAATATTTAATCGATATTTTTAAAGAATGTACTTGTGACACCTTGGTTCTCTCTCTCTCTCTCTTTTATATATATAATTGATTTCAGAGAAGAAAGGAGAGACAGGTAGAAACATCAATGATGAGAAAGAATAATTGATTGGCTGCCTCCTGCACATCCCACACTGGGGATCAAACTGGCTACCTGGGCATGTGCCCTGACTGGGAATCGAACCATTTCCTACTGCTTCATACGTTAATGCTCAAATACTGAGTCATGCCACCCAGCCAAGCGTGGTTCTCTCTTTAAGTCTCTTTCACATTGATAAAAGTACCAACTTGAATTTTTTTTCCAAGCTTGATCCTTCCCATATCTCCAGAGTTCAAAATAAAGATTACATTGTTGTTGCAACAATGTAAACTTCCTTTGATCAACCCTTTTACTACCTCCGATTCCTACCTTATGATTTCCTGCAGTCTCTCTTGTGGCTTCTAAACAGGAAAAAGCATGGAAGAATTATGTTTTTCTTCAAGCACTTAGCACCATATCTGAACATTATAAACTAAATTCTGGTTGGAGTAATAAATACCACCTATTCTCTTTATTAATACTAATTGACCCTTCTTTTCAACCAAGTGATGGCTACTACCTGTACCTACTCTCATCACCTGTTTTGTTTTGGTTTTTTTTAAGAGTAAAACAGCCTCTCAGTAAAGATCCCTCCACAGTATCAATCAAAAGTAAAGAAAGCCCTAGAGGATGGGAGCCAAAGAATATGATCTTGCAGGAAGAACTAGGCAGCAATATCCTGGGCTTATTTTTAAGTTTCCTCTCCTCAGACAAATTCAACAGGTCAAAACAGGAATCCTTCGCACTAATCTAACTTTGTCTCATCACTTCTTAGCTAATATTTGTTAAAGAAAAATTAATACATTTCAGTTTTGCAGCATTAAATTATCCATACACAGGACTTTCTAGGTTTTCAAAGTACCTTTATAGATCCAAAATGTAATCCTTAAAGATGAGATATGCATATTATAGTACACTATAGGCCTTGTGCACGAAATTCATGCATGAGAGGTGTGTCTCTCAGCCCAGCCTGCACCTTCTCCAATCTGGGACCTCTTGAGGGATGTCCAACTGCCCGTTTACAAGTAGTACATCCTTCTCACAATCCAGGACTGCTGGCTCCCAATTGCTTGCCTGCCTGCCTTCCTGATGGCCCTTAACCACTTCTGCCTACTAGCCTGATCACTTCCTAACCACTCCCCTGCCAGCCTGTTTTCTCCTAACTGCCCTCCCCTACTGGTCTGGTCACCCCCAACTTCCCTCCTCTGCTGGCCTGGTCACCCCTCACTGCCCTCCCCTGCAGGCTTGATTGCCCCCAACTGCCCTCCCTTGCAGGCCTGATCCCTCCCAACTGCTCTCCCCTAATGGCCTGATCACCCCCAACTGCCCTCCCTTGCAGACCTGGTTCCTACCAACTTCCCTGCCCTACTGGCCATCTTGTAGCAACCATCTTGTGTCCACATGGGAGCAGCCATTTTTTGTGTTGGAATGATAGTCAATTTGCATATTATCCTTTTATTAGATAGGATTAGATAGGATAGAGGTCTAGTGCATGGATGGGAGCCAGCTGGTTTGCCCTGAAGGGTGTCCCGGATTAAGGTGGGGGTTCACTTGGGGTGTGGAGCGGCCTGACGAGGAACCTATGGTGGTTTGGAGGTTGGCCACGCCCCCTGGTGACCCAAGCAGAGGCCCTGGTAACTGGGATTTACTCATCTTCTATACTTGAAACTTTGTAGCCTTGAGCAGAGGCCTAGGCCCTCCAGGGCAGGCAGAAAGCTTAGCTTCCTCCATTGCTGGGGGCAACCCAAGCCTCCTGCTCTCTCCATGGCTACAGCCATCTTGGTTGGGTTAATTTGCATACTTGCTCCTCATTGGCTGGTGGGTGTGGTTTGTGGGTATAGCAGAGGTATGGTCAATTTGCATATTATTCTCTTATTAGATAGGACTAGAAGCCCACTGTACAAAATTTGTGCACTGAGGGAGTTGTCCCTCAGCCCAACCTGCACCCTTTCCAATCTGGGACTGCTCAGGGGATGACCAGGCCTATGTGCTCCCAGCTGCCCTCCCCTTATGGCCTGGTCACCCACAACTACCCTCCCCTGCTGGCCATCTTGTGGTGGCCATCTTTGACCATATGGGGTGGTCATCTAGTAAGAGGGTGTGAGGGTCAATTTGCATATTACCTCTGTATCATATAGGATACAATTAAAAAAATAATAAGCATCTTTAAAGAATAATATTAAAAAGTAGCCAATACCTATTATCCTGTTGTTATATTATTCCCTTTTTATTAATGAGAACACCAGAACACCAAGACATTAACAACCTTGCCCAGCTTTTCTCAGCTCATGAGTGATAGAACCTGAATTCAAAGTCAGGCTGCTCAGGTCTTCTATACCAAGTCCACGCTTTTAGGTAACCTTTATAAAAATGTATGAAGCAAAGGGGACAGGCCTTACTGGCGTTCATATTGTTAGTGACAGGAATGGGAAATACTGGGTCAGGTCTGCTAACTCTAAATCCACTGTTGTTTTACTTTGGCCAATGTGCACACCGTGAGAAATTGATCTGCTTCATTTACAGTTTAGAGTAGAGAAGCTATTTTCCATTCTTTCCCTATAACTTGTGTCATGATTACAGGAAGTCAAAATTATTTTAACTTCTGAGTATTTTTTTTAATTTACTGAGAAAGCAACTATCAGTGCATTATGGAAAATCTGGAAATACTTTAACTTGCTGCAAGACAAGTTATTCTTTTTTTATTTGTTTTGGTTAATCCTCACCCGAGGATATTTTTTCCATTGATTCTTAGAGAGAGTGGAAGGGCTGGGGACTGGAGGGTCAAGACAGAGAGAGAAGAGAGAGGAAAAAAACATTGATGTGAGAGAGACACATCACTTGATTGTCTCCTGCAAGAGGCCCAACTGAGGGCCAGGGATCAAAACCGCAATACAGGTATGTGCCTTTGACCAGGCATCGAACCCATGACCCTTCAGTTGGTGGGCCAATACTTTAACCACTGAGTAAACCACCAGAGCAAAATGTTATTCTTTAACTGGGTTGAATATTAATACTCAAATGATTACACCAGGCTGAATATTAATACTTAAAAGATCATATCAGCCCAAAACTATAAAGAAAGTAATTTTTTCTCAAGTTTATTTGCTTGTAAATCTTAGCTCTATTTACAGAATTCTGTAAGCTCGGCATCCTGAATGGGGATAGAACTTAATTTGATTCTGCAGTAATTTGATGAAATACACAAGGGGAGCTGTGTGGATTAATTGAAGAAGCGGTGGAATATCAGCTTTGGGAATGCACTCCAATCCCACTACGGTGCTAGATGAAATGATTTTGCTAGTATTGGCTATGCTTCCAGTGATTAAGTATTTAGGAGGCAGCTTAGTTTACTAAATATAACACATAACATACCTTCAAAATGTCTTGCTGCTCATCCTTTCAATAGCTAAAGTCAAATTTATTTTAGCCTGGCTTCTCCTGAAAAATTATTCAAAAATCATTTAACTAGTTTCTTTCCATTATACTTTCCCTCTCCTCAATAAAAACACAGGCAGGAAAGAGCACTATCCAAAGTGACTTATATTTGAATTAATTTCTTTAGTTTTTTTAGCTGATATCTTAAATGGAATTCAATACATCAATATAATCAACAGAAGTCAGTAGCAGCAGTAGGAGTCCTATGCTTGCTTAGTGTAAATGAAGCTCTCTGGGAACTCATTAGGGACTCCTCAAAACCATTCATCAAAAAGCTTTAGAAATTACATCTTGTAAGTTACTGAACCTAAGTGATATTTAATTTTTAAAGTGCTTTCTCCACTCCCAGTTAATTGAAAGCAAATAAAAAATGGAGCCTTGAAACTATACCCCATCAGTATGATGATTTCTATTTTGAGCACAAAATTATGAACAACATTTATTTGACAATTTAGTGTTCTTTTAAGTAGACTTGTGATGATTAATCAAAGGGAAGATTTTGAGTTCTATAAAATCTATCTAGTGGTAATATTCATCTATTCACTCAACAAATGCCTATTAAGCCCTAATCTGTGATAGGCAATGCGGTAGGTATTAGAGATACAGACACAAATAAGCTAAACAAAATATCTGCCCTGTGGAGAGATTTTACTTGAACTTGCTATTATTAGATGGGTGTAGTATCATGTTTGGGTACTTGTACAAATCTTTAGGTCTTTTATTCTCACCTTTCATTCTATTTTATTCTTGCCTTAGCTCCTTTTAAATTTTAATCTTTGTCACGCATACCATCCACCCACATATTTTGTTATGAAATGGGTTCTCTGTTTCTTAACTCAATGGAAGTATTTAAATTATGCATGGAATATGATTGTTTTTTTTTTAATCCTCACCCAAGGATATTTTTTCATTAATTATTATTATTATTATTATTATTAGTAGTAGTAGTAGTAGGGAGAGTGGAAGGAAAGATGGAGGGAGAGAGAAACATCTATGTGAGAGAGACATATTGATTGGTTGCCTCCCACTCTCACCAGACCAGGGCTGGAGATCGAACCAGAAACTGAGATACACTCTCTTGATGGGGAATCAAAAATCCAAGACTCTTCAGCCTGATGGCCTATTCTCTAATCACCAAACTAAACCAGCCAAGGCATGCATAAAATGTTGTCATACAGTCAAGTTATCTCTAATAATTCCAATGATTAAATTAGCTTTCCCCAGTAAAATTCAACTTTCTTACCGCTTCAATACTTGCTAGCTTGAGATGAGCAACAGCTTCATCTTTAGTAAGGAGAATGCAGTTCCAAGGGGACCACTCCAAGGCCTTGTCCCACCTGACCAGGACCAGATCGTTGAGGTCATTACAGGCACTGAGTGCTGACTGGGACGACCAGATGTTCTCTACCAGGTACTGAATATCTTGCAGCTGCATGTCAACATAAGTTTGAAAAATGTTTTCTTATAAAAATTACTTATAATTATTATATTACTTAAGAAAAAAATTATACTGAGTATATTTTTGAAAGAGAAATACTGTTATTGAGGTTTTCAGTGGCATATTGCTCCTTATTTTTCACTAAATATTTGTTCATTCTGACCAAATTAGGTTATCAGTCTCACATTCATGACGGTATCTAGACCAAGCTATATATATATTCCTTCCAGTATGCTAATTTTACCTTACATTTACACTGAATGGCCAGATTATTATGATCTCTGAATGCATAATAATCTGGCCACTCAGTGTATATCCTACATAATAAAAGGCTAATATGCAAATTGTCCCCTCAACCAGGAGTTCAACCACAGGCAGTCCGGCCAACTGCCCATGTCCCCTCCCCCTGGCCAGGCTTGCTGGACCCTACCCATGCACAAATTCATGCACGGGGCCTCATATATATATATATATATATATATATATATATATACAAACACACACACACACACACACATACATATACGTATGCGTGTACTCATACACACATACACACACTCAGTGACCAAATTATTATCCATTCAGAGATCATAATATTCTGGCCACTCAGTGTATATGGTATTTTTCAAAATGTATAACTACCATCTTGTCCTCAGGGTTACTGTCTGTCATTTTATTCCCATTTTACAAATGAGGAAATTAAAATTTTAAAAAGTAATTTTCTTAGTGTTGTTAAAGAGATTTTTTTTGTATTAATAAAAAAAGAGAGGGGGAAATAAAATAACTTTAAAAACATTTTTTAATTTAAACCATATTAGCTAAAACTCTTGAAGCAACTTTTTATCAAGAAGTCTACATATATAAATGTAGAACTGCCAGAAGAGCAAGCTTCAGAAAGTATAAACGTAGGAGGTAAAATCCATTATTTTTAAAAGTTTAGATGGAAAAGCAGGAATCTTGTCTGTAAACTTTCATCTATGATTGGCAACTCTCACTGGTCATACCTGTATCAGGAAAGCAATTTTAGAATCATCTTCATAATTAACTTCTGAATAGTAGAGCCGCTTAAGTAAATATTTGTACTTTAAAAACGACTCCCGTTGTCGAGTCTCATTGTCAAGGCTAATACAGTTACGACACCGGTATACGCGGTGTGCAGTGGATGATATAGCAAACTCCGTAGACGGTAAGTAGAGCTGGCAACTGTGGCAAAAGTAAATCTTCTTATAAAATTTCAGTGGGTCTTGAGGGACCTAAATAGTAAAAATATATACATATATTTATATTTATACAGAGAGAGTGAGAGAAAGATGTAAATAAAAGCCAAGTCAAATACCACCCAACAGAAGCATGGAGGGCTAACATCTTAGAAAGAGATAATAAGTTGGTTAATTTTTTTAAAAATATGTTTTTCTTGATTTCAGAGAAAGGGAGGAGGGAGAGAGTGT
Organism: Lasiurus cinereus; assembly: GCA_011751065.1. Taxonomy (NCBI): domain Eukaryota; kingdom Metazoa; phylum Chordata; class Mammalia; order Chiroptera; family Vespertilionidae; genus Lasiurus; species Lasiurus cinereus. The sequence continues at coordinate 61,395,155 of JAAGEH010000307.1, read as the reverse complement.
TTCAGAATTTACCAGATGACCAAAAATACAGAAGGAGTACTGGAGATTCAGGAAAAAACTTTTATTTAAAGCAGTGCTGCGGGCTCAGGGGATTGGAAGATCCAAAGCCTGAACAACTTAGATAATGAGATTACTCCATATATATTTCTAAATTCTTTGTTTTCTTACTTCTGGGCTTTCTCAGCCCCTTCTGAGTCAGTGGAATGGGGAAGTAAGATTACAGCTAAAGGCCTGGCCTGATCTGGATGGTGCTAGTGACCTTCTTTATAGCTAAACTGTTAAATTCTTGGTTTGTGGTCCTTGTAAACTGGGACTATTTAGTAAAACAGATTATTGCCTAAGAAAGGAGCAGTGAGTTAATTTTAGGCTGATAAGAATGCACTAGGACACCAGTCACTGGCACAGATTCAGATTGCTAGCTCCCCCTATATTCTTCCTCAAGGGAAAGAGAAACATGATCGGCAGCCTCCTGCACACTCTCTACTGGGGATGGAGCCCACAGTCCAGGGACATACTCTGACCTGACCAAGGAGTCGAACCAGCAACCTTCTAGTGCATAGGCCAAAGCTCAACAAACTGAGCCACACCAGCTGGGCAAAAGTTGGTTAATTTTTAAAATCACATTTTTCCTATTCTATACAAAATTTAAACTTCAAGCAGTATTTATTTATCCTGCCAAAATATTAAAAATCTGTATTATTCATCAATCCTTTGATAGATGTAGTAAAATCACATAGAAAATTAATTGACTGAAAGAAAATTAGTAAGTCAAGACTTTGTGTTGCAAAACAGTAAGAAAGCCTTCCAAGTGCTTTGGCACTTATTTTTAAGAAGAATTTAAAGTTTTGGTGTTATGCTACACTAATTAATCTTACAGGCAACTGGATTAACATATAAGTAAAACTAAACCAATTGTTCTTATTCATTCAGCTTAACAATAAATTTGGATAGGCTCAATAATCAATTTTCAAAATTTGAAATTTTGTATTATATGGTAGTTCTATTTTTTTGAGAAAACTCCATACTGTTTTCCATAACGTTGGTACCAGTTTACATGTCCAGCAATTGTGCACAAGAATCCCCTTTTCTCTACATCCTTGTCAAAACTTATCTTTTGTCTTTATCACTTTGCAGTTTTGATTTGTATTTCTCTGATGACTGAGCACTTTTCATGTGCATGGTGGTCATTTATCTACCCTTTGGGAAATGTCTCTTAAGGTCCTTTGCTCTTTTCAAAGTGGGTTAAAATTGTTTTGCTATTGAGTTGTAAAGGCTCCCTTTGGATATGGAGGGGTGAGGAGGGTGCAGGATATTAACTCACCAGATATATGGTTTTCAAATATTTTCTCCTATTTCATAGATTGACTTTCACTTTGTTGACTGTTTCTTTTACTATACTTTTTAGTTTGATGCAGTCTCACTTGTCTGATTTTGCTTTCAATGCCTTTGCTTTTGGTGTCATGACTAAAAAATCATTGTCAAACCAAAGTCAAAAAACATTTTCACTGTTTCCTTCCAGTAGATTTAATTTCAGATCCTACATATAAGTCATTAATCCATTTTGAGTTGATTTTTGTATGTGGAGGGATATAAGAATCTAATTTCTTTTCTTTTCTTTTTTTTTGTATGTGATTATCTAGTTTTCTCAATCTCATTTATTGAAGAGACTATGTTTTCTCCATTGTGTTCTTGGCTTCTATGTCAAATATTAGTTGACCTTATATGTGTAGGTTTTTTTCTGGCTAGTCTGTAACTGATCTACATGTCTCTTTTTAAGGCAATACCATACTGTTTTAATTATTATAGTTTTAAATCAGAAAGCATCATGCCTCCAATTTTGTTCTTCTTTCTCAAGATTGCTTTGGCTACTAAGTCTCTTTTCTGTGAAAAAATGCCATTGGAATTTTGAAAGGGATTGCACTAAACCTGAAGATCAGTTTGGGTAGTTCAGGCATTTTAACAATATTAATTCTTCCAAAAAAATTTTAGAAATACAAAACAAACACCAAAGCATGATCCATTTAAATAATGGATACATTCAACTTCATCAAAATCAAGCACTTATGCTCTGTTAAAGATATTGTCTAGAGAATATAAAGCCACGCCACAAACTAAAAGGAGGTATTTACAAATCATACAAATGGCTTGTATGTAAAATATACAAAAAATTTTCAAAATGCAATAAATAGTCCAACTGAAAAAAGGCGGGGGGTAGTAGCATAAGATATATGCAAACAGTAGCATAAGATATATGCAAGATATATATCACCAAAAAAGATATATGTATGGCAGGAAAAAAAAGTGAATAAAAAGATGTTTATTAGTCATTAGGAAAACGGAGATTTAAAAAATAACGAGATACTACTTCACATCTATTAGAATAAAATTAAAGTAAAACTTGACAATACCAAGTAGTGACAAAGAGGCAGAACAACTGGAACTCTCATACATTGAGATGGGAATACAATATTGTTCAGGAGTGTAGAAAAAAGGCTTGTCAATGTCTCATAAAAGTACATATGCATTTAACATATGATTCAAAAAATCCCACTTCCTAGACATTTAACCCCAAACAATTAATTTACACAAAAATTCATAATCAAGTATTTGTAGTGGCTTTAGTCACATAACCACAAAACTCTAAACAACTCAATGCTCTACAACTTTGAATAGATAAATTCTGGTACATCCAGACAATAAAAATACCAACTATTGATATATTAAAAATCATAGGTGAATTTCAAAAGCAATATGCTAAATAAAGGAAGCCAATCTCAAAAGACTACATGCTGTTTCACTTATATAACATTCTTTGTTACGTAAAAGCTAACAAAATGCAGATCAGTACCAAAGGTTACCAAAGGTTAGGGGGCCAAGGAAAAGGCTGACTACAAGGTAGCAGCATAAGGGAATCGGGGAAGGTAGCAAGACTTCTTTAATCTTGATTGCACTATTGGTTATATGACTCTCTGAGTTTGTCAAAACTCACCAAAAAGAGTGAATTTTACCAAAGGTAACTTACAAAGTGAATAACATGGTATAATGTTATATGAATGTATAGAATATAAAATTGTTATGTTACCACAAACATATAAAAACTAAATAAATCTATAGAAAAGGTTAGATGTTAGCCTAGACCCATGGTTGGCAAACTGCGGCTCACGAGCCATATGCGGCTCTTTGGCCCCTTGAGTGTGGCTCTTCCACAAAATACCATGGCCTGGGTGAGTCTATTTTGAAGAAATGGTGTTAGAAGAAGTTTAAAAAATTTGGCTCTCTGAGTAATCAAGATGGCGGCATAGGTAAACACCTACACTGTTGCCTCGCACAACAATTTCAAAACTACAACTAAAAGACAGAACAGACATCATCCAGAACCACAGGAAAGCTGGCTGAGTGGAAATTCTACAACTAGAAGGGAAGAGAGGGGCTCACGGAGACCCAGAGGAGCTGCAAAAAGCTGAGGTACGGAGACGTGCGCTTGGAGAGAGTGGGTACCGGAGTACCTGGCTGGCTTTCTCTGGCGGGAGTCTCCCAATGGCATTGAACCCCTTATCCTACCACACTAAACCCCAGGTCCAGACAAAACTCATATGGGGGGAATTTGGACTGTGAAAAGGGAGAAGTGCACAGAAATTTGGGGGAGTCACAGGAGGGCACTGTGCACAGAAGATCAACTGCTGATTCTGCCGCTGGCTTTCACAAGAGGGCGGGAGACAAAGCATCCCAACTGCGTCACTTCTAACTCCACTAAACTCCAGATTTGGGCGAAGTCCTGGGGACCCAGATTCATAAGGTCCCAGAGCACAGGGGAGCCATAAAGGCAGCAGTCTAGAGGCACAGAGTGAGTGAGAGAGAGAGGGGGGGGGGAGAGAATGCACATAGGGACCGCTCCAGCAATTACTCAGATTACCCAGTCATGTGAGACTTGGGGGCCGTGGAGGGCGGGGCCAACTGGAAGGCAAGGCGGTCCCTTAAGCCCTGAGACTCCACCTATCCCAAGCTCAACAGAGAGGCTTTTGCAGTTTTGCAAGTCTGGTATCATAAGGCTGAATCCAACACAGAAGTTCTCCCAGCATAGTTAAAATGCCGGAACAAGGGAAGAGATCACAAACAAAAGAAATGGAGGAAAACAAACGACTGGATATAGAGTTCAAAACCACGCTTACAAGGTTTTTCAAGAATATCCTAGAAAAGTTGGTAGCGAGGCCCAAGAGGAGATGGAAAAGGACCAACTAGAAATTAAACATACAATGACTGAAACAAAAAATATTATACAGAGACCTAACAGCAGATTAGAGGAAGGCAAGAATCAAGTCAAAAATTTGAAATATAAAGAATCAGAAAACACTCAACTGGAAAAGAAAAAAGAAAAAAGAATACAAAAATGTGAAGATAGCGTAAAGAGCCTCTGGGACAACTTCAAGTGTACCAACATCAGAATTCTAGGGGTGCCAGAAGAAGAGAGAGAGCAAGATACTGAAAACCTATTTGAAGAAATAGTGACTTAAAACTTCCCCACCTGGTGAAAGAAATAGACTTACAAGTCCAGGAAGCACACAGAACCCCAAACAAAAGGAATCCAAAGAGGACCACACCAAGACACACATAATTAAAATACCAAGAGCAAAAGGCAGAGAAAATATTAAAAGAAGCAAGAGAAAAACAGTTAATTACCTACAAGGGAGTACCCATAGGACTATCAGCTGATTTCTCAACAGAAATGATGCAGGCCAGATAGGAGTGGCAAGAAATATTCAACGTGATGAATAACAAGAACCTACAACCAAGAATACTCTATCCAACAAAGCTGTCATTCAGAATTGAAGGGCAGATAAAGAGTTTCACAGATAAGAAAAAGCTAAAGGAGTTCATCAACTCCAAACCAGTATTATATGAAATGCTGAAAGGTACTCTTTAAGAAGAGGAAGAAGAAAAAAGGTAAAAGATAAAAAATTATGAACAACTAATACATATCTATCAATGAGTGAATCTAAAAATTAAGTGAATTAAAAATGTGATCAACAGAATAAACTGGTGAATATAATAGAATCAGAAGCACAGAAAGGGAGTGGACTGATAATTCTCAGGGGGAAAGGGGAAGGGGTGTACAGGGAGAGACTCCCTCCCATAGGTGTATGAACAAAAATCATACACCTATGGGAGGGAGGTAAAGGTAGAGGGAGGGTTGGGAGCCAGGTGGAGGGGAGCTATGGAGGGGAAAAGAGAAACAAATGGAATAATCTGAATAATAAAGGTTTAATTAAAAAATAAATAAAATTTGGCTCTCCAAAGAAATTTCAATCGTACTGTTGATATTTGGCTCTGTTGACTAATGAGTTTGCTGGCCACTGGCCTAGACAAATAAAACATTGATTTAAATTAAAAATAATAAAATGGGAAACTTCTCTCTTGAATTTTTGTTATATTCCAATATTCTCTTCCAATACAATTAAATTTTAAACATAATTTTAACATAAAAAATATAAAAATTAGATAATTTTCATTTTTATAAAAGTTTTGATTCACTATTAAGATATTTGTTTGTCAAAAATCAAAACAGATATTCAATCAGCTTAAGTAAATTATAACTCTATAAATAATCACTGGAATAAAACACTATTTAGAATTCTTTGTCAACTTCCCCTAAAAATATTTTAAACAGTTTTATATAGTAGAAGACAATAAGGCATTTATCTTAGCTTCAGAAAGCAAAACCCTACTGAAACCTAAACATGTTGGAGTCGGAGAAGACAGTTTAATTCAAACACATGTTATAGGATAGCTACATGGATTAGTATTCTAAGGGAACACAAACCAGGTGCATGAAGAGTCTCAGAGATGCAGGGATCTGTAAAGCCTCATGAAGGAGGGACATGTGAATTGAGTCTTAGGAAATGAATTACAACTTGGTTGGGTGAAGGAGGCGGACAGCATTCCAGGTGGAAGCAATAGTGTGTGCAAAAGCATGAAGGTGTGAGAGGTGACGATATATTCAATATAGTGCAATATTTAACTAGGAATTTGGTTCAGATATTAGGAAAGAACTCAAGGTAGGAAATACTACAGACACAGAGGCAAATGAATAGGTTTAATTCATCAACACAAAAAATAATCATTCAAAAGAGATTTCACAATAAGATGGTCTTACACCTGGATCCTAAGTAAAGTGTTAAAGCAAACTTTGCATTTACTATATCACATCTTAGAATTTTAAGAAAGCAATATAAGAAAAAATTGAGTACCTTAAGGTGTCTTGCAACTTCTGCATTAAATAAAGGTGTTTTGATGTAATGAAAAAACAATGTTGCAATTCTTTTTCTGAGCCCTTCAAGGTTATCATTTTTGACTCCTCTCATCATAAGGTCAACCTCTCTGTCAATCAATTCTAGAATTTCCTGAGTCAATTTACATTCATGTTCCTATTTAAGACACAAAAATATTCAGAATAGAATTTTAAGAATCAGTTAGTTTTTGAATTACCACCAAAGAAACTAAAACGAGACATCCAGAAGAAGTGATAACAATATAAACTGGCACGACTAATTTGGGGAGAAAAATTGACATTATCTAGTAGAGTTTAAAATATGCTCAATCTACAACCCAGAAATTCTGTTCTTAAGTGCTTTAGAGAAATATGCATATGAAGTCATTGCACACAGTGACTCCAAAGTGGAAAACAACCAAAGAGCCATTAATAAGTTAATTACATAAATAAGTGATGGCTTTTTCATATACCAGAATATTATCTAATGTAAGAAAATAAGTAGACTACAGCTATATATAATAACAACTTTCAGTCTTACAAATTAATGTTGAGTAAAAGAATCAAGGCATGAAATAGCACATATAGTATCATCCCATTTAAATAAAATATAAAAATAAGCAACACTAGCCATATTTCTTTTTAGAAATGTACGCAGAAGTGGTAAAATAAAGAAAGGAAATTACCACCATGAAAGTCAGTATGGTAGTACTGCTAGGGGATAAGGGGGTGAGCTGCCATTATGAAGAGAAAGTGGGACACCAACAATGTTGGTTCTATCCTGCTTTGGATCCAGAAGGTGGTTACATGATTGATGGCTTTATATTTATTAGACTGCACATATATATCTTACACATATAACCTGTATGCTAATATAATTGACAATAATTTTTAATAAAGTAATAGAAATGAGTGTGGTTGAATAAGAAAGCTCTAGGTAAGAGTTAAGGTAGAAGGATTGATAAGTAATCAAATAGAAGTTGCTCCAACTGCCCCACAGAGGATCATGAGAAATGGGCGAGCCAGAAGTAAAGTCAATTACTAATTCTCTTCTATACTTTTAATACATACTTGGCATAGCTAATATGAGTCTACATCAGTGGCCCCTGAGCCTGAAGGCACATTAGAAGGACCTGACGATGTTAAACATTGCTTTCACACTTGAGGATCTAATTTAACTGCCTTGAAATGGAGCCTAGGTATTATTTCTAATCATTCTCATATCCTCTTCCTTTGTGTGTGTGTGTGTGTGTGTGTGTGTGTGTCTGTCTATTTGTCGCTCTCTCTTTTTCAAGCTCTCCAGATGATTCTAATGTGTACTCAGGTTTAAGATTCACTGGTCTATGTTATCAATTATCATCAAAATAGTACCTATTATTTATTGAGGGCTTTCTGTTTGTAAGTACTGAGACATACAGATTATATTTTTATTTTATATACTTATATGTACGTATGTATGCACAAACATAGATATATTTATATCCTTTAAGCAACTAATTTTACAAATTAATTGAAACTGATTTTCAGAAATACTAAATAACTTATCTAAGGTTGCACAACATAAATGAATAAGAGGCAGAATTTGAATTGTTCTTGAGGCCTCAGCCGTCCATCATAATATCCTATATAATAAAACCCTAGTATGCAAATAGACCAAATGGTGAAATGACCGATGGAACAACCAGTTACTATGCTGTACACTGACCACCAGGGGATAGACGCTCAATGCAGGAGCTGCCCTCTGGTGGTCAGTGCAACCCCCCTGTAAAAGTGCTGCTCAGCCAGAAGCTAGGCTCATTGCTGGTGAGTGCAACGGCCATGGCAGGAGCCTCTCCCACCTCCGCTGTAGGTGGGCAGTAAGGAGCAAGGGGTCCCAGACTGTAAGAGCCCCAAACTGTGAGAGGGATGTTCGTCTGCCAGCTTAGGCCCAATCCTCAGGGATATCGGGCCTAAATCAACAGGCAGACATTCCCCAGTGGGTCCTGGACTGTGAGAGGGTCCAGGCCGGGCTGAGGGACCCTCCTCCCCCAGTTCATGAATTTTGTGTACCAGGCCTCTGGTTGTTAAATAAAGGTACGTGTGGATATAATAGCTTAAACATATTGTTGAAGAGAGGTACAATTTATCTTTCATAAGCCACCCTTTGGGTTTTTTTTTAATTAGCCAGATAATGGTCCTAATTATGTCAGATACAAGCATTCCCACTAGATTCCCCACCTGCACTGCCTCTTTAACAATTTGGATATTATGTTTATTTCCTACCTCCGGATCTATTGCTTCTCCCTCTCTTCCTAAATATCATGGTATTTTAAGGCCACTCACTACACAAACATCTATGAAAGAGTAGTTTAGGACAAAGGCACTCAATGCCTCTGCTCTCAAGATGGGCAGAAATGTGAGACCTGTGGAGACTTATCTCCCAACAAGAACCATTTACTCAACTACTTAATATGTCATAAGAACTTGGTGTGTTTTGGTCTTGTTTCTTCTCAATAGAATTACAGTTCTTTACAGTTAGGAAGCAAAGAACCTACACAAGGTATCTAAGCATTTTAATGATGAAATTCTTATATTGCAATCACATGATTCTCCTAGATAAGATTTAAATATGGCTGACATTTTTCCATTGTTATTTATAATGAACCCCTGATTATAATTTGTTATCTATATCTATATGCTCTGAGAATTTGGCTCATATTGATGACCAAAATAGACACATAATGCAGTTATCCAAGCCATTGCCTATCTAAAACCTTTATAATAGTTAAAACAGATGGTAATTCAGAAATAACATACCTTTATGCCATAAACTGAAGGTGGCATCTGGCAAGTGCCTTATAAATTTAGTAAACTGAAAATCATTTTTCAGAAGCCAAATATTTTAGCTGAATTGCCCACTTAACTTACCTATATTGACAAAAATGTATGACCAATATTGCCTTCAATTTGAGCTATAAAACATAGGAGCTATACCAGTGGTCCTGGTGATACTTGGGTTTCCCCCTTTATTTAGGATATATAAGACATATTCATTATAGTGAATGCTGTGATGTGTTGCCTAAATTATCCCACTTCAGAAACAAAGCACTCAGTCTCCCTACTATATTCAGGGCTGGCGGCTGGCAACTCTCAGCTGAGCCTCTCTCCAGCTTGCCCTCAGCTGAAGAAAGACATACTGGCTGAAAATAGCTGCCATCAATTTAAAAGGACTTGCTCATTCATAGCCATGCTTTCTTCCCTGGAACACCCTGAAATCAAAAGACTAATCAATGTGGGGGTATAAAGACCAGGACCCTGAGTGGAGGTATATGGGAACAAACAAATAACTAAATGGAATTCTGATCAAGGTCCAGCTCACAGTGGGTCCCCGGGTACAGAAAACCACCCAGTATCCATTTCCCTGATTCTTATACATATCATTGGAATGGAATATTGGTAGTTGGCACAGGCCCCCTTTCCCTTGATTTCTTATGCTTCCATGATGGGGAAGATGAATCAGACACCCTTAAAACTGCTCTACCTTGGAAACCAAGGGGGTAGAGTAGAAATGGCTTCACTCACTATGTTAGGAATATTTGTTTCCTGTCCCTGCAACTGTGTGCTCCTCAAGTTTAGAGGTCCCAATTCCTGGGTAGAAAATGCTTCTAGGAGTAGACACTGCAAGAATCCTATTAAACTTGAAACTAATGCCTGGGGTCCTTAGGCCACATGACCTGGGACCAGAAAAGTGTCACATGCCAATAAAGGTAATGGACCTTGATCTTTCAAAGGCAGTATGGCTGCTATTACCCAAAGCAGACAAGAAAGGGTATTTTTGGCATCCATGTAATGGACATTTCTTGATATACCATTTAAGGATGAGTGCAATAAAGAGCAGCATAAAGCATCACCTTCCCCTATCACTTTCCCTTCTTGGACACTGAAGGAAAAGACCAGCGAGGAAAGTTAGACCTCTGAGTACCAAGGAAACTAACACCTTCCTGGATCAGTGATCACTCAAGCCCAACCTAGACTGCTCTGAAGGATATTCATTTGCTTCAAACCATGGCGCTTGTTCACTGGACTCCAATCATGGAGCAGGCCTGGCAACAAATGTGAGCTTCCCTGATAGGTATTGGTTGGTTCAGCCCTTTGTTCTCTAGCATGTCAAACTCAAAGTCCACAACGAACATTTTTGTAGCCTAGCCAATATAATAGTATGTAAGAAATTTTTATAATATCCTGTTATATATAATCTATAATAATAAAAGTGTAATATGCTAATTAAACTGGATGTCCTTCTGGACGACTTTCCAGATGAAGCTGGGGCTGCGAGGGAAGCCTGGGTTCTGGGTGCCTGCTGGAGCCTGTAGGGAAGCCCGGGATCTAGGTGCCAGAGGGAAGCCAGTGCTAGCAGCCAGGGGAAGGGAGGCCTTCTCTTGCATGAATTTCGTGCATCTAGTTATTAATAACAAACTACAATGTTCGCTAATGACTGATTATTATAATCATGTTGCGTTCATTTCCCTTACATGACTTACTTGCAGGCTCACCATTTCTCTCCACTAATACTAGAAGCAAATGTTTTAACGGCAGATTGCTATGCCATTACTCTTGGACTGACTTGTTTGGTGTGCACCACAAGAAATATTTCACTTTTGGAGAACAAGAAAAATAGATTTATTTGCATTATGCTTATTAATCTGTGCAAGTTTAATGTGTCTGGTAAGTTAATGTTCAAGAAAAAGTATTTTTATTAAAATGTTCTATTATTTTATGTTAATGATTACTTATTTCAGCCCTTTATATTCAGCATGTCTCTATCCAAATAAACCCATTTCTATGAAAATTGAAGTTTGTTTTTTTTTGCAGCCCACATAAATTTAAACCTTGTTTATTTGGCCCATGTTAGCCTTTGAGATTGATGTGCTTACTCTAGACTCTTAAATACTGGCTGCTTTGACTTGTAATTATGTTTTGGTGATGTGCAGTCAATGTACCAACATGTTCACAACCTAGAATCATGATAATAGTGTGTGTGTTTTTTAACTGTTCAGGAAAAGTAATTAAATTAAAAATATAAGACTGAAGGGAAGCCTGGCCCATATGGTTCATTTGGTTGGAGCATCATCCCATCCACCAGAAGGTTGGAAGTTCAATTCCAGTCAGAGTACATACCCAGGTTGTGGGCTTGATCCCCAGCTGGGGCACATACATGAGGCAACGGATTGATGTTTCTCACATCAATGTTTCTCTCTACCCTTCTCCCTCTCTAACAAAAGTCAATTTAAAAACAAAAGATCTAAGCCAAAACAAAAACAAAGTCCATCTGCTTCCTGGGGGCAACCCACATTTAGTAAATGGTCAATGGGAGCAAAAACTCCAGCACCTACCTCAATTTAGGACAACTCAGAAGCCTTCTCAGTTTCTGAATTTCCTGTGAGAAATTGCTGGGAGTTGCTGAGACTTGACCAGCATTTCTTTTATCCACCTGACCAGTCCTGCCTTCTCAGTTTCCCCTCAGGAGTTACTTCTGAGAACACTCTCCAGAAACTTCCTGCACACAAATCCCAGTATTTCTTGGGAACTTGACCTGTGACATCTCTTTCATGTTCATTAAACACACAAAATCAATATTTGATGAGGAAAAAATACAAAAATACTTATACTAATGCTGCTTTAAAACTACTAAAAATAAAATTTTCATTGATGACGGTCAAAACATATAGACGACCCTAGCAGGTTTGGCTCAGTGGATAGAGTGTCAGCCTGTGGACTAAAAGGTCCCAGGCTCGATTCCAGTCAAGGCATATGGTTGCAGGCTTGATCCCCAGTAGGGGATGTGCAGGAGGTAGACAATAAATGATTCTCTCTCATCATTGATGTCTCTATCTCTCTCTCTCCCTCTCCATTCCTCTCTGAAATCAATAAAAAAATATGTTAAAAAACAAACAAACAGCTGAGACCGGTTTGGCTCAGTGGATAGAGCATCATCGGCTTGCGGACTGAAAGGTCCCAGATTCGATTCCGGTTGAGGGCATGTACCTTGCTTACGGGCACATCTCCACAGTGGGGCGTGCAGGAGGTGGCTATCAATGTCTCTCTCTCATCGATGTTTCTGACTTTCTCTCTCCCTTCCTCTCTGTAAAAAATCAATAAAATATATTTAAAAAACAAACAAACATGTAGACAATAGGTGCTGTTTTACTGAACTGAGTTGAGTATTAATCCCATGCAATATATTTGCATATATTTGCTTCACTGCATATATGTAAAAATACATTTACATTTAGAATGTCCATTGTACTATTTTTAGATTTATTATGTGCCATAATATATAGTTTGAGAACTTTTAGATAAATAACCATGCATAACCCATATCCTCTCCAAATTATACCAAAACAATATAGTTGTTGACAAAATTTATGTAAATATTTATTAATCATTTTATAATTACTAAATGCAAACATCTTATTTATTTCACTATTCAATTTTTTTTATTGATAGTGCTAAGAATACCCCAAAACTAAGAGAGAGTTAATGTACCTTCACAGTATGTTTAAGTGTTAAGAGCACATCCAGTCTCTCATCTTGCGAGAGATTTCTCAGCATAATGCATTTATAGATGTTTTGAAGCTCTCTGGCTCTGATAGTGAACTGTGTATCCATCTCAATTATTTTGCCATCGGCTCTTCTCCATGTTTTCGGAGCTGAACACTTAAAAAATAATATTATGTTCATAATTATCATTTAGTTAAAAGCTAAAATATAACCTTGTTTTTTCCATTAAAAGTTTACCTTAATTATCATGTGCTTTATAAATAAAAGTACCACTAAAACATCAGAAAATTAATTGAATTTGGAGACCATAGGACAGTAAAACATTTTAGGAAAAAAATATAAGAGAGCTGTTGAGTATATAAACACTTGTACAAGATTCAGGTTTTGCTACTAATTTGTAAAATAAAATTTTAAAAATAAAATTTTCATTGATGACGGTTAAAATATAGCAATTACTTTGAATGGCTTGAAGGGTGCTTGAAAAAGTTCATTAATCCCATTTAGAATGTTTTTAAAAATTATCTGCTCAGTTCAATTATATTGAATTGTATAAATGTCTTGATCGTGCCTTGCCAACTGAAGACCACCTTTGTGGGTGGAGCTATTGTTACAATCCTCAATGTGTTAAGCCAAAAGAACTCTGTGAGTTTTAGTTTTGTTTCCTAGATAAATAAGTCTACCAAAAGTTTACAATTCTTCACAAAGCAGCTATCCATAGTGAGACTGCTTTACTCAGCTATCTTAGTAGTTGCTATGGTCCCTTCCTCCCTGATAATGGCTAAGAGTCTCACTTTGTATTTCCAAATCTGGCATGGTACCTCCCAACTGAGTCCACCTCCAGAACTGAGGGTGAAAACTAGAGCTCACCTGCCCTGAAGCTCCACTGACTGCTTCCAGACTAAGAATTCAGAGACCAAAGACAGGAAATAGAGAGAGTCCTCTGCAACTCAGGACACCAGCACAGTCTTAATGACTAGTATTAAATTTGGATTTGCCAATGCTACTGTTCTTGCCTTTAAGATGCATTTACCTGGAAATTTCCCTGTGAAAACTCATAGTCTATTTGCTCTCCACTTTAAGGTAGAGAGCTGCTGTTTCTCTCCCTGGTTATCAGAAACAAGGCCATCTCTCTTATGACTATTAACTGTTCAGATGCTGGAGGCTGATTGGTAATCACTTGGGAGACCTGTAGTCCAATTGCCCTACTTGCTATCCATTTAAATCTTAGATGTGATATAATTTAGAGTTTAAATAAAATCCCATGTGTTGGGATAAATTATCAGGAATGTAGAGTAGCCAAATAAAGAAATAATATTAAGATGTACTTGGTATGACAGTATTATGAGGAATTTATAGTTCTAGCATTTACCTTTTATTATTTTACATTTCACATTAGCTAAATTACATTGAGAACTACAAAGTAACCTTTGAAAAAATATTTGAGACCTAGTTCATTTGACTGAGTGCAGAGGGCATACAGGAGGCAGCCGATAGATGTTTCTCTCTCGCATTGATGTTTCTCTCTCTCTCCTTCTCACTTCCTCTCTAAGGTAAATAAAAGCATATTTGTAAAATAAATCAACTATATTTGATACACTTTCAAAGTAATGACATCATTTTCTGGTCAAAGCAAAATGAACCAGAAATTTTAGATTCTCAGTTCTAGTTTTAATTCATCAAGTGCAAAGCATCAGCCCAATATTTAATTATATTTTAGAGCATAATTGTAGTATTAAATAATGTATTATTCATTGGTAGACTGATAGAATTAAGTCAAATTTATTAAGAATTACAAAATGGCCCTGACTGGTTTGGCTCAGTGGATAGAGCATTGGCCTGCAGACTGAAGGGTCCCAGGTTCAACTCCAGTCAAGGCATGTACCTTGATTGTGGGCACATCCCCATTAGGGGGCATGCAGGAGGCAGCTGACTGATGTTCCTCTCTCATGGATGTTTCTAACTCTCTATCCTTCTCCCTTCCTCTCTGTAAAAATCAATAAAATATATTTTTAAAAATTACAAAGAAATTAATAATTAAATGTTTTATCACTTAAATATTATCAATTAGAAATAAAAATATTGTTTTCAATTGAATACAGCCTTGTATGGGATAGGCCTCAGAATGTTATTAAAGTTTAATGCTTGCTTCAAAACTCTTTTTAAAAGATTTAAGAAATAAGCAATCTTAAGATAAGTTTTCTATTGCAACATTCTAAAGTCTAACTAATTTAATATGCAATTTTCCTCAGTGTGGCTATGTTAAATATAATCTTCAAGTAATGTGGAGATACATTTTGCTCTGCAGGCTGATAATTTATTTCATTTGTAATAATCCAAGTATATTAACCTTTTAATGAAATACCCAGTGTAAGAAACATGCCTCTGATTCATCTTCATAGAAAAGAAACAGCATGTGGCCAGATGGTTATTGAAATTCCCCAGATCAAACAGGATGTGGGGGTGGGGAGAAGGTATGAGAGCTGTGCATGGGGCTGATAGCACATTTTTCTGGAAAATTCCCCTAAACAAAGGGAGGTGGAGACAGCTAGAAAGGTCTCAGCCCAATATTTTAAATGGCCCAATGGGAAACAGCAAGGCCTAGGAGATGTATTAAGAAACAGGTGACCAGGGAGAAACCAAGATGGCAGCATAGGTAAACACCTAAACAGCTGCCTCGCACAACAATTTCAAAACTACAACTAAAAGACAAAACCTACATCTCCAGAACCACAGGAAGGCTGGCTGAGTGGAAATTCTACAACTAGAAGGAAAGAGAAAAGCACACTGTGACTCAGATGAGCTGCAGAAAGCAGAGGTAGGGAGGCGCATGCATGGAGAGGGCGGGCAACTGAGTACAGGGTTGGCTTTTTCAATACAGAGGGAGACAAAAGCTTCCGATGGCTCTGAACTCCAGTCCTAGGCAAGACTCTGGGGACCCAAACTCATTCGGGAAGAAACTGGACTGTCTGGCAGCAGGCAAAACTTGAGGGTGGCTTTTTCTCAGAGGTACTTGCAGTGATTACCATGGGACACTGAGACACAGGGGCCTCTTAGGGCTGATGAGAAGCCATTGCTGTCTGCTCTGCACTGAGACTCTGCCCCATCCAAGCTGAGCACAGAGGCTTTTGCAAGACTTGTCTCATAAGGGTGACTCCAGCACAGAAGTTCTCCCAGTGTAGACACAGCTGATCCTCACAGCTAATTGGCCTAGAGGTCAATTCTCTCCCAATGATACCAACAACAATTAAGGCTTAACTGCAACAAAACTGTGCACACAGCCCACAAAGGGGTGCACCAAAAGTGTCCACCTTAGATAACTGGGGAGGCTGAGCCACTGGGCCCTATAGAACACCTAGCACACAAAGCCAGTCTATCAACTCAGGGAAGCAGCCAAAATGTGGAGACAAAGAAACAGGTCACAAATGAAAGAAATGGAGGAAAGCAAATAACTGGATATAAAGTTCAAAACCACATTATAAGGTTTTTCATGAATTTCCTAGAAAAAATGGATAATTTTAGTGAGACCCAAGAGGAGATGAAAAAGGACAAACTAGAAATTAAATATACACTGACTGAAATAAAAACTAATATACAGAGATCCAATAGCAGACTAGAGGATCACAAGAATGAAGTCAAAGATTTGAAATACAAAGAAGCAAAAAAACACCCAACCAGAAAAGCAAAAAATAAAAAATAATCCAAAAATATGAAGATTGTGTAAAGAACCTCTAGAACAACTTCAAGTATACCAACATCAGAATTATGAGGGTGAGAGAAGAGAGAGAGCAAGATAATGAAAACCTATTTAAAGAAATAATGACAGAAAACTTCCCCCACCTGTTGAAAGAAGTAGACTTACAAGCCCAGAAAGTGCACAGAACCCCAAACAAAAGGAATTCAAAGAGGAATACACCAAGACACATCATGATTAAAATGCCAAGAGCAAAAGACAAAGAGAGAATATTAAAAGCAGCAAGAGAAAAATAGTTACCTACAAGGAAGCATCTATACAATTGTCAGCTGATTTCTCAACAGAAACTATGCAGGCCAGACAGGAGTGGCAAGAAATATTCAAAGTGATGAATAGCAAGAACCTACAACCAAGATTACTCTACCCAGCAAAGCTATCATTCAGAATTGAAGGACAGATAAAGAGTTGTACAGACAAGAAAAAGCTAAAGGAGTTCATCACTGCCAAACCAGTATTATATGAAAAGCTGAAAGATATTCTTTAAGAAGAGGAAGAAGAAGAAAAGGTAAAGATAAAAATTATGAACAAATACATATCTATCAACAAGTGAATCTAAAAATCAAGTGAATTAAAAATCTGATGAACAGAATAAACTGGTGAATATAATAGAATCAGGGGCATAGAAAAGGAGTGGACTGACAATTCTTGGGGGAAAAGGGTTGTGAGGGATGCAGGAAGAGACTGGACAAAAATCATATACCTATGAATGAGGATGGGGGAGTAAAGGCAGAGGGTAGGGTGGGAACCAGGTGGAAGGGAGCTATTGAGGGGGGGAGAGATGAACAATTATAATAATCTAAACAATAAAGATTTATTTAAAAAAAGAAACCCAAATAAATTCACAAAAAAAAAAAAAAACACAAGAAGAAATAGGTGACCAAATAGCACTCAGCCAATGTGGAACCAGAGGTGGGACTAAATAAATAGGCTATGTTCCCTGCCCCACTTGTGTTACTGTACAATGGGCACCCACTCTCCAGAGTGTTATTAAATGTCTCATTTTCGCCATGTTTGTTTCCCAGTCCGTCATTTGAAATTTGGACAGGTGAGCCATTTCTCATACCTAGTTTACCTACTGCATTGTGTTTTATCCAGCTGGTGAATTGATTTAACTCTTCCTTGCCTCCAAGTTTTTAGCTCCATCTAAATAATATAATATGGTAATATCTTGAATTTTTTCCAAATATATTCAACATTCTGAACCTTTCCATCCTTTAATTTTCAACTTAATCTCTATTCCTAACTACCATGGCCTGAACCAATAAAATTACTAGTACCTGAAATCCTATTTTACTTATAAACACACACACACACACACACACACACATATGCAGTATTTTTATTTCAATTGCTCAGGACAATAAAAGTTGTGTCCAAATTGTTCTATAATTATTTTATATTTGTTAATTCTATATCTCCCCGAAGATTATAAGAATATTTCAGTTGTGTATATCTCACAGGTTTAACAGTACTCACTCATTCAGCTAACTAATATTTATTGTGTTTACTGTATATCAGTCAGCACACTAAGTACCTAATAGATAAAATACTGTCCTGATTTCAAGAACTCTCAAATCTAATGAGATGTAAAAGATAAGAAAATAAGTAACTAAAAGAAGGGTGATTATGCTTGATGATTGCAGGTAAATAAGTAATTAACTGCTGAAAAAAATAGAATCTGAGATGAAACCTAAAGAAAAACTAGGAGTTAGCCAGAGTAAAAGAAATAATGAGTGATAGATACAAAGAACCCTCAATTTGAAGTTCAAGTTCTCTAGTGTTGGCAGTGCGAAGATATTAAAAATCTGTTTGGCAAAGCTTTTCTATGTTGGATTTATTTCTGCCAACACTGACAATTTGGTCTTCAAATCTAGGCTTCTTTGATTTCAGGCCTTAAGATATTTTTTTATTCTAATGTAGGAAAATGTCAACTTTGCCGATTTCTCTTTCCTATTTCCTTTTTTTCTTTGAAAGCTTTGGTTGTACTAAGAGATGCACAACAATCGTGTTCTTAAATTGACTCAAAAAACAGGAGTATAATAAATTCCACTCAGCTGCTAACAAATGAGACAGTGCAGACACTGAGGAGAGAAACAGAAGAACAGCAGGAAGATGCATTTCAGGGAAGGAAAGGTGGAGAGAGAACCCTGAGCACAGCAGGCTTGCACAAAGGAGGAGAAATGACTGCACTGTGAAGAGGTCTTTTCTTCCTCCTAATACTCACGTCCCTGAAGACACAAATTAAGAATAGCCCCAACCCTCCAATAGCTACTGGGTAGTGGTCATTTTTTTCTTTCACACAGCAAAGGATTGTTCGTCCACAGAGGACACCCCTGTACACTGTGGCACTCAGAGAGAAGCAAGACTCGGTTGCATTTTTCTGTCCCATTAGCTGTTGGCCACCTGAGTAATGAGAAAAACCATTTAAATGACACAGCTAACACAGGTTGCAGGTTTTTAGCTTGTGATTATGAGAAGTGGTGTGAAATCAAGAGAAACAAAGAATAAATGGCCTCGACTCTACAGAAAGTCTCTTACGAAGTGCAAATGGTCTCAATACATTTTGGATAAAAAGCACACAATAGATATTAGAAACCAGCTGATGATCTTTTGTTCTAATTTCTTGACCTGAATTTCTTAACCTCTGTTAACTTGTGAGTTTTTAACATTTGATAATCTATAGTGGTCAATGTTTTATTATGTTAAAAGTATAAATTATTTAATTCTTCATAAAACTTTCAATTAAGCTTAAAAAGCTTAGTATAGAATTGGCTTAGTATAGAATTTGTAATAACTGACTCATTCAATGCTTTGATTGGACCAATTTAAAAGCATATCATTCTTACTCAGAGAAATTCCATGTTCAGGATAAAAAAATAAAATATCAATTCAGTAATCTACATAATATGTAGATTCAATGAAGTTAAACACCAAAATTATAATTTTGTTCTCCAATGCTATTTACAAACTACAAAAAAAAAGTAAATGTTCTTTTTATATCTATATATATTGATGCTAAGTGTGGATCTTAAAATCTGCATTATACTTCTGGTTGTTAGTTTTGACATTTGAAAAACTCTAACCTTGTCCAGCTTCAGGGATTAATAATAAGCTAGTTTTTATTAGCAACCAAAAAAAACCTATAGATTGCCCTAACTGGTTTGGCTCAGTGGATAGAGCATCAGCCTGCGGACTGAAGGGTCCCAGGTTTGATTCCAATCAAGGGCATGTACCTTGGTTGCGGGCACATCCCCAATAGGGGATGTACAGGAGACAGCTGATCAATGTTTCTCTCTCATCTATGTTTCTGACTCTCTATCCCTCACCCTTTCTCTCTACAAAAAATTAATAAATTTTTTAAAAAGTCTTTAAAAAACAAACAAACCTATAGATTAATAACTTACTTCAAGTTTTATGAGCTGAATACTGACTCCTCCTGCATATCAGAGACAATGTTAGGCATGGAGATAATGTGAGAAGGTAGATGAGCATAAAAGGGGGTGATGATGTATTTGCAACAAAAAAAAATTAATATAAAATATATTGTAATTGTTTTCTATGATGTTTAGTATGACATCATATACAAAAAGGTGATTAAAAATGATTTTTTATTTAAATAACAAAGATTTTAAAATGTACTGTAACAGGTTAAAAGCAGGCCCAAAATCACTGTTAATCAATATTTTTGAAGACTGGACTAATTAGTTTATGTAATGGACTGGGATTGATCTTGAATCTAGTTGCTCCATTCTGTGGCTGTGTTTTTCTTGCCCTATACTACACTTTGGTCAAAAGAGAAGTGAAATTCCTTTGTATCAAATGAAATGTCCAATTCTCCAAACCTTAATCTGGAGATTGGTGATAAATGTGGTATATCAGCTGGGGTGACTGCAGATGTAGAACTCCAGTTCTAAAGCCTATGACCCACAAAAAACCTTCCCTTGCTATCTACAACTTCTTCTGGCTAGCTTCTATGCCCTTCCACCAACCTTCTGGTCTTGCATCGTTGTGTGCTGCCCTGAATCACTCTGGATATTGGGGCCCAGGCATTCTCTCATTCTTTTCCCTTTTACAAAAAAAAATCATCTTGTACTTAATATCTCATTTATTTAGTAGTACAACTAAAGAAGCCACATTGGACCCCATTGCCTTCCAACTGTCTTCTCAGCAATAGTCAGAAACATCCATTTTATTGGCACAAAACAATACTTCCTACACTGAGGATCCTTCAAGGTTAGATTGAACCCCAACAACTTATCAAAGTATTTATAAGAAACAAAAATGATCCCTGGCAGGGGTGGCTTAGCTGGTTGATTGTACTCTGTGCACAAAGAGGTCACAGGTTCGATTCCCAGTCAGGGCACTTGCTCGGGTTGAGGGCTCAATTGTGCAGGAGGCAGCCAATTGATGTTTCTCTCTCATATTGATCTCTCTCTCTCTCTCTCTCTCTCTCTCTCTCTCTTTCCCTCCCCTACCTCCCCCTTCCCCTCCATTCCTCTATAAAATCAATAAGAGAAAGGCAGAGGTGGGTAGGTAGTTGGGAAGAGATCAACTAGTATGCATATATGCCATAATCCATGGGCACAGACAATAGGGAAGCGAAGGCCTGGTGGGGGAGCAGGGGCGGTCTAGAAGGGGTCAATGGAGGAAAAAGGGGACATATATGTAATACTTTCAACAATAAAGATTAAAAATAATAATAATGTCATCAATGAAAAATATAAAATAAAATCAATAAAACATATTTTTTTAGAAATAAAAAAAAATTTTCTTAATGGGAATTCTTGTGAACAAAATTTCCCAATCTTATTCTTTGTGTGTGTGTGAGAGAGAGATTTAAAGCTCTTATCTTAGAGTGATATACTTCATGAGAAAAAGTTATGTTCTTCAACTGGCTCCAGAGTTGCTATTATATGATGGGACTTGATCTACTTTTAGACTCTTTATAATTCAAAAAATGTTCAGACATGAGGCGTGGGGTAGAGATGAGGGGCAAGGTAAAAAGGCAAACATTATCAACAAAGAGAGAATCTTAAAGGCTGCAAGACAAAGACAGAGAGTTACCTACAAAGGATCCCCCATCAGATTATCAAATGATTTCTCAACAGAAACACATCAAGCTAGAAAGGTATGGAAGGAGATATACAAAGTGATGCAAAGCAAGGGATTGAATCCAAGAATACTCTATCCAGCAAGACTATCAATCAAAATTGAAGGGGAAATCAAGAGCTTCACAAACAAAAAAGGCTAAGGGAGTTTATCACTACCAATCCAGCCATGCAAGAAATGCTAAAGGGAATGCTGTAAAAAGGAGAAACAAAAAGGTGGAAAGGAACCCAGCCTCAAAAAATAAAAATGGCTACAAACATGTACCTTTCAATAACTTTAAACATAAATGGACTAAATGCTCCTATCAAAAGACATCGAGTAGCTGACTGGATGAAAAAACATGATCCATATATATGCTGTCTACAAGAGACCCACCTCAGAATAAGGGACTCGCACAACTGAAAGTGAAGAGATGGAAAAATATATTTCAGGCAAATGGAAATGAGAAAAAAGTTGGGGTAGCAATACTTATATCTGACAGCATAGACCTCAAAGTGAAGGCCATAACAAGAGATAAGGAGGGACACTTCATTATACCCCAAAGGGATCGCTACAACAAGAGGAAGTAACCTTAGTAAACATATAGGCACCCAATGCAGGAGCACCCAAATAGATAAAAAATCTCCAAGAAGATATCAAAGGAGAGATCGACAGCAATACAATCATAGTAGGGGAATGTAATATACCACTGACATAATAGAATAAATCTTCTAGACAAAAAATCAGTAAAGAAACAGCAAATCTAAATGACTCACTAGATCAGATGGACTTAATTGACATCTTCAGAACATTTCACCTCAAAGCCAAGGAATATACGTTCTTCTCAAGTACACATGGGACATTTTCAAAAATAGACCACATACTGGGTCACAAGCAAAGTCTTCCCAAATTCAAGAAGATTGAAATCATACCAAGCATCTTCTCAGACCACAATGACATAATATTAGAAATAAACGACAATAAGAATAATCCAAAACACTCAAACACTTGGAAGCTGAATAGCACATTATTAAATATTGATTGGGTTACCAATGAGATCAAAGAAGAAATTAAAAACATCCTGGAAACTAATTACAATAAAAACACAACAATCCAAAATCTATGGGACACAATGAAAGCAGTCCTGAGAGGGAAGTTTATAGCTCTATTGGCCTACCTCAAGAAAAAAAAAAAAAAGGTAGTAAATCATCTAATGCTACAACTCAAAGAATTAGAAAGAGAGCAACAAGAAAAGCCCAGAATGAGCAGAAGTAAGGAGATAATAAAGATTAGAGCAGAAATAAATGACATGGAGACCAAAAAAACAATACAAAAGATCATACACCATGACCAGACAGGATATATTCCAGGGATGCAAGGCGGTACAATATCCGCAGATCAATAAACGTGATACATCACATAAACAAATTAAGGGAGAAAAATCACAGAGTCATATCAATTGACATAGAAAAAACATTTGACAAAACCCAACACCCTTTCAAAAACTCTCAGCAAGGTGGGAATAGAAGGATCATACCTTAACATCATAAAAGCCATATATGACAAACCCACAGCTAACATCATACTCAATGGGCAAAAACTAAAACCATTTCCCCTAAGAACAGGAACAAGACAGGGAAGCCCACTCTTACCACTCCTGTTCGACATAGTACTAGAAGTACTAGGTATTGCTATCACACAAGAGGAAAAAATAAAAGGCATCCATCCAAAGTGGAAAAGAAGAAGTAAAACTGCCCTTATTCACAGATGACATGATACTGTACATAGAAAACCCTAAAGACTCCATCAAAAAATTATTAGACTTAATAAATGAATTCGGTAAGGTAGCAGGATACAAAATTAATGCCAAGAAGTCTATGGCATTTCTATACACCAATAGTGAACTTACAGAGAGAGAGAGACTAAAAAAGCAATCGCATTTATCATCATAGCAAAAAAAAAATTAAGATAACTAGGAATAAACTTAACTAAAGAGGTAAAAAACCTATATACAAAAAACTAAAGGACACTGAAAAAATAAATAGAGGAAGATATAAACAGATGGAAGAAGATACCCTGTTCATGGATTGGTAGAGTCAACGTTATCAAAATGTCCATACTACCCAAAGCAATCTATTGATTCAATGCAATCCCCATTAAAATACCAATGCATATTTCACAGACCTAGAATGAACTCTCCAAAAATTCATCTGGAATAAAAAAAAGACCCTGAATAGCTGCGGCAATCCTGAGAAAGAAGAAAAAAGTAGGTGGGATCTTAATACCAGATATCAAGCTGTATTACAAAGCAATTGTTCTTAAAACAGCCTGGTTCTGGATATATAAAGCAATGGAATAGAGTAGAGAACCCAGAAATAGATCCAAACCACTATGCCCAATTAATATTCAACAAGGGAGGCATGAACATACATTGGAGTCAAGACCGTCTCTTCAATAAATGGTGTCAAGACAGTCTCTTTAATAAATTGCAAAAAAAAAAAATGAAACTGGACCACCAACTTACACCATACACAAAAAATAAACTCAAAATGGATAAAAGACTTAAGCATAAGATGGGAAACTATAAAAATACTAGAAGAATCCACAGGCAGCAAATCTCAGACATATGTCAAAAGAACTTCTTCACTGATACTGCTCCTAGGGCAGCGGTTGGCCAACTTCAGGTCTCGAGCCGCGGTTTGCTGCTCTGTTGACTAATGAATTTGCCGAGCACTGGGATAGGGGATTAATCACAAGGAACAACAACAGCTTGTAATTATTGGAATTGAGAGTCTAGGTCAGTGGTCAGCAAACTAATTAGCCAACAGAACGGCAAACCGTGGCTCGTGAGCTGTATGTGGCTCATGTGCCGCAGTTTGCAGACCACTGTTTTAGGGCAATGGAAACTAAAGAGAAAATAAACAATGGGACTACAAAACAAAAAGCTTTTGCACAGCAAAAGAAGCCATCAACAAAACAAGAAAGCCCACTCTATGGGAGCACATATTTGACAATGTTATCACCCATAAGGATTTTATTTCCAAAACTTATAGGAAACTCATACAACTTAACAAAAGGAAGATAAACAATCCAATCAAGAAATGGGCAACGGACCTAAATAGAAACTTTTCAAAAGAAGTCAGAAGAAAGACCAAGAAACATATGAAAACATGTTCAAAGTCACTAATTATCCAAGAGATGCAAATCAAAATGACATCGCAGTACCATCTCACACCTGTCAGAATGTCTATCATCAACAAATCAACAAATGACAAATGTTGGTGAGGATGCAGAGAAAAAGGAATCCTCGTGCACTGCTGGTGAGAATGCAGACTGGTGCAGCCATTGTGGAGAACAGTATGGAGCTTCCTCAAAAAACTAAAAATGGAACTCCCATTTGACCCAGTAATACCACTTCTAGAATATATCCCAAGAATCTAGAAACATCAATCAGAAAGGATATATGCATCCCTATGTTCATAGCAGCACAATTCACCATAGCTAAAATTTAAAAATAGCCTAAGTGCCCAGGAGCAGATTAGTGGATTAAAAAACTGTGGTACATCTATATAATGGAATACTATGCTGCACTAAAAAAAGAAGAAATTCCTACCATTTGCAACAACATGGATGGAAATGGAGAGCATTATGCTAAGTGAAATAAGCCAGCCAGAAAAAGATAAATATCACATGATCTCACTCATCTATGGGAAAGAATGAACAACATAAACTGATGAACAAAAGCAGATCCAGAGATAGGGAAGCATTGATCAGATTATCAAACCTCAGAGGGAAGGTAGGGGAGGGTGGGGATAAGGGGGAGTAATTAACCAAAGGACTTGTATGCATGCATATAAGTCTAACCAGTGGGCAAAGACAACAGGAGGGTAAGGGCATGAGTGTGGAGTGGGGGAGATAATGAGAGGATGAGGAAAAATATGTAATACTTCAATCAATAATTAAAATGAAAAAATAACATATACAGAACAATAAAAAAGAATAATGCTTCCTGAAGCAACTGAGATGATGAAATATTCAGAGATAAATGGTGTGAGTGCTACAGAATAGGATAAGTTTGGAGGTAAGAGGTGAAGGAATGGTGAGATGGTATGACTTAAGGGTTGATATGAGGTGGACTCTTGGGGCATCCAAAGAGCAATGACAATAGGCAATTGGATATGTGATTTTGAGAGCTCCTAAGAGAGGTGTGGCACTTTTTTATCATCGCATGCAGCCTGGAACTATAGGGAAGTCCAGCATTCAGATAGCAGTTAAAGCCAGAAGAAAAAAGTGAGATCAAACAGGAGAGTGTACAGGTAAGATAAGAGGAAGGCATTTATAGTATAAAAAAAAACAAAACACTATTTTAGGACAAATGCTCTCAAACAAGAATCATACAAACTAGAATCACTAGACTCCCTCCCTACACACAAATATCTTGAAGAGCTCCATTCATTTTCTTCTTGTAGCTGGTTGGGTTTTAATTGTTTACAAAGACCAGGTTTATAAAAGAAAATTGGTCACTATGGAAACAGGCTCTTCAGTATCAAACAGACAATGTCACCAAGAAAGGGTAATTACTTTAGTTTTTCCATTAACAGTATATTTTCATGGTTTTTAATAACCATGTATCTTTTTGGAGAGAAATGTTCAATCAGTTAATGACCTGGTAAGTAAGGGGAAAAACAATAGTCTATAGCTATTTCCCTAGGTTTCTTACTTTATGGGCACACCAGAAAAGATATTTTGTGAATTTCATACTCCATTTTATCAAGGGGTACAATTCATCCAATTCCTTTAGCTAGCCTAAAACTAAACGAATAGTCACAAGGAAAGTGTCTCTATTTTTTCATTCCTGTCTGAATCCCTTTTGTTGAAAACACATTAATTTCATGTTACTTGTCTGTCATTATTCTAGGCTACAGTTGAAATGTAAAGATGCATCAAAAGTAAAAAATAGAGAGAATTTAAAGAAATATGCAACCAAAATGCTAAACAAAATGCACACAAATTCTTAAAATGTAAATCTTACTTGTTTTACACTAAGGATACATTGATGTTTAAACAAGTGCCACTGCACTGACCTTATTCAAAAAAGTTTGTATGGTGGCTTCCTGGTTTGCCATGTAAGCGATGTGTCTATGTCTCCCAATGGAAGCAATGATTTGGGTCTCTTTTTCCAGAAGTTCGCACAAAGCAGCTTTCCTCTCAGCTCCACAGAAAGCCTGGTTAATGCATTCCAGTTCTTCTTGTCGCCAGACTGGGGAATAACATGAGAGATTCCTGAGGTTCTGAAATCCCACAGCTTTTTAACATCACATCCTGACAAGCAGTCTTTTATTTCTGTGTCAATTTCAATAAAATGATACATGAATGGAATCACTCATAATGTACATCTGACATATAAAAAAAATAGGACAAAAAAAGATGCTGAGAGGCTTAAAGCAATAAAAGTGGTCAAACAGAAGCTAGAGGAAATCGGTACAGAGAATGTCAACATATGCCTGTAGGTAAGCTTGCTTGCGGGTTCCTGCCACAGGCAGCAGGTCTGTCTTCATCCATGCATGTTTACCTAACTTCAGCTTCGCTTAAGATCCCCTCCTCTCTGAACACCTCACATATGCTATATGCTCTTTCCCCAGCCTTTTCTTACATACATCTCAGTCTCTTCTCTCCTAACTACACAGAAAGTGTTTTCAAGGTATAGCTAGATCTTGCCTTCATGTCCTTTCTATTCTACTGGCTGCACTAAAAAAATCATTTTTGGCCAAAACTGGTTTGGTTCCGTGGATAGAGCGTCGGCCTGTGGACTGAAGGGTCCTGGGTTCAATTCCAATCAAGGGTACGTACCTTGGTTGTGAGCACATCCCCAGTAGGGAGTGTGCAGGAGGCAGCTAATTAATGTTTCTCTCTCATCGATGTTTCTAACTCTCTATCCCTCTCCCTTCTTCTCTGTAAAAAAATCAATAAAATATACTTTAAAAAAATCATTTTTGTATATTTGCCATTTATTTCATTTCCTGTTTTCCTCCCAACCCATATCCCCCTTTCTAATTAAACAAGACCATACAAATGACAGTTGTTTTCTATGTGCCAGACTGTCCCAAATGCTTCTATGAACTCATTTACTCTCCTGACAAACCAATGATTAGGTGCTACTAGTATCCCCTATATTATAGGAAAGGAAACAAGAAAAGAGAGACCTTGTAGCTTGCCCAAGGAGCCAGGACTCAAATACTGACAGTCTAGCTCTGTGGTCCACACCTTACCTGCTCTTTGCCTCTTAGGAACATGCCATTCTTTCAATTATACAGTCTTTTTCAATGCAAACGGACTCGTTGATTTACTCTGGAGACCCACCTTGCCTTAAGTCGCCATCTAATCCTTTCCTCTGACAGAAAGGTAATTTATTATTACACTGTCAGAATGAAGTTTCAAACTCCCATGAACTTATTGTGGACATAGAACCAAACTTTTTTTTCTGAACTTTAAATAACCTAGTTCACTTATATGGTTATAATACCTACCAAATTTTTTCTTTGTCAGTTCAAAATACTCAACAGCCATTTTAAAATTTAATTTAATTTAGTTTAATTTTTTCATCACCATTCATCCCCTCTATGCCTTTTTCCACCCACCCACCACCTCCCCCCCTGCAATCACCAGTGTGCACTGCCATCCATGCCCATGAGTTCTCTCTTTTATTGCTTTTTAGAGAGAGGGAAGGGGGAGAAGGAGAGAAACATTGATCATTTAGTTGCCTTGAACATGAAACCAACAGGGGACTGAACCCACAACCTGGGGATGTGCCCCAACCAGGAATCGACCCAACAACCTTTTGGTGCACAGGATGACGCTCAACCAACTGAGCCACACCGGGCAGGGCTCCACAGCCATTTTTGAGCAATTATTATGTGAAAAGAACTCTCTAAGGTTGGATGGTGCATACAAAAGTAAAAAGGACATGCATATGCCTTCTTGAAAGGACTAACAGTTGTCCTTGCCTCTCCCCAGTTGAGTAGACTATAAAATCCTCCCGTAAGGACAGAATTTCTGCTTCTTTCCATTTCTCTTTACCCAAAGCATGCCATTTTGTACCATTAGGCTTAGAGACTTCTTTTGGGTGAAGCTCTTCTTTTATAATTTAATTTTTTTATCATCATTTATCCCCTCTGTGCCCTTTTCCACCTCCGCCCCCAGCCACCCCACCCCTGCAATCACCAGTGCACACTGTTGTCTATGCCCATGAGTTCTCTCTTTTATTTTTTGCTCAATCCCTCAACATCCCCAACATCACCCACATATTTCTTCACATATAAGATTACTTTCCCTTATCAACTCTTAGTTACATTTCTTCACATATAAGATTACTTTCCCTTATCAACTCTTAGTTATGATTTAATCAAGTAAAATATACTCTTCCTTTGTTATATTCCAGACATGGGTATTTTCTCATCATGTTACCGAGATATTGCAAATTCTATTACATTTATATATAATTTATGTAACTATAAATTATATTTTTCTTCTATTAAAATGTCATGTGACATTAACACCTGTCTCTGCACTGAAAGGTGACTATATGAAGCCATAATGTTGTTTCTGGCCCTCATCTATTATAACCAATGCCTTTCATGATTTCATGACATCTAGTTTTACAGTTTTATCAAACCGTTTCTTCTCCCTCTTAAATTTCAATCTGAAATCATCCTGATCAGATCAAGAACTTGCCAATTACATTCTTCATAAGAATCTACTCTGATCCTGACCAGTGTGGCTCAATTGGTTGGGCTTC
Organism: Lasiurus cinereus; assembly: GCA_011751065.1. NCBI lineage: Eukaryota > Metazoa > Chordata > Mammalia > Chiroptera > Vespertilionidae > Lasiurus > Lasiurus cinereus. The sequence goes on along the minus strand of JAAGEH010000307.1, from coordinate 61,365,716 downwards.
ACCCAATGAACTGAAAGGCTACCAGTTAGATTTCTGGTCAGGGCACCTGCCCAGGTTGAGAAATTGATCCACAATGGGGGGCATCAGAAAGGCAACCAAATGATGTTATGCTTTCACATTAACGTTTCTCTCTCCCTTCTTCTCTCTCTAAAAATCAATAAAAAACCTTTAAAAAAAAAAAACCTATTCTATATCTGTAGACACTGTATGGCTTAGTTTTCCCAATAAGAAGATTTGTAAATTTAAGAGCTAACTTGTATTTTAAAAGTCCAGGAAATCTATGACTGATGAGTTTATCAGTTAAGAGTAGTAACCAAAAATAACTTTCAAAAATTAAACAAATTCCATATACCAAAAGGTAGTATATGATTGAGAGAAAAACTAAAAAATTATTTGCTCATAGAAATAATAACTGAGAATATTTATCTCAAGGTATTCCCTGGATGTTCCCAGAAAGCAAATAAAAACTAAATGATATTAGTAAGCTTATTTTACCTCCTAGTTTTACATTAGAAACCTTTCAGACCAGCAATAAATTTAGGCCACTGGAACATTATTTAGGGTAGTCTGTTAACATCAAGAAGCAAAATACTGCTTGCCTAGATTAACATTTAAGTCCTAGGTATATCTGGATATATATATACATATGTACTTTCAAATACATGTATTCATATTACTTAGCTTTTATATTTTGCTTAAATTATTAGTATAACTTTTAAAAAGAAAACCACCCAATGAAGCTAATTAGAAATAAAATATGAGCCTTAACTTCAATAAAATTGTCCAATAGATGAACAACCTCCTTGTAAATCTGTTATAAGGGATAGAATATGGCATCAGAAATATGCCATGTCCCACCTACTAATAAGAAGTATAAAACTACAAGAATCAGGAACAGCTGGACAAAACTAATTTTATATCTCATTTGACTGTTTCCAGAACTAAACATACAAGCCACTGAGGAGAACAAAGAGATTCTTCCTTCCCTTCATAACATATATGTTCCCCAGGGATGATTTAAAGAATGGAATATTATATTAGTTTGCTTAGGCAGCCTTAACAAAGTACCACAGAATGGGTAACTTAAACAACAGAAATTAATTTCCTCTCAGTTCTGGAGGCTAGAAGTTCAAGAGCAAGGTGGTGGCAGGTCTATTTTACTTTAAGGGTCTCTTTCCTAGACTTGTAGAAGGCTGTCTTCCTCTGGTATCTTTATATAGTCTTCTCTCTGTGCCTGTCTGTTTCCTAATCTCTTCTTCTTACAAGAGCACCGGTCATATTGCCTTATGTTCCATTCATATGACTTCACTCCTTAATTACTCCATTAAAGGCTCTTTCTATAAATACAGTCACATTTTCAGATACTGGGGATCAGGAACTCAACATATGAATTTTAGGGGAACACAATTCAGCCCACAACAAATATCAATAACACTCAATATTTTTAAAGAAAATTGTATTTCAAGAAGTTGATTCATTTGAAAGAACACTTTTACCTCCTTAACTTACCTTCTTTGACAAATAATCTAATTTCCAGTGTATGAAGTTCAACTATAAAATGAAAGTATAGGACTAGTATCTAAAGTCACACACATTCTAAAATTTCTGATATCTAAACTGAAATTTTCAAATAATAAAAATATAGAACATACAATCTTTTTCCACCACTGACAATATGCATCTTCTTTTGAAAATTCTCATCACAAAATCAATCAATCAATCAATCAATCAATTACTATGTAATAAATAAAATTCCCATCACAGACTGGGGGCCCGAATGGTAAGAATCCAAAAAGATTCAGACTGAAAGCTCAGGGCCAGATATGTAAAGGGACTAGGCCCATGGAATCTCCAAAAGCCAGAAATCAAGGTACCTTGACCAAGAGGTAATAATTAGTGTCAAAAGACTCAGTTAACACAAGGCAAAACAAAGCAAAGGGTTAGAAGATCCAATTCAATACGTATTTACTAGACATCCTGAGCAAGGTCCTATCAGATGCTATAGGTACAAAGGTGAACATTAAAAAGAGTGGTGTGCACAGAGAATAACAGGGCAGGAAAAGAGGCTATGAGCTCTATCCATGCTGTCGGGAGAAGTTTTTAAAGATGCTGATCCCTATATGCTGAGTCTGAGGTAAGAGTAACAATTGAGATCAATGGAAAGTTAAATAAATAAATAAGTAGGTATTCACTTTTATTATTGAGTGGCAGTTTATCTGGAGGAAAAGTTAAAATTTTGTATTAGGCATTCTAATTCAAACTATGTTATTGCTACTATGAGCCACAAGAGGGCAGCAATTCCAAATACATACAGGAGTTAAGACTAGATTGAAAACTATTATTAAGTAGAAGAGCAGTATAAATTATTGAATTTATGAAGCAGAAACTTTAACTTCAACAAAAATGATTTTAAAATTAATATTCTAAGAGCTTAAATTTAGGATTTTAGGGCTATAAAAAAACTGAGGTATGTCTCTTTCATGCAAATTCCATTTGCTTTCATATAAAACATGTGTAAACATAAAATACATTTGTTCAACTCTAATAGGGAAAATCTGTATAAAATTATTTACCACATAACAGTAACTTAGACATGCATATGTCTTTGTACTTTTTTAAGTAGTTCCATAAATATAATATTTTATATTTTCTACTTTATAAAGTAAAGTAGATGAGACAGAAATATTAAGTTATTTTATCAATGAAGAAGCTGAGGCTTAGGAAAAGTAACTTGTGTAAGTTAATTTCACTAGTAAGTAGAAAAAGTAAAACCTCATTTACCATATTTCCTATTATTTTGCACAGTTACCTGTTAACGAAACAAAATAACAATGGTATTATTTGGCTTACATATAAATTTGGCATGTTATTTAAATAGTTCTGCTCTAACAGAACTTTAGTTATACAATTATCAGTAAGAGCTTTCACTGAAAGCTTATTAACAGTGCTATATTTAACTACTAGCAGTTAGAAATAACCTTTGATTTCATCTGACAGAGCAAATGGAAGTAGAAGCAAAATTTAAAGTAAAAAAGAAAGTATTTGCACAGGTCAACGCTGAGGAGACAGGGCACACAGATGTAGGAATCTAGGGAGCAAGCTTTATATTCCACTCGGCCATATCCCTAAAGCCATTCAGTGAGGCACATTTATTAATATTGCTGGTTGGACCTAGTGTTAAATTGTATCACCTTGAGTAAGTAGTGTCTTATCACACAGCTATGTAAGTAGACACCGAAAATTATATTCAATTAGAGCAGAAACAATGACTTGAGTAATAGAACACATAATAATATCCACAAATAGCATATAAATAAAGTTATAGTAAAAAACACTTGCTAAAAGTTAATGTTATAAATCATCATAGAAATCATACTTTTATTTCTTTGGATTTTAAAAAAACTGTTCAACCAAAAAAATAATAATAATTGGAGCCATTTTTAATTTCTAAAATTCTTCTGGCAATAGGAAAACTCTTCTGTTCCAGTTACTCCCATTTCAACAAGTATTCCTAGGAAAGCAGAAGCTAGAAAGAGTGCCATTATTACACGGCTGTTTCCCCTTCATTCACGTATGCATTCATTCTACCAATAGTTGCTGCAATACGAGCTAAACACAGAAAAACAGAGATAATTTTTTTAAATCAGTTATTATCCTCTCCTGAAGATAACAATTCAGTGGTGAAAATTAATGTTAAATAAAAGATGTATCACTACAAATTATGATGATGTGAATGAAAAGTTTGGAATGCAATGAGACCATGAGATGCAATAGGATCTGTCACAAAAGGCTTGGAGCAGATGACAGTTAAGCTGAGAGATGAGATTGGCTTCAAGAAGAACAGTGCATCTACTGCTTATTCGAGTAACCGAAGCTTCTAATTGTGCCAGTGAATAGCATACATTGAATGAAAGAAATAAAGCAAAAAGTCCAATGTGTAGACAACACATACTTATGTATCATCATTGATGGGAGAGAATTAAAATACAGTGGTACCTCGAGATACGAGTTTAATTCATTCCGCAACCTTGCTCTTATATCAAGTTGCTCGTATCTCAAAGCAAACTTCCCCACTGAAATAAATTGAAATGCCGTTAATCCGTTCCAGCCCCCAAAATGTCATCCCAGTTGTTCTTGTTACGTGTTTTTGAATAAGAAAAATGTATTTATAAATGACAAATATTGTATCAAAACATAATAAAAGAGAATGTAAAAGAATAAACTGGTTTTATAAAGTATATTTACCTCCTCGTTACACTCTTAATGCTACATTTTATCCCTAAACTGAATGTAACTTAACTAATCTTCACTGAACTTAATTGCTACTGGTCTTTGCATTTTTGACCGATTTCAAAAAAAACATGTCCAACGAGGTTTGCCTCTTCCTCCCTTTCAGAATGTTTCTGAAATGGGTGAGGCAAGTTTCATTGAACAGCTCCGATGCACGACCAGTAGCAACTTTTTCGGGGTGTTTCTTTTCCATAAAGTGTGACACCCTCTCTCACATTCCTAAGATCTCCTTTATCTCACTTGTAGAGATCTCCTCCACCTCTGACTCCTCCTCGAAACCAATTTCTTGGAGAACCTCCGCATGTTGCTGAGACTGCAACTCTTGTAACTCCTCCGTAGTGAGTTCCAGAGAGTGCTCCTCGACGAGCTCGTTCACGTCTCTCTCATCCACCTCCAGGCCCATGGATTTTCCCAGAGACACTATCTCCTCCTCCACTGGCACCTCCGGTTCGAATCCTTCAAGGTCCTTTCGGCTACGGCCTCAGGCCACAGCTTCTTCCATGCAGAGGTCAAAGTCCTCATTGTAACACCCAGCCAGGCCTGATCAATAATTCTGAGGCATATCACGATGTTAAAGTGGTTCTTCCAGAACTCTCGAAGGGTGAGGTTTGTGTTCTCCATCACCTCAAAGCAGCGCTGGAACAGGTGCTTGATGTATACAGCTTTTTAAAATTAGAAATCACCTCCTGATCCATGGGCTGCAGGATAGGAGTGGTATTGGGAGATAGGTAAACAACCTTTATAAACTTGAACTCTTCGAGGAGTTCATCTTCGAGGTTCAGTGGGTGAGTAGGAGCATTGTCGAGGACGAGGAGGGCTTGCATGGTTAGGTTGTTTTTCTGTAGATATTTCTTAACAGAAGGGTCGAAAACCAGGTTTACCCACTCCACAAAGAACTGCCTGGTGACCCATGCCTTCAGGTTTGCCCTCCACATAACTTGCAGTATATCTTTTAAAATCTTATGTGACTTAAAGACTCTGGGGTTTTCCGAATGGTATAGGAGCAGAGGCTTGATCTTGCAGTCGCCACTCGCATTGGCATACAATGCGAGAGTTAGCCTATCCTTCATGGGTTTGTGGCCTGGCATCGCCTTCTCCTCTGCCATTATATAAGCCTATTCGGCATCTTCTTCCAGAAAATCCCTGTCTCGTCACAGTTGAAGACTTGCTGGGGGATATATCCTTTGGCTTCTATCAGTTCGGAAAAAGTTTTGAGATAATCCTCAGCTGCCTTCACATCCGAACTTGCTGCCTCACCATGCCTGAAGATGGAGTGAATGCCGGACCTTTTCCTGAAGTTATCAAACCAGCCTCTACTGGCTTTAAATGAGTCTTTCGATGCTTCCTCCGTGAAAGTGCGCGGGGTCTGCTCCAGCAAATCACCGTAAATCGCTCGCGCCTTCTCGCATAAGATGCCCTGTGTTAATGTATCTCCTTTAAGCTGCTTCTCCGTCACCCACACCATCAGTAGATTCTCCATCTTTTCATGGAGAGAGCTACGGAGCTTAGAAAGTATTGTAACGCCCTTAGCTGGAGTTATACCCTTAATCGACTCCTTCTGTTTAAGCACAGTGCATATCGTTGAAGTATTACGCCCGTACTGCCTCGCCAAGTCAGCCACTCCCACACCTTGCTCATATTTTTCTATGATTTCATGCTTTAATTCAATAGACATCATCCTCTTCTGAGCACTGACCTTTCCACTCGCTTTCTTCGGACCCATGGTTATAAAAAGAAATGTGATAAAGTATGTAAATGTACAAAAGATGCTTCGACAACGAGGTAAACAAGCACACTGACTGAGGTGAGGGAAGCCATGAGAGTCTCGGTAAACTGGTGGGTCGTGTACAGCCGGCCGATCCTCGCGATTACTCGTATCTCAAATGTTGCTCGTATTTCAAAGCAAATAATCACTCACTCGACGGCTCGTATCTCAAAAATCTCGTATGTTAGGGCACTCGTATCTCAAGGTACTACTGTACATTGCCATGCCCTTTATCTAAAGGGTAGAATCAGAGATAGGATGCTGGACTGAGAAATTTGAGAAGACCCTAGCTGATTTGGCTCAGTGAATAGAGAGTCAGCCTCTGGACTGAAGGTTTCCAGACAAGGGCACATGTCTGTCTTGTGGGCTCAATCCCCAGTAGGGGGTGTGCAGGAGGTAGTCAATCAATGATTCTCTCTCATCACTGATCTTCTAACTCTCTCTCCTCCCCTCCCCCACTTCTGCTCTGGAATCAAAACAAATATGTATTTAAAAAAATGGAGAAGTTCAACTCTAAGTTCAAAGATTCCCAAGACTGTCAAAGAACCATATTGGACAATACTTTCTTTATAATACAGGGTTGAGGATCAAATGAAATAATATACTAAAACTGTACAATTCACCCACTGTTAATATAAAAGCATTTCCAATTTTATTTTCCCCTTAATACCTGTACCAAACATAAAACACTATTCATCATTTTAAATTGTCTAGTCTAGATACCCAAGATATTTAATAAAATTTTCCTTTTGTCTTTAGTAGACCTGTTTTTCTTACTAATGAAAAATTACTATTTATGCAAAGCCTATCTTAAACTTACGTTCTAGTGCATTATAAAGAAGTTCAAAATCTTCTTTTGTTTTAGGATTATGTCTCCGGTGATAGTCCATTTGCAACCATTCTTCTTTTTCTCTTATCTTTTTTAGTTCTTCCTCTTCTAGCCACTTCAACTTTAACATTTTTTGTCTTCTTAAGTTATCTACAAAGACTTTAGCATGCCATTTCCTATAGTAAGTCTGTAACACTATTACCTGTAGTTAAGTTAAAAGGAAATAAAAGTATCTACCATCAACTTTATGAGTCAATAACAATGATTATTTTTATTCCAATTCAAAAAATACTAAAACACTCTGAGTCTAGTTTTAGTTCTGTGACAGGTATTCTCACATATGTTATAACACGAATAATGCACATCAGCTACTATTTGACTTTGAAATCTAGCAAATACATTTTCATGGGAGGCAGATAGTACAATACTTAAGAGCACAGGCTCTTCAGAAAAACTTAGTTTAAATCTTCCCTCTGCTGCTCACTAGATGTTTGGTTTTGGGTAAGCTACTTGCCATTTCTGTGCATTGGTATCCTTATTTATAAAACAGTGATAATAATAAAGTGCTTAGTTAGCTTACACCTGGTATCTCAAGTTGTCAATAAATACTATTATTGTCATATTTTAATAATCTCTATTATTATTGAATAGTAATTATCCCTAGTTTATCATTTTGTCTTTAGCATTAGCTCATATTTAAAACAAAATTGAAGACCATAACTCTTTCTCATGAAGTATATCACTCTAAAGTAAGTCCTTTAAATCTCATAAGAAAAAAAAAAAAGATAAGATCAGGAAATTTTGTTCACAAGAATTCCCATTAGGAAGAAAATTTGTATTTCCTAAACATATGGCAGGTAGGTTACATGGTGGAAATCACCAAAGGCAGGTTAGCTAAAAGGGAGATTTAAGGAAGCAGGTATTTATTAAATTGTAAGAAATATAAATATGCCTGAGGGTCCACTATAGTACTGGATCCGCAAAATACTTGCAATATAGTTGAGCGAGTTTCCTTTTTTTTTTTTTACTAGATTCATAAATAAAAATAAAATGGGAGAGGCTAGATCAAGATTGAAGACAAATAGGTTGGTACATGCCTTTTCCTCCTTCTAGTCCCAGATAATTAAAGATAATTATACAAGCAAAAATAAGAAAAGACAATGGGTCATGTTGAAGGAGTCCTCCAAAGGAAGAGAAACTTTAAAGAATCACCTCAAGAAAGGAAATGGGTGGAAATGCTGAAGAAGGAGTCTAATCATACACTGGACAGGCAAGTCACAAAATACAGAAATGATTCTAAGACTGCTTCAAGCCCCAAACTGGTGGATCATGTGAGCAGAAGAATCCCAGGGAAACTAGGTGGTGACTTCTTCTTTTTTTTTTTAAATATATTTTTTATTGATTTTTTACAGAGAGGAAGGGAGAGAGATAGAAAGTCAGAAACATCAATGAGAGAGAGACATCGATCAGCCGCCTCCTGCACACCCCACAGTGGAGATGTGCCCCCAAGCGAGGTACATGACCCCAACCGGAATCGAACCTGGGACCTTTCAGTCCACAAGTCGACGCTCTATCCACTGAGCCAAACCGGTCTCGGCAGGTGGTGACTTCTTGAAAAATGCAAGAGAGACAGAATCCTCTAAGACAATTAGTTAAAGAGCAATAGAGACCTAGCTGGTTTGGCTCAGTGGACAGAGCTTTGGCCTGCAAACTGAAGGGTCCCAGTTTCAATTATGGACCAGGGAACGTGCCCCAGTTGCAGGCTCGACCCCAATAGGGAGCTTGCAGGAGGCAGCGGATGGATGATTCTCTCTCATCATTGATGTTTCTGTCTCTCTTTCCCTCTCCCTTCCTCTCTGAAATCAATAAAAATATTTTTTTAAAGCAACAGAGGTATTTATCTTTGGGCAAGAGGAGTTAGTGTCCCAGAAGGCTCATAGCACCAGGATGAATAGAAGCCCCCCCTCAAAAAACTAGCTCTCTCCCAGAATCAAGCCTTGCACATCCCCTAAAGCCACTGGGTAAGGCTGTAATAAAGAAACATGTTGTAACACAGTGGACATCAGAATCTCAAATATTCTGAAGACACATCCAAGAAAAAACAAAACATTTAAGAAAAGCCAACAAAATAAAAAGTGCCTTGTTCAACAAAGAATAATTTACATTTGTATGAAACAATTACTAGAACAGTGGGTCTCAAAGCCTCTGGGCTAGACCCAAAGCTACAGCAGCATCTGGAACTAAATTCACAAGCTTCAATACAAGGGCTAGAGGAGCAGGGGCTAAGGCAGGGAAGTGTTGGCATACTCCCTTATTCCTTTGTTTAATTTTACCCATCCAGCCAACTGGTGCAGTTGCCAAATTAGAGATCTTCATTAACTTGGCTAAAACTGTCCACTGCCCTGGTGATTCCCTGAGAACCCACCACACTCACATAACTCACCAACTTCTTCCAGCAGATCCTTCGCACAGGCAGTCTTCCCCAGATTGTGCTGCTCACTCTCCTACAGTCTCTAAGAGGTCCTCAATCCCCAAACCAGCAACAGCTGGCACTGGCACACCCTGTACCTCTTGCAGGTCTAAGGGCAGCCAGACTCAGTTTGCAGCCTCGCCTCTTTCAAGTACCTCTAAACCCACCACAGGCAGCAATCAACTGCAAAAGACAAAGGATCATTGAATGGACAAAATAAACAAGAACAATATATATGCTGCCTACAAGAGACCCACTTCAAATAGAAAGAGAAACAAACTGAAAGTAAAGGGATGAAAAACGACATATGCAGATAAAAAGTGGGGGAAGCTGTGTGGGGAATACTTACATCAGGCAAAACAGACTTTAAAATAAAGACTGTAACAAGAGATAAAAAAAGGACATTTCATAATGATGAAGGGATCAACCCAACAAAAGGACAGAATTCTTGTAAACATCTACACAACCAATGTAGAATCACCTATATATAAAAAGCAAATACTGACAAAATAAAAAGGAAGAGATCAACAATAATACAGTCATGGTAGGTGACTAACAATCCATTAGCATGCTTGAACACTCTCCACATCAATATCAATGGATAGGTAATCCAGTCAGAAAATCAATAAGGAAACAGGGGCATAAACTGACACATTAGATTAGAAAAACATAATTGATATTTTTAGGACATTTGACCAAAAAACAGTAAGTCTCAGTTCACAGTGTGGCCTCTCCCATGCACCTCCAGGCCCAGCAGAGGCAGCTACCAACCATGGATCATTCTGTAGCACCTACCAGCTAATGCTGACTTGGTCACAGGCAATGCTTAACCTTGGCCTATACTGAAGCCCCTCCCAAGAGGTCCCAGACCAACAAATTCAGTGGCTGGCTTCAGACTACAACAGAGCACCACCCAATTAGCTCAAAAAACAACGCAACCAAAAAGTGGTCTTGGCAGAAAAAAAAAGCCGATTGGGGTGCATCCCACTCTATGGATTCAGCCACCACATAGTAGCCTGAACACTTTGGTCATGACCAATACTCACAGCCAATCAGCCTGAGGGTCACCCCAACTACCAATGTACCAACAACAATGAAAGTACAACTACAACAGGAGGGCACATACAACCCACACAAAGGACACTCCTGGAGCACCCAGCTAAAGTGACCAGGGAGACAGAGCCACTGGGTTCTTAGGACATGTACAACATAAGGCCACCCTGCCAACTTGGGAGACATAGCAAATCTAACTAATACCTCAAAACAAACACAGAGGAAATCAAAATGAGGACACAAAGAACCATGTCCAAAATAAGAGAACAAGAGAAATCCCCAGAAAAAGAACTAAATGAAATGGAGGCAAGCAATGTATTAGATATAGTTTAAAATACTGATCAAAGAACATGATCAAAGAACTTGGAGAGAACTTCAACAAAGAACTAGTAAGCATAAAAAGGAACACAGAAAACCATAAAAATGAACCAATCAGAAATGAATACAATAACCAAAATGAAGAATAACCTAACAGCAGATTAGATGAAGCACAGGATCAAGTCAGTGATTTGAAAGATAAGATAGCAGAAAACACCCAATCAAAACAGCAAAATGAAAAAAGGAAAAAAAATAGGATAGTTCAAGAAACCTCTGGTATAACATCAAGTATAACAACATTCACTTCATAGGGGAACAGAAGAAGAGAGTTGGCAAGGAATAGAAAATCTATTGAAGTAATAATGACAAAAATTTTCCTAACCTGGAAAATAAATAGACGGACAAGTCCATGAAAGCACATAGAATCCCAAACAAGATGAACTCAAAAGAATCCCACATCATAATTAAAATGACAAAGATGAAAAACAAAGACAGAACCTTAAAAGCAGCAAGAGAAAGGCAGTCAGTTACCTACAAGGGAAGCTTCCATAGACTGTTAACTCATTTCTCAACAGAAACTTTTCAGGCCAGAGGAATTGACACAAAACATTCAGCATGATGAAAAGCAAGGACCTACAATCAAGATTGCTCTACCCAACAAGGCTACTAGTTAAAACTGAAGGAGCAATAAAGAAAAAGCTAAAGGAGCTCAGCACCAACAAGCAGTTTTATAAGAAATTTTAAAGGGATATTTTAAAGAAGATGGGAAAAAATAAACATCCTATATAATAAAGAGGTAATATGCAAATTGACCATCAATCCAACACACAAGATGGTCCCCCATGTGGTCAAAGATGACCGCCCCCATGTGGACACAAGATGGCTGGCAGTGGAAGCCAGTTGTGAGCAGGGGAGGGTAGTTGGGAGGGTTCAGTCCTGCAAGGGAGGGCAGTTAGGGGTGATCAGGCCTGCAAGGTAGGGCAGTTAGGGGTTACCACACTAGCAGAGAAAAGCAGTTGGGAGTGACCAGGCCTGCAGGGGATGACAGTTGTGGGAGGACCCAGACCTGCAGGGAGGGTAGTTGGGGGGTGGATTGCAGGGGAGGGAAGTAGGGGGGAACAAGGCCTACTACAATGGAGGGCAGTTAGGGGCAACCAGGCCTGCAGAGGAGGGCAGTTGGAGGAGACCAGGTCTTCAGGGGAGGGGAGTTGGGGGTGATCAGGATAGCAAGGGAGTGCAGTTAGGGGTGACCAAGCCAGCAGGAGAGAGCAGTTGAGGTGACCATGCCAGCAGAGGAGGGCAGTTGAGGGTTACCAGGCCTGCAGGGGAGGGCAGATTGAGGGACAAGGCCTGTAGGGGAGGGCAGTTAGGGGCAATCCAGCCAGAAGTGGAGCAGTTAGGTGTCGATCAGGCTGGCAGGAGAGTGGTTAGGGGTGATCAGGCTGGCAGGCAGAAGCGGTTAGGGGCAATCAGACAGGCAGGCAGGCAGGTGAGCTATTGGGAGCCAGCAGTCTCGGATTGTCAGAGAAATTTCCCAGATTGGACAGGGTGCAAGTTGGACTGAGGGACAAACACCCTCCTGTGCATGAATTTCATGCACTAGGCCTCTAGTGAATAATAAAATGGAAATACTTATTAAAAATATAACTGCATAAAATAATAATTTTTAAAAAATTATAAGACTTAGAACATAAAAAGAATATACAAATTTGTATGATAATAATAGCACAAAAAAATAGAAAGGACTAAATTGGAGTTCTATTGGTGCAATATTTCACTATTTTATGGATTTCAGTTAGTATTACTGTGAAGTATATTATTATAAAATAGAAGCATATTGTAATTCCTAGATTACACTCAGAGCAACCATTTAGAAAATAACTCAAAAATAATTCAAAACATAATAAAACAATAATTTAAAACTTTTAAAAATGGGTAAAGGATCTTTGTATACATTTCTCCTAAGACTATATACAAGTTGTTAATAAGCAAATAATTTATTTGGGTGAATTAAAATATATTTTTATTGTATTTATAATAAAATAAATTTTATTATTTATTAATAAAAATAATTATTGATAAATAAAATAATTAGTTATTATTTGTTTGTTCATAAATAATAAATGTTTATTATTAATAAATAATAAATAGGTGTGGCTCAGCAGTTGAGTGTCAACCCAGGAACCAAGAGGTCACTGGTTTGATTCCCATCATGACCCATGCCTGAGTTGCTAGCTCAATCCCCAGTAGGGGCATGCAGAAGTCAGCCAATGATTCTCATCAATGTTTCTATCTCTCTTTCCCTCTCCCTTCCTCTCTAATAACAAAAAAATATATATATATATTCAATATAATTAGCCATCAGGGCACACAAATCAAAAGCACAATAAGATAACAATTCACACTCAGGATAACTAAAATACAAAAAAAAAAAAAACCACACAATAACAAATGTTGATAAGAATGTAGAGAAATCGGAATCCTCATATACTGCTGAGGAGACATAAAATGGTACAGTGCTTTTAAAAACAATTTGGCAGTTCCTCAAAAAGTTTATAAGTAGCCTTAAGCTGGTTTTGCTCAATGGACAGAGCTTAGGCCTGTGGACTGAAGGGTCCTTGGTTCAATTCTAGTCAAGGGCACATGTGCAGCTTGTGGACTCGATCCCCAGTAGGGGGAGTGCAAGAGCACCTAATCAATGATTCTCTCATCATTGATGTTTCTTATCTCTCTCTCCCTCTCCCTTCCTCTCTGAAATCAATAAAAATATATTTAAACATTTTTATAAATAAACTTACCATATGATCAAACCATTACACTCCTGGGCATATACACAAGAAATAAAAACTTATGTCCCCATAAAAAAATTGTACATGAATTTTATATCAGTTTTATTTCTAATAGCCAATAAGTAGAAACAGCCCAAATGTCTATTAACTGATAAGTGGACAAATGAAACATGGTATGTACATTTGCATGTAATGGATATATAAATTTGAGCATATATAATATAATATTATTCTGAAATATAAAGAAATAAAGGATTAATACATGTTACAATATGAATGAGCCTTAAAAACATTATTCTAAGTTAAAATTGTCAGTCACAAAGACTACATTCTGTATGACTGCATGTATATGAAATATCCTGAATAGGCAAATCAATAGAGACAGAAAGTAGATTAATGGCTGCCTGAGACAGAAAGGATTACAGGGAAATAGGATGGCTATTGGGTGGAGAATTTCTTTCTGAGATGATGGGAATGTTCTAAAACTGATTGTGATAATGGTTGAATAACTCTGTTTACACAGAAAAATCTTTTAGGTGGAAGTTGAAGAGGGCGGCATAGGTGAACACCTAAACTGCTGCCTCGCACAACAATTTCAAAACTACAATTAAAAGACTGAACAGACATCATCTAGAACCACAGGAAAGCTGGCTAAGTGGAAATTTTACAACTAGAAGGAAAGAGAGGGGCTCACAGAGACCCAGAGTAGCTGCAAAAAGCTGAGTACGGAGACGCATGCATGGAGAGAGCGAGTGCCGGAGTACCTGGCTGGCTTTCTCTGGCGGGAGGGAGACATAGACTCCCAATGATATTGAGTCCCTTATCCTGTGACACTGAACCCCAGGTCCAGCCGAGACTCATACGGGGGGAGTTTGGACTGTGAAAAGGGAGAGGTGCACGGAGGTTTGGGGGAGTTGCAAAAGGGCAGAAGTCTGGTGTTGCGCACAGCGCTGCGCGCAGAAGACCTACTGCTGATTGTGCTGCTGGCTTTCTCTAGTGGGCGGGAGTCTCCCAACTGCGCTGAACTCCATTTCTGACTGCACTGAACCCCAGTTTCAGGTGAGACCCGGGGGACCAGGCTCATACGGGTCCCAAGGTGCAAGGGAACTGGAAAGGCAGAGGCCTAGAGGCATGCATGTGCGTGTATGCACAAAGAGGGCTGCAGCGATTACCAAGAGACACTTGAGACCCAGGGGCTGCATAGGGCGGGTCTGACTGAAATCCAAGGCTGTCTGCTCAGCCCTGAGACTCCACTCCACCCAAGCTTAACAGAGAGGCTTTTGCAGTTTTGCAAGTCTTGTATCATAAGGCTGACTCCAATACAGAAGTTCTCCCAGCACAGCAAAAATGCAGAGACAAAGGAACAGATCACAAACAAAAGAAATGGAGGAAAACTAATGACTGGATATAGAGTTCAAAACCATGGTTATAAGGTTTTTCAAGAATTTCCTAGAAAAGATGGATAAAGTTAGCAAGACCTAAGAGGAGATAAAAAAGAACAAACTAGAAATTAAACATATACTGACTGAAATAAATATTATATCAAGACCTAACAGCAGACTAGAGGAGCACAAGAATCAAGTCAAAGATTTGAAATACAAAAAGAAGCAGAAAACACTCAACTGGAAAAGCAAAAAGAAAAAGAATCCAAAAATGTGAAGATAGTGTAAGGAGCCTCTGGGACAACTTCAAACTTCAAGCGTACCAACATCAGAATTATGGGGGTGCCAGAAGAAGAGAGAGAGCAAGATACTGAAAACCTATCTGAAGAAATAATGACTGAAAACTTCCCCCATCTGGTGAAAGAAATAGACTTACAAGTCCAGGAAGTATACAGAACCCCAAACAAAAGGAATCCAAAGAGGACCACACCAAGACACATCATAATTAAAATACCAAGAGCAAAAGACAAAGAGAGAATATTAAAAGCAGCAAGAGAAAAACAGTTCATTACCTATAGGAGAGCACCCATACCATTGTCAGATGATTTCTCAACAGAAACTTGCAGGCCAAACAGGAACGGCAAGAAATATTCCAAGTGATAAATAGCAAGAACCTACAACCAAGATTACTCTACCCAGCAAAGCTATCATTCAAAATTGAAGGGCAGATAAAGACCTTCATAGATAAGAAAAAGCTAAAGGAGTTCATCAACACCAAACCAGTATTATATGAAATGCTGAAAAGTACTTTTTAAGAAGAAGAAGAAAAAGAAAAAGGTAAAGATAAAAATTATGAACAACAAATATATATCTATCAATAAGTAAATCTAAAAATCAAGTGAATAAAAAATCTGATGAACAGAATAAACTGATGAATATAATAGAATCAGAGGCATAAAAAGGGAGTGGACTGACAATTTCAGGGGGAAAGGGGTGAGGGGGTGTGCAGGGAGAGACTGGACAAAAATCATTCACCTATGGATGAGGACAATTTGGGAGGGGAGGTAAGGGCAGAGGGAGGGGTGGCAGCCAGGTGGAAGGGAACTATGATGGGGAAAAAGGGGAACAAATGTAATAATCTGAACAATAAGATTTATTAAATAAAAATAAAGAAAAAAAGAAAAAAAAATTTAACTGTATACTTTTTTGAAAAGAGATACTGAAAATTTTTTACTT
The DNA here is from genome assembly GCA_011751065.1 of Lasiurus cinereus. Classification (NCBI taxonomy): domain Eukaryota; kingdom Metazoa; phylum Chordata; class Mammalia; order Chiroptera; family Vespertilionidae; genus Lasiurus; species Lasiurus cinereus. The sequence goes on along the minus strand of JAAGEH010000307.1, from coordinate 61,349,584 downwards.
AAAGACTAGAGGCCCAGTGCAAAAAACTGTGCATAGTGGGGTCCCTCGGACTGACCAGTGATCAGGGCCTATCTGTACAGACCATCTCTCCCAGTCCCAATCAGGGCTGGGCTGGCCAGGGCCTGCCAGCTGCCGGCCAGGGCCTGGGGACCTTTTGGGGTCTGGGGTCCTGCCTGCCACCAGACAAAGACTACCAGCTGCCTGACAGGGCCTGCCGCATGGGGAAAGGGACTGGGGGAGGTTGGCTGTGGGAGCACAGTGACCACTACGGGGGAAGGTTGGCTGTAAGAGCATACTGACCACTAGAGAGCAGCTACTGTGTTAAGCATTTTCCCCCTGGTGGTCACTGCATGTCACAGCAATTGGTCAACTAGTTGTTCCAGTGGTTCTGGTTGTTCAGTTGTACTGGTCACTTAGGCTTTTATATATATAGATATTAATTATGTAAATAAAAAACTAGAAAATAATAAAAATGGCACACTAGAAAAATATTTAACATAAAAGAAAGTGGTAAAGGGGGGACAGATGCACCAAAGAGACACAGGACTATAGACAACAATAGCAAAATCATAATATAATTCAACCTTATCAATAATTATATTAAGTGTATGTGTATTAAACACTCTAGTCAAAAGGCAGAGATTACTATATTGGATAAAAAGATGATAAAAGCCAATTATATACTGTTTATAAGATATATATTCCAGATACAAAGTCTTAATTAGGTTAGAAGTAAAAGAATGAAGAAAGGTAGAGTATGCAAACATAACATAAAAGAGTTGGAGTGGCTATACTAATATCAGAGAAAACAGATTTTAATATCCTTTTGTTTTCAATTAGTCTGGAACCATTCCCAGATGCTCCTATTGTCACAGGGATTAAGGCCAAGGGATATAGGGGACAGAGCTCATAAATGGCCAAAGGCAACTCATAAAGTCCTAGGAATTCTCTCAGGAAAAGAGAAGGATTAGGAATATTTAGGATTCTGATCCCTTATACTGGGGCAGATAAATGCTAAGAACTGCTTTTACTACCAATAAAACATGGCTCATACTGACAAAGATTCTCTCCTTGACCAAATTATAATCAGGCTCCTCTAAGCTCTTTTTCAACTATGCCTTGATATTTAGGCTTCTGTGTTCAGCTTTGCATTTTTTCAATTTTATTAAGAATCCTGATTTTTTTTAAAAAGAAGAAGAATCCTGCTAACTCAGTTTAACCAGAATCCCCACCCTAAATATCTGATAATTCTCCATATTTGATCCGGTTCCTATCTTCCACCAGCCCCAGATGATGCCTACTCACTCTGGTCTGCCTTTGGCAAAAATCCTGTTAGGTTGGTTTAGCCAGAATCCCCTTCACCCCTATGTTTTCTCAGAGTATTTTCCATCTACTGACCCCTACCCTTGTTCCTTTGCTATAAATTACCATTTTTCCTGCTGTATTCAAAATTAAGCCTAATCTCTTCCCTCCATTGTAGTAGCCCCTTTTGAATCAAATCTGCCCTACCATCTGTAACAAATATTGTAATTTAGTCTTTAACAACACTCACATGGGTTCTTCCCATGCAAGCTAATGTAGCTTAGGCAAAGACATAGATATACACAGAACAATTGACTCACATATTAAATTTTTAGTATTTACCCAGAATAAAAGTTATCTTACCGCCTTTAATCTTTGAGCATGGTATTCTTTTGCTGTAAAATATTTTCCTGGTGTTAACAATTTATCAGTCATATTTGAAACATACACACCAATTTTAGTCATCTGTGTGGATGTTGTATTTGTAGTTTGTTGGATCTTTGTTCTCTGAAAAACTGTCTAAAATTTTAAAAAATATTTAAATAAATATCTACCCTATACACATATACATGAGTAAGAACATATTCTCCTACATATTTAAGTTATTTATTGATTATTTTATATGCCATATAATTCCTTAGAAGAATTTTTATTTTAGAGAGGTATAGAGCGTAACATGCATTTATTCTGTAGCTTCAAAAAACATATAAGGAAAAACAAAAATACTACCTGGGTATCCCTACAAAATGCATTGCCTTTTTCAGGAATCTTTTTAGGTACAGTTTGTGTTCCAGCATTGTGATATTCTATTCCCGTTAGTTTATGTCTGAATCCACCAAGAAATGGTTTGTGAAAGTCAGATTTTATAATCTCAACAGCTACATGCTGGTACTGATCAATGCCTGAGGAGATAAAACTAAGACTGAATGGAAGTTCAACTACAAAATGACTCTAAAATACTTTTATCTAAAAGACATAAAGTAACTAACCAGTTTGTACTCTGACAATTATGATTTGAGAGGCACTTATTCTTTTTACTCTTTTGAGTGGATACAGATCTGGAAGTATGGAATAGATATCCACTTGTACAATATCCTGCGGCTTAACTCCATATTGTAGTAGAGTCTCATTATTTTTAAGAATATTTCCTAAAAATGAGAAAAATTATAAGAAGTGTTATGACAAAGAATTGAAATTTATACTCATTTGAAGGAGCTATAAAATGTCTATAAACACATGTTGTTTAATTACCAAAATATTGATTGGTATCAATGTTAATGGTGTCCATCTCTTGCTATAAAGTTAATAAAGAACACTACAGTGGGAAAAGTCAAGGTAATATCCCAAGCAAGAATTCAGCATTATGAGTAAAGCTACAAAGTCTTAACTCATCAGAAATGCAAATACATAGTAACCATGCAACTCTGTAACCCATTGACAATTTTAAAAAACTATTCTATAAATGAGCAAAATCATACTCTAAATAATGATTCTGTAAAAAATGACAGTGTAAGTAAGCAAGGACCTAGCATATCTGGAAAAACCTGATTATTTTAATACTCACCTCTCTCTCCAGCAGATATCCCTGATGAATAGAGATACTAAAACCCTCAACATAATATTGGCAAATTGCACCCAGCAATGTATTAAAAAGATCATACAACATGACCAAGTGTGATTTATTCCAGGGATGCAAGCCTGATACAATATTCACATATCAAAAAAAGATAAAAGACAAAAGTCACATGATCATATCAATAGATGCAGAAAAACCATTAGATAAAATCCAACACCCATTTTTGATAAAAACTCTTAGCAAAGTTGGAATCCTATATAATAAAAGGCTTATATGCGAATAGACTGAACAGTGGAAAGACTGGTCGCTATGACACACATTGACCACCAGCAGGCAGACCTCAACACAGGAGCTGCCCCTGGGTGGTCAGTATACTCCCACAGGGGGAGTGCCACTCAGCCAGAAGCCAGGCTCACAGCAGGGGGGGTGGCAGAACCCTCTCCTGCTGTCAGTTGGACATCTCCCGAGGGCTCCTGGACTGCGAGAGGACACATAGAAATAAAAGGCATCTAAATTGGGAAGGAGAAGGCATCCAAATTGGAAAAAAGGAAGTAAAACTCTCATAACTCACAGATGACATGATATTATACAAAGAAAACCCTAAAGACTTCACACAAAAAACTACTGGATTTAACAAATGAATTTGGCAAAGTAGCAGGATACAAAATCAACCTCCCCAAATTGATGGGGTATTTTATGTACCAATAATGAATTCTCAGAAGGAGAAACTAAACCAACAATCCCATTTACTACTGCAACAAAAAACATTAAGATACTTAGGAATAAACTTATCCAAGGATGTAAAAGACCTGTACCTGGGAAACTACAGGATGTTGGAAAAAAAAAAAAAAGGTATAGAGGAAGATATAAACAAGTGGAAAAATATACCATGTTCATGGATTGGTAGAATTACCATAATTAAAATGTTCATATTACCCAAGGCAATCTACAGATTCAATGCATTCCCTATTAAAATACCAACTGTATATTTCACAGATCTAGAACAAATACTCCAAAAATGTATATGGAACTAGAAAAGATCCTGAATAGCTGCAGCAATCTTGAGAAAAAATAAAAAGGTTGAAATAATCACAATATCAAGTTATACTACAAGTTATACTGCAATCAAAACAGCAGCGTACTACCACAGGAACAGGCATATGGATCAATAGAACAGAATAGAGACCCAAGAAATCGATCCAAGCCATTATGTGCCAGGAGTCTTGTCCAGCATCTAGAAGGGTTAAGGAATCTGGAGAAGAGCTGCATGTAAAGAGTCTAGAGATGAAACATAATTTTGGAAGGCATTTGGGGGAGCCAGAGGAGCTTGGCTGTAGGAACCAAGTTTTCCTAAATTTCTGGACCCAGAGCTTTTTATTAACACAAATTGTTCTAAAGCAAAGTAGATATACATATCAAAGGCAAGATTTAGTATACAGAATCCATTGTTAGATTGGAGAAACTGCCTATGGCTGTTTAGGTGTTTGGCCAGCAGGAAGCAATAACATGTGGATTGAAATGCCCTCGGCTGTCTGGCAGCAAACAATCATTTATGCATCCTTTTCAGGTTTGGGGAAATGCCCTCAGCCATTTCCAACAGGCAATAACATGTGATTTTCCAGCCCTTGCTGAAGGCTCAAGGTCCACCAACCTTTTGATGAACTTCCTGCATTTATGGTGGAATTAGCTTCTGGCAATTATGCTCAATTAATGTTTGACAAAGGAGGCAAAGCATACAATGGAGGTAAGAGAATCTCTTCAATAAATGGTGTTGGGAAAATTGGACAGATAAATGCAAATAAAATGAAATTAGACCACAATCTTACACCATACACACAAATAAACTCAAAATGGATAAAATACTTAAAACCATAAAAATTCTAGAAGAATCCATAGGCAGAAAAATCTCAGACATTTCTCATACCAATATGTTCACAGACTCATCTTCTGGGGCAAATGAAACTAAGGAGAAAATAAATAAATGGGATTACATCAAATAAAAAACTTCTGCACAGCAAAAGAAACCATTAGCAAAACACAAAGGGAGCCCACTGTATGGGAAAGCATATTTGGCAATGATACATCTGAGAAAGGGTTAATATCCAATATACATAAGGAACTCATACAACTTAACAAAAGGAAGACAAACAAGCCAATTAAAAAATGGGAAAAGAACCTAAATAGATACTTCTTCAAAGTGGACATACAGATGGCCAAGAGACATATGAAAAAATACTCAAAGTCACTGATCATCAGAGGTGCAAATTAAAATGACAATGAGGCCCTAGCTGGTTTGCTCAGTGAATAGAGTGTTAGCCTGCAGACTGAAGGGTTCCATTCTGGTCAAGGCACATGCCTGGGTTGTGGGCTCCATCCCCAGTAGGGGGCATCCAGAAGGCAGCCAATAAATGATTCTCTCTCATCATTGATGTTTCTATCTTTCTCTCCCTCTCCCTTCCTCTCTAAAATCAATAAAAATATCTTTTTAAAAAAAATGACAATGAGGTATCATTTCACACCTGTCAGAATGGCTACCATCAACAAATCAATACATGACAAGTGCTGGTAAGGATGTGGACTGCCGGTGGGAATGCAGGCTGGTGCAGCCATTACAGAAAACAGAATGGAGTTTCCTCAAAAAATGTAACATGGAATTGCCATTTGACCCAGTGTTCCCACTTCTAGGACTGTATACTAAGAAACCCTGAACACCAGAAAAAATGTATGCACCCCTATGTTCAGAGCAGCACCGTTTATAATTGCTAAGATCTGAAAACAGCCCATCAGCAGACAAGTGGGTAAAAAAGCTGTGGCACATTTATACCATGGAATACTATGCAGCAGTAAAAAAAAAAAAAAAAAGGAGAATCTCTTACCCTTTGAAACAGCATGGGGGACCAGGTGAGTATCATGCTAAATGAAATAAGTCAGTTAGAGAAAGACAAGTATTATATGACTTCAGTCAGTCATACGTAAAATCTAATTAACAAAATAAACTGATGAATGAAATGGATCCAGAGACATGGAAGCATGGAACAACAGAGTACAAAATCTCGGAGGGAAGACAGAGGAGGGTGGGTGGGTAAGTGGGAAAAGATCAACCAAATAAATTATGTGCATATATGCGTAACCCATGGGCACAGACAATAGGGTAGTGAAGTTCTGGGGCATGAAGTGTAGGTAGGCTGAAGGGGGTCAATGCAGGAAAAAGGGAGACATACATAATACTTCCAACAATAAAGATTAAAAAAGAAAATAAAAGGATTTGTGCAGACATAGACATAGTCTATAGAAACATTTATTTAGCTACTAGAGGCCTGTGCACAGATTCGGGCACAGGTGGAGTCCCTCAGTCTGGCCTGCAAGGTCTGGGCCAAAACTGACTCTCTGATATCCCCTGAGAGGTCCCGGATTACAAGAGCAGTTCTCGGGTGACACACCCCAGAATCAGGCTCCCTCCTCTCTGGTTCTGGGTGCATCACCCAAGAAACCGCAGCTGCCAACTCACCGCAGCTCGGCAGCTCCTGTGTTAAGCATCTTCTCCCTGCTAGTCAGTGTGCGTCATGCCACCAGTCGTTTGGTTGACCAATTGTAACTGTCACTTAGGCTTTTACCTATATAGATGTTAGTCTGGTTAACTCCATCACAGCTACAAAGATTACTTCCTATCATGACACAAAGCTCTATAACATAGACTGCTCAACATTGCCCACAAAATATAAATAAACTTGCACATTGTGAAAATGTGAATTGACCATAATGTATAGAAGGCTAACAGATAAATTATTTTTAGCCCCCTTCTTACTCGATACATGCTCATTCATTCTCTATTTTTTTCAACCTCATTTCCTCCCACTCCCATATATAGCCTTCTTCCAGCCACACTTCCCCAAAGTCCCAATTTTCCCCACCTCTTTGGGATTTAGCAAAAGTATTATAATTTTCACTATAAGAAAGCTTTCTAGAATCTTTCCTCCCTGTAGTTACAGCTTTTTGTGCATACATATGATGTGGGAACTATTGCATGAATCTCCTTCCTTGCTAGTCCACAAACAACTTGAGAACAGGGATTTTGTTTCATGTTTCTTTACATCTTCAGTTCTGAACAAAGTATTAAAAACAAAGTATGTCCTCAATAAAAACATGTTGAATGAATGAATCCATAACCACAACATAAAATTCAATTAGTAAATATTAAAATACTTAATTAGAAAATCAAAGATCCTGATTATTTACATGTAAATAATTAAATCATTAACACTAAAGAAGTCTTGATACATTTTATTTGCTTCCGAGCTTACCTGCACATCTTAACTGCAGTACATCTGATGGCACATTCAATAAGTATGAAAAATGATCCTTGAGATATTTAAAAATGCTTTCAGTTTTAAAAGGCATTATAATTTCCTGGCCCACAGGAAGAAGTACAACTTTTACTGTAGATTACAAAAAAAAAAAAAAAAGGAAAGAATGAATCATAGTCAAAAGCAAGGGTCAGCAATCTACAGTCAATAAGCAAATGGAAAATCATGGAACAATTTTTAATTACATGGAATGCAGGTGTTTCTGCCATATTCCCTACCGCCTGCACCTCCATAATAAGAGTTATTTTTCATTTTCTATGAGAAGTAACAAACATTCAGTTGCAAGCTTTTGCTTTGAAAATCAATGTAGAATCTCAAAAATTAGCATTGATGATGAACATCTGCTCCTCAATGCCAGCTCAAAGTGCAGATCTCTTTTCTATTCCCTGGCATGAGGATCAGTGCATGTTAGGTATTACCTCCTAACTCAGAATATCGAGAGAAATATAAAATAAAACTAACTGCTTTGAAAAATTCCCACTATCTGCTATATGTTACTCAGATTTAGACATAGAAAACATCTCAGAAAAGTAAGCATTTTTATGTCATACTGGAAACGGACCCTGAGGCCTAGAGTGTATCCCAATGATATACATCACTAAATCAGTGCATATTTATGAAATTAAGAAAAATAAGTTTTCAAAGAAATTTTTCTTTGACTCTGCAAATACAAAAGATCTCTCATACTAAATCCATTATTCTTCTCATAATTTATGTCTATAGTTGCCAAAATGGAAAACACAAAATCAGTTTTGCAAATAGCAGAAACACCTACACACAAAAATCTGGAATAACTACAAAAACCCACTTGTCACAAAAATGGACATCATGTGGTTCACTCCCCACTTTATAAATAAGAAATCAAGACACATTGAAAATTTTAAAAACTGTCATTATATGTTCACAAATTATAGGAAGGAAATACAGTATTTAAAAACTATTACGGGTAAACTTTTTCTTTTCAACTATAGATTTTAAATGGTAATGAAGAAGATGGAAAAGTTAAGATGGAATAGAGTACACACTGTAAGCCAAAACTGTCTTGAATATTTCTTATATCTGATATGACAGTTTTCATAAACTAAATGAGACATAAGTAATCCCAAGATAAAATTCAGCTAGACATTGTTGATGCCAAGGTTCCTCAAACTTGTTAAATTTTGTTTTCACAGTTCTCTGTCAACAAAGAACACTTCCACAGATGTTAAATTCTCACACAGCTATTTTAATTGTTTTATGGATTCAAAGTTCGATAATAAATATATTTTAAATTTGGGAAGGGAGGTCTGTTGAGGAATTTGTGAGCCTTGGGATCAAGACAACTTTTTTAAAAAAATCACCTTGTCTTTGTTATAAGCTACAATATCAGGGAATCACAGAAATATGAATAAATGAATCCCAGTTTACAGTGAATAATGAAATAGAAGAATAACACCTTCAGTTAAGTGTAATTGGGCTTGATTAATTTCTTCTTCTTCCTTCTCATTCTTAACTTATGTGGACACGCCTCACAAGGATAAACTACTCCACTGAATTCAAAAGCTACATTTTACCAGCCAAACTAAGCTGCTGTAATTGTTGTGAAGGGATGGCTCACATTCGCACCCTATGGATGAAAACTCTCAAAACTATGGAGAAAGGGAAGAAGCAGTAGTCAGTTAACCAGGCAAGTAGAAAGGCTCTCTGTGTAATCACTTTCTTGCTGCCCATCCCCTCTGCTTTGTTACCAACTCCTACATGCCACCAACTTTGTAACAACTCCTATATGCCACCAACATTATTTCTTTAAAATTAAACTGTAATGAAAGACAATGATTTTTCTGAAGCTAAAAATAAGGTAACACTATGCAGACATTTGGATATCTGTAAAAGCAACATGATATGTGAGCACTGGCTCTGAAACTGGGAAATGGAGAGTCAAGTTCCCATCGCACTGCTTGCTAGCTCTTTACAATTAATTCCAAATTGGCATGCAAAAAAACTTAAATTATACTCGAGAATTTATCTGCAACTTCCTAAGATCCCTAGACATTTTAAAAATACACTTTCTAGGAAAAAACAAACAAACATAAACATCCATTTAAAATTAAAGATATTCATTTATTTAGGGACAATGGATACTGTAAATAGAAGTTTCACACATAGTTAAGAGATTCAAGTGGTATGGCTGGAGAAGTTTGTTGTATAGGAAAGGGGAAAGTGAAATCAAATATAAAACAAATATTTAAGCAAAAACAAACAAGAAAAAGCAAGCATTCTTCAAATGAGGATAAGCATTATCCTATCTTCCCTGGGTAATACCTGTTGCTGTAGAATCTATCACTGATGTTCTCAGAGATTCTCTTACAGTCTTTATTTTTTCCATCAGTGTCTGATAATCATTTGAATACTGTTTGGTTTTATCAAATTCCGTTAGCTTGTGATCTGCAACTTGTTCAGATGGCATAACCTCTTCCATGTGTATTTGTTCTTCATTTGATGCCAGACTTGAAGAGCTCTGGTCACTCTGCCCCTTAGCCGGCGGTTCAAGGCCATCAACAGATAATTCTTGATCAGAATCATTGTCTTCAGTTTGATCCGACTCTGGAGGCTCTTCTGAGATAACTGGGATCTTGATAGTATCATAAAGATCTTCACTTTCTTCTGTTGCCTCAGCAGAATCCAGAACATCAAATTCTTCCATCTGTTCAGACATTTTCCTATACATAAAAACATGTATACCAAATATCAAATTCATTGCTGGTATACAGTAATGTTCATAATATACTACAGTGGTACTCATTACTTTTAAAATATAATGATTACCTTAGGAATGACATCAGGTAAAATGCCAGCGGGTTTTCAATAAAAACACTACAGAAAGTAAAAATGTATACCAAAAGGAGCTTCAAGCATAATTCATTTAAACTAAATCTTCTTTGAAAAATATACAGGAAAATATTTTTTAAATATATTGTCATCTTGCCCTACAGTGGATAGAGCATCAGCCTCTGTACTGAAGGGTCCCAGGTTCAATTCCAGCAAGGGCACATGCCTCGGTTGCAGGCTCAATCCTCAGTATGGGACATGAAGGGGGTAGCTGATCAATGATTCTATTGTTGATGTTTCTCTCTCTCTCCCTCTCCCTTCCTCTCTGAAATCAATAAAGAAATATATTTCTTTATAGGCAAATTGTCCCCATGGGAGTTTGACTGGGAAACCAATCACTTGCTATGTTATGATATGTGCTGACCACCAGGGCATGGCATGGAATGAAGAAAGGCCCTGGCCAGCAGCCAGCAGCTGGGGAAGGGAGGCCCCAGCCAGCAACTGGAAGGCCCCAATCAGCCCTGATTGCTGGCCAGGCCTAGGGTCCCTACCCATGTACAACCGGTTGACCTGCAATGACCAGCAGGGGGCAGATGCTCAACACAGGTACTGCTGAGCTGCGGTCACTTGGCAGCTGTGGTTCTTGGGTGACACACCCGGAACCAGAGAGGAGGGAGCCTGATTCCAAGGTGTGTCACCCGAGAACTGCCCTCTTGCAATCTGGGACCCTTCACAGAATATTGGAGAGACAGTTTTGGCCTAATCCCCACAGGCCAGGCCAAGGAACCCCACCAGTGCATGAATCCGTGTGCTGGGCCTCTAGTATTTATTTAATATATGTATTAGAGGTCCAGTGCATGAAAATTCATGCACTGGAGGGGGGGAGGGGTCCCCTCAGCCTGGCCTGCCTCCTCTCACAGTCTGGGAGCCCTCAGCCCTCAGGGGTAGGAGGCGACCCAGCAATCAGGGGAAGGTGACACCACATCACACCTCTGCTGCTGGCAGTGCAAGCCTCAGCTGGCCCTGGTTAACTGAGCCTCAGGTGGCCCTGGGCAGCTGGACAGCTGCCATCCAAGGTTTACCTGCACCTTGGGCATCAGATGGGCAGCTGCTATCCGAGGCTTGCCTGTACCTCAGGCCGGTCTTGGGCAGCTGGGGGGAGGGGGGGAGGGGTTAAGGAGACTGAGGGACTCTAGAGGCAGGTGCACATAGAGGCTGGGTCCCCCTGGGGGCAGAGCTGGCCTTGCTGTGCACCTGCTGCCCCAGTGGGGCTGAGGGGACTGGGCACCACTATTTTGTGGCTGTGGAGCTGCCATATTTGAGGACATGGCAGTCAATTAGTATATTCCCTCATTGACTGTGGGCACTGTCATCTTTGAGGGCATGATAGCCAATTAATACAATCTCTCCTTATTGGCTGTGGGTACCACCATCTTTGAGGGCGGGGCAGTCAATTAGCATATCCCTTCCTTATTAGTTGTGGGCACCACCATCGTTGTGATAGTGCGGGGTCAATTAGCATATTCCCTCTTTATTAGATAGGATATATCTATACTAATAAAAGAGTAAGATGCATCCCTAACTGGTTTGGCTCAGTGAATAGAGAGTCGGCCTGCGGACTGAAAGGTCCTAAGTTCGATTCCGGTCAAGGGCATGTACCTTGTTTACAGGCACATCCCCAGAAGATGTGCAAGAGGCAGCTGATCAGTATTTCTAGCTCTCTATCCCTCTTTCTTCCTCTCTGTAAAAAATCAATAAAATATCTTTTTGTAAAAAAGAATAAGATGCAAATTGATCGTACTTTCATAATACCCACCAGCCAATCAGGAGTGAGTATGCAAATTAATTTTCATACTCAAGCTCTAAGTGACTGGTGATGACTCAGGCATTCCACACCGCCCCAACTTCCCTAGCTGCTCCGGGCCTCTGGGCAATGTGGGAAGGCAAAAAGGTGGCTTTGGCCAGAGCGAAGATGGTGCCAGCAGCCAGGAGAAGGAAGGCCCATTCTTTCATGAATCTTTGTGCATTATGCCTCTAGTACTTATATATTATCCTCTCTTCTTTATTCAATAATCAATGTGTGTGAAAGAAGGACTTTTTGAATAACTTTGTTTCTAAGTACAACACTACCATGGAATTTATGCTCTGGCATTACAATTGATCAGATGATCCAAGAAACCTGCCAGTTCACACAGCAACTACATCCTGGATAGTACACACTGTTTGTAGTAGCTTTACTCTTACAAGTCTTAGCAGAGATCTCCAGTGACCTCTATCCCTCCCCCAAAACAAACATATCAACAATCAAATATGGGTTGATCCTGGAGATGACTAGGGCCTGAGCTACCACAGCAGCCTTGGAAAATAATATGATGCCATCCAGAAGCTTGGGTCTGGGTGGATCAGAACAGCCCATAGCCAAGCTGCAGAAGCAGGAGCTGGTACAAAGAGGAGCCAGTCAGCAGTGAGCCTACCTACAGAAGCTGGCAATCAGGAAGGAGGGATAAAGGAAATAACCTTGAGGCTGATTTCTGTGGCAACCAGCAGAGGGAAGATTAATATCTGGAACAGTAGTGTGATGGGAAAGCTGTGATTGGGACTCCCACTTTAAGCACAAATCCTTATGGAGAAAAAAAAATTAATCTTAGTGAAATTGTTTGGCTACTAGATGAAAATTTTTTTTAAAAAATCAAATATGTGGAATAAAAATATATAGTTGCTGAATCCAGTGACTATAGCATTAGAGTTGAAGAGATAATTAGTAAACTGGAAGTTAGAGAATTTACAGAGTGGTGCAAAGAGATAAGGATATGAAAAATATGAGAGTTTAAGAGCCATAGAAAAGGGTAAAAGAAAGTCTACTAGTAGTATTGTCACTGAATTTACCAAATGATGGAGAAAATGAGAGATTTTTGGGGGGCTAGCAATTTGAATCTGTGCCAGTAACTTAATGCATATTCTTATTAGCCTATAATCTAGTCACTGTCCTTTCTTTAATTATCTGGTCCTGCAAAACCTGTTTACCTAAGTACTACTCTCATTTAGACTACCAGGGAACCATTTTTATGTTACAGAACTTACCAGGCAACCAAAAAATATGCAGGAGTATCAGAGGCACAGAAAGAAAGAAAAAAAAAGCCACGTTTATTTTCAGATGTTTCACATGTACCAGTTCAGGATTCAGGAGAGACTGTTTCTCTCCAAATCCTGAGCAAGCCAATATGGAGGAAGCTTTCCCTTTATACGCTTTGGTTTCTTTGTCCCCCAAATATGGGATGGGACTTCCAGACCTTTTGCAGGCTTTACAGAAAGCCCCATGCGTTGGAATGGGGGCCGTGAAACCATACCTAAAGGCCTGGCATGGTGCCAGCACTGATAACTCGGTCAGGGGGTTGTGTATTGTTCGTGGTTTATGGCCTCTCTAAAATAAGAGCAGTACTTAGATAAATAGGTCTTGCAGGACCAGATAATTAAAGAAGGGACAGTGACTAGATTATAGGGTAATAAGAATGTGCATTAGGTTACTGGCACAGATTCAAATTGCTAGCCCCCCAAAAATGTCTCATTTTTCCCATCAGTATATTTTTCTACTAAGCATATATTTTGTTCTGAGCTAAGAATAGATTTGTATTGCTAAAATAAAATAAAATAAAAAATGCAGAGACTGCATGTGGCTTGTGAAGTTTTTTTCAGAAAGTTTGCCAGGCCCTCTTCTAGCATATTTCAAACTGGAGTTCCAGAAGAAAACAAAAAGATGGAAAAAAGGAAATATCTTAAAAAATAATGGCTGAGAATTTTTCAAAAGTGATGAAATATATGGATCCACAGATCCAAGAAGCATAACATATACCTAATTCATAGCCATGTACATTGTAGTTAAATTACATAATAACAAAGAGCAGGTGGAAAGCAAACAGTGAAAAGGACATATCATCTACTGTTTTTAATCATGTTCACTTTCTGACATTAATAGAAAAGGAAGAAAATCACTGTAGATTGCTCATTAGAAAAATAGAAGCCAAGCCAACAATGTGCTAATAAAATAAGATAGCTATCAACCTAGAATTGTGCACCCAGCAAGCTAATCTTTCAAAAAAGAAAATATATATATTTATAAATAAATTACTTCAGGGTATCTGCTATAAAGGAACTTCTAAAGGATATATTTGTAAAAGGATGAAATGAGTCCAATGAAAGTCCAAAGTTCAAGAAGAAAAGATGAGTAAATAAACATATATTGTCAACACAAAATAACAGTAAAAAATTGAAATATTATATAATAAAACTAGAGGCCTGGTGCACAAAATTCGTGCATGGAGGGCAGTGGAGTCCCTCAGCACAGCCTGCACCCTCTCTAATCCAGAACCCCTCCGGACTGCTGACTCCTAAATTGCTCACCAGCTTGCCAGCCTGATCCCCCTAACTGCCCTCCTCTGCTGGCCGGATCCCTCTAACTGCTCTCCCCTGCATGCCTGATCACCTCTAACTGCCTCTGCCTCAGTCCTGTTACCATGGCTTTGTCTGGAAGGATGTCCGGAAGGTAGTCCAGATGTTGGTCTAATTCGCATATTACCCTTTTTTAGTATAGATGCCACCTTTTTCTAAAAATAAAGGTTAGTAGGTTTTCCTATCATGGAAGGGGAGCCCGCAGTAGCATCTTTTTCTAAAAATGAAGGTTAGTAGGTTTTCCTATCATGGAAGGGGAGCCCGCAGTAGCATCCTGAGTTCTGACAAGGGCTTATGCACTTGTGCTTTATCTCAGCAGATGTGATTCCTAAAAGAAGACTTTTGGATGTACCTTGAACATTTCTATCGAATTTGCCAAATCCTCCTTCAAATATGTTGAACCACTTTAAAATCCCACCAGCAACCATGCATGTGCCCTCTGTCCTACTTTGACACCAATATCATTGATTTCCCTCTAGAAGCTTCCTCCCCTCATCTGGACTGCTTGGTACTTGAGCCAACCTCACTGTTCAGCCTGGGACTTGGTTTCCTGTGAGAATTATGGAGGAGGAAAAACAGTTTTCCTCTACCCTTCAGAGTTCTTAGCAGAGGCCCTTGTAGTAAAAGACAGATTACCAAGAGAAAAAAAAACATAAGTTCATTAATATGTGTACATGTATATGTGGGAGACCTCAGGGAAAAATGAGTAACTCCGCAAGGTGGCTTAGAATCCCGATTTAAATATCTTCCTAGGAAAAGGGAAGAGGAGATGTAGGCTTCTTAGAGTAAATGATATCTAGGAAAGATGAATGGGGGTGGGGAGAAGATAGTTTGTAACAAAGTTTGGGTGCGATGTCAACTTCTATTCTCCTGTCCTGTGACAGGAGTCAGTCCTCTCTGCCTGATGACACTTCTACTGTGAAGGGGACCTATGACATTTGAGCTCCTTTAGGGGGGTCCATTTTTAGGCAGATTAAGATACTTCAGTGAAAGCCTCTGCATGCATTTGCTGTTTTTCAAGCATCCGCAGCTCAAGATCATCAATATAACAACACAGCATATGTTGGGGTGGCATGTTTTTAGACCTTCAGAATAAACCCAACAAAAGCTTGTTTCCTCTCTTAGGTGATTTGCCACAATAGCGTTATTCTCTGGAGACAGTATTCTGACCAGACTACACCCTGTGCTTGTAGAAAGGTGTTGGCCATATCATTAAATAAATCAGGGTCAGTTTTCTCATCTTGTGGAAAAGAAGATAAAAGTTAAGATAATTTATCTTCCTTCCACTGGTTTCCTGTGGGTTTGTGTCTCCACTGTGGCCCAGCAGCACCAGTACTGCCACAGCTTTGGCACTTGGGGCTACTGGGTTCCAGGCCCCTCTGTGGGCTTGTGTCTCTGCTCCTCCAGCCCCAGAAGCCTCAGAGCTACTGCGGCTGCAGGGCTTGGGGCTGCTGGGTGCCGGCCCCCACCACCCTACTGGGAGCCTGCAGACATGGCTTGGCACAGCCACCATCACCTCCTGGGGCTGGCAATGGTCTCAGGAGCCTGCGGTTTTGGCGCCCATCCCCAGGACCCAGGCCCTGGCCCCAGCTGCTTGGCACCTGTGTATGCAAATTAACCCACCATCTTTATTGGGTTAATTTGCATACTCACTCCTGATTGGTTGGCGAGTTTCACAGAGGTATGGCCGATTTGCATCTTTCTTTTTTATTAGTGTAGATAATGTAATTGGAAAAATGAAAATAAACTGTTCTTGAGTCCTTATACCATTTAAAAGTACCATTTAAATTTCAAGTACAACAAATAAAATAACTAAATTTTTAAAATTGTAACACAAATGGCAGGGAAAAAGTGAAATGAGATAAAACTGAACAAAACCTAGATTTTTTAAAAATTCAAGAAACTTCTTTAGGCTCTCACCCACTAAAATGAAACTTCCTTTTGGTTATTATCTGCCATAATAGAGCTCAGTGGCCTGATTAAAAAGAGAGTATCTAAACAAACCCTAACTCAGCAACATACTCATCTGCCCTTTTTGGAGAGACTGGGGTAAAGTTCTTGTTTCTATCTGGAAGGTCATTCTCTGCCTAAAATGGCTCTTTTAAATCAGCAACAGAAACAAAATCAAGAACTTCTGCTCTTCAAAAAAGTACAACTAAAAAAAAATAAAAGGACAAACCATAGACTGGGAGATAATTTTTTTTGCAAAACTCACACCTGATAAAGGACTTTTTTTTTTTTTTTTGAGAACTCTCAAAATGCAATAAAAATTAACAATAAAAAAATGTGGCAAGCATTTCGGGGTTTTGAGTCATTTATTTAAAGGCCTTAGCTGGTTTGGCTCACTAGATAGTATCAGCCTGCAGACTGAAGGATCTCAGGTTCAATTCTGGCCAAGGGCACATGCCTGGGTTGTGGGCTTGGTCCCCGATGGGGGACATGCAGGAGGTAGCCAATCAATAATTCTCTCTCATCATTGATGTTTCTATCTTTCCCTGTTCCTTCCTTTCTAAAATCAATAAAATACATATTTTTTAAAAAGAGTAAAAGATTCAATAGACACGTCACCAAAGAATATATACAGAAGGAAAATAAGCAAGGGCTGGACTGGGCTGAGGCAAGTGCGGTGCCTGCACTGCTTGACACTTGCACCTGAGTCTGAAAATAAATGCCTCCTAAAATTCTGGATCCGGTAGCCTCAGTTACCTCATTCTAGTTCTAGTCCTGAGAACAAGCACATGAAAAGATGCTCAGTGTCATTAGTCATTGGAGAAATGCAACTTCACATCACAATGAGAATCCACTACACATTTTTTACAATAGTTAATGCATGTTGCTGTATATTTTAGCTCAATAATATCAAGGGGTAGTGAATATGAAGACAAGTGGCTTTTATACCTTGGTGGTGAAAATGAAGTTTTGCAACATTTGGGGTAATTCTGACAACTTTCTTATAAAATTAAATACATATTATCTGACCCAGCAATATGTCCTTTACCCAAATGGAATGTAAAGCTACATTCACATAAAACCTGTACACAAAAGTTTAGATAGGTATACTCTTAGTCACCAAAAACTAGATGGAAACAATACAACTGTTCCTTAACTGATGAATGGATTGATATACTGTGATTCATTCATAAATGGAATATTACTCATCAATAAAAAGGAGTAAACTACTGATACACACAACATGGAAGAATCTCGAATTATGCTAAACAAGAAGCCAACTCGAAGGCTGCATACTGCATGATTCACTGAAGTGATAAAGCAAAGCTATTGGTTCTCAAACTCAAGAGCTCCCCAGGTAACATGCAAAACTGCAACAGAGTAGTTTTATTTTGTTTTGTTTTGTTTTGTCTGAGAAAGAGAGAGGAAAGGAGGAGAAAAACATTGATTTGTTATTTCATTTATTTATGCAACTTATTCTTGTAGTATATCCCGAATCTCATAAATTTTCTGAACTCAAAAAGTCAAATTATGGAGTCATTTATTCAAAGGCCGGCGACCTCAAGGGACAACAGCGCTCCAAATCTCGCGGCCCCGAAATGCTCGCCACATCTGGCTTATTTAGGCAGAATATCACAAAGGAATCGTTTACATCTTTGGGTTTGGAATGAGGAACCTGGTTTGCACAAAGCAGTTACAGTAGAGAAATTGAGCAAGTTAGTTATCTATAAAGATTAAGTATAGTTTTGGGTTTATGGATCACTGAATCAACAGAAACACATTATCTGTAGCCACTAAGGCAATTTAGGGTAATTGTGCTATACCAGTGGTCAGCAAACTCATTAGTCAACAGAGCCAAATATCAACAGTACAATGACTGAAATTTCTTTTGAGAGCCAAATTTTTAAAAATTAAACTTCTTCTAACACCACTTCTTCAAAATAGACTCCCCCAGGCCGTGGTATTTTGTGGAAGAACCACACTCAAGGGGCCAAAGAGCCACATGTGGCTCGAGAGCAGCAGTTTGCCAACCACGGTGCTATCCTGGTCTTGGAACCACTGAATCAACGGAAACACATTATCTGCAGCTACTGAGACAACTTAGGGTAATTGTGCTATCCTAGTTCCCAGGTACAGAATAACATGCTTCGATAACCAGTAAGATCACACTCAATGGGATATTCAAACCACCATCCATGGAGTATTCAATCGATTAGAATAGTATACATAAGTTCAGAAAAATCAAAATAACTTTTCTCTTGTTTTAGCCACCAAATTAAGTACAGAACCCAAAACAGCAGGGTTAAAGTTAAAACTACAGTTTCTACCTGAGATGATTGCTACCATACTTCAGTATGTGCCCTGACTGGGGATCAAACCCACAACCTGGGTGTATCTGGATGATGCTCTTACCAAGTTTGCTACCCAGCCAGAGCAATAGCTGACAGTTTTAATAAGTAAGGGAACGTACATAGGAGGCTTGCCTTGGGAAGCTGCAAAGGGTAGATCTCTGCAATCACCTATCAGGATTTAAGATTTTATATAGAAACAGACCTTAATCCTCCTGAGTCATGTATATAGACCAGATGGTCTCAACAACACTTTACTCTCTAAAGGCTTCCTCCTTGAAGCAGCTCCTCGTACTGGAAGGGACCAGTGGGCAGACTCTCCAAGGACAGTGGAGCAGGTGAGCAACCATCCATTTCTCTATCTAATTCAAAGGTCAACCCACAGTCAGGTCCTCTTGATGACCTTCAACAAAAGCACAGAGCAGCCTGTGCATTTTTACAGGTACAACTCCCTATTTATATATGAAGAGCACCTCTAGAAGATGAACTGGAGGACACGAATGGGTAGAAGGCAGATTTCCACTGTTGGTTCTTTTTACTATTTTAATGTTTTATCATTTGTTTCTATTACCAATTCAAAGTAAATGTTTTAATCTTGAAATTTGCTTTAAAAGAAAATTGTTATAAAATAAAAAGTCTCCATTATGCTTACACACACCAAAAAAAGTCTCCATTTCATCTCCAAGACATGATAGATCTAGAACAATAGTCAGCAAACTGCGGCTTGCGAGGCACATGTGGCTCTTTGGCCTCTTGAGTGTGGCTCTTCCACAAAATACCACGGCCTGGGGGAGTCTATTTTGAAGAAGTGACATTAGAAGAAGTTTAAAAAATTTGGCTCTCAAAAGAAATTTCAGCCGAGACCGGTTTGGCTCAGTGGATGGAGCGTTGGCCTGCGGACTGAAAGGTCCCGGGTTCGATTCCGGCCAGGGGCATGTACCTTGCTTTCGGGCACATCTCCACTGTGTGGTGTGCGGGAGGCGGCTGATCGATGTCTCTCTCTCATCGATGTTTCTGACTTTCTATCCCTCTTCCTTCCTCTCTGTGAAAAATCAATAAAATATATTAAAAAGAAAGAAATTTCAATCGTCGTATATTGATATTTGGCTCTGTTGGCTAATGAGTTTGCCAACCACTGATTTAGAATGTTAAGTGTAAGCAGTAAGGCAGGGGTCCAGTTCTGCTTTCTACCAAATAGACTTGAGTTTTAATTTTTTTTTTTTGAAGGCACAGTAAAACCATGGGAGGAAAGGAGGTGAGAGAGTGCCAGTGAGGAAAGCCTGTACCCTCTATTTACTAAAGACTGAAAAGGGACCATAAGTGGCTAAACGCTTTCTAATGCCAAGATGGGTTACACACACATCTTGTTTCTATGCTATTACCTGAAAGGCCCTGGGGGTGGGAGGTGGGGTATAGCTCCTAGCTAGATGCTGCTTCTTCCGAATCCCAAACCACAGAGGCGGAGCCAGAAAAGGAACCAAGAAAGAAAAACCGCTTTGCACGGTTTTGAAACCACAGCGGGGACATTCCGGACTGGCCAGTCAGTCCCCAGAGCCCGGGCGGCATAAACGCCCAGCTGAGACCTCGGAGTTCAGCGCGGGTAGACCCCTGAGGCAAGGCAGGTCTAGGGGCCGGGTCCGGAGCGAGCAGCCTGACCCTGTCCTCCTACCCGACCAGGGACTTGGCGACTCGGTCCAAGTGGTTTCTCAGGCTCCAAAAGTCCGCGCTGGCCTGATTCTGTTACCGGCAGTATCCTAGCAACGTGGCTCGCGAGAAGAGAAGGTAGTGACTCGGGAAAGGAGGCAGCGGAGGGGCGGGGCGGAGCCCGGGGGCGGGGGAGGAGTCGGGGGGCGGGGCGGAGCCCGGGGGCGGGGGAGGAGTCAGAGGGCGGGGCGGAGCCCGGGGGCGGGGGAGGAGTGGGAGGGGGGGGCGGGGCGCGGGGGCCTCAGGGGAGGGGGGGGGGGGGAGGGGAAGAGAGTCAGGGGGGGGGAGGGGCGAGTGGGATTGGGGTTTGGGAAGAAGAGAAAGAGCAAGGGGCGGGGCGAGACGAGGGCGAGGAACACCGGTTAGATTTGAAAGGGAATCGGACTGTAACCGCACTCCGCTCCCTTGTACACTAACGAAAGAGCACAGCTCTCCGAGCCAAACACTGAAAGCAATTTACACGTACAGATACAAGAAACCAGGATTGTAGAAAACTTAAATATGAAATGAGAATGAAGATCTTGACATAGGAGAACTCAGAGGTACAACAGTAGGTGCCTGCTTGCTTTTGTTAAATTTAGAACTTGGCTCTTAGCTTCCTGGCAACCAAAAAGAAAAGGGAGTCAGGAGCTATTAAAATAATTCCTCCTTTTAACTAAAGAGAAGCAACGGTTTTTATAAAGGGTTGGGTTTTTGTTGTTTTTTCTATTATCATACTTTCTTTAAATTGAGGTTTATAAAGAATTGGGGAAAAGGATCATTTATGTTCCTATTGCAAATGTAATAACTAATTTAATGTGGCTTCCTTAAATAGCTAACACTTATTAAGTATTTTCTTACTAAGCACTTTACCTATATATTTTAATATATATTTTAACGTTAACCTAGTTGTTACTCATATGTGGAATCTAATGAACAAAATAAACTGATGAGTAAAATAGATCCAGAGACATGGCAGCATGAAACAGACTGAGGAGCCTCAGAGGGACGGGGGAGAGCGGGAAGAGATCAACCAGTGAACTTACATACATATGTGCATAGCCCATGGACACGGACAAAAGTGGGGTACAGGCATGGGAAGGAGACGGGAGTGTGGAGGGATATATTTCTAATTTAATTCTTATAATTATTTTATTAAGGAAGAACTGTGATTAGTTAGCCCCTTTTTACTAATGAGGAAACTAGTTAGAGGTTTAGTGAGAGAGCCAGATTAAACCCATCAGTATGACTCCAGAGCCTCTAATTTAAACTACTAATCTATGCTATCATGTTTGATTTAACACCCTTTACTATTTTAAGAGATAAGATTAAGTAATAAAATTAAAATTTTGTTATATATAGTACAGGTTCATTCCTCCTTCATAATCTTCACTGTTTTCATTCCTTTATATCATTCTACTAAAATTATATTCTTTTCTCCCAATAACTTCTTACTACTCGGTGTCATTTTTCAGTCTTCACCCTGTTTTAAAATATATATTATTATTAGTACAATATAAAATATGTATTATATTGTCAGAAAGAACTGGCTTTAATAATGGACTTATATGAAAGCAAATGCATTTAAACCACTGCGAGTCCACATACTCATGAAGAGCAGAGTAAAGGAGGAAGAACATTAGTCTTTTATGGCTAAACTAGGTGTGATTGGAGGTATGCAGACAAGTGCTTCCAAATATTCCCCCACTCCCATCTCCAAAATCATAGTATATCTTCACCCTTCTAGCTCTCCTCTTTCAAATTTATCATCCACTGTCCTCCATGTATGAAAAATACTAGGTTTAGGCATAGAGGCAGGAGATGGAGGGGAGAAAACCTGATGGTAGTGTCA
The DNA here is from genome assembly GCA_011751065.1 of Lasiurus cinereus. Classification (NCBI taxonomy): domain Eukaryota; kingdom Metazoa; phylum Chordata; class Mammalia; order Chiroptera; family Vespertilionidae; genus Lasiurus; species Lasiurus cinereus. The sequence goes on along the minus strand of JAAGEH010000307.1, from coordinate 61,327,255 downwards.
AGCAAATACTTCACCGTGTGAAATGTGGCTAGATACCCACTACATGTTCACATTTTATTTATAGTTTACTGTGGAGATGATCTTATACAATCATATGAGCCTAATTTAATTGATAGGCTTCCAGACACTTCATTCTATGAAGGTGGGAAAGGTTATTAGCACATCAAAATTAGAGAGAGGGGGGGGCAAGGGAGAGAAACTGTTTGGTTGTATAAAGTAAATGTAAATGCAAGATGAAAACAACCAATGGGAAAGAGTCAATTCTAAAAGTGAAAAGTAATTTTATATCATTGTATATAACTGTTCACAATAAACCTGTACATTTTCTTGGGGTTTATTGCACAAAATGACTTATCTTTATTTCTCCTGTAACACCTACTTCTATTTATTATACAATAAATGCTTTATTGTTTGGCTTTTATTTATTATTTTGTTGATAGTATTGCAGAAGCCCCTCAATTTTCTCCCCCTTTACCCACCTCCTCTCAGTCCTAGTGCTTTATTCTTACAAAAATGTCATCTAGTGACTTTATAAAATCAAGCATTTCAAAATATTTTGCATTTTTACTTCAGGCTAAAATGTGTTTTGATATAAATGAATGAATTAAAAAATACATTAGGAGAATTTAGAAAACCAAGGACCTAAAGTTATGCTTTGGAAATCATTTATATGGATTAAATTTGTGAGCTAGTGAAGAGACTAGAAATACAGATAGTATTCCCATAGTCCCTTTTCCGTACCCATAAGGAACAGATAAATGTGAAATTCAGGACTTTTCCCATTTTTAAAAGCTAATATGGGCATTTACTATATATCCTGTGACACATTCAGTGGGCCTAGAGAAATAGAATCATAGAAGCAGAATCAAATATATTACTTCTGCAGTAAAATACATTCATATATACACATTAAAGAATTCCAGTCAGATTCTGCTTCCAATGACTTGTGAAAAAGTTTTCCAACATTTCTGGAGTTTAGCCTATCTAATATCTCCATGTCTGTCAAAAGGAATTAGAACTAGTCCAGAGGAGAGGCCTGTTTGAAAAGCCTGATGAACATTTAGGTGAAGAGACAACCTTTTTTTGGCGGGGGATTGGGAGAGTGGACATTGGTTAATAAAATTATGAAGGTTTCAGGTGTACAATTATATAATATACTAGAGGCCTGATGCATGAAATTTGTGCATGGGGAGTGGGGGTTGTCCCTCAGCCCAGCCTATACCCTCTCCAATCTGGGACCCCTCAAGGGATGTCCGACTGCCTGTGTGGGCCCGATTGGGTAGTGGGACATCCCTCTCACAATCCAGGACTGCTGGCTCCCAACTGCTTGCCTGCCTGCCTTTCTGAATGCCCCTACCCGCTTCTGCCTGCCAGTCTGATCATGCCCTAATCACTCCCCTGCCAGATTGATTGATGCCTAACTGCTCCACGGCCTGCCTAATTTCCCTTAACTGCCCTCCCCTGCAGGCCTGGACCCATCCCCCAACTGCTCTCCCCTTCAGGCCTGTGTACCCCCCAACTGACCTTCCCTGCAGGCATGGTTGCCCCCAACTTCCCTCCTCTGCTGACTTGGTCACCCCCAACTGCCCTCCCTTGCAAGCCTAATCTCCCACAACTGCCCTCCCTTTCACACCTGGTCCCTCCCAACTGCCTTCCCCTGCTGGCCATCTTGTGGCGGCCATCTTGTGTCCATATGGGAGAAGCCATCTTCTGTGTTGGAATGATGGTCAATTTGCACGTTTCTCTTTTATTAGATAGGACAGAGGCCTGGTGCACAGGTGGGGGTCAGCTGGTTTGCCCTGAAGAGTGTTCCGGATCAGGGTGGGGGTTCCCTTGGGGCATGGAGCAGCCTGGGTGAGAGACCTGTTGGTGGTTTGCAGGTTGACCATGCCTTTCCTCCCCTCCCCCCAGTGACTCAAATGGAGGCCCTGGTATCTGGGATTTATCTATCTTCTATAATTGAAACTTTGTAGCCTTGAGTGGAGGCCTGGGCCTGCCAGGATGTGTGGAAAGCTTAGCTTCCTCCATTGCCGGGGAAACCCAAGCCTCCTGCTCTCTGTGGCTGCAGCCATCTTGATTGGGTTAATTTGCATACTCACTCCTGATTCGCTGGTGGGCATGACTTGTGGGTGTAGTAGAGTGATGGCTAATTACATATTACTCTTTAATTAAATAGGATCATCTGTATATTGTTTTGTGTGTTCGCCATCCAAAGTCAAGTCTCCAACACCATTTATTCCCATTTTACTATGTCCCCACCCTGCTCTCCTTTTAATCACCATACTGTTGTCTATGAGATGTTTTAATTCCTTCAACTTTTTCACAAAACTCCACAGGTGTATTTGATAGCTGTTATTCTGTTTTCTGTGTCTGTTTCTATTTTATTTTGTTTATTAGATTCTGCATGTAAGTGAAATCCTAAAGGCAATACAGCAAGTCTTCCCATTGTAATAAATGTGTTTTCATATATTAATAAAACATATTAAGTCAGCTACTTAAGAATCTTGATCTCCATTTGACAGACTGCTTTCTTTCTTTTTTATCTAATATTTTAACCTTCATTGTTATCCATGCAAATAAACCTGCTTTGCATTATAACAACAAAAACTCAGCTTCACCTCTCTAACTACATTTTAGGTGAGTGTGGCTCAGAGGTTGAGTGACCAATGAACTAAGAGTACATGTCCAGGTTGTGGGATCAATATCCTGTAACAGAAGGTAGGAAGCAACTGCTGAATCTCTCTCATCAATGTTTCTATCTCTCTATTCCTCTCTAAAAATCAATTAAAAATGTAACTCATTTAAAAAAAAGAGAGAGAGGAAATACTACAATCAAAATAAACTCCTTCCATCCCCAAAGTTGAGGGAAAGGTAGGAGAGGAGGAGAATAATGAATAGTGAAACCTGATAACATATGAGGTTGCCCACTAATGGCATCATAATTTTCCTATTCAGATGACAGACTACACCAACTTCTCGTGGTATAGATGGAGATCCTCAGAGTTGATCGTCACTCCAAGTGGGTGCCACATATTCTGTTTGCCCAGGGCAGTCATCACTTATACCTATTATCTTTATAAAATTAGTAACTTCTTTCACTTTCAAAATCATTACAGATTCAATGAAGAATCATACATTTATACAGATTAAACTACTTTCACCCCAAAGTGAAACATGTCCATAAATTTAAAAATATTCAGCATTCTATCCACAGATAGAAAGGGGGCATTGATTTTGCTGTTTTCTTGTTTACAAAGCTCAAGTTGATTAGCGTCTCTCTTTTGGATTGCCTGGATTATAGTAATTGAATAAAACATATGAGCAACTTAAGGAAAATTGAAATGGGTCATTCTGAAAATTACAATAATCTAGACGCCACTAAGCAACACTGGGTATCTTTAAATAGAACACATCTCCAATTGGTCAGAAAAGCTTAATCTGGAAGTTTATAGGAAGCAACTGAAAACATTTGAAAGAGTAAAAGCAATCGAGTGTAAGGTTGTATGGGCTGTTGGAATGGCAATTAGGAAATGTGAGAGAATGATGGACCACACCACAATGCCTTTTAGATACCTACCAATTATCAGTCTGGGATCCAAGTGCAGATTTTTGCATGTAGTAAAATCCACTTTACTATTTCTGTTCGTATTTATTCTTTGTATGTACCTTGACAAAAAAAGTGAAGAAAGCAGAATCTAGGTTCTTTTTGTACAGCCCATACAGCACAGGGTGACATCTCAAGCATTCATAAGGAATAACACAATGGTTAGGGGCATGAGTTCTGGGCATGACTGTCTTAGGTTCAAAATGTAGCTCCATATGTTACTAGCTATGCAACCCTGGGTATGTTATTACACCATCTCTGTTTCAATTTCTCAGGATTCCCATGTTGCACAATTTCAGGGGAGCACTACTCACCTTGGATTCTGGTTTCCTTATCTGGAAAATGGAGGTAATTTTCAGGTCTCACTCTTAGTTGTCGTACAGATTTAATAAGTAAAAGCAGTCAAGTACTTTTAGTGCCTGGCAAACATTAACAAACATTAGGTATTATCTATATACTAGAGGCTGGTGCACAAAATTCGTCACAGGTAGAGTCCCTAGGCCTGGCTAGTGATCAGGACCGATCTGTGGGGCAACCAGCAGGGTGATTGGGGGTCCCTGCTGGCACCTGCTTTGGTTGGCTTAGGGCCTAAGAGCTGGGGGCAGCTCCTGCATTGAGCATCTGCCCCCCTGGTGGTCAGTGTGTGTCATAGCAACCAGTCTTTCCACTGTTCTATTTGTGTATTAGGCTTTTATTATACAGGATAAAAAAGCCTAAGTGACCAAACAACCAGAATGACTGGTCGCTATGACACACACTGACCACCAGGGGGCAGACGCTCTATGCAGGAGCTGCCCTGATGGTCAGTACACTCCCACAGTAGGAGCACCACTCAGGTGACAAACATGTACCAGACACTGGCAAACTCATCTGCAGCAGCGCGAGCCTTTTCTGCCTCTGCAGCAGCACTACCAAGTGGCGGCAGTGACAGACGCAGTGGGGCCAGGATGAACAGGAGCAGCCCAGTGCTGGCCTGGGCTTGGGCTCTTCCCGGGCCACCTGTCACTTCATACACTACTACATCCCTTGGGGGATGTTGGACTGCGAGAGGGTGCAGGCCAGGCTGAGGGACCTCAATGGTGCACGAATCTGTGCACTGGCCTCTGGTTCTAATAATAATTACTACAACTACTATACTACAATGAACATTTAAACCGCAAACATCAATAGGCCCCCTTTTACCAATAGCTACTGAAGCTTTGTTGGTGAAATATATAAGATACCCAAGAATCATGGGAGAACTGGGGCTGAAAATATGACAAAGCCACATCAAGCCATCTTTTTATGGTTGGTTAAAAATTATACTGAAAGCATCTATGCAAACATGCCTTAGAATCAATCATATATTTTGATCTCAATAAATACAATGTATTATATATTAAAGCAAATGTTCAGAATTGAAAAGGAATTATAAATCACAAATTCTATTTCTTTTATAGAGATAGGCCATTCTGAGAGGTTGTCAAGTTGCCTCCATTTAGAGTTCACAATGGCACTAAAATCATGGGAATGAGAAGCCCTGGACTTCACCCTCTCCCTCTAATGCTTTTTCCCATTTTCCCCACAGAAGCTTTCTCTTTACAGTCTGGCTGCTATAAAGTAGCTCAATCCACTTCACTTAATATTTATTAAGCATTCAATTTATAGCTCTATAAGGGACTATATTGGGGAAAAGAAAAATGTAATTTTTTTATCATTCTAAAATATTCTGCTTTGCCAGAGAGATAGCAAAACACATATGCACATACACGCAGACACAAAGGCAAGAAATATCAAATTTAAATTTTTAGAAATGATACAGTATAGAAAAAGGGGAAGACACCTGTAATTTTATTTTTGTTTACCCTTAATCATGTCAACCACTTCTTTCCTTGAACAGTTTTATCTTCTGGTTGATAACCAACTACACTGATATTGGAACCTTAGTAAAAACTCCTTAGTGATTTCACTTGGAAGCTATAACCATACAACTAAGATGTTTTGAAAATAAACCTATCCATATGCCAGATAAACTTTAGAAACTTTTTTCCATTTATTTATTTATTTGTTTGTTTGTTTGTTTAAGGTATTAGATATATCTTTTTTTTTTTTCACTGCCCCCTCTTAATATCTCTTCTTTTACAGAAATTTTCTATTCTGATACACTTTGGTTAAGGACCAGAAACTTAACTCCCTTAAATGAGCCCCTCCCAAGTTTTCCAATTACCACTGTAAATAAATCTCTTTCAAATACAAATCAATTTCAACTGTACAATGAATTCTGATTTAATGAATTTTACTCTCGCTATTTCACTTCAGTGAACTATACATTTAAGCAATAACTTCCTTTCTGGTTTCAAAACACAAAAGAATTTTTCCAATTAATTTTCAAATCTTCTTATAACCTCTATTTAAAAATATATTATCTTTGAAACTAGAGGCCCGGTGCATGAAATTTCATGCATGGGAGGTGGGGAAGTTCCTCAGCCTGGCAGCCCCCTCTTGAGGTCCAGGACCCCTCAAGGGATGTCTGACTGCTGGCTTAGGCCTGCTCTCTGGGGGAATAGGGCATAAGCTGGCAGTCAGACATCCCTCTGGCATCCCAGGATCCCTCGGAGGATGTCCGATTGATGGCTTAGGCCCGCTCCCCACGAAGAGTGGCTTAAGCCGCAGTTGGACATACTTAGCGCTGCTGAGATGGGAGAGGCTCCCACCACTGCTGCTGCACTCACAGCCCTCAGCCTGTGGGAGCACACTGACCACCAGGGGGCAGCTCCTGCATTGAGTGTCTGCCCCTTGGTGGTCAATGCACATCATAGTGACCAATCATTCCGCTGTTTGGTTGATTTGCATATTAGGGTTTCAATATATAGGACAATTGGAATGCTTTAACAAAAACTGATTCACAAGTCCTCATTACTATAAACATCAGTTTTTACAAGTCTCCTAAAAACATTCTGCATTATCAGTTTTTTGATTGTAAAATGTCAATAATATGGAAACATTTTTGATATAATAGAACATTTAATCACATCATTTTCCTTTCAACACACCAGTCATTTGATGATGATTATATTGGCCATTTCCATTGGTTGGCAGGAGGCTCATCCACTAAAGGTTCCCATGGCTTCCACTGTATCATTTTTCTTGCCAGACTTAGTTCATTTTCAGCCTGTTAATAAAATTTTTTTTAAATAATTTGATTATACTGTTTAATAGAATTTATCATAGCTCTAACTAAAATATAACTACTAGAGCTACAATATTTTCATAGTAGTACTTAATAAGCTGTTCTACCAAATGTTGAATATTAATTAAATTACCTTAACTATCACAGTTATATAACCACCAAGAGTAAGAAAGGATTTTGATGTCTTCTATTTGATTAAAATTTGCTATTAGATTGTTCAAAAGTTTAATTGATGATTTTTTTATCTTGTCTATTTGACCATTAGACTACAAATTCTTTGAGAAGCAAAGTATGTCTCTTCATTGATGTCAATGGCTTTCAAATTTTATTTTACCAAGGTCCAGAATAAAAACAAATGAAACAAACAAAATTTTACTAAGGGATCTATAATATATACATATGACTCAAAGAAAAAAATATTACCTTTATTAGCTATGATACACTCTATATTCTGTTGTATTTTTTAACAGATTTTTTTTTATTGATTACAGAGAATAAGGGAAAGGGAGAGAAAGAAACATCAATGATAAGAAAGAATCATTGATCAGCTGCCTTATACATGGCCCCAAGCCTGCAACCCAGTATATGCCCTGGGTTCATAGGTCAACGCTCAACCACTGAGACATGCCGGCCAGACTCTATTGTATTTTTTTAAGTACTAGACACAACCCACCTATCTGATTTCATGACCCATAATCACTTGAGACCAGTTAGTAAAACAGTGATCTATGGAATGTAAAATACAGTAGGGGCACAAAAATATTTTTGATTGAACTAGTTTTTCTTAGTCAGATTGTTACATTCACTTTTTCCTTTCAAACATAATTTGTAACACATCTAACAAATATATTTTATGTATCTTATTATTTCACATTTTTTTCTGGAACAAAAAGACCTATGACAACTCTGGCCAACTTAGAAGAACACTGTTGAACACCTGTCAGGATGTCATGGAAGGAATTCAAAACAGAGTAAGTGCTTAGATTCATCCTAACAGAAGCATTATTCTAAAGTGGTTCAAAACAGCCAATTATGTTTAAAAGCAAGTCTAAAATGTATATATAAACAATGAGTTAAATAGTATACTAAAGAAAATCTGGAGGTAGAAGTATTTATCAAGATCGAAATGAGAAAACAGTATAAATACTAATTAAAAATATTGCTTAGGATAGCCATTTCCCTGTTTCGGATCTCTTGAATACTCATGCTTTCTCTATGTCCCCAAAGCACTGTAGTATGGGGAAACTGTCCAGCCCTAACCATCAGTGAAGCCAGCCTTATTTCAGAGAGCCGGATCCAGTTGCATACAGCCCTTGTAGCCCACTCCTTCCCTCATCTCTACTTATAACACACTATTCTTTCCTCGTCCCTCTCTTACTATCACTCTAGAATGGGCTGTCCAATATGGTAACCACTATCTACAGGTGCCTACTGAGTGAGCACTTGCAATGTAGCTGGTTAAAATTCAGATGTGCTGTAAGTATAAAATATACATCAAATTTTAAAGATTTAGTATAAAAAAGAAATATCTCAATTTTTTTATACTTACATTTCAATAATATTTTAGGTATATTGGATTATATAAAACACTAAGGCCCAGTGCACAAAAATTTGTTCACTTGGGGGGGATGGGTCCCTCGGCCTAGCCTGTGCCATCTGGCAGTCTGGGACCACTCAGGGGATGTCCACCTGCTGGCTTAGACTCATTCCCTGGAAAATCAGGCTTCAGCTGGCAGTCAGACATCCCTCTGGCAGCCCGGGAGTCATTGGGGGATGTCTGATTGATGGCTAAGGCCCATGGGGAGTGAATTGTCAAGGAGGCAGGAGAGGCTCCCACCACCACCACTGCACTCGAAGCCCTCAGCCCAGCTTGTGGCTGAGCGGAGCACTCCCTGTGAGAGTGCACTGACCACCAGAGGGCAGCTTCTACATTGTACGCCTGGTGGTCAGTGCGCATCATAGCAACAGGTCGTTCCACCATTAGGGTCAATTTGCAGATTACCCTTTTATTATATAGGAATATTAACCTTATATTGCCCATGAAAATGTACATAACTAACTTAAAAATACTTAATATATCATGAGACTACAATTGCTTGATAAATTGTAGTCATGATCAAAGAGAGATCAGGGAGAAAAGAAAGATTAGGAAGAGGACATTAATAAGAAGTTTGTAGTAAGTTCCCTTACTCTACATCTAGTACCATATGCTAATAAACAGAAAGGCCAGGAAAATAGGCCTCTAATGATTGAAACAGTACATTCATTAAAGCTGTATGAATGTCCCATTCTTCTTTTAACGGAGCCATCTAAAAATGCTTTTAAATGTCTATTGGTGAAGTGGTATCTCAAGATATGAGTGCCCTAACATATGAGATATTTGAGATACGAGCCATCGAGCGAGCTATTTTTGCTTTGAAATACGAGCAACAGTTGAGATATGAGTAATCGCGTGGATCGGCTGGCTGCACACGACCCACCAGTTTACCACGACTCGAGCCTCTCATAGTTTCCCACGCCTCAAGGTTACGGAACGAATTAAACTCGTATCTCGCGGTACCACTGTATTTCCCTAATCTACAATAATTTTAAATAATTCCTTTGATTTTTCCTTTGATAAAAAACAAGAAAACTTAAGAAAAAATGATTACATTTTTTAAAAATACAAAAAAATGTAAAAGATAAATGAAACAGAACTGAATATTTCTAAGACTCACATAAGAGACTCATATGGGAGTATACAGAGGGAGGATTATTTGTCCAAATAAAAGATTTTTAAAACCTCTACATATGGCAGATAATATCCAATTGAAGTCAAAAGACAAAACAACATGCTAAAACAATGTTTAGGCAATATGGCAAAAGATTAATGTTAGTTATCTCTTTTAGTTAAAAATAAACATATTTTTTAAAGAAATATATAAGAAAAACATAAAAACAAATTATAGATTAAAAAGATCACTTTAGATGGTTTGGCTCAGTGGATAGAGTGTGGGCCCATGGACTGAAGAATTCTAGGTCAGATGTGGTCAAGGCACAAACCTCAGGGCTCATATGAGAGGCAACCAATCGATCTATCTCTCTCACATCAATGTTTACCTATCTATTACCCTCCTTTCCACTCTCTCTAAAAATCAATGGAAAAATATCTTTAGGTGAAGATTAACAACAACAAAATATTAATAATTGCCCTAATTGGGTAGCTCAGTTGGTTGGCGCATCATCCGGATAAGCCAGGGTTGTGGATTTGATCTGTAGTCAGGCCACATATAAGAATCACCAATGAATGGATAAATAAGTGGAACAAGTCAATATGTGTTTCTCTCTCTAAACAAGCAATTAAAATTTCCTTAAATACTAATACTTTATAGAACATTAATTATAAGAACACTAGTGACCTGGTGCATGAAATTTGTGCACAGGAGGAAAGGGGTGGTAGTGTCCCTCAGCCTGGCCTGTACCCTCTCCAATCTGGGACCCCTCAGGAAATGTCCAACTGCTGGTTTAGGCCTGATCCCACAAGGACCACTGGCTCCTAACTGCTCACCTGCCTGCCTGATCACCCCTCACCACTCTGACTGCCTGCCTACTCACCCCCAAATACCTACCACCAACTTTCTTGCCCCCAACTGCCTCCCCCTTGCTGGTCTGCTCACCTCCAACTGCCCTCCCTTCCTGGCCTGATCGCCCCTAACCGCCTCTGCCTTGGCCCTGCCACCAAGGCTTTGTCTGGAAGGTCTCCCGGTCTAATTAGCATATATTACCCTTTTATTAGTACAGATAATTTGTAACATTTAATCTTACTAGTAATTGGCGAGAAATGTACAAGTAAAAAAAGGGGGGAGAGACATCATTTTCCCCAATTTAATTAAAAACTGTAATATTCTTACCAAACCATTAAAATTTTAAAGTATTTGTATCTAAAAAGATTAAATTATTCAAGAAACAGTAATATTGTGTAACTAATCTGAATTAAGATAATAAAAACATGCCCATTATATTTAAAGACTATAAAATTCCAAACTTCCAATAGAAGCCTCATAAATTCAAGTTATAATCAGTGATATTTAATTGATATATACATTAGAAGTATTTTCTACTTGTGATTAGTCTTATATTTGATGAGTTGATAAAAGAAATTTCATTTTCCTTTCTTTCTGGAATGTCAGTTTTGTGCCTCAATACATTATGTCTCTGAACTTTTGAAGCCAAACATCTAAATATTCAACTTTTTCTTTACCTGACGAATCACCTCTTCTATTTGACCACCCTGAAGCCTGTCTTCTAATTTTTTCACATCTGGTTCCTATAATTTAAGGGGGAAAAAAAAAAGAAAAATATGTAAATGCAATATTTGAATGTTTCAATATCATGTATTTTAAAAACTCATACAAAAAATGCACTTGCTATAACAAATGAATTCATTTTTCTCTCATCATACCCTTACTAATTTTTATCAATACTTGGTGGAAACTGATTTCATCTATTTCAATGTTTTTCTATCTTAATATTATTAAACATGTACTGTCATGTTTATCAAGAGTAAAAAATATAATGGCTAATTCAGTCTTTCTAAAATACAGATTTTAAAATACCACTTATTTTCTTATTATTTCTTATATTTCCTCTGACACCATTAGCATTAAAAAATAGTAGCTAATCTATGACCAAGAATTCTACACCTAGGTGAAAACTAAACAGAAATGTGTAATATGTTAACCTAATGACATGTTCAAGAAAGTTCAAAGAAGCACAAATCACAGCTTCATATTACAAACAATCCAAATGATCACACATCATAGAATGAACTACAATGTTTGAATATAACAGAATACTATACAGCCATGAGAATTAACAAACTATAACTATAAACAATATTCTCTCAAAACTAATATTAAACAAAAGAAACCAGCACAAATGAGTACATGCTGATGGTTCCATTCAAAACCAAAGCAAAAGGAATATGTGATGTCAGAGGTCAAAAGAATAGTTATCTTTAGGAGAATAGTAACTTAGAGGAACAAGAGAGGATTTTGGTGTTCTGGAAATGTCCACTCTTTTGATTTCATGTTAACATGGGCTAGGTATGATTATTTTATGAAAATTCATGATTTCTGCACATTTCTTTGTATATATAAATTCTTTAATAAAAGAAGTCTTTTAAAAAAAAAGAATGCTAGTACAGTACATTCATGACATATATTTACTTATTTTCTAGTAGACTGAGCTTTTTGAGAACCAAAAACCATGTCCTCTACACATATCCTTTATAATAAAAGGCTAATATGCAAATCGACCAAATGGCAGAACAACTGGTCACTATAATGTGCATTGACCACCGGGGGCAGATACTGAACACAGGAGCTTCCCCTTGATGGTCAGTGCACTCCCACAAGGGAAGCACTGCTTAGCCAGAAGCCAGGCTCATGCTTAGCAGCACTAAGGATGTCTGACTGACAGCTTAGGCCTAAGCTATCAATCGGGCATTCCCCAAGGGCTCCTGGACTGTGAGAAGGCACAAACCAGGCTGAGGAACCCATGCTCCCCCCGGCCCCACAGAGTGCATGAATTTTGTGCATTGGGCCTCTAGTATGTAAATAAGTATAAATACGGTTGAGGGGCGAGGGGCAGTTTTGCCCAGAAATGGAACAAAGACCAGAACAAAAATATTCTCTACAAGAATTGGCATGTTCCTGTCTCAGGGCATATGCTGGTTGGCCCAGGCTATCTGCACAGCTTGTTCCTTCACTTCTATGCAAATCTTCCCTTTTATATAATCTCTTTAGGGAGGACCATTTTTTATATGATCTCTTTAGGGAGGACCACTTGCAACTGTGTTAAGCACTTTTCATAAATTACCTCATTCAGTCCTAACAATAAGTGTCCAAGTTATAGATGAGGAAATTGAGACAGAGAATATGGACAATATGCCAACAGTCATTCAACAAATTAGTATTAGAACTGAGATGAAATTATCGAACAGGCTACAAACCAGTGCTTTACACAATATGCTATTACTATCTCCCTAGTATAATCTGTAAAAATATTTACTTTTATTTCCATTTTAGGCTTAGGAAATAGATACTTTACAATCATAACAATATTCACTGAGATTTTGTGTGGCTGTAAGAGGAGTTAAAAATCTGTGGTAATTTAACCAAAAACAGGAATTAGCAATATAACTATTATGTAGTGTAAGGGATTGTTAAAAACTCTTTGTATTTAGCCTTTTGGATAAATATTTTTGAGGGACCTTTTATGAGTGCCAGGTACTTTACTACGTTCTGGAATACAAGGCGAATGCAACCATCATTCATTAGTAGCTTATGGACCACTGGGGAAGACATAAATAAAACACGGTGTGATAGGTACAATGGAAACAAGGAAGCTATCAACCTCTGCTTAGGGATGTAAAAAACATTTCACAGAGAAGGAAATGGATCTTGAGAACTGAGTAAGAACTTCCAGACAGCCAAGGAAGGTAAGCATTCCAGGAAGGTAGCAGGGTTAAAGCGGGGAGAGAGACAAAAATAAAGTTGCATGGAATTCACTTCACTGTCTGCAGTTTGGTATTGCTGAGCATAGCATACAAAACAGGAAATGGTAAGATAAGATTGGGAGGATAACCTAGAGCCAGACCTTGGGGGTCTTTATCATGATTCTAAGGACTTTACCATGTAAGCCAGTGGTTCCAAACCTGACTGCCCATCAAAATCATGCAGATAAAGATAGAGAGTTGAATTTCCTTAGTCGGCTCAGCATAAACCTATAAACTCGGTCTTTGAGCAACACTGACAGAAAATCATGGTAAAGTTTTTAAGGAGAAAGACACCGTAATTCACATATTGAAAAATACCACTGTATTGGCAGTGTAGGATATACAATAATGTAGAATTGTAGACTCATCGGTTAAAAGGCAATTGAAATAGCACAGGGGAAATGATTTTAGAACTAATAAGTGAAAGAAATGACAGTGAACTAGTCTTCACTTGACTGGCTGTGAGAGAAAAGTGAAACAGGGCAAAAGTAAAGGAAAATATAAAAACAGTTTTCTTTTTCTTTTAAGATAGGAACAATCCAACTACATTTTAAGGCTCTCTGAGAAGGAAAGCAGAGAAAGAATAGAGTTGAAGACATTCACCTTATAAAAGAAAAAAGGGAAATTTCTTACTCTGTAATGGGGAAAAAATACATAAGACCATTTTCCTTAAGAAAAATTAAAAGAAATGTTAATTTCCTCTTTAGAGACTTTAATCTCCACAATTAAATCAATTCCACAATTACCGAGCTAAGAGTAAAAGTTCCAAATCAAATTGCATTGTTTTGTTGTATATCTAGGGAACGATAAAAGTTCTTGACATTCAACTACTTACTGCATATATGTCAAAGACTTTTGGAGTCTATGAACACAATTTTGGATAACTGCAAAAGTTCATGAAGTAAGTGCTAGCATGGAAATTTGACAATAGTATAATATAGTTTGGTATAAAAGAATCAACAGTCATCTACTGTCTAGAGCAGTGGTTCTCAACCTTTCTAATGCCGTGATCCCGCAATACAGTTCCTCATGTTGCGGTGACCCCAAACCAAAAAATAATTTTGGTGGCTACTTTAAAACTGTAATTTTGCTACAGTTATGATTCGGAATGTAAATACCTGATATGCATTATGTGTTTTCCGATGGCTTTAGGCGACCCACAGGTTGAGAACCGCTGGTCTAGAGCTTTCGATTTGGAAGCCATTACATGCTTATATTAGTCTGCTCGGGCCCCCTACAAAATACCATGGATTGGGTGGCTTAAGCAACAGAAATTTACTTTCTCACAGTTCTGGAGACTGAAAGTCTAAAATCAAAGTCGGGCAGGGTAGGTTTCTTGTGAAAGCTTATCTTCCTAGCTTGCAGATAGCCACTGTCCCACTGTGTCCTCATGAGGCACTGTGGTGTCTCTTCTTCTAAGGACACTAATTCTTCTGGATCAGAGTACCAGTCGGATCACCTCATTAATCCTATGACTTTCACAGAGTTTCCAGCCACAGGAACCTTAGAGGGCTTCAACATATAATTCTAAGGGGACACAAACATTCAGTCCTTAATATGCTCAATAAAATGTTATAGTTAAGTGACTAATTTGGTCCTCTTCTTTTTGCAATAATGCCCTTTTAAGAGTTACTTCTGACAACAAACTTTTGCTTTGTTTTTATTGTTTACTCTGAAACTAGAAAAAAAGGAAGAAGATTGATGTATCTATAGGTTAAAAATAAAAGATCAATAAAGGACTGGATAGGAAAGAGAGGTAAAAGAAACAGGTACAGTGGTAACTTAGGAAATGGACTTGATCTTATTCCTTTACTCCAGCATTTATAGGGCCTTGCACATAGAAAGCTCTCAGTAAACAGGTGTTTGATGAATGAGAGAAAGGATGGAAGAAAAGTATGGAAGGAAAAAGAATAGAAATAAGAGGCAAGTGAGTAGAATATGCAAAAAATAAGCAACTGCATTTTTGGACAATATGCTTGTTGTTATTGTTAAATGTTGCACTGGATACATAATCCAAGCAAGCAAAATTAAGTCAGCTACTTACCGTTTTAACCATATCCAGCCTCTCATTTGTAATCTCTTCTGTGTATTTTCTATAAGCTGCACTTCTAGGAATTTGCTCAAGAACATCAAGAATCTTTGAGTACAATAGTTTTAACCTCTGAAAAGACAAATCATACAAATTTCTATTTTAAAATACCACCAAAAATTAAAATGGAACACTTTAAAAGGTTTCACAGCTTAAAAAAAAAAAAAAAAGATTCACAACTTAAGAAAAAAAACAAACCACTTAAACCCTAGCAGTAATTTATATCTATGCCCTATCTATCTCCTTTACAATTTAAAGAGAATTGTTGTGGCACCGGATCAACAAAGCAGACAGCGCGCTGGTCTCCAGAGCTCAGGAGGAGCGGCCCGCCATTCGGGCCGGAAATGTCCCCCCGGCGTTGACCTTTCGGGAACAAGGTCGCAGGGCTGCAGTCGTCCCGGGGAACTCGGGGGAGAGCAAGAAAAGAGGGACGTACCTCGTGCGGACTCTCGCTTACAGCCAATCCCACGAGGCCGGTAGTCTGTTCAAAAACAAAACGCGATTCGTGCCGTTTACAATTCCCCGCGCCCTCCACGCTGAGAAAAAGCAGAGCCACCAATCCCCGGGAGGAAGCTGGCCTCCACTCGGCCCCCGGCCTCCCCATGCCGCCAGCTCCGAGCTCCCTTCTGCCGCCGAGGGCAGAGCAGACCGAGCGCCCACGCCCCGCCCCGCCCCCGCCGGACCCGCCACCCGCCGAGCCGGGGGGCCGTCGGCTCACTACCCCACCGCCCGAATGCAGTGACCTCCGCCCGCCTCACCTTCTTCAGCAAGCTCGCCATGGCAGCGCCGACGGCCGAGCGCGCGCAGCCCTCTGGGAAGCTCCTTCAGGCTCGCTCAATCCACCACCGAGGCCGCCTCTCCGTCACCTAGGAAACAGCGTGGCTCCGCCCTCTCAGGACCTCCAAGGACCCGCCTGCTCCCAAAGGGAAAATTGACGCACGCGCAGGGGGGGTACACCGGCGTCCAATCCGGGCCGGAGGCAACAGGGGTTTGTGTCCGTTGCCTTACCGTGGGTTCCTGTCCCTTCCGCCGCTGACGGTGGCCCGAAGGTTGAGGGAAATACTCCAAGCAATGAAAACAGTGAGAGTTGCCATTCTAGGAACCTGCACTCTGCCTTACGTTTGGCGAAGGTCGTCACGTCCCTGCCACAGTGTGTCTGTAAAATGAGGGTGGTCGTGGAGCGGTGTCAGTGGCCGCTGAACTGCAAAGGTTAATCTGCACAAGTATGCCAGTGTCCTCAGGATTTTGAGCCACAGCACTATGCAGTATGCAGCTGCGTTTCCCAGCGCAAGCCCTTCTCTATGTCACTCCCTGAAGCACATCATCATTTTATCATTTCCCCAGGTGAAGTGATTCCAGATCTTGTCCCCGCTTACCTCTACAAACATTGTTACCTGCTAGTTACTGGGACATAATTTGTAAGACAGGATATCACAGCCTGAAATTCA
The DNA here is from genome assembly GCA_011751065.1 of Lasiurus cinereus. Lineage (NCBI taxonomy): Eukaryota > Metazoa > Chordata > Mammalia > Chiroptera > Vespertilionidae > Lasiurus > Lasiurus cinereus. The sequence continues at coordinate 61,310,407 of JAAGEH010000307.1, read as the reverse complement.
CAGAACAATGATGAACACATGCAATACTGGGCAATATTAGTGTTCCAAGAGAGTTTTTACTAAGTGTAATGGTAGCAGGTAGGAGAGGAAATTACTAACCAAAAATTGTGAGTGACTCGAGTTAAGGCATTTACTAAAAAGTTAACGAGAGAAAAGCACAAGAGAGAAATACATATATTCTGAATAGAAAAAGTCATATTTAAATGGTAAAACACCTCACAAAAGGGGAGAAGATATTTGCAATCACATATAATCACTAAAAAATAAGCAGTAACTAGAACATATAAGAAATTTCTATAAATCATTCAGAAAAGAACTAATAAGCTGAACAGGTCTCCCTGCCTGTCTGGAATATATTAAATGAGTTAATATATGTAAAGTTCCTGGCTCAATGCATGGAACAAAACACTACACACAGCATTGCTATTAATTTTCAATTTTGGTATTATTATACTCAACCTAGTACCTAGAAGAATTCTTTTAGAAAGCACTTTGCTCAAAATTCCCCCAGGATTTTTCACTGAAGTGTAAAAGCCAAAGTCCTAACACCCACCTATGAGGTTCTGTAAGAGATTGCCCCTTCTGTTCCTCACCTCTCAGACCTAACTTCCCATTCCCCTTCCCCTACTCAGGTAGCTGCTCTTCTAACCCTTTTCTTGAAAAATCCTTCCACCAGTTGGGCACATAGCTGACTCTCTCACTTCTTTCAAGTATTTCTGCAAAATATACCTGGCTTGACCTGGCCCTGAGATTGTAATTGCAAGTCACCACAAAGGCATACCTTACCTTCTTCTCCACTTCACTTTTCTCTAAAAAGAAATATATATACACTAGAGGCCCAATGCACAAATTCATGCATGGGGGGGGTCCCACAGTCCAACACTGCCTGCAGCTCCTACCTGCTGCTCCCACTGCACCTGCTGTGGCCTTGTGCCCAGTCAGTCCTGACCAGGAGAAGCTCAGGCTGCCACAGCAGCACTAACCAGCCGTGAGCCCTGCATCTGGCATCTTCCCGAGAGGAGTGGCCTGCAGGATTGGACTGAAAGAGGCTCTCTGACATCCCCTGAGGGGTTGCGGATTGTGAGAGGGCACAGACCAGGCTAAGGGACCCCTCTGGTACAGGACTGGGGCCAGGGAGAGACTGCAGGAGGGCTCCAGGGCATGTCTGGCCTATCTTGCTCAGTCCCTGATGGGCCAGACCCTAGCAGCAAACTAACCTACCAGTCAGAGCATCTGCCCCCTGGTGGTCAGTGAACATCATAGCGAGCAGTTTAGCAGCTTTAGCATATCATTAGCATATTATGCTTTGATTGGTTGAACAGTCAATCAGTCACCAAAGGACCAGACACTTAGCATACTAGGCTTTTACTATATATGTGTATGTATGTATGTATGTATGTGTGTTTATATATATGTAAAATTGTTTTTTAGAGAGGAAATGAGAGGAAGACAGAAAGAGAAACACTGATGCAAGAGTGGAACAGTGATTGGCTGCCTCCTGCATAGTCCTCCACTAGGGAGTAAGCCACAACCCAGGGATATGCCCTGACCAGGAATCAAACCAGCAATCTTCTGGTGTACAGGACGACATCAACCAACTGAGCCACACTAGCCAGAGTTCTGCTTTACTTTTCTTCAGCCCTTATCAACTAATATGCTATCTAATAAGCTTATATTGGATTTTTATATCATTCTTTCTAGAATATAAACCATATGTGAATGGAAATTATCTCCTACCATATCTCAGGTGCCTAAAATAATATCTGGTACATATAAGCATTCAATATATATGTTTTTGATAAATATGATAGAAAGAAAGGCAAAAGAAATTAATAGGCAATTGATAAAAATGGAAACAGGAACACTCGATAAGCATTAAAAGGACTCAAACTCTCTAATAATTAAATAAGTGGAAAATAATTATAATTTCATGGATAAAAATGAAAGACTGACAATACCAAGTGTTGGTACGAACACTCATACCCTGCTGGGGGAGTGAATCGGTATAATCACTTTGGGGAGTAATTTTACAAATATTAGTTGAAGATATGTTAAAATCTATAACTGATGTTATGGGTTGAATTATGTCTACACTCACCTTCATATGTTGAAGTCCTAAATCCTGCTGCCTTTAGAATGTGAGCTTATTTGGACATATAGTGATTGCAGATGTGATTTGTTGAGGTGAGATCATTAGAGTGGGCCCTGTCCAATATAACTGATATTCTTATATATGAGAAATTTTGCACAGGGAGACATGCATACAGGGAGAATGCCATGGAAAAATGAAGGCAGAGCTTGGGATGATATTTCTACAAGCCCAAAGATTGCAAAAACAAACAAACAAACCCACTAGATATTAGAAGAGAGCATGCAGCAGATTCCCTCAGCCCTTAGAAGAAACTAACCCTGATAACAACTTAAACTCAAACTTCTAGCCTTCGATGAGTGAGCTAACACTTTTATGCAATGTGAGCCTCTTGGTTTTGGTATTTTGTTACAGCAATCCTCTAAACCAGTGGTTCTCTACCTTCCTAATGCCACGACACTTTAATACGGTTCCTCATGTTGTGGTGACCCCCAACCATTAAATTATTTTCATTGCTACTTCATTACTGTAATTTTGCTACTGTTATGAATTATAAAGTAAATATCTGATATGCAGGATGTATTTTCATTGTTACAAATTGAACATAATTAAAGCATAGTGATTAAACACAAAAACAATATATAATTATATATTGTGAAATATTTATTTCTAATTACAAATAGATGAAATTTTGTCTTGAAGCATGGTGTAGCATGGGTAACAGTCTTAATATAACAACAATACGCTACATTGCTACATTTTGCGACAGTATGTGTAAAAAGCCAATGTCAGTGCGAATGAAGGTTGAGATTGCTTCTTTCTCACCAGATCAGAAATTCTTGGGGCAGTCTTTGCAAGAGCACAATGAAGATCATCTTCCACAACAAGTCTACTTCTGTATTTAGACTTGAAAACCAACAAGCTGGAAAACCCTGTTTCACAAAGATATGTTGTTGAAAATGGATGAAGAAGGTGCAGCACAGTCTCAGAGAGAAGAGGATCTGACTGCAAACACTTGATCCAGACTTTTGTAACTGGCACTGTAGAGAAATCAGTTCTCGCTACATCGCTGGTAATAAGTTCAATAAACTCCTCTTGTGCTGTCTCAGGAACATCTTCAACTTTGACTGTGAATGGGCTTCTGGCAAGTGCAAATGGGGTGTCAGGTAGATTTGGAAAGTACGATGAAATTTCATCTACAAACATGTGCAAGTGTTCTTTCCCTGAAATTATCATTGTAATCCTTTTGTCTGGTTCAATATCATGTTCCTCAAAGAAAGCAGATAAGGTAGGTAACATGTAAATTTTATTTTCATCCAATTTTTTTTTTGTCAAAGCTAAAATTTCATTTGCAACTATCAGATCTTTTCAGACAAATAGAGGCATGTTGCATTTGGCCCTTGCAGTGATAAATTTAACTTATTCAAGATGGCAAAGATGTCAACTAAATAAGCTATTTTCTGCAGTTCACTTTTATCGCTGAAAAGTGCTTCAAACTGTGAAGCACTGATTAAAAAACATTTTGAGTTCATCATGAAGTTCAAAAACATATTTTAAAACTTTTCCTTTCTATAACCATCTCACTTCAGTGTGAAATAGCAGAGCGTTTTTCAGTGCATCCAACTTGTTGCACAGTTACAAAAACATTTAAAGTGCTCGCCTTCATAAAATTGACAGAACTTATGATGCTTTTCATTACTTCTTGTAATTCTTGTGGCAGTGTCTTCTTTGCTAATATTTGGTGATGAATCACACACTGAGTTCCGATGACTTTTGGTGACGCATTCAATATCAAACATCGAAATCCAGATTGACATCCTAGCATAGCTGGAGCACCATCTGTGCAAACACCACAAACCTCTTCCCAAGAGATCTTATGCTCTTTCAGAAATAAACCAACTGTGTCAAATACATCACGTACAGTAGTTGTTATTTCAAGAGGTTTGCAAAAAAGAAACTCATCTTTAAAGTGGCCATCATTAACATACCTCACGTAAACCAGTAATTGTGAACAGTTTGTAACATCTGCAGATACATCAAGCTGGATACTAAATATTGGAAGTGGAGCCGATTTAATTTCCTGGATTATATTAGCAGACATTTCATCTATTCTCCTGCGGACAGTGTCGTTAGATAAGGAAATTGCACTCAATTTCGTAATAAATTTGTCTCCGATCGTAACTCAAACAATGTCTTTGACCTCTGACAACAGTAAATCCTCAGCAATGGTGTGAGGTTTCATAGTCTGGTGATTATGAGTGCCACCAAATATGAAGCTTCAATGGCTACTATGTTTTGTTTGTGGTACTTGACACCAGCGTCAGGTCTGGCTTTCTGCTTCTGAAATAGTTGGTATCCTTGCCTGCAAAGCTCGGATGCTTGCTATCAAAATGGCATTTTAGTTTGTTTGGCTTTATAGATTTGGATGATAGAACTTCACAACAAATAACATATTGCGGTTTCTCAATTCCTGCTGTCATTATTGAGGTAAAACCATACTGTAAAAAATCCTCACTATATTTTCTTTTCTTAACATTCTTCTCTATATGATCCATTGTCATGAGATGGTTTGCTAATGAAAATAATATATAACAATAGATTTAATAATACAAAAAATGATACGTAGCATAGTTCATTAAAGTTTCCTATGATTTACCAATCTCTGTGTTGTTGTTTTTCACATACCTGTTACTATCACAAGGGTGGAGTATTCACATCAATCACAGCTGAATATAAAAAGACCAATCAGCATTCAGATTAAGTTCCCATGGTACAGCTTTTTTTTTTGCAGTAGTTGATGATTTTACAGTACATGATTTTACATTTACCCAGTAATTATAATTCATAAAGTGTCAGTTTACCTCCAATACTGCTGCTTTCAACACAATCGCTGCTTTTAACAGAGTGGCTGCTTTCAACACAGCAGCTGCTTTCTACATAGTAGTTGCTCTCTAAACATGTGACTGGTCTGCATGAGTACATTATGGCGCCAACCCCATCACATACACCCTGTATTTGTAATAATGTCATCACGCCGGGTACTCGTATGTGGGCGTATCTGCATGTGGGCCGACCCATCTGGAGACAGAAGAGCGATATCTCAGTTCCTAAGACCATCAGAAATATGTGTTTTCCGATGGTCTTAGGTGACTCCTGTGAAGGGGTCATTCGACTCCCAAAGGGGTTGCAGTGTTAGTTTAGAACCGCTGCTCTAAACTAACACTGGGTAATTAGTTTGATCAATGCTCTTCTCTTCCATTTAGGATAGTTGTCTCTAGCAACATGAGCCATGGATATAACCTTTCCAGTTCATATTACCCAAGAATTAGAGTTTACCATAACTTTCATCATAATTTCCAACTTCTAGTATTTAAATCATCCACCATGACAATTCTGGACAGAGGATATATATACTAGTATTAACAAATGTGCATGATGTATTGATGGCATATTAAACATACGCATGTGCATGGATGTATATATAACACCCCACAAAATATATAACATACAAAATGTAAAGAAACTAAGAACTAGAACAAACCATCTGATATACCATTTGCTCCTAAAAGGTGACATACTGATTTGGACACACTTGATTAGATACAGGACACCCCTTTAGGATTGGGAGGAAATACTCTATTTTTCAAACCAGATAATGCTGAAATCATCACTGGAATTTAGATGAACAGGAGTTTATGAGGTCACAGCTCTTGTTCTCTGTCTTTCCAGATTCTAAGAATTTTTGTCATTGTTGGGGGTGTTCTAGACTGTAGAATCATGTGATGCATATATTTTCCCTTGGTGTAATCCTGACTTAAGGCTTTTGCTGTACCATGTTTGCTAAAGACTCCATGGCTAACAGACCTAGCTGACCCTAGCCACGGCATTGCATAGCTAACCAGGAAGATGCTGTAGGAAAATGTATAGTTTTCCTGAGCGGACTCATTTGCAGAGGTGTGGGAGCTAGATAGTGGTAGAATTAGCTACAAAAGGAAATCAACCTTCATCTCTGTGATATTAAGGGAACTGGGGAATATGAGGAGTAGGGGCATCAAATATGCCAGTTAGAATAGAGTCCCTAGAGGGCTAAATGTTTAAATCATCAGGAAGGAAGATGTTGGGAAGTTCTGTAAATAATGTTAGCAGGCCTGGTGACTTAGAGCTACAATCTGGATCTCATCTTGTATATAATTTTCTCTCCAGGACTTCTAGCCTATTTAGTTAAGAAGGGCTAATTTCTCCAAAATTAAGTAACTAGAAACGTTAAGATCTTCTACATTGCTTTGAAATGGCACAAGGCTCTTTTGCAGAAGGCTGAATCTCACCAAAGTTAGGTAGTTGAAATGTTTCCCTGGACTGTAGGATTCTGGAGCTATGCTGAGAGAACCTTTATCTGAGGGAGGCATGAAACCGTACGACTGAAAAGGAAAAAAGCATTCCAATTTTCAGGGTATGAGGGCCTCATTCTGGAAAATCTAGAGAGCATGAGTACCGCCTTAGCCAGTTTCCCCTGATCGGGAGGCAGAGGTGAAAGTAATGTCAACTCAGGGAGTATTCTTTTCTCTCCAAAACTTGGCAACAAAGAAAATCATTTGCTCAAGTTAGTTCTTAGAACAGACTGACGTATTAAAATAGTAATCGTTTGTCTATTAACCACCTGTCGTGCCTCCATCATATCAGGCATGTTCAAAACCATTTGGATTTTTTTCCTGTCTTTTCTCTCTATGCTCGATGGTCTATAATCAGATAAACGTGTTTCCTATATGATGGGTTTTAGAACCTTTCTAAATTGGGCTGTAACTCAATTCATTTAAAGAGATGAGAACAATTTTATGAGACTAAAATAAATAAATATTTATTTATATAAATGGTAATAATATTACTAATACAATGCTAATAAGATGATTATTTTAAAAATTCTTACCTTAACAGTCCAGCCAGTGTTGCTCAGTGGTTGAGCGTCAACCCATAAACAAAGGGGTCACTGGGCCAATTCCCAGTCAGGGCATATGTCTGGGTTGCAGGCTCCATTCCCACTAGGGAGTGTGCAGGAGGCAGCGCCAGTCATCATTTCTCTCTCTCTATTCCTCTCCCTTCCCCTTTCTCTAAAAATCAACAAAAACATATATTATTTTAAAAAACTAATACCTTAACAGAATTTGGAAATAGATAAAATTAAGTATAAGAAAAAGATGAAATATATCATAAATGTTGATATTGTATTTTAACTAGCTTCATCCAATATTAAATAACAAATTAAGTAAAATAAAATAATTAAGATAAAATGGAGGTGGGAGACAATAGCTAGATTACAGATGGGACTTCAGAAATTGGAGATGAAGTATATAATCATTCTTTAAAACTGGAAAAACAGCAGAAACACTTAATGAATAGACATTCATTAAGTAAATATATCTTGAGTCTTACTTTGCATCCTAGTGTCCTGTCAGTGAACCAGATTGATAGGTCTCAATCATTAAGGAGCTTCGTTCTAGTGGTTGAACACACAGTAAACAAGTGTTACAGAAAACCAGAGAAGAACCAAGCAATACTTAGAGAGATGGAATTACATTTATTACGCGTGGGTCCAGAGGAAAATGTCTCTCAAATTCTGGGCCCCAACTTGGAAGAACTTCCCCTATTTATGTTTTTACATTCTTTGTCTCCCAAATATGGGGTGTTTCTGGCCCCCTTTGCAAATTCTTAAAGAGCCCCTACGTGCTGGGGTCTGGAGACCTCAACCAAAGGCCTGGTGCCAGCACTGATAACTTCGTCCAGGGAAAGTTTAATGGCCTCTCTGAAGTGGGAGTAGTCTTATTTTCCTTATTATTTAAGCAAACACGCATTTACAGAAGCCAAATAGCAGGGTTAAAATTCCAAACAGCAGTTTCATATAAGATGAATGTTTCACAAATAAACCAATTAATAAAATTAACAAATGTGATTTTTTTTAAAAAGGAATGAGCTATGTGCTATGATATTTAAGAGTGCAGGAAAACACTGAGAAGGTGACATTTATTCTGAGACATCAAGAAAGAGAAGGATCCAGTCATATAAAAACTAGCTAGAGTGTTCCAGGCAAAGGGAACAGGATAGAGGAGAGAAAGTTCTGTGACAGGACTGTGGCTGAGGTAGATGCAGAGAGGAAAACAGTTTAAATACTATCTCATACACACTTTTAAAATTCTGACTTTAAAAGACAACTCCAGTTGGTATTGGGAGAATAGATTGGAGCAGGGAAAAAATAGAAGAAAGAAGGTTTGGAAACCACTGCAGTAATTTGAGCAAATATATGTATCTTCTTAGGATTAAAGAATAAGGTTCATACATTTATTTTTTAAATAAATATGAATTGTTAAATTTTCATATTGTTATATACTCATGGCAGATGTTATATTAGTTAAATTTTTTCCCTGAGTTCTTCTTTATTACCAATTCACTTCCATGAAAACTAAAATTCTGTAATTTTTTCCTTCTATTTAATCTCTGCCTGACTTTAGCCTGTAGGCTCAATGGATAATTGTAGCCAAAAGGAAAGTTAAAAATTAACTCAGAACTAGTTTGCAACCTGCCTGAAACCAAGGGATTTATAAAGCTGTAATTTGATCGTTCAGCTCCTGGGAGCTCATTATGATAAATCACACTAATTAAATTATTCTCTAGGCCTTTATTAAAAATAAATCTATCATGTTATAGAATGTACCTGAACTTGCCTTCAAACTCCTAGCTTGCTTTCCTGGTATTATGAAATCCATTGTTAGACAGTTACTTAAGTGAGAACATTAAACATATGGTGAAGCAACAAGTTTCTCTGTTTAGGTCCCCAAGCCTTCAATTCAATTCACTTTTATTGAATGCCTGCATTATGAAAATCCCATGGGTTACACCCCGTGTCCTTAGAGGTGACAAATAAAAATTTGATGTAAGAAATGTGCATGAATAATTACAATACAAGGCAAACAGAAAATATAAACTTGGAAAATAAAGGAGAAAAGGAGATGGGCTCTGACAGGATTAGAAAACCTTTATAGAGATGGAGAAGGAAGATTTAAGCAGGTTGTTAAAGGAGCACAAGGACTTTGGCAGGCAGAAACTAAGTTGGCAAGGAAGGCGTTTTAGACAGGAGACCACTGAACAAGACACAGAGGGAAGAGAAAGCAAATAAGTTAAGCTAAAGTAGCAAAAATGAACCACAGGTTTGACCACCTGCCGCAATGAAAGCCAAACTCATAAGAGGGGTGTTGGTGAGAAGGAAAGTGGTTTATTCAAGTGTCAGCAACTCAAGAAGATGGGTGACTCCTGTCCTCAAAAACCCATCTAACATTTCTGGTCAAGCAAGTGATTCTTATAAGGAGTTGTAGGAATTTGGGAGAAGGGAAATTCCCAGAGGGATATAGACATGCAGTATCTCTTGAGAAAAGCAAATGGGAATAAGGGGAGAGAGCTGAAAAGGAGTAACCACAGCTCCCACTCAGGCTCACTCCCTTTGTTCTGATTCCAACAGCCATTTGTGTGTTTTTTGGCAGTGTTAGCATTCCTTACTCCCAAAGTAGACTGCTCAAATGTAATGAGAACTTGGCCAGAGATGAAAGCACAGGATTGATTTATATACTTAAGAAAACATAGGGTTGATTATATACTTTGAGATAACACGTAATACATAACTTTGATAACTAGATTGGTAATACCAAATAAATGTTATATCAGTAGCTGATGAAGTCTTGAGATGCATGGCAATCCCCAATTCTCTAAAGCAGTGCTTGATACATTCTTGGTTTGGTTACTACTTGAGTTGCTTGAATTACTGAGCAGAGCAGCTATCACAATCAAGCTTGCCAGGCACAAGGACATCTCTGAGCTTGCTTCTACTTTGGGTCATTTGAACAGGGGCTACTCTGTAGTGGGAAGACATTGCACAGCATGTCTCACCTCCGCATGGAAATGGGGAGGGAAGTGGTTCTACATGTAAACACACACACACACACACACACACACACACACACACAATCTGGGAGGCCTGTAACATGTAGTCACGCCTGGCTGGGTTAAAATTATAGCTCTGCTTCTCACTAACTTTGTGACCTTGGGCAATTTATTTAACCTTGTAAGGAAGCTTTCCTCCTGGGCTGCGGGGTGGGGGTGGGGGGGCTGAGGGGGGGGATGGCCGTAATAACATTACATCTGCTTTGTGGGAATGCTGTGAAGATTAAATGTGAATTAAGGCATATATGTGACCAGGACTATATTACAGAGCATTGTGCAATTTAGAAAATGTTGGCCCTCTCCAGGTTATACAACCCTTCACCAAGGCACTTGTGTCAGTGAGCAGAGATGAAGCTGAATTTCAGCCCCTTGCCCCCTTCACGCAAACATCCTTATTCAGGATGCAACCTGCACAACTGTGCACAGACGCCAGGGGGAAGAGCTTAGCATAATTTGGGGTTATAACAAGAACTCAATAAATATTGGCCATTATTATAATTATTAGGTGACCAACCACTGCAAAACACAGTGTTGAGGGTTAGTCGGAGACATCTAGTTAAATTTGTTAGGAAGAGAGAACGATGGATTCACAATGCATACCTAAGTGTTAGAACACAGTTCAAAACAGAGAATTGGAAAGCAACCCATTGAGCGTCCATTCCTGTGTGACTCTCCTCCCACTAGGTGGTGCTATCTTTCATGTAGGCACAGACTTCAGCTTGTTTTGGTAGAACTGACCTCCATTTAGAAATGGATTCTACTTACTGATAACTCAGGCTACAGCCAGGTGGTGCCTGTAGCCCAGGGGCTTTCTTCAGCTCTTTGTGGGCGAGGAAGTGGCTGTTATTTCCTTCTCAGAGCACCTGGGTTGCACAGTATACTTAAATGCTGCTCCAAGAAATGGTTCTCACTAGGAACTCCAGTAACTTTCCTAACACATTGAATTAAAAGAAAAGAAGAGAAAGAATATCCTAAGTAATTAAATTACCAACTAACTGCATCATTTTACTGTTTGACCACTTTGGGTGTTGTTACCGTCTGAGAGTGGAGTCAGGACATATTTCAATTCTGCAGTTCTAAAAGGCACCTTATCTGCATGTCAAAGGGGGAGCATTCTGCCCAATTTAAGTGTGAAGGCTGTATTTTCATGATTTCCATTTTCTTAAACTTATCTGGTTCTAAAGAATTTATGAGCTTTGCTACACAACGGATACATTTCTGAGAAGTCTTTTAATTAAACTTGTTGTACCATCAATGGGTCCGTGTTGCCTGTCACTACTTGAGCCAATTAAGCAGAGACATGGTTGAATCATATATGAGTATTTATTCTAATAGTGCCGGCAGTATAGGAGAGCAGCAGTCACCCACAAAAATTTGCTCAACATCCCATCATAAGCCAGCTGCTTCTATTGGGTAGAGAAGATGGAGAAGTAGCCAAATAGTATGCCAAAGGGGGGCAGTTCACAGGTTAGTAGAGGGCTAGGGGTCTGCAAAGGGCTGATGGCTCTGGTTTCTGTAATAAGGTTGTTAATCTTTTCTTGATAATAGGCAGCTCCCTAATGAGGGGGATGGGCTGCATTTCCAGGTTAGCTCCCAGGTCCCCTGTGTAACTGCCAGCCAGGTGTGAATGTGCCTTCTTTAATCAGAATAAAACAATCACGGCTAACAAAGCATGATTAATTTTTCTTAACAATTATAGCTGGTTCCCCTATCAAAATTATGAGAATAACTTGCTACTTAAGAAATTATGTAATAAGTTTCCTCATAAAATGGCAATGTTATTTTTTTGCTATTTAAGTCCAGTTGTGAATATATATATGCTTGCAAATTTTCTCCTTTTCTGTCTCTCTTGGAGGAGAAAATATGAGATCTCAAGGATAATGTTAGGTAAAGCAAATGATTAACACACTGTAAAGAGTTTTCTTTAACTGCCCCAGCCATGCATTCTGGGCAGTGCTGGGGCAAAAACTGCTGCTGCTCTATACCATTTATAGATAGAACACCTTCTATTAATTTGGAACAAAAAGCACATCTTGGTTTTAATGGTAAAAGATCTGCAAATGAGAAGAGAGGGGAGAAATTGTTAAAATGGATCCTGATGTTTTTGCCTGAAATGCTCCCAGGGCTTCCTCTTGCTTCCTGCAGTGGTTCTCAGATGCTGAACACTTAAGGGATAAGACTCATTCCACCATCTTTGAAGATTATGCCTGCATGGAAAGAAGGATGTGTGAGCATGAGAGGTGAGGTTACATTAGAATACCCAAAGGGAGCATGTATTCAAAATATTCAGACTATATGCAGGGCCTCTAGAGATTCTGAAGGTAGTGATAACACCGACCCAGGTTACCCCAAGGATAAAGCAATTTCTCACCTACACTGCCCTAGAGGAAGAAATAAAATAAAACCTAGAATCCCCTCGTTCACTATATAATGTCCTCCATATTCTGACTCACACCTAACTCTCCTGCTTATTTACTGCAGGTTTACCAACGCATTCTGTGACAGCTATCATAAGTGTTCATAATTCCCCCCACATATGCCATTCTCCCTCACACCTGTGTGCATTTCCTCTGCGGGAATGTCTGTCCCTTTTTAAGTTACTCAAAAATGCCCTTCTTATCTTCCTTAGCTCATGCCTTTATCTCCTCTGTGGCCACTTTTCAAAGGTTTCAACATTTTAAATGTAATTTTGTTTTCACCACTCTCTTAAAAGACAATTTTTTTTGTAATTGAAAAATATTATCATTTTTATTATTCTTGTTCTATACATACTAAAACTTAGAATACTTACAATTACTAAGTGGCAGCCTTGAGGCAGAACCCAGGCATGAGGAGTCCCAATCCATTGCTTTTCTCACTGCATAATTTTGCTGTTAGCCTTTTGTTGCCAGCATAGAGTCTACCTTTAACACGGTTGTGAAATCTAGGAATGCAACACCTTCTAATGATATCATTGTGGTTGTTTGTTTGTATGGTAGGATGTGATTCCTATTTTTCTTCAAGAAAGTCTAGTAATAGGGTTATCTACTCATGAAAGGAGTGGTAGTTCATTTCTAGAAGAGTAGTAGCTCATCTTTATTGCTGAGCCACTGGTAGCATTCATACTTTCCTGTTATAACTACTGTTATGCCAGTAATGACAAATGTTTACAGTGTGCCAAGTACTATTCAAAGTGTGTTACACATACTAATTTTTTAATGTTCTATGAGGTAGACATATTATGCTCATTAAACGAATGAAGAAATTAAGGCCCAGAGAAATTAAGTAATTTGCCCAGCTATTAATTAGTAGGGTCAGGCTTTAAAAGTCCATGCTCTTTACTATTCTGCATACCGTCCCAACAGCAATAAGGTAATGAGAAACTCTTTTTTCCCTTGTTTAATTTCTCACATTTATAATTTCACATAGTATGTGGTAAAATCAAGTTAATTGGTGAGTAGAATAAATTAGTATACAATTGATATAAATTTGCTAATGTAATATATATTAAACTGTTACCTTTTTAATAGTAAAACTACAATGTATTTGAGATCATAAATACTTTCAAGGATTAGTTTATTCTCTTTTTTAAAATATATTTTTATTGATTTCAGAGAGAAAGAGAAGAGAAACATCAATGATAAGAATCATTGATTGGCTACCTCCTGCACGCCTCACACTGGGATTCGAGCCCACAACGCAGGCATGCCCTGACTGGGAATCGAACCATGACCTCCTGGTTCATAGTTCGATGTTCAACCACTGAGCCATGCCAACTGGGGAAGGATTAGTTTATTCTTTTTTTTTAAATATATTTTATTGATTTTTCACAGAGAGGAAGGGAAAGGGATAGAAAGCCAGAAACATCGATGAGAGAGAGACATCGATCAGCCGCCTCCTGCATGCCCCCTACTGGGGATGTGCCCGCAACCAATGTACATGCTCTTGACCGGAATCGAACCTGGGACCTTTCAGTCCCCAGGCCGATGTTCTATCCACTGAGCCAAACCGGTTTTGGCTAGTTTATTCTTTATTGCACACTCACCTAGTTTTTATTACTGGACAATGATTAATGCCATGATTAATTTAAAGCTTATAAACATGTCATGTAGTAGTTCTATTTCTTTCAATTGCTTGTAATGAAAATTAAAATTTTTAGTATGTTTTAAAGGGAAAGCAGTTTGAAAATTGTAAAATCATAATATGCTGAAGTTTTGTCATTTTTTTAGTTATTTATAACTATTCCCTATCACTGGACACTAGCTGTTACCAATTTTTCACTATTACCATCAATGCTGAGGAGATAGCCTACACACATTATATTAGATCAATACCTTTTTAAGAGCTCTGTATACATCCTTCTCCACTTGCATCACAAATAAGTTAGATGCACCAATAAGCAATTTCATGACATTTATACTAGAAAAGATAAGATAGAGGTAGTGAATTATCTTCATGCACAGGCTAAAAGAGGTTGGTGGAACTGAAACTTTGTCTTTTTAGCAAAAGAAAATGTGCAATTAAAAATTAAATCAGCCTTTTAGCCCAAGACAAAGAATCTTTGGCAGAAAACAACCCATTTGAACACAGGGACAATACTGATAGGAAAACAAAAAGAGTTCTGATCTTCTAATTAATCCAGTTAAAGCAAGTTCCCAATAAGACAGCATTTAGTATGCTCTCATAAAGTGGCAGCCTTCCTCTTTTCCCTTTCCTCCCATTCAGTGTTTAAATAAACAAAGACATTTGTCAAAATATAATGAAACAGATCTTCAAAGTAACCTTTAAACTAGGCTTAAGAAAACTGCTTAGTCATAAAACAATGCTTTTATTATTTATAAGAGAGTAAGATCAAGAAATGTGTGTCGGTTTGCCCTGGCCTGTGTAGCTAAGTGGTTAGAGCATTGGCCCATGCACCAAGGGGTGAGGGCATGTACCTGGGTTTTGGATTTACTCCCTCCACTCCTCCTTTGTCCCCCTCTCAAAGGAAGCCTGTAGGACACAATCAAACATCAATGTTTTCCTCCCTTCCTCTCTCTGAAAAGCAAAGGAAAAAATAGCTTCAGGTGAGGATTACCAAAAACAAACAACAAAGAAGAAAGAAATATGTGTTAGCTTAAATTTAGATAAAAAATAATATCACCAGTTGCTTTCCTTCTTTTCCTTTTTCTTTTCTTCCTTTAAGTCAGACAGAGCATCTGAGTTTTTAAGATTGCCAATATGATTTCTCTTATTTTTGAAAAAGCTCAATGAGAGATTATGAAAGAAAAAAATAAAGTGTTTCTAATGATTTTCAAACTAAACATACTGCAGAGCTTTGTTTATACCATGACATCATTAGGTGATGAGTTTTTGTTTCTTTTGGGTATTTTTTGGGGGGAGTTTGTGGGGGAGTAGAATAATACTTTCTACTGAAGTACTGAAGGGTAGAGAAAAGGAAAGGATTCAAGAATCCAGAAGGTGATCTAGCCATAAAAGTAGCATTTACATTAATTCTTGTATTTTATCTTGAAAGTTCAAAGAAATTTGAATTCTCTACTCTATACTGTATTTAAATGTACTTAATGTATAAAAGTGTTTATCTCTTATGTCTCTCCATGCTTCCTACCCCTTTCCCCACCCCAAATCAGTAAAATTGACATCTCAGGAAGCTATGCAGCAATAAGTCATTGGTTTTGTACATTTCCATTGGAATGGAAAGAAAATGCAAGCCTGAAATGCAAGACTAAAAAACCTACTGGCCTCTAAAAGATTATTCCCACCCTGAATTTCTCAGATTCCCCCATTACTACAAATAAGCTTCTTGGGGGCAGAGACCATGACATAATCATCTCTGTATCATCTACAGCCCCTAGCATAGTACCTTTACACATACTAGATGTTCTGGAAATATTTGTAAATGGAAAACAGAAAGCAATAGTAAGCAGACGTAATTCAAAAGGCCAACCTAATTGTGCATTTAATTTTATTAGACTTATCAAAAAGTTTACAATTTCTTCAATGTTTCAGTGGTAATAATGGTTCTTTTTTTTTTTTTTAATCCTCGCCTGAAAATATTTTCTAACTGATTTTTTGAGAGAGAGGAAGAGAGAGGGAAAGACAGAGAAATATCCAGGTATGAGAAACACATCAATTAGTTGCCTCCTGCACATATCCTGACCAGGGCCTTGTCAGGGAGGATACTGCAAACTAGATATGTCAGTTCTTCCAAAATGAGTCTAGTCTTAGTCACAATTCCATATCTGAAAGAGATAATGTGTGAGATAAAAATATTTTTAAAAGAAAAATTATGAGGGAGGTCTTGCCTTCCCAAATACCACATCATTCTATGAAGCTGTAATAATTAAAATAGTATGGTATCAGTGAAGGAATAGAAGGGTATATGAATGTGTGAGCACTTCCCTGGCTGCAGTTTTTAATTGTGGGATTTAATTATCTGAACAATGAACTCAAATAATCTTGCATTTGAATTGTATATTAATTCCCCCTCTTTGAGAGTCACTTTTACAGAGTAAATATTCTGAAAAATAAATGGTTTAGCCTTGTTCAATGGTTATAGAAAGGGAACTTCTCCCTATTCCCTGAACCCTACTTTAGGGAGCACTGGAAGGCAGGCTCCAAACTGGCACGTGACTCATGGAGAGTCATATGAGATATAGCTGCTAGCAACGATGGTGTTGGGAGAATGGATCAGAGCAGGGAAAGAATAGAAGCAAGAAAGGGCCTTAGCTGGTTTAGCTCAGTGGGTAGAGCATCAGTCTTTGGATTGAGGGGTCCCACTTTCAATTCTGGTCAAGGGCACTTACCTGAGTTGCAAGTTCCATACCCTACCCAGACTGGGCATGTGTGGTAGGCAACCAATTGATGCGTCTCTCTCCTTTTTTCTCTGCCTCTCTTCCACTCTCTCTAAAAATCAATGGAAAAAATATACTCAGGTGAGGATTAAAATAATAATAATAATGATAATTTTTAAATGGGCTGGATCAGAAAGGAATATGATAAAACCTTTTGTGTTGGGGGTGGATGTGATTATATAGCTAACTATAGCAGGAGCTGTATTTTTAATTCACAGTCAAAGGCCTGCATGTCCCATACAAGTTTTAAGGAACACAGAGTACTTGTGGGCAAATAAGATATATAGCAGCAGCAAGTTCCTTAAAACATGAAGACCAGATACCTCATTGCCCCTGGAAGTTCAGGTACAATGCTACCCAAATGGCTTGTTCCAAAAAAAGGGGTGGTGCCTCTAACACTATGGCCTAACCATTTCAACCTAAGACTCATATCAGTTGCTATAATTATCACCTTGAAACAGAACATGCATTTCTTGCTATATATAGATAGCAGTGACATACATTTGGATGTCAGTGTCATTATTGTACCTTCCTCAGAATAACAGTCTTATTCAATAGTCCTACACTGCTTGCTCACACCCTTCCCTGACACCCCCTCACCAGAGGGTCCCAAAGAAACCAGAGGCAGAGTTAAAAAACTGATATACTTTGTATTTTGAGAAAACCAGCAGGAAAAGTCAACTTCCAAAATAAGCAAGTGTGGAAGTGCTTACTAGCATATGAACAGGTATTCTTTTAAACATTTGAATTACTCAAAGCATGCTTTATTGTGTATTTATAGGTGATGAACTACTTGAGGAATAGACTTCATAAAAATAGTGGGTAACATGTTCATTGTATTACTATTATTTTCATTATTATGATTATTATTATCATTGTTACTATCACTTCCAATTTACAGATGAATAAATTGAGACAGAAAATTTAAATAACAAATCTAGCATGACAGAGATAATAGGTGGTAAAACAAAGCTTGTTCATAGGGCTATGTCATCAGTAACATATTTTCATTTATTTACCGTACATCCTTTCTTTTTTTGTCTTATTCTAAGTGTTGTTTTATAAATTTTTAAAAATTGATTTCAGAGAAGAAGGGAGTGTGAGAGAGGAATAGACACATCATTAATGAAAAAGAATCATTAATTGGCTGCCTCCTGCACATCCCCAACTGGGGATTGAGCCCGCAACCTGGGCATGTGCCCTTGATCAGAATTGGACTTGGGACCCTTCAATCAACAGGCTGATGCTTTATTCACTGAGCCAAACCAGCTAGGACAAGCATTAATTTAAATATTTTATGATATAGAGATTTGTATAATAACTTTTCTATAAATGGATTTGTATAATCACTGTTTTATAAACAGGCACAAGTTGATTGGTATAAGAGCAGAAATGTTCCTAAAATGTGCTGAACCACATTTTAAAATGTTGGGTATACATTTCCCTCAAAATTGCATTATACTCTAATTCTTTATATGAATTTTTAATATTATAAGCTTTTTAACATATTGAAAAAAATTAAGAATTTCACAATGCTGATTGCTTTCAAAAGAGTTTTTTATTGAAAAATACCAAATTAGATTAGTAATTATAAAATAATTATAAACTTCAATCTTAACTTTTTCAAGACATAGCCAATAACAGCATAAATACAAAATATTTCTTTAAAATACAACCTCTTACTCTTTAGGAAGAGGAAGAAGTAAAAGGTAAAAATAAAAATCATGAATAACAAATACATATCTATCAACAAGTGAATCTAAAAAGTGAATTAAAAATCTGATGAACAGAATAAACTGGTGAATATAGTAGAATCGGGAAAGGGGTGAGGGGGGTACAGGGAGAGACTGGACAATAATCATACACCTATGAATGAGGACAATGGGGGGGGAGGTAAGGTAGAGGGAGGGGTGGAAGCCGTGGAGGGGAGCTAAGGGAGGAAAAGAGAAACAAATGTAATAATCTGAACAATAAAGATTTATTAAATTTAAAAATAAAATAAAATAAAATACAACCTCTTCTATCGCAAAGAAGAGTTAGGTCCTCTGATTACGGTTTCCCAAATTTTGAAATAAAACTGCTAAGCTTATGATAAATGCATGTGTTTATTCATTAACACCAAGTTAAAAAAAAATGGATCAGAGAGATAAGAGGGGAAACAAAAGCATACATTGCTCCTTTAAGCCTAGGTCAGTGGTCTGCAAACTGCGGCTCTCAAGCCACATGCGGCTCTTTGGCTCCTTGAGTGTGGCTTTTCCACAAAATACCACCTGTGGGCGCACACATACAGTGGGATTGAAACTTCGTGTCCATGTGCAGAAGTCAGTTTTCGGCTCTCAAAAGAAATTTCAATCGTACTGTTGATATTTGGCTCTGTTGACTAATGACTGCCAATCACTGGCCTAGGGACTAAAAGAAGGGACCAAGGGCAGCAAATCCAAAAAAAAAGGCCTGCAAAATAAGAAATAAAAAGTGGTAATCAACCTAGACACTGGGAGGTCGCTGAGACCCTTAAGAAGAATTGTTTTTTGTGGAGTGGTGGGGACAGAAGCCAGGTGGCCCTGTGAATGCTGACTGCGGTCTGAGTTAATCCAAGCATGACCACATCAAAACAAATCCAAGGCTGATTATTTTCATTAGAAAATCAGTGAAGACATTGAACTTATTGGTTTTTTTAAACAGAAAACAACCAACTGTCCCCAGTTTAAATGCTGATTTTCAGCTTGCTTCGGATCGGCTGCTCACTTTTTTAGAATATACATGTTCTATAGTATCATCTGACCTAAAGATTCTTGATCAGATTAGATGCCACTGACTGTCATACCCCATCTGTACAGCACACTGACAGCTATTAAATGCAAACCAAAGGAAAGACAGCAAATTTGTATGACAATAAGATTGTACTTAGTGAGATTTCACGTGAGTCTAAAAGATAAAGAATGAGAAATAGTGTGTGTTAAAATTGAGGAAGAGTGGATTTCAGTCTGCAGCCTCATAGATGTCATGTCTCTAGAACAACTGATTTAAAAATATGGTTTAATTCTATGCATGGGGTCCTGCCTTGCTCCTCCCCCAGGAATCCTCATTGCAGCTGGGTTAGCGGATCATTTGTTTTCAGGAGAGTTCTTTGAACCAATCAGGACATAGATAATCTTATTATACCTTTGTGGGTCTGTGTTTCTTTTGATGAAGAGTCTGGAGAAGTCATGGGTAATACTTCAATGTGTGCCAAGAACCACTTATGTTTCGGTTGTACAAGGTCAGATCTTAATTTAACCACCAACTGGGTACTTAATTTTAGATACACAGAGGAACACATTGGCTCCAAGGCACTTCCTCTGGTTTAGGAAGGCAAGGCCCTGGATAAGAATGACAAGACGATCATTCCAAAAGGTGAGATTATGAAATATTTGATCTGTACCTCACCAAATAGCTTATTACATAGTTTAGGATTAGGAATATTTGAAACAGATGGAAATACATATTATGGTAGTTTCACATTACTTTCTTTCCAAACGATCATCATGAGTTTGCCTGTCTAGGGCCTTTTTAATTATAGAATAAAGCCAGGGTTGTTTTGTTTGTTTATAGAGTATTAACTCAATTATATAGTTATTAATCACAAACAATAGCATAATGAGAAAAACAGATCAAGAATAAATATGTTTATATACACTATGGAAGGGTCTTAGCTGGTCCTGGTTTCTGAAAAAAAGTTAAATGATTATTGTCAATAATTAAAATAAATTTCTAGGCCTTTTTATCACCTATAGTAAAAGATGGATGCTTTTTATTTGGATCAAAATTTCTTTAAATTCTTGTAGAGCAAAAGAAGAAAAGGAACTCAATAGAATTAAAAAATTGCTTCTGCAAATTAAATGATAGACTCTTGAGGTTGGCAAGTCCTGAGAATTTATCTGATACCATCACTTAAATGAACAGATAACTTCTAAGAAAGCATCTACATCTAAAATACAATCAATTCTATGCAATAGCAGTGATATGGAATGCAATTTCTAACACTGCTTTGTGATGAGGACATTATTGTCATAAAATATAACTTTGGACTTCTGCTGTTTTTATGGGACTACTTCAAATGAAAATTTACCTAATATATTTATATTTCTACTGAAGTTGTCTGATAGGTTTGCTGGTTGTTTACTTAAACCCTTTAAAAATTTTTTTGAGGCTTATGAATATTAGGATTACAAGATGAGACCCTCTTTTCATTAATTCCATGAGAGTAGCTGAGTCATATGCTGTAGTGGTTAAACTTGGGTTGCTCTAATATCAAATGGCTGCATGGTAAATTACCTAACTACTCCGTGCCTCACTTAATTTTCTCATCTGTTAAATGAGGGGGAAATGTGTTATAGAAATTAAATAACAATCTTTTTAATGTGCTCAGCATAATGCTTATCACAGGTAAGCACTCAATAGATATTACTTCTAATAATTATCAAATTCAATAACACATATTTATTGAGCACCTACTGTGAGCTTGACTCTGCAAAAACTTTGGAAAGGAGAGGAGAGGAGAGATTAATGTTCTTTGTGGGTAAGAGCTAGAATGCATTATTTAAGGACAGAAAACTCCCAGAGGGCATGGATCCTTGTGTCTAGCACTGTGACTAGAACACAGCAGACATTGAATACCTGTTTTTGAAGTTTTTTTAAAGTATATTTTATTGATTTTTTGCAGAGAGGAAGGGAGAGGAATAGAGAGTTAGAAACATCAGTGAGAGAGAAACATAGATCAGCTGCCTCCTGCACATTCTCCACTGAGGATGTGAACGCAACCAAGGTACATGCCCTTGACTGGAATCAAACCTGGGACCCTTCATCTGCAGGCTGATGCTCTATCCACTGAGCCAAACAGGCTAAGGCTGAATACCTGTTTTTGAGTGAGCAGGTAGGATGTTCAGAAAATCCTTAGGAAAAAAAATATAATCACTGAGAACTGGTGGGTCAAACTCTTCTCCTTTGTATTTTTTTTTTTTAGTAGAGAAGGGGAATGTAGATAATGTGCATCTGTATTTCAACAAGGTATTTGGAAGTATCTCTTGATGATGATCTTGTTATTGAAAAGGAGACATTAATACTAGATGTTGATGTCTTTAGGAGGATTTATAACTGGATAAACATATTTTCTTAAACAATAGATCAATCTGAAGGCTTCTGTCCTATGCCAATTTCTGTTCAACATTTATCATCATTAATGGAGCAGATAGACATAGAGAAAACGTGCAGATAGATCTGCAAATAGAACAATACTTGGAGGGATAGAAAATGCATTAAATCTTAGCAGATTGCAATAAAGGTCAAATCTAAAAAAAGAAAGAAAGAAAATGTAATACAATTAAATAAATTCTATTTTAGAATTGCACTGCTATAATAGGGGAATATGACTTGTAGAATTTGAATCAAATGTGTAGCATGATAGTCCCCTAATTAATCTGAGCTTGAGCTATATTAACAGATCCATAGTGTCTGGGGAAAAAGGGATGGTCACCTCTGTTTAATGTTGCATTTATTTGACTGTAGCTGCCATCAGAGCCCATGGCCTAAAGCCTCTTTTAGAAAGTGATGGGTATTAAAAAAGTGTGTTTACATGAAAGCAATCAAGATTGTAGAGGAAGGTGAACCCATGTCATAGGAAGGATGCATGTCCAGCCTTGGGAGGAGAAGGCTCCGTGGAGAACTGACAGGCTCTCATGTGGCAGAGGCTCTCATGTGGCAGAGGAACAACAATTTCTCAGGGTGGCTCTGAGGAATACCTGGGTCATAGAACAAGGATTTGAGGAGACGAGTTCAGCTTCAGTGTTTTCCCTAATTGTTAAAGCTTGCCAAAGATGAAGGACAGTGTAAGATATAGTAAGCTTCTTGCCACTTTGTTGTTCAAGCTGAGACTGGGAAATTACTTGTTGTTGAGTGGAATTTATAGGTGGAGCTACCCAATTGTCTTCACTCTGAAGTGAAGTGATTTGAGAGAAAAAGAAGGAGAGGGAAATGATGAATGTGTCAGGGTACGTGTTCAAAGGTGAGGAATAGAGCTAAAACTGCCAAACAAGCTTTAAAATTCTACTTTCCCAGTCTGGAGGAGTGCAGTCACAGAATAGTCACATGTTTATTAACACGTAATATTTATTGATTACTTGCAACATGACAGACACAGCCAATGAGGCAGCTACTCTTGGAGGGCAGGATTTGAACGAAGGTTCAACTACCACACTCACCTGTCTCCAGCAGAAATCAACAGCCTGAACATGAATTCAAAATAAATATGAAGAAATACAAAGGCTTATTGTTTTTTGAGTGACTATCAAGCAGAAAATGATTTGATTTGAGCTCCAGACAGAAACTTCTGTCATGTCAAACAAAATATATCATACCCAGGAACAAATATTTTTAAAGAGTGTGTGCGTATATATATATATGAATATATGGATGTACATTTTCAAATACGTATGTACATGTATACATATACAATAGTTTTATGAAGGTCTAGAGATATTTAATTCATATTGTTATTGTAGCTATTGGAAGCAGGCAGAACATTTTTTACTCTACAACTCAGTTTTATAAACCAAATATAGCTGTTTTATTGTCTGTATTGGCCCCATCTTGCTCCAGAGCTGCTACACACTAATTAGTGGAATATACTTTTGGGGCCATGCAGACGGACAAAATAACTTAGACAATGAAAAGGCTTGGATGACTCAGGTGAATTCATCTTTCAAATTTCTGTTTTCCTCAATCCAAGACTCTCCCTCTTGACCAGGTTTCACCTTCTTGACTATAAATTTGATCAATTTCCACTCTTTCCAAAGTCACCAAGGTCCCTGGCTTGCCTGTATCTCACCACCCCTAAGGCTCAGCCTGTGAGCCAGATGCCAGGCCAGTTTCTGGAAGGCTCTGGAGGCTCTGGCTCCATAAAGTCAATCAAAGTGCCTGTCCATGTCTGATTAAATGAGCATCATTCTCACACAGTAAGCTTTCTCCCTGGAATTGATAAGTCTTCAAGGATATGAATTTTAATAACTATATAGTTTTTCATTAGTTTGGGTATGCAATGTCTTATACAAATCCCTCTTGTTGGACATTTTATATTGTTTTTTAAAATATATTTTTATTGATTTCAGAGAGGAAGAGAGAGGGAGAGAGAGGTAGAAACATCAATGATGAGAGAAAATCATTGATCTGCTGCCTCCTGCACGCCCCACACTGGGGATCAAGCCCACAACCCGGACATGTGCCCTTGACTGGAATCAAACTCAGGATCCTTCAGTCCACAAGTTGACGCTCTATCCACTGAACCAAATCAGCTAGGGATTATATTGTTTCTAATGTGTTGTCAGTTTACTGGTAAATGTGGCTGAGATGAACATTTTCACATACAAACCTTTTTCCATATCTCTGATTATTTCCTAGATTAAAAATTAAAGACAAAGAATAGGGCTTTTTAAAAATCATAGTATACCAGAAGTGATAGGGTACATTTATTCATATTTTGTCTCTTCATAGGCCATGCTCACTCTATTCTTTTCTAGTCTACATTTCCAATCCCTAAGAAATCACATACTTGTGAATCTAAAACCCCATTCTATGTGTCATTTTTCAAAAGCTAACATACATCTTCCTACATCTCTGTCATGGGTGAATTTGACTTGGAAATCAACAATGTCTAAAATGTCTAATTTTGTAATATGAAACTGCATACAAGTTAAACTAGTATGACAGTTTGTATCACTAGTGTATTTACTTAGAAATTAAGCCTCAGTTAATGCAGTCCCAAAATTAGAAGTGAACTTGACAAAAACGTATTTGTGACAGAGAAAGAAAACACAAGGTTAATCTATTCATTTTTAAAATAAATCTTTATTGTTCATATTATCACAGTTGTTCCTCTTCCCCCACATTGCTCCCCTCCACTCAGTTCCCACCCCACCCTCTGCCCTTACAGCCCCCCACTGTCCTCATCCATAGGTATACAATTTTTGTCCAGTCTCTTCCCGCAGCCCTCCACATCCCCTTCCCCCCCGAAAATTGTCAGTCCACTACCTTTCTATGCCCTTGATTTTATTATATTCACCAGTTTATTCTGTTCATCAGATTTTTTATTCACTTGTTGATAGATATGTATTTGTTGTTCATAATTTTTATCATTGCCCTTTTCTTCTTTTTCCTTTTAGAGAGTGCCTTTCAGCATTTCATATAATACTGGTTTGGTGGTAATGGACTCTTTTAGCTTTTTCTTATCTATGAAGCTCTTTATCTGACCTTCAATTCTGAATGATAGCTTTGCTGGGGAGAGTAATCTTGGTTGTAGGTTCTTGCTATTCATCACTTTGAATATTTCTTGCCACTCCCCGCTGGCCTGCATAGTTTCTGTTAAGAAATCAGCTGACAATCATATGGGTGCTCCCTTGTAGGTAACTAACTGCTTTTCTCTTGCTGCTTTTAATATTCTCTTTTTGTCTTTTGCTCTTGTCATTTTAATTATGATGTGTCTTGGTGTGGTCTTCTTTGGATTCCTTATGTTTAGGGTTCTGTGTGCTTTCTGGACTTGTAAGTCTATTTCTTTCACCAGGTGGGGGAAGTTTTCTGTCATTATTTCTTCAAATAGGTTTTCAGTATCTTGCTCTCTCTTTTCTTCTGGTACCCCCATAATTCGGATGTTGATACTCTTGAAGTAATCCAAAAGGCTCCTTATACTATCTTCATATTTTTGGATTTTTTTTTCTTTTCCAGTTGGGTGTTTTTTGCTTCTATGTATTTTAAATCTTTGATTTGGTTTTTGCGATCCTCTAGTCTGCTGTTGGATTTCTGTATATTATTCTTTATTTCATTCAGTGTATGCTTAATTTCTAGTTGATCCTTTTTCTTATCCTTGAGGGTCTCACTAAATTTATTGGCCTTTTCTAGAAAAATTCTTGAAAAACTTTATAACCGTGGTTTTGAACTTTATATCCAGTCATTTGCTTTCCTCCATTTCTTTCATTTGTGACCTGTTTCTTTGTCTCCCCATTTTGGCTGCTTACCCTGAGTTGAAAGAGTGGCTTTGTGTGCTAAGTGTCCTATAAGCCCCAGTGGCTCAGCCTCCCCAGTTACCTGAGGTGGACACTTTTGGTGCATCCCTTTGTGGGTATCACTGGGAGGAATTGACCTCCAGGCCAATTGGCTGTGAGGATCAGCTGTGTCTACACTGGGAGAACTTCTGTGCTGGAGACACCCTTCTGAGATAAGACTTGCTTTAGTGGGGCTTTGGTGCTCACTGAGTCTGCCCCTTGAGTTTATGGATTTGAGGAGTTGTAATCTAGATGGTCCCACTCTGACCACTGGCTACACTGGCTTTTGGATCTCTAAGAGGTACTAAATTAGCCTCTGCCTGAGGCCACCCAGCAGGAGCTATGGAGAAATCTGCATATTCCTCTTCTTTGTTTGGGTTTTGGAGGTGCCCAGATGAGGCCCAGCTGTGAAGCAATCCAGGCTGCTATGGGGCTTTGGGCCTTCTTTTGGATGTTTGTTAGTTAATTTTAGATTTCAAAGGACCAGGCCATTCATATACAAAAGCCTCTGAAGAGAGCTTGGATGGGGTGAGTATCAGGGTAGAGAAAACAGCAATTGCTTCCTGACAGCCCTGCCCTAAGAGGCCCCCCAGGTCTCAGTGTCCCATGGTAATCGATGCGAGCACCTCTGAGAGAAAGCCATCCTCAAGTTCTGCCTGATACCGGACAGTCCATTTTCTCCCCGTTTGAGTCTGGGACCCCAGAGTCTCTCCTGGAACTGGAGTTCTGAGCAGTCAGGAGCATGTGTCTCCCTCCCCATTGAAAAATCCAGCCACATACTCAGTTGCCAGCCCTTTCCACACGCACGCCTCTGCACCTCTGCCTTCTGCACTTCCTCTGAGTCTCAATGTGCTTTTCTCTTTCCTTCTAGTTATAGAATTTCCACTCAGCCAGCCTTCCTGTGTTTCTGGATGGTATTCATTTTGTCTTTTAGTTGTAGTTTTGAAGTGGTTGTGCAAGGCAGCAAGTCCAGCTGTTTATCTATGCCACTATCTTGGTTTCTCAAGGTTAATCTATTCTTTGGCTAATTTTCACAGTAGTATATATTTAGTCATCCAATTTTTTATTCATTGCGCAAATACTTCGTGAATTCTTATCACATGCCCAGATCTTACTTTGGTGCCTGGAGACCAATATATCCATTTTGCCTTTTTATATCTTTTCTAAAATGTTCAGTTCTCTCTCTTTGAGGCAACACAAAAGTAATATTTGTTTCCTGTGGCTGGGGGAGGGAAGAGAAAGAGAAGAGAGCGAGAGTGAGAGCGAGAGCAAGAGAGAGAGAGGGAGAGAGAGAGAGAGAGAGAGGGAGAGAGAGTTTTAGCAGAACAAATGGTGCTGTTAAAGATGCTGTTTGAACTGGTCTACTTCTCTCTGTTATCCACAGGATTTCTCTCTGATAGAAAAGGCAAATACCATCAGTCTATATTCTCTGTGTCTATGAATCTATTTCAATTTTATGTATTGGTTTATTTTGTTCTTTAGGCTGATGGGCTGCCAGTGGGGAGGGGAGTTGGAGGACTGGGTGAAAAAGGTTAAAAGATTAAAAAATACAAATTGGCAGTTACAAATCAGTCACAGGGATGTAAAGCACAGCATAGGGAATACAATCAGTAATTTTTATTGCAATCCCTATGTATTGGGCCAGGTAGGTAATTGAAATATGTGGGGGACGGGGGGGGGGGCCAGGGAGCACTTTGTAACATATGGAATTGTCTAACCACTATGTGGCACACCTGTAAATAACAAAAAATAATATTGAATGTAAGCTGTAATTGAAAATTTTCACCTGAAGGAAAAAAATAAAGAAAAGGCAAATACCAAGAAGAGCAAATTGCTGTAGTTCATGGCTTGTGAATAAAAGTCGCTTGTGCCTGTGGGGTGGGACCTGGTTCTGACAGAGTGTCACCTCTCTTTGGCATCTCTTGGAAACTAGTTGACTATGATGCCTAAGGAAGCCCTTTATTTGACTTGCCACTTGTGCTGAAAAAACGAAGGATCTGAAAAAACAAAGTGGGTAGTCACCAAATAAAAACCAAAGTTATTGGGAGGGGGGTGGCAGGTGAGGGCATGTACTGGGGTGTAGGGGAGGCCAGGAGGAGGTCAATGGGGGGGGTGGAGGGAGACATATGTACTACTATTTGTAATATTTTAAACCATATATATATCACCAAAGTTATTACAAAATTTTATTTATATTGACTTCAATATATCTTTAACATTATACAAATGGATGGTCAAAACGCAGAAAAGGAGAATGCCCATTGTTTATATATAATTATACTGCCTTAACAAAACCGAAAAATGGAAATGCCCTGTAAATTATTGCTGTTCCTCTCATAGGCCAGATTCTGACAAAACTCTCGGGACCTTCAGCCGAAGAACTCCTCACTCAAGGGCCGGAGACGATTAAGGTAATGGAAAATTTCTCAGGGTATTAGGGTCTCCCCTTCCACACAGCAGGATCTGCACCCCCTGCAGAATGGCAGGGTTTGGCTGGGGGCTGGTCTTTGTAGAAAACTGTGAGCAGAACCAAATTTTACTATATTGCCCTTTTCTTCTCCTCTCTTATCACCTCCCACTGGACTCAGTCTTAGACCCTCTGCCATCATCCCCTCCCATTTAACTATTCCAACAGATTCTGATTCTGATTCTGCCCTGCGGCTATGAGCATTTTAAAAGGGACACTGGAAGATGGAACAATAAGCTCTTCTGGAGAGAACCTCTGACTGATGTAACAGAATTACACTGATGTGATTGGTGTTGGAGGCAGTGTTACATTATGGACGCAACTTGGAAGCAATGGTCCACTCCAGGAACTCTTAAAAATTTTTTTTTTCTTTATTAATTTCAAAGAGGAAAGGAGAGGGAGAGAGAGATAAAAGCATCAATGATGAGAGAGAATCATTGATTGGCTGCCTCCTGCACACCCCTACTGGGGATCGAGCTCCAACCTAGGTATGTGCCCTTGACCAGAGTTGCACCTGGGATCCTTCAGTCCATCTGCAGGTCAACACCCTATCCACTGAGCAAAATCGGCCAGAAACTCTTAAGGTCAACCCTGTTTAGGACACACAGAAATGATTTCATTTTTTGTTTTGCCCAAGACAGAGTGTGAGGGTGAATGGGCTAAACAGATTTGGATGTCATTGGAAATAAACAATCTATAGGGAACAAAGTCATATTTGCCCTGGTTGAGGGAAAAGGAGGACCTTGGTCGGTTCTGTTCTGTGGGAGCTCCCAGGTTTCAAGGGAAGCTCTGAGGGTCCTCACAAACTTATCAACAGTTTGCTATTATCATGGGTCACGGATTAGAGATAGTTTAGAGTCCAGGGCAGAGAGGTTTCTAGTACATATAGCCAGGTTGCCTCCTGCATCAGACCTTGCAACATCATCCAACCTCCTGACCACTTGGGTCAGGCACCAACTGGCATGCTGATCCTATTTTTCAGACTGTAATGTGTAGACTCCAAAACAAAAGTACAGAATGAAGGCAAATCTAGGACACCTCGGACCGTCCTAAGCTCAAAGCTTATCACATGGACCCAAAGAGAAAGATTTGTGTGTCCTGGAAGCTATTTTTTATTTTTGGAAGTCATTGTCATCAAGACTGGCTGTTAAGAGCAAGATCAGAGTGTTTTCCTTTTTAAGGGCAACAGACTGTGTGTGAGTTGTTTTCCTGCAGCTTCAGAAAGACCTTAAACATGAAAGTACTTGTCCAGACTCATACTTATTAGTTCTGTGACATTGGGTAGGTTTTATAACCTCTTGAAGCCCAAATTTCCACCTATGCACAATGAATCTACAATACTTAAAAGTGGAACTGGAGGATTTAAACCAAGGCGGTGCATGCAAAGTGCTATGCACGGTGCTGGAAACGACATGATCACTCTATGATTTATGGCTATCATTATAGTCACCATTTTTATTATTACCCAAGAGAATCTAAACCTTACATGATCACCCACTCTTTCTCCACTATCTAAAGCTAGGATTTTACTCAGCCCATCTGTAAAGTAATAATTTTTGACATATGAATAACACATTTAGCGTCTGAGAACCCTTAAATGAATGGCTCTTTACCTGGCATACACAAGGCCTCAGAAAACACATGGGTAGAGAGACTGCATTGCTGTCATCAAAGCAAGGAGTGCTTTAAACGAAATGGCTAACTGTCCAATCAGATTGTCTCAGTTGTGTTGTAAATCAGCTACTTATGGAGAGTAAATAAGTAGTGGGATTCTTCAGAAAAAGATTGGCAAACTGTTATTTAGAAAGGGTCAATGAATTTTGCCAGACTATACAGTGGAGCACCTGTAAATAGGTCTTCAAGAATGTCAAAAGAGTATTTGGCCTTTCCTCAGGTACCTGGCTGGTATTTTACTTAAAGATTGTTTCCAGCCTGGCAGGCATGGCTCAGTGGTGGAGCATTGACCTATGAAGCAGGAGGTTACCGTTCGATTCCCAGTCAGGGCACATGCCGAGATTTCAGGCTCAATCTCCAGGGTAGGGCATGCAGGAGGAAACTGATCAATGATTCTCTCTCTCCCTCTCTGTTCCTGTCTGAAATATATATATATGTTGTTTCCAGCCTTTATTTGGCATTGAATCCAGTCATTTTAATTTTGAGGTACAGATAAATAACTCTTTTCCTGCCCTTCTTGTTGTGTTTTTTATTATTATTATTATCTTTATTGTTGAAACTAATACAGATGTCCCTTTCTTTCTCTTTGATACCCTCTACCCTGCACCCGTCCCTTCCAGGCCTTCACCACACTACTGTCTCTATTCATGGACTATGCATATATGCATGCAAATTCCCTGCTTTATCTCTCCCCATCCACCCACCTCCACCCCCACCTTCCCTCTGAAATTCATTCATCTGTTCCATGCTTCTACGTCTCTGGATCTATTTTGTTAATCATATAGATTCCACATATATGTAAGGTCCTGTGATAATTATCTTTTCCTGACTGGCTTGTTTTACTTCGCATAATACTTTCCAGTTCCATCCATGCTGTTGCAAATGACAAGTTTCTTCTTTTTTTACCGCCTTGTAGTATTCCATTGTCATTGTGTCTTAATGTCTCTAGACCCATTCCAATGAATGGGTCTCTCTGACACATTAGGGCACCTGCACACAGATCGTCCCTTCATCTTAAGCTTTCAGAAAAAGGATGAAGACAGCTCGTGTTTGGTGGAGGGTGTTTTATGTAGTAGTAGTTTCCTCATCATTTCTATCCTGCTGTCATTAGGGATACAAAGCAATTGAAAGTGTTAGATAGCTTTCTTCTGGTTGTAATTGAAAAGACATTAAAAAAAAAAAACTTTCCACAGATCAGCTCAGTTCTCTAAGGAGTCTGTAGTATCTCATGTCCTGGAAGCCCAAATTTCAAACAGATTTAGAGTTAAGCCAGTGATTTAAATAGGTGAAAGGCCCTGTATCTCATTACTAATCCCAGAGCCATGCAATCCCCTATCACCACCTCAATGTTAGTGAGAAAGGCAACAGGCAATGCCACAGGTTGAACTTCATCGTCTAATTGTGCTGTCTGAAGGACTCAGTACTTTCCACTGCTAGTGAGTCAACACATTTTCTCCAGGGACTACTGCAAATAGCAATTTGCTATGGTTGACTAGGAGTGAGGTAGAGAGAGAAAACATAAAGGAAAAAGAAAGTTTGTTTTTACTCATAAAACTAATTGTCCAAGTGAGAATACAACACACAGATATGTGAGGAACTTGCAAAGCAAATACAAAATGAGTGCAAATCTAGATGTTGGGAAAATCCTATCTAATAAAGAGGGAATATGCTAATTGACAATCACTCCATCACAAAGATGGCTGTACCCACAGCTGAGGCCAAATTTCCATAAGGAGCCTTAAAGAACAATCAGCAGGGATGGAGGCTATGCCCTCCTCCGCCCCCATGGGGCTTGACAGGAGACCTCAGGCCATGTCCCCTACCTGGCAGGGCTTGACAAGGGACCTCAGGCTGTGCCCACAACCCAGCAGGGCTTGACAGACCTCAAAGTGCACTTCCCGTCTGGTGCTGGACTAGGGGACCCAAGACTGCTCCCCCTACCCCAGTGCCAGGCCAAGGGACCTCAGGCAGTGCCCCCCACCAAGTGGGGCTTGACAGAGGACCTCAGGTCATGCCCCCCACCCAGGCAACAGGCTGGGGGCTTCATACCATATCCCCACCAGGCAGGGCTTGACAGGGGACCTCAGGCCATGTCCTTCAACCAGTGGGGCTTGATGGGGGACCTCAAGGTGCACCCCAGTGCTGGGTCGGGGGAACTCAGGCCGTGCCCCCACCCAGCAGGGCTTGATGGGGAACCTGAGGCTGTGCCCCACTGCCTGGATGGGCTTGACAGGGGATCTCAGGTCATGTCCCCCATATTGTAGGGCTTGATGAAAGACCTCAAGGCATGCCCCCTGCCCTGGTCTGGGCTGGGGACCTCAGGCCATGCCCCTCATCCTGGCACCAGGCCAGGGGACCTGAGGCTATGCCCCTTGCCCATCAGGGCTTGACAAGGGTGGGAATGGCCAGGTATGGATCTAGCCCAATGTGGGGGGGGGGTTGCAGCCAGGTCTGGGTCTCACACAATTTTGAGGTGCATCTCAGTGGGTGGGGACTTGACTCTGGGTCCCATGGTGAGCTGCCCAGACTCTGACAGGAGGAAGGTTTTCATATATATTTTACTAATTTTCTTTCATCTCTGACACTTCTATTATAGAGAAAGGGCAAATAGCAATATTAAATTATTTCCTCCAATTAATCCCCTTTCAATGTGCACAAATTTTATGCACTGGGTCATTAATATTATATAAGAGGAAATACACACAAATAAAGAAGGCTGGGGAGGAAATGGAGAATTTTAGCAAAGGCTTCTGTATGAAGAACATTTCAAGTCAGGCTTGAGATAGTGAGGGCCGTGGGCCTGAAACAGCTGGGAGGCTTGTGAATGCAGAGGAATAAGGTATGAAAGCACAAAAGTGCAAAAATATGAAGCCAAACGCAGAGTGGGCAAATTTATTTAGTTGGAAGAAAGACTCCATACCTGAGGAAAATAGTCAATTCTAAGAATAAAGCAGAGCTTAGATTATGTTAGTGTTCATTTATTAATGCATTCATTCATTCATTCATTCATTCATTCAATATGCATTTAGAAACCATAAACCATGAGCTGGTGCTTCTCTAGGCACTGGCGAAACAGACTAATTCTCTCCTCTTATTGGATTGTATTCTAGGAGGAACAGAAAGACAATGAATGAGCAAACAACAAATAAAATAAAATACCACTTGAATATATTTGTTGAATAGAATCCCTAGGGCACATGTTCGCCTTTTGAGTAAACTGAGATATCATGGTGTGAGAAAATATGTTCAGTGGGTGCACACTATTCTCTCCTCTCTGTTTCCAGCTGATGGTAAGGCCATTGGTACAGAACAATGAACAACAAAATCACAATGATGTGATTCACTTGTGTGCAGTCGTGCACAGGTCAGGGTGCTTGGCTGTCAGCATGAACAGAACTGTCCTTAATGTTTGAGCTTGTCTAACCTTGAGCCATGAGATGAGGTAAACAATTTTTGTGTTTGGAAACTGTCCACAGAATACTATTTTGAGTTGTTTGGTTTCTTATTTTGTTTTGTTTCGTTTTCACCTTGAAAACACATACTACAATGTGAATACATTTTGTCTTGAAAAGTATCACTAGTCAAAAATAATTTCATATTGATCAATCAGCCTGGCTGTAGGACTATTTGGGTTTCTACACTTACTACATTTCTAAGATAAAACAGTAGATCCAATAGTAATGAGAGACATTTGCTCTTCTAATTTGATATTTGGAAGACATAAGACAATGATAAATAAGCTATATGCATATATACATATTTAATATATCTTATTGATTTTTTTGCAAAGAGGAAGGGAGAGGGACAGAGAGCTAGAAACATCAACGAGAGAGAAACATCAATCAGCTGCCTCCTGCACACTTTCCACTGGGGATGTGCCCACAACCAAGGTACATGCCCTTGACCGGAATCAAACCCAGGACCCCTCAGTCTGCAGGCCGGTGCTCTATCCACTTAGCCAAAGTGGTCAGGGCATAGCTATATTTATATATTATCTTCATAGGAGAGGGATCAGTCAAGATAAGTGGCTAGTAATGGATAACTGTGCAGGGGAAGGGATTTCTAATCCACAGAGAGCTTGTCTCTGGTCTGGGGATGGATTTAAGATGGTTATCTCAATGCTTCAAATTTCCTGAAGGCAAGAGAAGGGCATTGCATTTGTGATATTCTGTTCTCTCTACTTTAATCAACAAATAGTCATTGTGAATCTTTCCTGTGCCCAGCACATTCTAGAACAGTAGAGGAAGCTGAGATGAGTGAGAGAGAACACCCTTCACCTCAGAAAGTGTGAAGTCCATTAGAAGAAATTGAACACAAACACAAAAACAACTGCAAATCAAGGCAGCCAACTCAAACCATTGTGATGTTAGCAAAGGAATTAATCAACAAATAAGCAAGTACAGCAGACACGAAATAATGAGTAAAGAATGGGAAAGGTTCACTGTTCTCTATTCCTGCCACTGTCTTCTCAGAGTTTTAAACTTCTAATGTTCTGTGTCTTGAGGAAATGGATAGGCCAACATTCTTGTTAAGTCAGAAATGTGGAAAAGTGAATTCTTATAAGCCCAACTCTAGTCATTACTGAAAAGAAAATCAAAATTAGAAAACACAGATATCCAAAAAAAAGGTAATTAAAGATTCAAAAATTAGAATGGGCTTCATATACAATATGAATTGAAATGTTAACAAATGCATTTGTATTTGTTAAATGGAGAAAGGTAAACACATTTTAGTTTTTCACCTTGCATCTTTCATATTAACTTTATATGGGTGTTCTGTGCCATTTGGTGATAATAAGAAATTGCTTTTTTTCAAAATTATATTTAGTCATGGATAGCAATGATGATCCCGATGAAGACAATCTTACAAGTTATGATATTCAGCTCAGTATTCAAGAATCCATTGAAGCCAGCAAGACTGAATTTTATCCTGAAAGGTAACAATTGACTTGACTGTCCTCAACAAAATTTCTTTATGACAATCATTTGGTTGTAAGATGAAATAAATGATGTTTCCTGACTCTTCCTCCAGGAAAATGCTCACCCTTCTTTTCTGGCAGAGGATTGAACAAGGGCCACTGTGATAGGTTCAGGAGTCTGACCTTCCACAAATCCCCACTCAGGCAGAAGATGAAAATAATCTGCAGGGGAAATTTCTAGTTGAATTCAGTTGCACCTGATTGCCTATTTTCTAAATTAATGGAGTGAAAAGGACTATAAATTTAAACAAATTTACAAGTACAGTTTATACAACTAATGTATAGATAGGTATACAGAGATCTGTTCTGTATATTCTAGAGCCCATTCTGCTATTGACTCAGGCAACCTTTACTAGTATAAGTAATGTATTCTATACTTGCATCTTTAAAATATGAAGAGGTGCTAGCCCACCTCACCCATATGTTCAATGAATGGGGAGAAGGTTGAGGGTTTTTATAACATATGGAGAAGTATAAACCGGAGCCTATTTAATTATCTATTTTTCAAGTGACAGAAGTAAACAAATTATACACAAAACTGGTGTTTTATGTTAGCAGGGATTATAGAGTCTAAAACTGCAAATATAGATTTCTGTCTTGAACAAACATACATTATTCTTCTGACTTAACTTTAGTTTACCTTTACATTCTATTATAATATTCTGAAACTTAGTGGTGCTTTGGGATAGATTCAGTGCTATAAATTATTGTTTCTGAACTTTTAAAAAATGGACATATTACATTTAAATTTCTAGCCTCTTTAACTTTTCTTGATATCTTCAACAGGTTTTAGAACTTTAGAGTTCTGGGGAAAGCATTCACAGCCCAAGGATGGCAGCACATGTTTCTGCTTGATAATATTAAGTCAATTTGTTATGAAATGCTTTGTTTCCTTTGAATAAATTCACCACAGACACTTGCCATGAGGCTTGAAATCATGACCTGCTGGGCTGGTAACTGGGTGTTTGCTCTGTAAATACTCAGCCTGTTTTCACTTGTGGATGAGTTGATTAAGGCTAACATGTGGGGTGGTTCATAAGCCCCCAAATGAGTCATCATTAATTAGCAATTATTACATTTAAAGCAGCAAACAAGTTTTTTAATGGAAAGAGTCTTAGGGAACTTTCTATTTACCCCCAGCACTTTACAGATGAAGAATCACCACTAAAAAAGGCTAAGTGGCCTCCCCAAAGTCACAAAGCACAAAACCCGAGCCCAGTTTTTCCGACTCTGCCTCCAGTTGTTTATTCCTTCGTTACCTGACACTCATTTGAGAGATTATTATAATCTGATATTTTATCATCTTCACTAATGTTCCTGCTTCTAGTGTATCATAAATATACTCTATATCTGACTCTTAGTCATTGCATTTTTAAGTGGATGAAAACAGTTGTGTGCATTTCCTTAAATTCTTGATTATTAAAATTACCTTCCAAACTCAATATAGATTAAAATGTTGGTTCCTCAGAGTATTTCACTTTTATAATTATGGCTTATGTTTCTTTCTCTGGAAGATTTGTGCCACTAAGTGACCAAAACAGAAAACTTGTAGAGGCCATAAAACATGGTAAGTGAGTGTATTGCCTACATTGGGATGAATTTGAGATTTCGTCTTGCAGAGACAGATTTATCAGCTGATGTGTTTACTTTAGGCCACATTCTTGAGCTCCAAGAATATGTGAAATATAAATATGCATTAGATGAAGCGGATGAAAAAGGATGGTTTCCCCTGCATGAAGCTGTTGTTCAGCCCATTCAACAAATACTTGAAATTGTCCTGGATGGTAAGAAAACATAAAGCCTTTTTAACCAAACAGAAGCAAGAATGTAGAAGTGGGGAGCGATGTCAATGAATGTAACAAGCAAAAGGAAGCAGAATAAAATATTATTTGAAAAGGAGAAAAGGAAATAGCCATGTTTTAAATGTAAGGTACAAAAATTAGCACATTTTGTGAGTCTCTGGATTCACCTTTGCATCCTTCTAAGAATGTGACACGGGTTGGCTGGAAAATGTGGTTATCACTTAAAAGTGATAGACCTTTGTATATATCATGAATTAATTG
The DNA here is from genome assembly GCA_011751065.1 of Lasiurus cinereus. Taxonomy (NCBI): domain Eukaryota; kingdom Metazoa; phylum Chordata; class Mammalia; order Chiroptera; family Vespertilionidae; genus Lasiurus; species Lasiurus cinereus. The sequence continues at coordinate 61,273,252 of JAAGEH010000307.1, read as the reverse complement.
ATTTGAATGTAAATATTTTTTAACCATCACCCAAGGATGATGTTTATTGATTTTATTATTTTATTTTTAAAATATTTTTTATTGATTTCAGAGAGGAAGAAAGGGAGAGAAAGAAACATCAGTGATGAGAGAGAATCATTGATTAGTTGCCTCCTGCACACCCTCTACTAGGAATCAAGCATACAACCCAGGCATATGACCTCCTGGTTCATAGGCTGATTCTTAATCACTGAGCAACACAGGCCAGGCTGTTTATTGCTTGGAGAGAGAGAGGAAGCAATGGAGGGAAGGAAGGAAGGAGGGAAGGAGGGAGGGAGGGAGGGAGGGAGAGAGGGAGGGAGGGAAGGAGGGAGGGAGGGAGGAAGAGAGAGGGAAAGAGAGAGGGAGAGAGAGAGGGAAAGAGGTGAGAGTGAAGCATCAATTGGTTACATCCCGTATATGAGGAATAAACCCCCAACCTAAGTATGTGCCCTGAAAGGGAATTGAACCTGCTACCTTTTTGGTCTATGAGATTATGCTCCAATAACTTGAGCCACCTGGCCAGGGCTGAATATAAATATCTTTGCTTTTGGAAGTCAGTTTTTAATTTTTCCATGAACGATTTCTTCATAATATAAACATTAATAAATATTATGGTAAATGGACCTTGATAAAATATTAATAATAATTTTCATGTTATAATTCAGTATTTTTCATACCTCAATGTCTCATAATACACTTTGAGAGTGTTCTATCGTTCAACTTCAATGTTGCTCCCTAATTCTCCCTAGTAGGAGAGCTATATATTATTGTAGAAATAATGATGTTTCATGATTAACTCTCCAGCCAGCTAGCCAGTGAAAGAAAATAGATAGCTAGACATATAGACAGATAAAGAAGATGATGTTAAGCATGGTGTAGCTAACATATTCTCACAGGATACATTCATTCAAATATATTCTCAGTCCCACATTCACAGGCTTCATTTGACAAAAACCAATTTCAGGAGCAATTTAAATAATAATACTAAGGATTGGGAAGTTGATTTATAATTTATCAGGATGAAAATTTACAGCCCATATTTTTTTTTAAAAAAGAGCACCTTGAAACATATATGTTGGTTTTTTAGTTGTCAGTTTGATTAGCATGTTCATACTCATCTACTTATACTATCATTTGAGAAACATAATTCACATCTCCTTTACTCTTGGCTGCTTCATCAGTTGACTTTGTTCAATCTAATATGTATAATGTTGCACTATTCTGATCTATGTGATATAATTTAAATAAACATTTTTAACTTTATGCAATGCTTTTACACCTCAGCATCCTATAAGACGCTCTGGGAGTTCAAGACCTCTGATGGAGAAACACCATTGACTTTGGCAATCAAAGCTGGTCTGGTGGAAAATGTAAGAACTTTACTAGAAAAGGGAGTATGGCCAAACACCAAAAATGACAAAAGAGAGACACCTCTTCTCATTGGTAAATGACCTTTTTTTCTAGAACTTTTTGTTTGCAAAAAAAAAATTAGTTAATATGTATTTATTGGAAGCCATTATGCATTGGCTAAAATTATGTGACCTCATCTCCTTTCTTTCCCTGAGTTCTCCCCTATCTTCCATCTTACTTGTCCTAAGATTTTGTTTTTCTATCCCACAAAGAGGTCAAATGTGAAAGATCCTTCAGCACCAACTAACCAGGAGCAATCCAAACTCTTTTATGAAATAAGAAGTACCAGTTCTAAAAGAACATTGTCTACGTAGGGGCCAGCTGTGAGGAGGGTTGCATGTTTGGTCTATAGTCAGAGGCAAGAGGCAGAAGGGGACTCCAATTAGAGACTCCAGGTCCACATCAGCAGTGAAGGAAAGAAGAGGAGCCAGCAGATTAGGAGTACTCAGATGCAGCCCTGGGCACCCACAAAGAGTTAACCACCATGACCCAGCAAAGGAACAATGAAAAACCTAAAGGTGTCATTTCTCAGCATGTTCTCAGTCTTGTGTATCCTGCTATTTATAGACCAGTAGGAATTGGCAGGTTCATTTGCAGAAGCAGAGAGAGAGGTGGTATTAACTACAAATGACCAGGGAAAACATCACCTTTCTCTTAGGGACTGGGGTTGTAGAGTAAGAATTTGGGCTTTGGTATTCGCTATGTGGACTTATTTTCTCCTAATTTTATTGAGATATAATTGACATAAAACACTGTATCAGTTTAAGATATATGGCATGGTTTTTATATATTACAAAATGATTACTACAGTAAGTTTAGTTAATGTACATCAATTCACATAGTTATACTTTTTTTCTTATAATGAGAGCTTTTAAGATCTACTTTCTTAGCAACTTTCAAATACACAGTATAGTATTATTATATGGGCTTAGGTCTTAGCTCGGAGATTGCCGTTGTGGGCCTCAGTTTCCTCATGAGTAAAATGAAAATATACCACCTGCCATGCAGACTTGTTATAAAAATTAGAGAAAATATAAATATATTAAACCCCTGCCAAATGATAGGTGCTCAGGAGAGGAGAGCCATTATGAAATTGTGTGTGTGTGTGTGTGTGTGTGTGTGTGTGGCACAGGAGAAGACTTAAGATTATTTATCAACAATCACAGAGAAAGAGAATAAAGCATCATGAGCTCTGGTCATAACTAGCTAATACTACCACCGCTCTTGTTCACAGGGAAATCACTAGAATTTTTAAAAACAACCTAAATATTAACAGAAAACTCAGACAATTCATAAACATTATAAAATATTTACATTCAAACATTAATTCAACAACATCAATGCAAACAACATTTATTGAGACATTACCTTAAGCCATGTGGTGCACTGGGCAACATGGATATAAATATGAGTGGAATGATCTTCCTCCTCTCAAAGAGTCTAGTAGGAGAGCTAGATATGACATAAGTAGAAAATTAATGTTACAAATACTATAATAAAGGTGTATATTCGAAGTAAACTGGGGAAATAAGGAAGTACTGAATCTGTGAAACTTTCATAGCTATAGTTGCTCTTAGTTGTGACTTGGGGGAAGTATAGGATCATCCACAGGCAACGGAGGAAAATTGGGGCAGGGGTTCTGCTTCTAGACATAACGTTAAATAAATGGGGCCACCAGAGCCTGGGGTCATTCTGATCCGATTCCGTCTTGCTTACTCTTGCCCCATGTCAGAATTTTCAGTCTTCCTAAATTTAGATCTGATCAGCCAAGCTAATATTATAGTTAGGGTACAAAGCTTATGTAACAAAAAACAAACACAAATAGCCAAAGCAAACAAACATCAATGACTTAAGAAGAAAGAAGTTCGTTTCTCTCTTAGACAACATTTCAGAGTGTGTGGCCCTGGGTGGCAGGATGGCTGCACCACCGTCACACAGAACTTTCAGATGCCCACCATTTCCCAGCCCACAGGAAGGAGGAAAGAGGCAGCCTTGGCAAAGCATCTTCCCCTTTAAGAAGATGACCTGGATATCAATAAAGCATTTCCATTCTTATGCCATTAGTTCAGGTTTTGTCAGGTACAAGGAGGGCCTGGTTATGTAGAGTTTACCTGGATGGATTGTGATCAGCTAAAACTGGGAGCTTCTGTTGCTAAAACAAAAAGGGAGACATGAGAATATAGGAACAGATAGCTGTCTCTGTATATGTGTTAACCAGCCTTTATGTCACCATAACATGGTGCTTCACATAAATAAACCAGAGCTTTTATCCTGATCTGGCACTATAGGCACTAATAGAATATTCAGCTATGGGTTGCTTCACCACTATTAATGTGATCTGCATTGTTTTTATAAAGGCATATACCATGGAGTATCTGCAATGACATCCATGTATTTGTTGGTTCTATAGTCTTTGATTTCTTCTCCTTCCCTTTCCTCCTCCTCCTCCTTCTTCATCCTATCCTCCTCCTCCTTCTTCTTCATCCTATCACATTTTGCAAATATAGAATTAGCCTCTACTTACTGTTCCCAACCCATTCATTTCTTAAAGAGCAAATGAGTTATAATTGTCACTCATCGTTTTCTTTTGCTTCATGTAAATTGTTAAATGCTTAATGCCCACAACAGAGCATTAAGCATTTCTTTTGCATTTCCAAGTTTCATTTGTTGGTTTCTCTACTCTATCAGTAAGTGAAGTGTGGGAAAGGGACTTGACCATTGAGTTATCAATCAAAATAGAGTAAACATTTAGAAATAATATATATTTAAAACTAAATGGTAATATTAAAGAAAAGACAGAGCCTCATGAAGGAAATATCCTGGAGGTGTTCACTTATGTCCCCATCATCCTGGAGACTAAGAATTTTACTTGGGTTACATTCTTCAGGACCTTCATATACCACCTGACATGCAGACTTGTTATAAAAATTAGAGAAAATATAAATATATTGTCTTTTTAGGTTCATAGGAAAATGGATCATTCATGGTGCTTTCTCAATTTTCTCCTTGAATCTGTGGGATGCTTTGAAATTTGCTACTCATAGTCCATTAACTCACAAAGGAGAGATAAGAGAAAAAAACTGCTGCTCTTTTTCTTTTTCTGTGCAATGTCAATCCCATTATCCTTGTACTTATTTATTGATATCCCTAAATGGCCCCCAAAAAGTCACTTTTGGTCTGTCCATGAGCCATCTGGCCTTACTCTGCTACTTTGATGTATTGCAGTCATGTTACACAGTTACTTGCTGAGTGGTAGATACCTGATTTGTGATGACCTGACACTTAAGGGTTTTGCACTCAAACTCCCTCTCTACCCTGTCTCCGAAGTTGGTGTCACCTTTCTCTAGTTGGATAGCCACGAGATTGTCCTGGCCACTGGGGCCCAAGGTACAGAAGAAGCCAGTTAATTTTACTTCAGACATTTCCTTTCTCACAAATCAACATATGTTCTCTTCACTCCATTGCCTCTTTCGATCTTCCATTGCCTGTCAAGATAACTCAGAAAAATCTGCTCTATTTGTATGTCAGATAAGTCAGAAAATAATTCACCGCTGACAAGTAAATTATGTGAGCAAAACACATATACCCACAGAGAAAGTGACAGGAATTTAAATAAACAGGAAAAATGCCTGATGATGAATGTACAAAAGTGCATTTAAATTATGCAAAATTCTCTAATGGGAATTCTCTAACTCCTAAACTGAAATGCGATTTTCTTAAAATATTATTACTGATATATACATGTGTATTTTTTTACTTCATAAATTATTTGTATTTGGTTTTGTTACACAAATATAGTATCTTGTTAATTTTCATTATTCAGCCATTTATTGATTAGGTATGTCGTTGTGGGTTAACTTTGGAGGGGCTTCCCACAATTTGCATTGCTATGTTTATGAGAAATAAATCATATTCTTTCTAAAAAAGTAAATTACAAGAAAAGTTTTATTTTTCAAAGTACTTTAAGTTGATATGGCATAGATATGCTGTTGTTCTTATGAAGAAAGGCTAATATCTCTAATCAATATATTCTCTGAATCAGGCAAAAGGGGAAAAAAGTGCAATAGGAGCAAGAAGATAAACGAGGACACACCTCTTAGTGGTTTGACTTATTGATGTTTGTTCTGCAATAACACCAGCTAGGATGAGGTAATTCACTGTAATTAGAGCTGCCAGTGGCAGGTGGGTGATTTCAGAGAAATGCATTTGTCAACAGACTCTAATTTAGGCAATGAGTAGGACAAAACCTGAGTCTTACTGCAGTGATGGCTTGCCTGCCTCCAAAGCTTGTCTTCAGCCTTAGTTTAGGCCTTTTGGAGCCCTCTCCCTTGGTTTGGCCTTACATCCTTTTGTAGTCTGCCTCCTGGGTGCCCACGATGTTCTATGCAGGCCCACATCTCCTCCTGCCTTTCTCAGCAAAGGCCCAGACTCTGAGTTCCTCTCCAAACACAAGGCAGGATAGTCTTCTCTCTAAACTATAAACCCCACAAGTGAAAATATCTGTCTTATTTGTTGTCTACAGTGCCTAAAACAGTGCCTTTCATATCACGGCAGGTATTGGATAGATGGATGAAAGAATGAATATATGAATCTGTATTTATCTCCAGCTGCAGGAAGCAGCATTCATCCTACTGTTTCTTAATAAGATTTTATTTATTGATAAGAGAAAATGCATTACATCTTTTAGGGATATTTACATCTAGCCCACCAGTGTGGTTCAGTGATTGAGTGTCAACCTATGAACCAGGTGGTCACAGTTCAATTTCCAGTTAAAGGCACATGCCTGGGTTGCTAGCTTGATGCCCAGTAGGGGACATGCAGGCGGGAGCCGATCAATGATGTTCTCTCATCATTGGTGTTTCTATCCCTCTCTCCCTCTCCCTTCCTCTCTGAAATCAATAAAAAAAAAATTTTAAAAAGAAATGCTTATATCTAAACTGGGAAAATATATCATTAATCTAAAGAGGGAAACCACTTTTAACAGTGTAATTTTAGCTACTAGAGACAAGCAAAGAAGGGGAGAGAGATGATTTAGTAAACCTCTGAAACTGTAGTTCATTGGTTGTCGTATGCTACATCTATTTAGCACCTACCTACATTCTAAATTGGAGGAGTCTGCAACCTAGGTACACGCCCTTTACAGGAGTCAAACCCAGGACCCTTTGGTCCACATTCCTATTGTTAAACTTCCATTAAGAGCATGGGAAAGAGATGTTCATTTCATACTACTATCGTTGGGGGAACTTTCTAGAAAGGGAAAAAAACTTGATAAACCTTATTTATACTGTGGCTTCAGGATCCTAAAAGTGATGAAATGATATTATTAATAATGATAGTTATCATTTACTGAGCTCCTAGTATATGCTAAAAATTTTACATACATTATTTATTTTATAAAACCCAACAGCAAATGTTATTTTAACTTTGTTAATGAAAAAATTAAAATTTAGGGAAGATTATATACCACATCTTATCTTAGTAATATGCACTGTTTTTCATGAAGCTCTTGAACCTCCTCAGGTCAGTGTTGTAGGGTGACCTCCACGACCAGTTGCAAATGACCACGTAGGCTGCTAAGTTGGTAATAAGTAAGCAAGGATTTATTGAGCTGACCAGCGACAGCCGGGAGGGCACCACACGCAGGTGGAGTCCACACACTTACGACTGTGCTTCTCAGGGGTATGCAGCCCTTTTAAAGATCCAAACCACATTTTTTTCCCTTGCTCTAAATCCGCAAACAGCTGCGGAGGGGGTCGGTGGGTTTCAGTGGGCCTCAAAGTTCCTGTTGACTGCTCCTTATCTCCCAATCACCCTCTGCTAGAAGTTGGAATGTGGACCTATCTTGTGAAAGCAAATTGTAACATTGAGCAAAGTTAATCATCTCTAAAGGTTGTCTTCAGTCTCAACTCCTGGAGCCACTGAGTCAACAGGGATCAATCTTTTATGGTTCTGGTCCTCAGGCACAGGAGAATAAACTTTGTGATGTGGGATGGATTTATGTGAGCTTCTTGGTCAAACAGCAGTTTTTACCTGAGATGAATGCTCTTAAGGTCCTATTTCAGTCAGAGTCTTAAAGAAACAGCAGTGTCATCTTGCTTGCTTACATTTTGCAATAGAAATCTGTGGGGTTTATTATTATTAGAGAGAGTAGAAGAGAGGGAGAGACAGAGAGAAATATTGATGTGAGAGAAACACATTGATTGGTTGCCTCCTGTACTCGCCCCTACCGGGACTCAGACCAGGGAGAAGCCTGCAACCCAGGAATATGTAAGCCCTTGACCGGAGTCAAACCCAGGACTCTTTGGTCCACTGAGCCAAACCGACTAGAGCCTGCAATAGAAATTTGGATATAAGAAATGAAATGGGGGTGAAAAATACAATATTCTCTTTTGATATTAACATTGGTTACTTTAACACCATCTAATATTCATGTTAATATGCCTACTGTCAATTGTTATTTTAAAAATCTCTTCAAGCTGTAAGAAAGGGCTCCTATGACATGGTGTCTACTCTGCTCAAGTACGATACCAGCCTGGACCAGCCCTCTGTCAAGCGCTGGTCGGCCATGCACGAGGCAGCCAAACAAGGCCGCAAAGACCTCATAGCTCTGCTGCTAAAGCACGGCGGCAGTGTGCACCTGAGAGACGGCTTCGGCGTCACACCGTTAGGGGTCGCTGCTGAGTATGGCCACTGCGACGTGTTGGAGCACCTAATCCACAAAGGTACATGGTGAGGAACTGCATGTCTCTGGCTTGTCTCCTTTTCTCCATTCCTTGCTGGCTTCTCTTCCTCTTCTGAAAGTAACTGGGCATCCGGCTTTGGTGCCCAGCTCTCGGCAGCCTCCTGAGTGGTCCCCTATTCCACAACTCAAAACTATATATATATATTTTTAAATATTTTTTAAAAATAATTTTTTAAAAAATTGATTTCAGAAAGGAAGGGAGAGGGAGATAGAAGTATTAACGATGAGAATCATTGACCACCTGCCTCTTGCATGCCTCTCTTGCATGCCTCTTGCATGCAACCCAGACACGTGCCCTTGACCGGAATCAAACCTGAGATCCTTCAGTCCACAGGCCAATGCTCTATCCACTGAATCAAACCGGCGAGTGCCCAACTAAACCATATGCACACATACCTGCAAATCTGATTGCTCTCTCTAAAAACAGTCCTGTTTTCACATAGATGGCTCCCAGGGTCTCACACTCATCTTCTAAATGGAATTCCTCTTCGTTCATGCTTCTGATTGAATGATTTCTGTCATCTGAGACAAAGCAGATTGATCTCTACTTCTTCCATCACTTCTTTTCCAAATCCAGTCAGGTGCAGTCATTTAATTGTTCTTCAGGTTTCCAGTCTTCCCATCAGAGAATATTTACTGCATTCAGAACTCAGCTCTTCTGCCTAAAGGACAGCTGCAATAGTGTAAATCAATAAAAAGTCCTCAGTGGCTCCCCACTGCCCACTGTGTCATATACAGCCCCCTCTGCATCATTTCGAATTGTTTACCAGGTGTAGCCCTCACTACTTCCAACGTGTATCCTGCACTCCAGCCAAATTAGATGGCTGTTCCACAGCATGCCTCACATCCACTGTCTGGGTCAGAATCAGATGTTTGCCTTCATCTGGAATTCTGTCCAACATAATTCAAAATCACCTTCTTGAGACACCTCCTCCTTGAAGCCTTCTTAATTCTGCCCAAAAGATTGTGATGTTGCCCCTCCTTTGAAACCTCCAAGTGCTGTATTAAGATTTAAGAAACCAGTCTAGTCAGTGTGGCTCAGTAGTTGAGTATGGACCTATGAACCAGGAGGTCACGATTTGATTCCTGGTCAGGGCACATGCCCAGATTGTGGGCTCAATCTCCAGTGTGGGGGCTACAGGAGGCAACCGATTAATGATTCTCTCTTATCATTGATGTTCTATCTCTCTTTCCTTCTCTTTTTCTCTCTGAAATCAATAAATATAGATAATTTAAAAAGAATTAAGAAACCAAATTCTGAAACTGGTTTCTGCTACCTACTCATTGTCTGCTCCTAGCTTAGTAACTTAAATATCTGGTTCTGACTTTCCTCATCTGTAAATAAAGCCTAGGACCACAGGATCCCCATGAATCATTTATGAGGAAAAGATTAACATTTTCAGGGACCTCAAAGTGCAGCCTCATTTTATTGTTAAATAAGTCTTATAACTCCTATGGCATAAGCTGTGCATCCTGGTTTAGATGAGGAGACGTGGTTCATGCAAGTAAATTGTTTGTTCCCAACTACCACAGTCAGCTGCAGAGCCATACTTCAAACATAGAACTTTTCCCCTGCATGGAACCTCCTAGTCCTGATGTCAGGTGAACTTTACACTCTGTGTTCTTTGATGATTTTTTGTTTCATTTCCCCTCTGAGTTTCTTAAAATAGAAAGGAAAACAACCGTCTAATTTGAAGGAGTCCATCTTTCCAAACCGTCCAGTTATCACTGTGCCTTGTGTTCATACTGCCAGGGGGTGATGTGTTTGCTTTGGCGGACGATGGGGCGTCAGTGATGTTTGAGGCAGCAGGAGGGGGCAATCCTGACTGCATCTCTCTCCTGCTGGAATATGGAGGAAGTGGAAATGTGCCTAACAGAGCAGGGCATCTTCCTATACACCGAGCTGCCTACGAGGGACATTACCTGTGAGTGATCAATCATAGGATGGTCATTTTAAGTTAAAAAATACAAAATTGCATGTATAATATAATCATAATTCTAAGTAATAACCCCCCAAATTGAAAAAGAAATAGGTAAAATGTTCAAAATTTTTTGTTCTTCAAAACATGTTGACTTTTACCCTTTTTATATTTTTACGTTTTAGCAATTTAAAAAATTTTCCAGTTACAATTGATATACAACATCCTATTAGTTTGAGATGTATATCAAAGTGTTTAGACACCTATACGCCTTATGAAGTGCTCACCCTGCCAAGTCTAGTAACTATCTGACATTACACATAGTTATTACACTATTATTGACTATATTTCCTATGCTGTACTTTACATCCCATGACTATTTTTACAACTGCCCTTTACCTTTTCACCCATCTCCAAAGAGAGTCTATAGTCATAATATATTTTTGTACTTTATAAAATTTTCCACATTGAATGTATACTACTTTTATAGTGGAGAATTTCTCTTTTAGAGAGAAGTTACACATGAAAATTATTCACAAGCCATCCAAATATGCCCTCCTATTTTTTTTAACTGTGTTTTTAAAAGGCTACAGAGTTTCTAGAAATTTTTGCCCTTTGAAAAGAGTTAAAATTTGTGAAAATACTATCAGTATTACTCTAATTATTTAGCAACATGAATAGATATTATAGTATAAAGTCAAATATATTATTCAGTAGAAAAGTCTCATAATAAGTATATAGTTCTTTATTCCAAAAAAAAAAAAATGGCTGGATAGATTTTTAAATAACAAAAATGCCACAATTGGCATATCAATAGAAGTCTATAATCATTATATTAAACTACCTGTAATGAGAGGTTGGTTGTAGGCAATGAAATATATTTAATAAGTTCCAAAACTTTGAAATACTTAGGCTTTATCACCTTCAGTAGCCACATCAGCTAAGTGGCCAATGACATAATTAACACTAAGTGACACGTTGTTAAAGTTTACCTGGATTTGTTCCCAGTGTTCATAAATACACACATGGTAGCTCTGAGTTAGGTACAAGAGATCAAGTTATCCTTGCTGGTGGCTTTCATACATGTTTAACTGGTCAGTCAAGTGTGGAATTTGTAGCTATCACAAGTTCTTAGAAACATAAGCAGTGTTAGTTATCTCAATTGGACTATTATAAGGTTGATGAAATAAGAAAGAAGCTTCTTATGGCTAATAATTCAATTTTGAGTTATATTGAAGTAGACAGGATGTTCAAGGCCAATGGTAAAGCAGGGGTAGCTCAGGAAACAGTGAAGGAGGAGTAATGAATGAGAATTCAAGAGACCTACAAGCTAACCCTTGCTCCATGTTTACGTGACCTTGGACAAGTCGTTTCACTTCTCCAAGCTGCACATTGCTCTTCTGTTAAATGAAGGAGTTGCACTGAGTGATGTTCAAGGCCACTTCCAGTTTTATTTTCCAGTGACTCCATGATTCTAATGGTCAAAATTATGAAACATTTGTCTATGGCATCATATGGGCTTACCTTTCTTTTATAGTTTTCATTAAATAGCATTGGTTGCTGGTAAATTGTATTTTGTTCAGAGAAGAATTGGAAGATGGGGAGGGTTCCGGGGGAGCCAAAATTCTAGGGCCAAACATATGATCCATCGTGATCCCCAGGAACATTTAGAACAGTAAGCTAAATAAAAACTAAACTACATTACACTAAACCCGTGATCGGCAAACTTCAGCTCGCGAGCCACATGCGGCTCTTTGGCCCCTTCAGTGTGGCTCTTCCACAAAATACCACGGCCTGGGCGAGTCTATTTTGAAGAAGTGGCATTAGAAGAAGTTTAAGTTTAAAAAATTGGCTCTCAAAAGAAATGTCAATCGTTGTACTGTTGATATTTGGCTCTGTTGACTAATGAGTTTGCCGACCACTGCACTAAACCAAATAGTAATAAGGCAATGGACAAAGGTTATATATCTTTGTGTAAGTTTATCTAACAAATGTAAAGAAAACAAAAACAAACTGCACTCATTTGTCTAATGAGGAAGCTGGTTTAATTAATTTCTCAACTGTCTTCATGCCATGTGGATATTTTATTTATTTTTATTTTTCAGTGCGCTGAAATATCTTATTCCAGTAACATCCAGAAATGCAATCCGGAAAAGTGGGCTAACACCAATTCACTCAGCAGCAGATGGGCAAAATGTCCAATGCCTACAACTGCTCATTGAAAATGGTTTTGATGTCAATACTCTGCTTGCTGACCACATTTCTGAAAGCTATGATGATGAGAGGAAGACGGCGCTGTACTTTGCAGTTTCTAATAACGATATCCACTGCACAGAAGTTCTTCTGAATGCAGGTGCAGATCCAAACTTAGACCCCCTCAACTGTCTGCTGGTGGCAGTGAGGGCCAATAATCATGAAATCGTCCGGCTGCTTCTCTCCCATGGAGCCAATGTCAATTGCTATTTTATGCATGTGAATGACACGCGTTTCCCCAGTGCCATTCAGTATGCCCTAAATGACGAGGTCATGCTGAGGCTCTTGCTGAATAACGGCTATCAAGTGGAGCTGTGCTTTCAGTGCATGCACGGAGACATCTTTGGGAACTCATTCGTGTGGTCAGAGATAGAGGAAGAGGTGCTGCCGGGGTGGACATCTTGTATAATAAAGGATAACCCGGTGAGTTACATCCTTTCGTTTTGCATCTTTTCATTTTGTACTTTAAAAACAGATTTTTACTGACTTCAGAGAGGAAGGGAGAGGGAGAGAGAGAAAGAGAAACATCAGTGATGAGAGAGAATCATTGACCAGCTGCCTCCTGCACATCTCACATTGGGGATGTAGCCTGCAACTCAGGCATATGCCCTGACCAGGAATTGGGCTGTGACCTCCTGCTTCATATGTCGATGCTCCACCACTGAGCCTCGCCTGCTGGGCTATTTCTTGTTACATCTCCCAACGAGCTTATATTTGGCTCATTTGGAGATGTAACAAGAAAAGAAAAATCTGCTCTAACTTTGATATTTTTCTCACTCCTGAACTTTTGTTAGTAATAATATGGGGATAGAAAAGTAAAACTAGGTGCCAAAGAAGGTGCTTATTTTTCTTGAATTGGAAACTGAATCTAGAAGAATGTGAAAATGTATTCAGTTAATAAATTATGCTTATTCAGTGGGATATTAAGGCTAAAAGCATGGAAAGAAGAATCCTGGAAAGAAGCATGATTTTTCCATGTTATGCTGGCTACATCACATCAGAGCCGTGCATATAACTCCAGGACCCATTGTTTCACAGAAACAAGCAAAATATTTATTTTTCTTTTTTGTTCATTACAAGGAGGTACCATTTATTTCCTGTAAAAAGACAAAGATAGTAATTTTCATAACAAAATTGAGTGCTTATGTATATGGTATAGTAAAAGTACTACTAAATTATATTTTATCAATTCTCTCAGTTCTGTGAGTTTATTACAGTTCCTTGGATGAAACACTTGGTAGGCAGCGTTATTCGTGTATTAATTGATTACCTGGATTATATCCCTCTGTGTGATAAACTGAAGTCTGCACTGGAAGTACAGAGAGAATGGCCAGAAATTCGTCAGATACTAGGTAAAAACAAGTTTGCCTGCAAATTTTCTTGTGAAAAGTGTCTATATGGGAGATTTCTTAATGTTATCTTTGCTACTTTTTTCAGTGCTACTTTATTATCACTGTTTTTGAAAGTCACCCTTACTATTTCCTCTGATTTAAGATAATAATGTTGTTTTGCTTTTCTTAATACTTTCTAACTCTTTGATTGTATAGTAGATAATATTATAACGATATTAACATTCTAAATAGAACTCATTTTTAAAGTTAACTTCCAGAATATCATAAAGTATGTAGATTGTAATCTCCATATGGTCAGGAATCTGTTCTGTTTGTTTTTATATTCCCAAGGCTTAGCATAATTCCTAATAAGTGTTGGTCAATAAATACTGAGTAAATGAATGAATGGTATATATTAGAATTCTTTCTTGATACGCTCTCTCTCTGGTCTTTATTGACAAATTCCTACCATTAAATGTTTTTTTGAGAACACAGGCTACTTTGTGTTCTTGAGGTTAAAGTTTAGTTATAATTATAAATGTGAATTATATTATAAATGTTTCAATAAAATGGCATTTAAAATTACTTCAAATACATATATAAACTAGAAAAATAATAAATTTGAGAGGTTTTCTCTTTCAAAATATGAGTTTGGAAAAATGAACTCCCAAACCTACATGGACATCAATTACATGGAGCCTAAAGAAGCATCATAGAACTTTTACATCACATACATATAATCTGGCACTTTTAATAAACCCAAATCATCCATGAATGGATTAACAAAACCTCATCAACTAATTCTTTAGGATCAGGCAAATTTAGGTAGATTATATTTTTCAGTCAATAAGATAAAAATTAAATGTTGAGCTGATTTATATATCAAATTTATTAGATATAACGTTCTATAAAAAGAAATATGAGTGATAAAGTAGTTTTCATTTAAACATTTAGTTTTGATCAGAGTCTCACACATTAAATTAATTCACCTAAGTTTTTTGTGAGAAGGATGGAGACTTTGGCTAGAAAGATTGATAGTTCAAATGCAGATTTGGAGGTAAGCTTGGATTTTCTCAAATGACTTCCCGTTGAATGAGTTCTCATGAAGAGACTTTGTGGGAACTAAAATTGGAATCTTAGAGAATCTGATGAGTAATGCTGTATTATGAGCCTAGAAATTGACCTCTGGGGTTAGATGGATTTAGGATGGCATAAAATTCTGGTCTTATCTAGGAGTAGGATTGCTGAGTTGTATATGTCATTCAGGGCTGATATTTTCATGGAAACAGTTTGTTGTATCATTCCTGTTTCATTGAAGAGAGGAGAATTTTTTTTTTATTTTCTGAAAAAAGACCAAGTTAGCATACTATCTGGGTGATTTTGAGAAAGTTACTTACCCTTATTATGCCAAGATTTTCCCACTGCAAAATGAGGCTAGGACAGTAGTTACCTCATAAGGTTGTGGGAATTTAAAGAGATGATGCATACCCCAGCTGGTATGCCCAG
The DNA here is from genome assembly GCA_011751065.1 of Lasiurus cinereus. NCBI lineage: Eukaryota > Metazoa > Chordata > Mammalia > Chiroptera > Vespertilionidae > Lasiurus > Lasiurus cinereus. Next base: position 61,258,070 of record JAAGEH010000307.1, on the reverse strand, counting down.
GTTGCTGGCTCAATCCCCAATATGGGGTGTGCAGGAAACAGTTGATCAATGATTCTTTTTCATCATTCATGTTTCTATCTCTCTCTCTCCTTCCCCCTCTCCCTTCTTCTTTGAAATCATTAAAAATATATTTAAAAAAAAATACATGATGCATGTAAGGTGCTTAGCATACTACGTGGAACATTAAAACACTTAATAAATTTAGCTATTTTATAAACTACAATATTAGTGTTTTTACATTATTTTTATTATACATAAGTCTATGTGAAGTATGAAATGCACATGTAAAGTATGTCATGGAATCCCCACAACTTGTAGAGTAGTGTAGTTTCATGCTAATTTTTATCAATAAAAAACTGAGGCTACGGGGAATTATAAAACAATCTGGACCCTATGTATTCAGGAAACTGGGCTGACAGGCCTCCCTTTCTGAACTGGGCCCACATTGGGATAACAACAAAATCAAGCAGGATGAAGATAAAAGAGGTCCACATGAGTGGGTGCAAACAAAACCAGGAAACCTCAGAGAGCAAGACACCACCGTGTTGAGGATCATTGCAAGAAGGTCACAGAATAGGAAGCTCTGTTAACTTAAAAGAGCTGTCTTGAACCTAGCTTCCTTCCAGAAATTTGGAAAAACTAAATTCCCATAAAAATGAGCAACAGAAAAGTATCGCAGTCAAACTTCATATAAATTTATTATAAGAAAAATATAAATACATGTCAATTTTTTAAAATATTGTCAATGTTGTCAATATTATAGTGTAGGGCAAGCATGTCAAACTTGTGGCCCATGGGCCACATGCAGCCCACAGTGAATATTCTTTTTAAAATATATTTTATTGATTTTTTTACAGAGAGGAAGGGAGAGGGATAGGGAGCTAGAAACATTGATGAGAGAAAAACATCCATAAGCTGCCTCCTGCACACCCCCTACTGGGGATGTGCCCGCAACCAAGGTACATGCCCTTGACCAGAATTGAACCTGGGACCTTTCAGTCCAAAGGCCATCGCTCTATTCACTGAGCCAAACCGGTTTTGGCAACACAGTGAATATTTTTGTGACCCAGTTAATATAACGGTATGTAAGAAACGTTTTAATAAAAATTTCATAACTTACTTTTATAATACTCTGTTATACATAATTATTAGTAACAAGCCACAAAGTTTGCTAATGACTGATTACTATAATCGTGTTGCATTCATTTATTTCCCTTATGCACCATCCACACAGATGCACCATTTCTCTCCACTACTACTACTAGCAGCGAATATTTTAGCAGCCGATTGCCATGTCATTAGTCTAGTACTAGCTTGTTTGGTGTGTGCAACAGGAAGTATTTTGCTTTCGGAGAACAAGAAAAATAGGTTTATTTGTGTTATGCTTATTAATTTGTGCAGTTATTCAGTGTCTGGTAAGTTAATGTTCAAGAAAAATATTAATTTTTATTAAAATATTGTATTATTTTATGTTAACAATTACTCATGTATTTCAGTCCTTTGTATTCAGCATGTCTCTATTGAAATACAACTACATTTTTATGAAAATTGAAGCTTTTGTTTCTTGCAGCCCACATAAACTTAAACCTTATATATTTAGCCCATGTTAGCCTTCGAGTTTGACATGCTTGGTGTAGGTTAAACACACAGAGATGATGAAGAGCTACAAGAAGTGATTCCTTTACAAGTCAGAATAGTAGTTTCTTAGAGGGGAAGAATAAATGAAGTTTGGAGTGGACTTTGGAAGGAATTCTAGGGTGGCTAGAGAATTTCTTCTATTATAATCTGGGAGATAAAGATGTTGACTTAATCCTATATAATAAAAGGCTAATATGCAAAGATACCAAACAGCAGAATGACAGGTTGCTATGACATGCACTGAACACTAGGAGGCAGACACACAACATAGGAGTTCCCCCCTAGTGATCAATGAACTCCCACAGGGGAACCACCACTCAGCCAGAAGTCGGGCTCACAGATGGCGAGTGCAGTGGCAATGGTGAGAGCCTCTCCCTCCTCCATAGCTGTGCTAAGGATGTCCACCTGCTGGCTTAGGCCCACTCCCTAAGCCAGCAGTTGGACATCCCCTGAGCCCTCCTGGACTGCAAGAGGGTGCAAGCCAGGCTGAAGAAGGACCCTCCCCCACCCCACCCCCCCCTCTGGCCGCCAGTGCAATAATTTCATGCACTGGGCCTCTAGTCACTTATAATAATTTAAGAAGCTATACATTTGTTCAGTTGCTTTATCTGTATTTTATTTTACAATAAAAAGGTTAAAAGACTTTGGAGATCATAAGGGCAAACATCCTAAAGTTTAGACAAATTAATTTTCCAAAGTTGTAGACATAGACAATAACAAAGCAAGGATTTGAACCCTTGCCTGTCTCATGTCAAAACTTAGGCTCTTTCTCCAACACCAGTGCGTTCCCTATCATAGAACATTTTGCTTCTAATTTGTAATTAATTTTCCATGTGTTTATACTGAAAAGGAATGACCGATTCTTATGACTTTAGGAAGGCAATCCCAATATAAATAGGAAGAATGTTTTTGGTTATTTCACTCATAGATTATTGCAATCAGAATGTGTCAATTGATTGCTGTGAGTATGGATAACCACTGGATGTCAGCATTTCTCCAGGTATACAGAATGCAGTATAGTATTTGTTAGGAAAATTAAATGGGAAAAAAAATAGATGGGTTTACTCTACCTATTTGGGTGACAATTATTTTGCCTCAATAGTTTTTGAAAAACATTGCTTTAGTTTTTAAGAAAGAAATAATTTGCATGTTTATTGTCTCAAGTGTAATAGAAATATGTTGTCTTTTATTTTTGAATTGAGTGATAATTCACATTATTGAATGGCTACTAGGTTCCAAGTACTTTCCTAATACAGTGGTACCTCGAGATACGAGTTTAATTCGTTCTGTAACCTTGAGGCGTGGGAAACTATGAGCGCTCGAGTGACGGTAAACTGGTGGGTCGTGTGCAGCGGGCCGATCCACGCGATTACCCCTATCTCAAATGTTGCTCATATTTCAAAGCAAAAATCACTCACTCAGCGGCTCATATCTCAAAAATCTCGTATGTTAGGGCACTCGTATCTCAAGGTACCACTGTACTTTACATGAATTAATTTGTTTAATCTTTAAACAACCCTATTCTTATCCACATTTCACAAATGAGAACACTGAGTTCACAGAGGTTAAGTAACTCGTCTAAGGTCACACAAATACTAAGTGGCAAAGCCCCCACATTTTAATCCAAGCTGACCGAGCCCAGGGCCTATGGCTGAGCCCTTGTGCAATGCTGCCCTTTCACTAGCCCCCATTGCCGGGATAATGTATCAGCACTGTCATTGCCATCAAGATAAAGTAAGAGTTGAAAATAAAGACTAACTCTGATATTTAACCTTAGTAGATTTTAAATATTAAATGATTAGGTGTCAGACACTGAAACAAACCTAGGGATCAGGGGCATTCGGAATCATGTGCATCAGGTATTTTCTAGATAGTTATTCATCAGAAAGATTGGTAGAAGAGAAAGTAAAGAAATATATCTCTGTAATACTCAATTCTAAAGAAGAAGGAGCACTTGCTTGCTTAAATGAAGTCCATTCATTCATTTAACATCCTCTGCGCTATGAGCGAGGCTGTCTTCCTGACACAGACAGACTGCAGGCCGGCGTTCCTGGAGCTTACATCCCAGAGGAATGGTCTGGAAGGCTTAATTACAAGGTGAATTTCCCTTAAAGTCACAGTTGTTAACGTGTGCACACCTACTGGTATCATCTGTATCTTCCAGATCCAACCACTAATACTGGTTTTTATTTTTTACTTGTTTTTCCCATTTATTTTAGAGAATCCTTGCTCATTAAAGCATTTGTGTCGGTTAAAAATCCGAAGAATTCTGGGACTCCAGCGACTCTGCCAGCCAACCTCCATGGAGAAGCTCCCTCTACCACCAACCATTCAAAGATACATATTATTTAAAGAGTATGACCTCTATGGACAAGAGCTAAAAGTGCCATAATTTAAAAGTTACATTTTAGAGTGTGACCTTAAAAATATTTCTTGGAATCATTTTACCTCCTTAATTGTGTTTAAATTCATGGACAATTTTACAACAAGATCCTGTGTTTTTATGAGAACACCACATTTTACATCTTTAAAAACCTTAACATTGTGATTTTTAAAAAATTTAAGTATAGTTGATATACAATATGATATTGGTTTTATTAGTTTCAGATATACAATATAGTGATTTGACATTTTTTACTTTATAATGTGATCATCTTATTAATTATGTAATCATCTGTCACTGAAATAACACAACATTATTGCTATATTCCCCTTTCCCTTTTCACCCATTCCCCCATCCCTTCCCTCTGACAACCATCCTTTTGGTTACATTGTGATTTTTTTTTCATTTGATCTTTATTGCTGAAAGTATTACATAAGTCCTCCTTTCCTCCCATTAAATATTGTGATTTTTTAAGCAAATCAATATTTTGTATTTGACTCCCTATTGATTTTCTTCACTTGCAACAAGTCTTCAAACTCTCCCTATCAAGTGGCTCCTATAATATCCATCAGTAAGTCTCTCCTATGTTTATAAAACAAACAAAGGACCCACTTTTTCAAGCCAGCCCCTTGCTGACCCTTCCCTTTCTCTCATGGCCAAGCTGCATGAAAGAGCGCCTTCCTGCCTGCAGATTCACACACTCTATCTGGCTTCTGCTCCCTCCACTGCCTTTCCCAGAGTCCTTAGCAAGTTCTGATAATGTCAATGAGCATTCTTCAGTCCTTTCAGCTGATTCCTGCAGCACCTGACACTGGCCTGCCCGCTCCTAGAAAAGGTCTTCCCGTGGTTTTCACTACGCCTCTGCCTTCGTGTCTTGGTGCTCCACCTCACCCACGTGTTTCTGGCTTCTTTCTGCGTTGTTCATCCCCTGCCAACCCCATTGTACTATGTCTTAAGCCCTCTTCTCTTCTTATGCTACAGACTCTGGGATATTTCATCCATGTTCACCGTTTTGATTACTGCCTGTATGCTGCTGGCTACAAAATGTATAGCTGAAGTTCGGCTCTTTCTCTTGTGTACTTGAGACCTGTGTAGACAATTGCCCTGATGAACATGAACACAATGACATCTCAAGTTCAATGTGTCAAAATGCAATCACTACCTTCCTCCACCAAAAGTCTCCTTCCCAGATCAAAAGCCTTGACCATCCCATCTTCTTTACCCAATATATCAGATCACCAGATCCTGGTGTTTTATCTCTTGAAATCATCTTCTCAATCTCACTGGTTTGGCCCTAATTCCAGCTCTTATGTCCATTGTCTGGGATACTGTAGAACTGCCTCATTGGCCTTCCTTCCTGTTGTCTCATCTCATTTAACATGCATTCTACACACAACATCCCAAAATGATCTTTTACAAATGCTTAAAATCATTTCCATTCCTCTTAGTTCAAAGTTCTTCCATGATCTAATTTCCTGCCTTCCTCCTTAGCCTTATTTCTCAATGTCTCCTTCATCCCTCCCCTTCAACCATATTAAACCACTTTTAAATATATATATTTTATTGTTGTTTTTTTTTACGGAGAGGAAGGAAGAGGGATAGAGAGTTAGAAACATCAATGAGAGAGAAACATTAATCAGCTGCCTCCTGCACACCCCCTACTGAGGATGTGCCTGCAATCAAGGTATGAGCCCTTGATTGAAATCGAATCCAGGACCCTTCAGTCTGCAGGCCGACACTCCATCCACTGAGCCAAATTAGTCAGGGCTTAAACCACTTTTTAAAATGTATTCTTCGAACAGTGATTCCCAGACCTATGTAAAATCTACACATCAGTACTTTTTGTTTTACTAGTTTTAAAAATGGGGTCATTTATCTTAATATACATAAAGGAGCTCAGGCAGAGGGAGAAGGAAATGCAAATAGATTTGTATGTCATCTACTATTACTGTCATTTCATAAAACAGCAGCCATTTTAATGCCAGAAAATAAGGCAGCCTTAAATGCAATTATTAAAATTGAATGACTTTAGTTTAGGAAAGACTTACCACACTGTCCTCATTTTCCTATTGATGGGTGAAAATTTCGTCCTGGCCCAACAAGTATCTTAGGTTCTTTGTTTTGGAATCACTGCTGAAGAATAGACCACACTCTCTTACATCTCAGGAGTCTTTGCACTTTCTTTTCCTTCTATCTGGAATCCTCTTTCCATCTCTTCCCTCCTCGAGAGCCACCACTGTTTGTCGCCCTGTTGACTGAGTTTGTGGACCACTGATCTACTTTGTCTTTGATAATCGAATTGCCTTAGACCACATGTTGACAGAAAAAGGAGGTGTATGACACCAACATGGATCAGCAGAGGTTAGAACATCATACCCCCCTCTTTGAGCAAATTGAAGATTGGTTTGCAAGTCTATTTTCATAAATACCACAAGAGCTCAGGTCCATATTTGGAGGAACTTCTTAATTAGGTTTAATCATTCTTTTCTTTATAATGCTTGCCTGTATTGTTTTGAAGCTCTTTATGGCTTGTTTTTCCCTGTGCTGAAGAAATTTTATCTGCACTAAGAAATACATCTGCTTTAAGCTCATGAAATCTTGCTTTACAACGGGCTCGAGTGTTTCACCCTTACCCAGGGGGTCTCAGCATTGATGTTGCCTCCTCTGGGATGGGAGGCTCCAGCACAGCAATTCTCATGCTGTACTATAGGTGCCTATGTTCTCCTCTGTCTGCCCCCCTAGATAAGCTCTATGAGGGCAAAGTCTATGTCTCCTTTGGCTTCCAGTGCTTTCTCAGGGCTATACACATTCCCTAGAGCACAGAGAGGGTTCAAAAATCATTTGTTGAATATATTGAATGAGTGAATGTTGTATGAGACCCAGACCAAAATAACCAGTGACCTTGTGGTAATTGATAGTTTTGACTTTGGTTACATAATATTAATAATGTAATTATTTAGATTTATTTTTCTTAGATTTTAATGTTTTTCTTAGATTTATTTTTATCTTAAGATTGTACTCTTTCAATTATAATGCCTCACTGGTTGTAAATTTTTCAAATTCTATTTAGCTTTAGTTATCTTTGGGATATAAATAAGTATAAAAATTACCTGCACAATTAGAGCTATAGTTGTATTCCCTAGAAAATATATTTTTATATAAATTAAACTGTAATGTATTTAATTAGAACTATAATGTTTTATGTATAGGATTTCACAGTCCCTCTGTTACTCTCCTACTTGAGGTTAAAATGCATTGTTACCTATAAATAGTGCACTAAATAAATAAAAAGTAATCACAAGCATACAAGTTTGCTATATGACTTCAGATATTAAATAAAGGAAAGCTTTGACATTTTCTTTAATGTATTTTTGCTTAAATGTGTTCAAGATACTTCAAATATTAAATATGTTCTAGTACACTAAAGCTTTGACATTTGCTTTAATGTGTTTATGTAAATATATTGAAGAAATACATGAATATAAATATATGAATTCACTGCACAGTTTTAAAAAATTTGTGTGTGTGTGTGTCTGTAAAGTAGGAGAAAAATGTATTATATGAAACCGAGGCAATCACTCTATCCTAGATGGATTTGATCTTTCTCTTTTCTCATCTTAAACTTTCCCATCAGTGTTTTTTGTTCTTGAGTGGGCTAGATGGTAAGAAGAATGAATTTCTATCTAATTAGGACTCTGTTTCTCCCAGAATATGTCACTATTTGGGAGAGGACAACAGCTGCTCATCCCTGTGAACCTTTGGAGAAGCCAAACATTCTACGATAGTGCCTGTGTAACCACCGTGAAAGCAATGGGGTAGTGTTTTGAAGACATCCTTCCATGCTGCCATGATGTCATGGCCAGTTTGGTCACAGTGGATTATACTTTGTATTCTAAAGAAATCCTGGGAAGAAAGAAGCAGGCTTGACCTCTCATGTGAGTGTGTTTTGTTTAGTTTTTGAGGAGGTGATCTTTAAGTAGTATTTCCATTTCCAACCTAAAACAATTCCATTAGTCCAATGAAATCAAGCACCTCCTAAAGAGTATGGTTCATTTGTTTTCATTAGTCACAGTGCATGTTTCCAGGCAATATGATGACAGTGCAGAAAATGTGAACATGAGTGTACCCAGAAAATATTCATAGGCAACACTCCCTTTCTTTTTTTTAAATTAAATCTTTATTATTCAGATTATTACATTTGTTTCTCTTTTTTCCCCTCCATAGCACCCCTCCATACAGCTCCCACCCTTCCCTCTGCCCTTACCTCCCTCCCAGTGATCTCATCCATAGGTGTATGATTTTTGTCCAGTCTCTCCCTATACATCCCTCACCCCTTTCCCCCTGAGAATGATCAGTCCACTCCCTTTCTGTGCTCCTGATTTTAGTATATTCACCAGTTTATTCTGTTGATCAAATTTTTAATTCACTTAATTTTTAGATTCACTTGTTGGTAAATATGTATTTGTTGTTCATAATTTTTTGGCTTTTACCTTTTTCTTCTTCCTCTTCTAAAAGAGTACCTTTCAGCATTTCATATAATACCGGTTTGGAGTTGATGAACTCCTTTAGCTTTTTCTTCTCTGTGAAGGTCTTTATCTGCCCTTCAATTCTGAATGATAGCTTTGCTGGATAGATTATTCTTGGTTGTAGGTTCTTGCTGTTCATCACGTTGAATATTTCTTGCCACTCCCCTCTGGCCTGCATCGTTTCTGTTGAGAAATCAGCTGACAGTCGTATGGGTGCTCCCTTGTAGGTAATGAACTGTTTTTCTCTTGCTGCTTTTAATATTCTCTCTTTGTCTTTTGCTCTTGGTATTTTAATTATGATGTGTCTTGATGTGGTCCTCTTTGGATTCCTTTTATATGGGGTTCTGTGTGCTTCCTGGACTTGTAAGTCTATTTCTTTTACCAGATGTGGGAAGTTTTCAGTCATTATTTCTTTAAATAGGTTTTCAGTATCTTGCTCTCTCTCTTCTTCTGGCACCCCCACAATTCTGATGTTGGTATACTTGAAGCTGTCCCAGAGGCTCCTTACATTATCTTCACATTTTTGGATTCTTTTCTCTTCTTGCTTTTCCAGTTGAGTGTTTTCTGATTCTTTATATTTCAAATTTTTGACTTGATTCTTGCCTTCCTCTAGTCTGCTGTTAGGACTCTGTATAATATTTTTTATTTCAGTCATTGTCTCTAGTTGTTCCTTTTTCATCTCCTCTTGGGACTCGCTAAATTTATCCATCATCTCTAGTTGGATCTTTTACATCTCTAGTTGGTCCTTTTGCATCTCCTCTTGGGACTTGATAAATTTATCCATCTTTTCTAGCATATTCTTGACAAACCTTATAAGCGTGGTTTTGAACTCTATATCCAGTCTTTTTTTTTCCTCCATTTCTTTTGTTTGTGATCCCTTCTCTTGTCTCGGCATTTTCACTATGCCAGGGAAACTTCTGTGTTGAATTCAGCCTTATGATACCAGACTTGCAAAACCGAAGAAGCCTCTGTTGAGTTTGGGATGGGTGGAGACTCAGGGCTTAAGGGACCACCTTGCCTTCCAGTCGGCCTCGCCCTACACGGCCCCTGAGTCTCATGTGACTGGGTAATCGCTGGAGCAGTCCTTTTGCGCACGTGTGCCCGCAATGCCTCTAGACCACTGCCTTTCTGGCTCCCCTGCTCACCAGGACCACAGGAATCTAGGTCCCCAGGGTTTCGCCTGAAACAGGGGCTTAGTCGAGTCAGAAGTGGCACAGTTGGAAGGGTCTGTCTCCTGCCCACTTGCGAAAGCCAGAGGCACAATCAGCAATCTGTCTTCTGCACAGTGCCATGCACGCCACGAGACTTCTGATCTTTTGCGACTCCCCTAAATTTCTGTGCACCTCTCTCTTTTCACAGTCCAAACTCCCCCCGTATGAGTTTTGGCTGGATCTGGGGTTTAATGTCATAAGATAAGGGGTTCAACGCCGTTGGGAGTCTCGTTTCCCTCCCGCCAGAGAAAGCCAGCCAGGTACTCCGGCACCAGCTCTCTCAGCGTGCGCGTCTCCGTACCTCAGCTTTTTGCAGCTCCTCTGGGTTTCTGTGAGCCCCTCTCTTTCCTTCTAACTATAGAACTTACACTCAGCCAGCTTTCCTGTGGTCCTGGATGATGTCCGTTCTGTCTTTTAGTTGTAGTTTTGAAATTGTTGTGCGAGGCAGCAGTGTAGGTGTTTACCTATGCCGCCATCTTGGATTCTCCGCAACACTCCCTTTCGATGTGTACTATTGAAAAATCAATACATTATGGATCGGACAGCATGGAAACTATAAAAAAGATGAAGAGTTTTACATAACAGAAAACCACACATAAGCTTTATCCTGGCTTTTTACCACACATCCCTATCCAAATTTTGGTTTCAAGACATATCACTTTTATATATATTGCCACCTTCCAAATCAGAAATCATTTAGGATATATAAAAACTCTAAACTACTTCAAGTTATCTAAGGAAGAAAATGAAATACTACATGTATATATTCATATTTATATACATAGTACATATATATGACATCTATATAGCTAAAAGCCTAAGGTGCTGTTACGACTGAATGACCAGAATGACCGGTTGACTAGTTGCTATGATGTACACTGACCACCAGAGGGCAGAAACTCAATGCAGGAGCTTCCCCTTGGTGGTCAGTGTAGTCCCACAGCCAACTTTCTGCAGCTGGCCAACCTCCCGTGGTCCCTATCCTCCCTGGCTGGCTGGACCCCATGGGGACTAAGTGTGACACCCTGATTGCCCCCGATCACTAGCAGGCCGAGGGATCCTACCTGTGCACAAATTCATGGACCAGGCTTCTCATATATACATATAATATATATAGATACATGCATCATAGTATGGCATATTAGCTGTGCAATATAATGTAGTAGGTAAGAACATATACTTTGTAGCCAGACTTGATTTTGAACCAGGCTCCACCAATTATTTTTTTTAAATATATTTTTTATTGATTTCAGAGAAAAAGGGAGAGGGACAGAGAGATAGGGATATCAATGATGACAGAGAAGCATTAATTGGCTGCCTCCTGCACATCCCCTTACCAGGGACCAAGTCTGCAACCCAGGCATGTGCCCTTGACCAAAATCAAATCTGGGACCCTTTAGTCCAAAGGTCAACACTATCCACTGAGCCAAACTGGCTAGGGTTCCACCAATCATTAGCTGCTTGGATTTGAACAAGACATGATATAAATGTATAAACACACTCTCTAACACAGAGTAAGTACATGTGACACTTGAACTCTCATCATTCTTACATGGTGACAGTGATAGTGCCAGAGTTGACAAAGTTAAGAACCTTGGCCTTATTGTACAGGCTGCAGATTGTCATGTTTAGATGTGAAAATATGAAAAATAATGGCAGAGAAGTACATGGTATCTTACAATATCTATAAATACTTTGAGAAAAGGTGCAGAATAAAGACAGCAAGAAATTTTCCCTAGTATGTAATCCCTCACATTTGCTTTTACTTAGAAAGACCTGATCATCAATCTTTGAAAAGGGAAGAAAAGGCTTCTCAAGGGAGAAGATGTGTAGAAGGAATAGACTTGTTTAACCTTGGTGGCCTCTGTTTTGTAACTTCATGGAGTGATAGAGATGTCTGGGGATTTGCTGTTTTTGGAAAGAGACAGCCTAGTAATTTGAATCTGGGCACTGGGAGTGCCTGAGTTCTAATGTTGGACTGGCTAGTGATGCCACCAGAGGCACTTGACTGCTACTAACATTCTGTGCTTCAGATTCCAGTAAACTGACAATGGCCATTTCTCTTGCTTTGGAATTCTTGCATCCCAGATCTCCCAATGAGATTTAAATAAAACTTCTTAGAAGCAGCCCAAAATGCTGGTTAAGGTAGAAGGTGTGGAAAGCACTCAATGTGATACTTACTTGGGATTGAGTGGGTGTGAGATACCAGTATTAGCTTCTTTCTATGTGAGGCAAAATCTGCACTGGCTTACTAAGGAAGCCACTTTTTATACTTTGTGGAAGTCAAAGAACTAGGCAAGACATTCAATGGTCAATAATCAGTATTGATGAATGTCTGAATATTCCTAAAGATCTAGTTTAATAGTGTTTCAATGAACTGACAACTTTAATCACCTTTCACTGGACAATAGTAAGGTTTGCTTAGGTTTGACTCACTGGAAGCCCCTTGTTGTGGTCTTAACTCTGACTCCAGACCCTTCATTGGGGACCTGCCCTTCACAATCACCTGAGGTACTCAAGAGACTAAATTGAATCTGTGGGTTGAAGGATGCCCTAATTAAATCTGAATTTCTCTGCGTCTGACATCCTACACGGTGATTCTAGGATTTCTGAAGATCCTGTCTTCAAACAAAGCCTTTTATTTGACAATCAAAAGTAAGGTTTAGAATGCATGTAAGTTTAAGAGAGGTAGAATCATATGAAAGCCTTTCTAAATAACAAACTTTAGCTGGGTAAAGATGGTGAGAACCCCAACTCTATAGAAGAAAATGAGTAGATATTTCCTATCAATCAAAAGCTTGATTATTTGATCTATGAATGTGGAAAAAATCTTGAGAAACATCTAGCTCTCTTGAATACATTCTGGAAAAACCACTTAAATAACAATGCCTTTCCTTTGTTCTGTGTTTGATAGTTCACAGGCATTCTACATACATCATCTCATTTGATTCTTACAACTATTTTGGGAGCAGGGCCGGGGAGGGGTTAATTATCTCTACTCTGTGGATAAGGAAATCAATCATACAGTTAAACTAAGCTAGGACTCAACCTGTGTCTCCTGACTATAAATCCTGACATCGTTTCACCCCAACATTTTCAGTTCAGATTAAGAGGGCATTGTTCAAAAAGCCAAAAAGTGGAAACAATCCAAATGTCCATCAACTGGCAATTACAGAAATACAATATAGCATAACTATATAACAAAATAACATTCAGCAACATGCTACAACATGGATGGGCCTCAAAAACATTAGGTGAAGGGAAAGAAGCCACACGCAAATGCCGAGTAGTGTATAATTCCAGATTCCTGGTCCCCTGGGGGTGGGGGACTGGAGCAAAGGTTGACTGCAAATGTTGTAAAATTGGGTGGAATGATGGTTGCACAACTTGGAAATTTTACTGAGAAAAAAAATCATTGGACTTTACAGTTAAAGTGGTCAAATTTTAGGGGATTAACTCGCATCTGAATAAGTGAATTAAAAGAGAATAGAAAGGGTGTGTCTCTCCCTGACAGGTGATGCCATGTTTACACCCTCGCTGAGATGACCCAACTGAACAATGAAATCCTCTGGCTCAGAGGAAAGCACTTGTTGCTGTGCTGGCAGCACATGATTATTGGTTTTGCTCTGCTGATAAGACGGTGAAAAGCAGATGATGAGACAGTGTTCAAGGGCAGCACAATGCTTGCTGCTTTCCCCAGTCTTACTGGCTTTCAACCCAGACAAATGCCATCTGCTCTGCTGAACGGACATTTTGATATTAGGGGTGATAGGACATTCCCACATTGTTATTTTTGTTATTATTATTTATAAACACACAAAAACATACAGATTTGAGAACTAGAAGTGAATGTTTTCTATCCTAATCAGGGCATGAATTGGCAAGGCATCCTGTTACTGGTGGGGCAGGTCTTCGGTGACACCCTTGACTTCTAGCTCGGATTCCCTGGGGTGCAGTACAAAGCACAACAAGAAGAGTGGGGCACAGCATTCAGAAGTGAGAACCCAGGGAAACCAAAGAAGGCACCTGGTCACAAGGCCATGGATCTCAAGAGCACTGGGGAACCATGGACAGAAAGGTCAGTGAGGAACTGGGAGTCTCAGTGAAAAGACAGTGTCTTAGATTTTCAGGATAAAATTCCTAATGAAAAGGCTCAGTAACAAGATACCAGCTCTCGGGCACTAACTGTCCCACTATTGGACACTCAGACTCCCCATATTCCTGTACTTTGCTACTGAACTTGCCTTTCCAGCCTCTCTTCACAGCAGGTGCTCAACTTTGCTGCCCTTTAAGTGAGCACTTCCCCGCAGGATTTGGGAATTTTCTAAAGGGATGGTTGTCCTGAACCTGAGGAGGGAGCCCTCCCAGGGAAAAGACCTATCTAACACCACAGTGAGCAAATCTCTACAGAGCCCTGCTATCAACACGCAGGGTAACAGGAAGCTCGTTGCAGAAATTAATGAACAGACCTTCCACACACCCCAAGTAAAATTCTCTTCATTAGAATTCCGTATGACATATCTCACATCTGCCTGTGGCATGAGTGGAACTCCGTATTGATGGTCGGCAGCACAGGATGAAAGGCCTGATGGATGAAAGTCAGCTGTTCTTTCTTCATTTCTGTTGTTGCTTTTTCTGGAAATCCCTCCCTCCTCTTTTTTGTTTTTGTCTTTTGCTCTTTACAGTTTTAACATAGTTTATCTTTCTCTTTGCTTGCATGGGACTTACTTTTATGTTTTTGAATTAGTTCAACAAAGGATAATCAAATCTATTATACATAAAGGAAAGCAGCAGATGCTAGATTAAAAATGTCTGATTTTTCTGTCTGTCTTTCACTTTGGCATGTTTTGAAATGACAAAGCAGCAATTCTTAGCATGAGAAATTATTGGACCTATTACATGACTCTACCTCTTAAAAGCCGGGTATGCTTAAAGAGATTCTTTGTTAACCTCTCAGAACCTCAAAAGCCATCTTTCCCTTTGAAAAATGGTAATAATAATGTCGATTACATGACGTACTGCCTCACAAACTGTAGGTGGTGGCTATACACAGGTTTTTAATCTTCACCTGGGGATATATTTTTACTGATTTTAGAGGAAAGGAGAGAGAGAGAGAGAGAGAGAGAGAGAGAGAGAGAGAGAGAGAGAGA